>JAJKFI010000002.1:29793135-29873440 GCA_029204185.1 Lerista edwardsae
GTGTGTGTGTGTGTGTGTGTGTGTGTGTGTGTGTGTGTGTGTGTGTGAAGACTTCTCATTGCAAACCTACCTTCTTTGGGGCTAACAATGAGATCTTGATCAGTATGGGGAGATGTCTCTATGGGTTGCTGTAGGCCCTCCTTAACAAGGCCTTTCTTCAATCACAATTACTAATCCACACTTCCAACATTTGGTTGCTTCTTGCTGCACACCCCAGAATATCCCAGGATTCTGGAGGATACTCTGAATTTGCATGGGCAGTCATGTCAACAACAATCCAGTACCGGATTCATGGCACCATGTGAGAGATTCCAACTTCCAACTAAACCAGTCAGCTGAATCAACAAGTGGCCAAGCAATTAGATGGCCTGAGTTTCAGTTTCATCATCTCATGCCTGCTGGGTCTTGAAGCAGTAAGGGAAACCACTCAACTAGCAGCAGTGATTGCTACTAGTGGAACCTGACAGAGGGCACAATCCTAACCAACTTCCCAGCACTGACATAGCGGTGCCAATGGGGCATGTGCTGATTCCTACCGTGGAATAGTAATCAAGGAGTCCTCCTCAAGGGACAGGAAAGTTTGTTCCCTTACCCCGGGGCTGGAAATTTGGTTAGGATTGTGCCCTGAATATCTTGGAATGGAAGCCCATTATACCTAGAAAGCAAAGAGGACATTTCTTAGGCACAGCAGGAGGCCAAAGGAAGACGCAGTGGCAGAGAATAAGGGAAGGTGATGATGGAGCATTTGGGGAGCCTAGGATAAAAGAGGAAAACAGGGAGCATGGAGGCAGCCAAGGCTGGAAGAAAGCAGGGAGGTGCAGCCAAGGGCCGAAGAGAGAGGGTTCAGAGGAAACGGGGGTCAGAGGAAAGAAGCGCACAGGGCTGGCTCTAGGGGCAATGGGGTCCAATGCAGGGCATTCCTGTAGGGCCCCCACCCTCTCTGTGAGCCCCCCTACTCACCAAGAAGAGAGCATGTGTTGCTATGTGCAAAGTGTGGCACCTGGAAATAGTTGGTGGTGACATGATGACATCACCACCAACTGCTTCCTGGAGGCCCATTTTGGGCTGTTTGGAGGTAGGGGCAGGTGGGAGGGCCCAAGGTGTCTCCACTGGGGTAGGGGCCCCCAAAGCTCAGGGCCCAATGTGACTACATTGGCCACATTGGCTTAAAGCTGGCCCTGGAAGCACAAGGCAAAGCCAGTAGGGCACAGGGAAGTGAAGCTGGGCCACCCACTGGCTCTGTTCCATTGCCACAGGTGATCCTCTCATCTAGCAATGCTCATTGGTAGTTTATACAGCCCTGCACACACTAATTCTGTCTATGTTTTTCATGGTTCTCCTACTGCTAACACATGGATGTCAATTGTTCAGCTGATCTCAGCATAGCTCAAATGAAACAAAAGTTGGGCCCTGGCCAGTTCTAACTCATGTTTTGGTGTCAGCTGCTCCAAGAGGAAGCAGAGCAGCCCGTTGCCAGGTTTCTCCTTCCTCTGAAGGGAACTCCTCTCTCTCTCTCTCTCTCATTTTCTGCTGATGCTTGTCTTTGATAACTCAGTCTTCTGAAGAGCATGGAAATTTTGCTGGTATTAAAACTACATGGACTCCATTTAGAATAACTTCAAGCATCCTAGAGAGGCAGGGTACTTCTCTTTTGCACCAACAGTACAAGGAGTAGACTTGCACTGAAGTGAAATGATCACAAAGCTTCAAGCTTTTAACATCCCACACAATTGAGTGGGTTCCTCCATTTATCCTGCCAAGCTTTCCGTTTACTCAGGCAGTGGAGGCTTCTTGACAGCATTATTTGTTTATTTATATACTGCCTTTTCTCCCATAATATGGGATGCCCAAGGTAGCTAATAATAAGAATTAAAATACAAGAATCACAATAAAAGAATTTAATATGAATCATTATGAAATCAGATGAGTGATGTTTTCTTTTAATGGTGTAAATTGGGAGTGTTCCATATGGGGTTTTGTTGTGTATGTGTACAATCAAAAACAGTATAATCAATATACATAATTTGTGATCCAGCAGGACAAACAGCCATTATTTATTTATTTGCTGTGCATGCAATGGCACTCCATTTTACCCCTCTACCTCATTTCTTCCTCGCGTGGTTCCTTTAAATAAATCAGGAAGTGCAGAACTTGGGCAGCACTCCCAGCAGGTCCTGCACTTCCTGTTTAGTTTAAAAAGACCATGTGAGTAAGGAGTGAGGTGAGTAGGTAGGGAATCAGGTTGCTGCCTTCCTGTTGGGAAGTGAATTGGAGTGGTTCCAACCACAACAAGTTGGAGGAGTCAGTGACAGTCTCGGGGTGAAAGACACCCCAAATATGTTTGCTGTTCCCTGCAACCTGCTGCTCAATGATAGCCGAATCACTCACTTCATGGATGGGACGGCTGTGCATGTCATCCCCTCTGCTTGGTGCCTGGGAAGCAGATGGAGGAGAGGCAACAGCTGTTCCTTCACTGCTACTACTGCTGCTGCTATAGTCATAGGTGGTGGGGTGAGGGAGGTCTCCCATCCGCTGCTGCCACCTGCTTCTCACTGTCTCCTGGTGAACCCTGGGCTCCTGGCTGGCTTACCAGGTGATGATGGGTAGCAGCAGCAAGATTGGTTACATGGCCCTGGGTGAAGGAGAGGATTATTAGTGGCTCCACTTGCCTCCCAGAATGCCAGCCAGAGGACCAGGACCCAAGAGGGGTGGCTCATCAGGAGACAGTGAGGAGCAGACGGGAGCACTGAAGCATCCTCTCTCTTTCCTTGGAACAATGTGACAATTCCCAGACTGCCCAGCACCCTGCACTGGGGGAAGAAGAAGAAGATGGTTCACTGCTGTCTCTTCCTTCCCACAATTGCCCAGGAAGTGTCCCCCTGAGCCTGAGACTGATCTGGCTGTGGTGGAGAGAAGTGGAGTCAGCAGCCTCTTAGGGATGCAGGGAAGTGGACTCTCAGGCAAGCGTTGCGACATCTCACACACTGATAACACAAATGATTCTGGACTCATCCCCCAGCCCCGGTTTTCCATCTACCAGTTGTGACAATTGGCCAACAGTTCTAGCTGGCCTCTCAATTTCTGGTCAGTCAGTGGAATTGGTCCACATGGGTGGTTGACCCAGGAGATGCCTACATAGCACAGTCCTGTGTCAGCTTGGTTTGCTGGCTGGAAGAAACGGCTGGAAGTTGTCCTTTCCCCTTCATGTTATACTTTTCTGCAAACCCAGCCTGTTGGAGAGAGGGGAGAGAAAATTTGACTAAATATAGCTCCTTCTCAAAAAAATCATAGGCTCTAAATTTAACACAATACCTTTCACATGGCGCTTTTTCTTTGGGTTTGATGACACGTGAGCTTGCCTGCTGCTGCCCTTTATTTTTGTTCTCCCAGGGGGAAGGCACTGCGTATTTTTAAATCAGAAGCTTTGATTTGTGCAGGTTGCAGTGACTTAAATCCGCCTTTGACAATGAGGCACGTTCCAACACCTTGTAAGGTAGCCTTTCTACAAGTCTCTATTTTTATTAATTACGTTCATATCCCATCCTTCTCCCCTTCTTTTATATCCTGGCAACAACGCCATCCATAGGCTATGCAGAGAGTGACTGACCCAAAGTCACCCTGGTTTGACACTCAAACTACGACAGCCCACTGGACATCGTTTCCTGTATCTGGAAAGGACAAGGGTTAATGAGACAGTAATTTTCTCGAGAACAAGCTCTGGTTACAAAGCATCTTGCCATTCATCTCCAGAGTCTTCCACATGTCCATGGCCCTTGTCCAGAGATGACAAAGACATGAAGCAATTGTTGCAATGTTGTAGAACAGTATTATTCAAACTGTGGGTCGGGACCCACTTGGCAGGTCGCGACCTAATGTCAGGTGGGTTGTGGAAAGCTGGGAGCAGCCACTTGGAAACTGCAGACCTTACTCTTGTTATAATCCTTTTTATTTGTGAATGTTCACAGTTTGAATTTTCAAGTGAGGGTTTTTTTAATTGTTTTTAATTCAGTGCTTTGACATCATATTTTGTCCTCATCTTGCTTTCTGTCAGAGATGTTTCATGGCTGTGCAATTGCTGCAGTCCAAGAATGCCAATTTGCATTTCAGGAGTGTCATTTTATGATGTTACAATGACAGCACTTCCTGCTTAATGATGTAACTTCCTGCCATAACCACTTCCAGGTTAATGACATCACTTCCGGTGGGTCCCGACACGAGTGCCATTCTCAAAAGTGGGTCCTGGTCTAAAACGTTTGAATACCACTGTTGTAGAAGGGATGGTTCAAACCACATCTGGATTGTCAGAGCCCCAACGTCTGGGCAACTGAAAAACGTGTGATAGGTTGTCCAATAGACTCATGAGGATGAGGATGATGATAAGCATTAACTTATAGTTAGAACTACCGTATATATATACCGTATATATTCCCACAAATTTAAACAACTTCCGGCCAGTCTCAAATATCCCATTTCTGGGCAAGGTGATTGAGCAGGTGGTGGCGTCCCAGCTTCAGAGGGTACTGGAGGAAACGGATTATCTGGACCCATTCCAATCTGGCTTCAGGCCGGGGTTCGGGACGGAGACTGCCTTGGTCGCCTTGGTGGATGACCTTCGCCGGGGGATGGACAGGGGAAGTGCGACCCTGTTAGTCCTGCTGGACCTCTCGGCGGCTTTCGACACCATCGACCATGGTGTCCTTCTGGGTCGGCTGGCCGGGTTGGGGCTTGGAGGCACTGTTTTGAAGTGGTTCCGCTCCTTCCTGGCTGACAGATCCCAGAAGGTGGTGCTGGGGGATGCTTGTTCGGCACCCCGACCTCTTAGGTTTGGGGTGCCGCAAGGTTCCATCTTATCCCCCATGCTGTTTAACATCTACATGAAACCGCTGGGAGAGGTCATCCGGGGGTTTGGAGTGGGGTGCCATCAATATGCTGATGACACCCAACTTTATCTCTCCTTTCCCCCTGATTCTGAGGAGGCGGTTGAGGTTCTGGATCGCTGTCTGGAGGCAGTTGGGGGCTGGATGTGGGCGAACAAGCTGAAATTAAATCCGGATAAGACAGAGGTGCTTTTGGTTCGGAAATCCACGGCTCGGGTATTGGACTATCGTCCTGCTCTGAATGGGGTTGCACTTCCTCTGAAGGAGCAGGTTCGCAGCTTGGGGGTTCTCCTGGATCCACAGCTACACCTGGAGTCCCAGGTGGCGGCGGTGGCCAGGGGAGCCTTTGCTCAGCTTCGGCTGATTCGCCAGCTGCGACCGTACCTGAGCTGTGCGGACCTGGCCACAGTAACCCATGCCCTAGTGACATCTAGATTAGATTATTGCAATGCGCTCTACGTGGGGCTGCCTTTGAAGACGGTCCGGAAATTACAACTAGTACAGAACGCGGCAGCTCGGGTGGTTGCTGGGGCATGTCGGTTTGACTCTGTCGAGCCGTTGCTCCGGCGGCTACACTGGCTGCCGGTTCTGTTCCGGGCCCAATTCAAGGTGCTAGTTTTGACTTTTAAAGCCCTTTACGGCTCGGGTCCGGGGTATTTGAGGGACCGCCTCCTTCCATATAATCCTACCCGTACTCTTAGATCATCTGGGGGGGCCCTTTTGACTGTGCCGCCACCAGGAGAAGTGAGAGGGGCGGCGGCCAGGAAGAGGGCCTTTTCGGTGGTGGCCCCCCAACTTTGGAATACCCTCCCCTTCGAATTGAGAACTGCCCCCTCTTTGTTAACTTTTCGGCGGGGGCTGAAGACCTTTTTATTTCAAAAAGCTTTTTAACTGTTGACAGGTTGGCTGGTTGGCTGGCTGGTTATACTTTTATATTTTATGATCCACATGGCTTGTTTTAAACTTTGTTGTTTAATTTTTTGTTTTATTGTATTTTAATATTGTTTAAATGGTTTTTAATGTTGTTTTTATATTTTTTATTGTTGTAAATGCCGCCTTGAGTGCCTTGGCAATAGGCGGGGTATAAATTCAATAAATAATAATAATAATAATAATATTCAAGTATAAGTCAATCTCATGGATAAGTCGAGGGCAAGTTCTAAGCCCCCCAAAATAGAATTTGCTATGACTCATGCATAAGTAAAGGGTGAAACTTAGGGGGTGGGTATGAAATTCTTTGAAAATGACTTACCAGTAATTGTTCTGAGGCAGCAACAGAAAGCCAACCAAAAAAGCTATTTCACATTCTTCTGAGGCAGCACAGAAATGGAGTTATTTTCCAAATAAGAAAGAAGAGAGATGAAGCTGCTTATTGGAGTTGTAGGTTTTGTGATTAATACAACACAGCACCTCCATAGCAGTAGCCTTCATAATGACTACAATTCCCAAAAGCACCTTCACCTCTCTGCCTGTTTGGAGAAGGAAAATGGCTACTGTTTTTTTTGCTTGCTGTGTGTTGGTGCCTGAGAACAATTACTGGTAAGTAAAATTCCTCCATTTTTTTCTAAACCCCCCAGATTTCTGCTTCTTAGCCCAGCCCCTACCCAAGCTGCTGTTAAAAGCTTTATTAACTGTATGGACCCATGTATAAGTCGATCCATGTTTTCAGAGTCAATTTTCAGGCATAAAATTTTAGACTTATATATGAGTATATACAGTAGATGGCATTTGTGGATGGGCAAAAACAGAGCAGTGGTTGTTTTGGGAGACTTCAGACAGAGCCTAATATCTTAGTGCCCAGCCCAAACTCACAACAATGGCCTCCTTTACCCCATATGGGATCTCTGCAAGAAAGGTCTTACTAAAAAAAGAAATATTTGATTCTTGGCAAGGGTGTCCATTGCCAATTACCTGCTACGTAAGCCTCAGATTTTGTTTGGGTTGTGGATGGCTTTTGCTGCTGACTCCAATCTGCATTATGGGCCAACAGGTTATGAATTTTGCCAACACAGGAAACGCCACAATGGGCTGGAGACAATAAATTTGCTAGTTGTTGTACACAGTCTTAGATTACAAGGGCACACATACAATACAAACCTGTAGGAGGACAGAGAGACTCAGCTTGCTCTGACTGTAATCATGGGCTACCTGAGTGGGATACTGTAAATGTAGCTGAGTGCATCAAAATAACTTTTCACTTTTCTTTTGCAAAGATCTTGAGCATTGAGAAGACAATGTAAAAATAACTGATCATATTCAGTCTCTAAGACAGAAATGATGGGCTCCATAGTAGGTGAGCCCTTTCATGGATCACTGCCTTGTCGTGGCGAAGGGGCTTGAGTAGCTCAATGAAGCTGTGAGCTATGCCATGTAGGGCTACCCAAGATGGACAGGTCACAGCAGAGAGTTCTGACTAAACGTGGTCCGCTGGAGAAGGAAGTGGCAACCCACTCCAGTACTCTTGCCAAGAAAACCCCATGGATTACAGAACAAAAAGGCTAAACGATATGACACTGGAAGATGAGACCCTCAGGTCGGAAGGTGTCCATTATGCTACTGGGGAAGAGCAGAACACGAGTACTAGTAGCTCCAGAAAGAGTGAAGTAGCTGGGCCAAAACTGAAAGGAAGCTCAGCTGTGGATGTGTCTGGAAGTGAAAGGAAAGTGCGATGCTGCAAAGAACAATACTACATAGGAACCTGGAACGTCAGATCTATGAATCAAGGCAAGCTAGATGTGGTCAAACGTGAGATGTCAAGGCTGAACATCGACATCCTGGGAGTTAGTGAACTAAAGTGGACAGGAATGGGAGAATTTAATTCAGATGACCATTATATTTGCTACTGTGGGCAGGAATCCCTTAGAAGAAATGGAGTAGCCTTCATCGTGAACAAGAGAGTGAGAACAGCAGTACTGGGGTATAACCTCAAAAATGATAGAATGATTTCCATTCGGATCCAAGGCAAACCTTTCAACATCACAGTAATCCAAGTCTACGCCCCAACCACTGGTGCTGATGAGGAAGAAGTTGACCGCTTCTATGAAGACCTAGAACAGCTTCTAGAATTAACACCCAAAAAAGATGTCCTTCTCATCATAGGGGATTGGAATGCTAAAGTAGGCAGTCAAGAGGTAAGAGGAATAACAGGCAAATTTGGTCTTGGAGTACAAAATGAAGCAGGGCAAAGACTGATAGAGTTCTGTCAGGAGAACACATTAGTCATAGCAAACACCCTTTTCCAGCAACACAAACGGCGACTGTACACATGGACTTCACCAGATGGTCTACATCGAAATCAGATTGATTACATTCTTTGCAGCCAAAGATGGAAAAGTTCCATACAGGCAGTCAAAACAAGACCTGGAGCTGACTGTGGCTCAGATCATCAGCTTCTTCTTGCCAAATTCAGGCTTAAACTGAAAAAAGTAGGGAAAACCGCTAGGCCCTCCACGTATGACCTAAATCAGATCCCCTACGAATATACAGTGGAGGTGACAAATAGATTTAGGGGCTTAGACTTGGTAGACAGAGTGCCTGAAGAACTTTGGATGGAGGTCTGTAACATTGTACAGGAGGCAGCAACTAAAACCATCCCAAAGAGGAAGAAATGCAAGAAGGCAAAGTGGCTGTCTGACGAGGCTTTACAAATAGCTGAGGAAAGGAGAGAAGCCAAAAGCAAGGGAGAAAGGAAAAGATATACCCAACTGAATGCAGATTTCCAGAGAACAGCAAGGAGAGATAGGAAGGCCTTTCTAAATGAGCAATGCAAAGAAATAGAGGAAAACAACAGAATGGGGAGGACTAGAGATCTTTTCAAGAAAATTGGAGATGTCAAAGGACAATTTCATGCTAAGGTAGGCACAATAAAGGACAAAAATGGCAAGGACCTAACAGAAGCAGATGAGATTCAGAAGAGGTGGCAAGAATACACAGAGGAACTCTATAAGGCCGATCTAAATGTTCCTGATAACCACAGTGGTACAGTCACTGAGCTCGAACCTGACATCCTGGAGAGTGAAGTCAAGTGGGCTTTAGAAAGCCTCACTAACAACAAAGCTAGTGGAGGTGACAGCATTCCAGCGGAATTACTCAAAATCTTAAAAGATGATGCTGTCCAAGTGCTGCTCTCCATATGCCAGCAAATTTGGAAAACCCAACAGTGGCCACAAGACTGGAAAAGATCAGTTTACATTCCAATCCCAAAGAAGGGCAATGCCAAAGATTGCTCGAATTACCGCACCATTGCACTCATTTCACATGCTAGCAAGGTCATGCTCAAAATCCTACAAGCTCGGCTTCAGCAGTATGTGAATCGAGAACTACCAGATGTACAAGCTGGTTTCCGAAGAGGCAGAGGAACTAGAGATCAAATTGCCAACCTTCGCTGGATCATGGAGAAAGCAAGAGAGTTCCAGAAAAACATCTACCTCTGCTTCATTGATTATGCTAAAGCCTTTGATTGTGTGGATCACAACAAACTGTGGCAAGTTCTTGAAGAGATGGGAGTTCCAGACCACCTGATCTGCCTTCTGAGAAACCTTTATGCGGGTCAGGAAGCAACAGTTAGAACTGGACATGGAACAACCGACTGGTTTAAAATTGGGAAAGGAGTACGACAAGGCTGTATATTGTCACCCTGCTTATTTAACTTATACGCAGAGTACATCATGAGGAAGGCAGGGCTGGATGACTCACAAGCTGGAATCAAGATTGCTGGGAGAAACATCAACAACCTCAGATATGCAGACGATACCACTCTACTGGCAGAAAGTGAGGAAGACCTAAAGAACCTTTTGATGAGGGTGAAAGAGGAAAGTGCCAAAATTGGTTTGAAGCTCAACATTAAAAAGACTAAGATCATGGCAACCACTACCATCACTTCCTGGCAAATAGGAGGGGAAGAAATGGAAGCAGTGACAGACTTTATTTTCCTGGGCTCCAAGATCACCGCAGATGGTGACTGCAGCCATGAAATTAAAAGACGTTTACTTCTTGGGAAGAAAGCTATGGTGAACCTAGATAGCTTAATCAAAAGCCGAGACATCACCCTGCCAACAAAGGTTCGCATAGTCAAAGCGATGGTTTTCCCAGTAGCCATGTATGGCTGTGAGAGCTGGACCATAAGAAAGGCAGAGCGTCGAAGAATCGATGCTTTTGAATTGTGGTGTTGGAGAAGACTCTTGAGAGTCCCCTGGACTGCAAAGAGATCCAATCGGTCAATTCTCCAGGAGGTCAAGCCTGATTGCTCCCTGGAAGGACAAATGCTGAAGCTGAAGCTCCAATACTTTGGCCACCTGATGAGAAGAGAGGACTCTTTAGAAAAGACCCTCATGCTGGGAAAGATTGAAGGCAAAAGGAGAAGGGGGCGACAGAGGATGAGATGGTTAGATAGTGTCACCGAAGCAATGAATATGAAATTGGGCGAACTCAGGAAGCTAGTGGAGGACAGGGAAGCCTGGCGTGCTGTGGTCCATGGGGTCGCGAAGAGTCGGACACGACTTAGCGACTGAACAAAAGAATAGTAGGTGAGGGAAAATAAGGGAGAAAACACATCTATTTTCTATATTGCACAGAAATTTTATATATTACATCTAAAATTGGGGTAGATTTGGCAGTTCTCTCTCTGTGATCAATCCAGACAAACCTTCAGGATCAGGTTTTGAAAAAAAAATTGATTCTGCAAGTTTGCAGATGATGCTATGGTGCAGTGCTCTGATTGGATGGCCCTTCCTGATATCATCACGAAACCTTGCCCCAATCTGTGGGGCATTTTTGTGTGTAAAAAGGTTTTTCTCTAAAACAACCAATAAAGCTACGAATGAACAGAGACACATATGAACCTTCACGGTAAATGCTTAAAAATGAATTTAACAAGTGCTTCTGTCTGAAGTATGACAGAAGCGGCAAGACTGATGGGTGTGCTGGCATTTGATTAGCTGGCATACATGCCTGTCATTTCCATTGAGGAGTTGGGAGGAGGAGAAGTTGACAGCAAGTTTTCCTGTAATCTTTCTTTTTATATTACATTTTACCAGTTTCCTGATAGGGGGAATCAAAAGCATTGCTAAATCTTGAAACAGATGAAGTTGAGAGTGCCTTGATGATAGCAAAGAACCCATGTCAGTCTTGCACTCAATTCCTAAACACATTACATGGAGATCAATGAGATTTACTTGATCTTTATTGTGTCTTGGATCATAGTGTTGGTCTCTGTTTTTCATTACCATCTGTGTTGATCTTATAGTGGCTGTTTACAACTGTGCTTGCTAGGAAGGAACATTCCTAAGATCATGACATAAGATGTTCATATTTAAACACATGAGGAATGTTGCAGCAATTTTGGACCCCTAAAAGTGCCATAGGAATGGCGGCTATTTCCATAACCAATCCACAGGCTTTCCAGACTCAGACGCTACTTCATTATCATTTTATTTGGTGTAAAACCAAAACAGGATTTACATATAAACATGGGCTACATTACGAATTCACACTATTCCATGCAGGGAACCACCACAAGATCCATAGGAAAGGAGGAAGAGCAGTCCATGCTCAACAGGGTATACAGTACAAGTCATGGTAGGGAACAGGGTTACTCTGCTGCCTGTATTCACATAATACACTAGGAAGGAAGTGTGCATTCAGTACAGCCTGATGGAGAGATGCTCATTTGGCCTGTTTAGATGTCTGGTTCAGTCTCTGGTTGCATTGAGAGTCCCTTAAGACTTAATGAGATGTTAGTGCAGTCCAGTCCAGTAGCTTCTGCAATTGAGGCTGGTTTCGTGGATGCTCAGTTTGCCACTTGGAATTTGGCTTGTGATTCGGCTTATTCATAGGATAGATGTATGTTGTAGTGGGTTTGTTTCTTCAGAAGGTTTCTGAGCATGAACTCAATGGGGATAATGAAACCATCTCCATTAGACAATGAGTACAATAGAAGCAGAGGCTGACGCAGGCCCCTTCGTTCCACATAGGTTCAACTAAACAGCAAGGGCGTGATTCTTGAATATAAGCATTGCAAATGATGGGTTAATCAGCACTGTGATGGGCTCTTGGGAATCCAGCATTCCTGCAAGTGACACTAATTGCTAGTTCACTCCACCATACAACCCAAAGCATCAGAGGATTGCTGGAATACTTTATACATGTTGGACTGGTTCACACATGCATGCATATTACTTGATTCCTCAGCACTGGCTTACCCACACTTGATGATCTCAGCTGAACGTGTGAAATGTCTCCATCGGAAAAGACTGTGTTTAAGCCAGCATCAAATTATACAAAAGCTTTGCCCATGGTGAAATTAATTGACACATGCAACTATCCGTTGAAGCGTCACTCAATGAGTTATGAATATGGATGTGTGAACCAGCCTCTAGCCCACCACAGTGCAAGCCTATAAAAAAAACTGCATTTCCTAGAATGGAAGTGTTTAATTGGCTAGTGATTTCCTAGGGGATGTACTGAGCTATTTCATGCAGGAGCAAGGCTTAAAGGCTTAGCATTGATACTCAGCAGCTCTAAGGGATGCACTGCTTGTATTTTATAACATGATGACAAGGCCTAAGGAAGCTGCTTACTAAACTGACAAGAGCCTGAAAGTTCTGGTATATTTCCACATTACTTGAGGCAGGGAGCATGGCAAATAATGGGAGAAATAAGTCTCCATTCTGGGTGGCCCCTTGGCAAGCTATATTCCTCAGATTCTATCTAGGCCAGGGCCAAGCTTAAGTCAATGTGACCAATGTCATCACATTGGGCCCCGCACTTTGGGGGCCCCCGCACCAGTGCAGCAAACATATTATCTGCTGCTGCAGCCAGTATCTCTATGAATTATAAGTCAGTGGGGCGAGCAGAGCAGCTTTACCTTGCGCCCTCCCACCTGCCCCGCCTCTAAACTGTCCCCACATGGGCCTCCTGGAAGATGTTGGTGACATCACCATGCCACCACCAACTATTTCCAGGTGCCACATGTGGCACCACTCTTGGTGAGTGGGGCCCCTGTGGGGAGAGTGGGGGCCCCCACTGCTCCTAGATCCGGCCCTGATCTAGGCAATATCACAACATGCACAGAGGATTGAGGAACAAGAAGTTGAGAGATGAGATTGGGAGAAAACCCACACTAGAAGCTTGGAGATATGCAGGAGATGGAAAGGGAAGAGAATGATATAAAGCCAGGAGGATGAGGAACAGCAAGAGATGTAGGCATAGGATTTCCAGGGGTCCTTGGAACTATGATCACAAAGTTATTCCTTGACATTTTTGCTTGCAAAAAAGGAGGGGGACTATTCTGTTTGTAGCTCTACATTCCTTGGCCAAATTCAGCACTGGACATGCAGAAGAGCCGACAATGCTGTGCTCATTCACATCAGAGAGCACAGCCTGCTTTCTTGAAAGCACTGAGACCACAAAGTGCCAGTAACATGAAATAAAGCATGCTGGGAATCTCATAGGAGGAATAGAAGCCATTGCAGCTTCCCCTTCTGAATGGCCCTAAGAGCACCAGATGAAGTGGGCACCAACTGTATGCAGAAGGCATTTACAACATTCAACCATGCTTTCTCTGGCTCCAGCCTGTATACTTTGTCTGGATTGGAGATCAGGCTGTGCTAATGAGTCATCACCTGGAATCAAAACCCCACAGCTGGAAGTCAGATCAGTTGCTCTCTTGACAATGTAAAAGTCAAATCAGCCTCTTGCTGTTTCTTCCTGAACTCCTGCAATAATGAACAGGAAGGCTTGCTGCATTTTTGGGGGGCAGCACTCCTGTGTTGTTAACAAGTGTATGAGACGCAGGGATTCAACAGGTATAGTCCTTACTGCAGGCATAGGCAGACTGCAGACATGCAGAAAATGCTGCAGACATGCAGAATTTTTTTTTACACTAACCTCATGATCTATCAGCTGGAGGCAGGGGTAAAGTGGAGCACTCTAGATGTATACACTAGAATGTATACACTAGAATGCCTTGCATATAGAAGTACAAATTACATCTGAGTTATTACAGCTCAAGGATTCTAACAGCTTTTGTGTGTGTAAAGAACCCCTTTTGGTTGTCATTATTAAATAATTGGAGCTCAAACCCTTGCCCATCTACTGTAAGTCATCCTGTGATCTTTCAGGAGTGTCTGATCTACTTTCCATCATCTGCTCCTGTTTTGCAGCATACAGATGATCTGATTGAACAAAGCTTAATCTATTGGATTTATCTTTTCCATGTGACTTTTAAAAACATACAAGAGCCTTCCTTGGAAAAAAGCCACAGCAAAGATACAGCAGACTAATAAAAGGAGTAGTGCAGTTATAACAAGAGCTGCTGTCTTTATGCAGGTGCTTTTTCTGTTTATCACAGTTTCAAAAATTCACAGTTCTAGTAAAAATGGGGAAAAAAACAGAAAGCAAAACCATCCCTTTCCAAGCCTTCTCAAACCAATACTTATGGACTCATGAATGAAGATTCTATGTATGCAATTAGCCTTTGGGAGGGAAGCCTAAAATCAAATAAGAGAAAGGGAGAAATTCACCAGTCAATGCAATCAACACATCCCTGTTTAAGTCTGAAAAAGGAAGAGGAAATTTATGCATGCATATAAGACAGGTGGGTGGTAAGTTCTAAGTATCCAATGATGTTTTCAACAAAGAAAGCCAGCTTCCTGTATTAAGGCTGCAATTCTATGTGCACTCACTTGGGACTAAGTCCAATTGGGACTTCCTGTGTTTGAGTAAATGTACTTGGGATTAAGCTGCAATATACTCATCAGGATCAAAACACAGGAGGAGATTTAACAGGCTGGTAGGATTTGATAGACTGGGATATTTTATTGGAGAATGCATACCATTCGTTTTCACCAATTGTTCGAATTATTCTGTTTTCAAAAACCTATTTAAAAAAAAAAAATCTAGGGCTACAATCCATTGCACACTTACCTGGGAGTAAGTTTGACTAGATGGGCCTTTGGCCTGATCCACCTGATCTTTTCTTAAGTTTCACTGAATTCAATGAGGCTTACTTTTAAAGAGAATAACCAAGTCACAGGATGTAGTTTTTTCTGCTCATTCTAAAACTGGTGAGGTCTCAAGAACTTAGTGCTGAACTTGCGTCCACTTTAGTTGTGGATTCCCCTTGCCTTACCTTTCACCTTCTTATCTAGGACTATTGTGGATTATGTTTTGCTCACTGAAATTGTTCTCTCCCCTGAATATGGGATGCAGTTAACTGCATACTAAAGCCTCACTGCTATCCTCCTTAACTCTATTAGATGGTCTTGCTCATTAGTTCCCAACCTTTTGAGTTCCCACCTAACAAAGTTTCATTTCACCAGTTGCTCAAGTCTGTGACTATAATGATGATTGGGCAGCAGTGCTTCCTCCAAGTAGCAGGTTCTTTAACCCTTGATGCACATGAAACTACCCTTTGAGTTTCATGAACCATTGGTCTCACTCTTTTATATTGTATTGTGCCTATGTTCACTCCTTGCTTTCTGCTCGTTAGCTCTTGCTACCTGTTGATATGGCTCTAGCACAGTGCACTGGTAAAAGAGCTTGTTACAGGATACAGCCTTCAATTAATTGGCCAGGTCATACCAGGTGGAAGGCAAAGATTCACTTAAACTATGAGAGTGAGTGTGGCCAGGTTTTTTTTTTTAGAGCTGCTCTGGAGTCATTTATGCTGTCCAAGACTCTCATTCACTGAATGTCTGCCTCTGGCAATTTTCCATCCCTATCTATTAAGAATGGATCTTTGCAGGACAAACCATGCATTGTTTCTTCACCCAGCTTCCTCGGTATTTCAGTAACCTTGCCCTAGCCTTTCTAGGTATTTTACAATATTATTTGATTTAGCCATGTAAACATTTTTCTTGGTCTACTTCCTGCTCCAATGCAGACTGACCCTAAATCCCATTGTATCTGAGTAAACACAATTAAGACCAGCCTTTTGTATGCAACCTGCAGTTTTTTTTGGGAATAAGTCCCTTTAACTTCAGTGGGATTGGTGTTTAAGGAAACATGCATGGAATCATGCTGACAGTGTACTTAGCTCTTATACTGAATCCTATCCCCTCCCACAGCAGCCTTCCTATCCCCTTTCTCAGATTTGCGCCAATTAAAGAGCTGGTGAAGGTCTGAGAAAACCCATTGCAGAATGGGAAGCTTATGGAGGGGTAAGGGGATTTAAATTTCCCCTCCGAAGCCTCCCGATCGCCCCCATACCCTGCTGAACACAACATGCTCCTTTTCAGCACAGCTACACCAGTGGATGGGAGGATAGGATTGGGATCTCAGAGTTAGCCTTGTCAGGGATTTAAGCTAGGACATTAGGCATACGAACTATGTGCTCGACCATTGAGCTACAGCCCCTTTCCAAATATGATATCAGTAAAATATATGTAGGTTTTTCTGTCCCCTGGGTCTCTCATGATAACAAGGTCTGTTCTTTAATAAGAGTAATCTTTATTTCTTTTAGGATCTTCACAGTCCTATCTCCCTGATCTAAAGACAGATTCTGTTTCCCTTTTTACATGATCTCCATCAACCTGTGATACATATTGGTTTTAAACTATGATGTCCACTCAGGTGCTATTTTTTACTAGAATCTGCACCAGTTTCAGTCTTAATCCCCTGAATGACTTTGGTTGCACCCAGTTCATTCTGAGGTTGTGGTTTCTTAATGGTTTTCTTGTAAGTCTCAGCTGATTCTATTTCATTCACAGGCTAGATAATGGTACTTTTACAATTCAGTATAGATTCCATAGATACTTCTTTCTTTCTATTTTAGAATTTTTTCTATTTTAACGAGGGGATCACTTATGGTTTTCCAGAGTTATTTCGCTTGACAGTAATCCCTGTTAGAAGGCAGATGAAGAGATATAACTAAACCAAGCAATTTAACTGATTACAGTGTTGTATAATCAACATGTTCTAAGCCAGTTGGTGAGTCTCAAATCAAACCATCTCAGGGATGTTTGCACCCCAGACCTAACATTTTATGCCAGTGTAATTGCCATGGTTTCTCTACTATAAGCCAGATAACCTTAGTTTGCTGGGGTGCTGAGAATTCTGTTACAGATCACTAGCTCCCCCCAGAACTCCAGTTCCCAGAGGTCCCAAGGAGAGAGATTAATTAAAAATGTGTTTTTAGTTTGTGAGATAGATATGCTACCAGAAAGAAGTTCATTTTTCACCATACTGATTCCTGGACCAGTAGCTCATTTTCTCCATTAGTATCTTTCGAGTTGTAAAAACCAATGTCTAAGGATCAACTCCTTTCAAATACTGAATATCTAAAACTTGCCTCTTCTTTGCTTTCTTAGGACCCAATCCTATTCAACTTTCCAGTGCTGACGCCTTACCTTGAAGAGGCCTCCAAAACTACACCCCCCAATAGTACACAGCACACACCCCATTGGCATGGCTACATCAGAGCTAGAAAGTTGGATAGGATTGGGCTCTTACTGTACTGAAAAACTGGACTAAGGGTCCAATCCTATTCAACATCCTAGTGCAACTGCAATACAGGAGGCCTCAGTGACTGCCCCTCCCACAGCAGGATGCAGTGTATACCCTGTTGGCAGGGCTGCATTGGATTGGATAGGATTGGGCCCTAAAGCTGCAATCCTAAACTCACTTACCTGGGAATAAGCTTCACTTAATAAAATGGGACTTAGTTCTGGGTAAACATGTAAAAGATGATGCTGTAAGAGCTATTTGCAACTGTGTTAAAACTCCCAAGGGAACCAGAATTCCTGCTGTGCTAGTTTTCTGCTTGACACCCCATAGTCTGGGCATTTGACAGCAGGGCTCTCTTATTATATGCTCACTAATGGCAGAAAAAAACCCATGCGAGAAAAAGATACAAGCTGGACTTGCATCATGGACATTTTGGTCAGTCTGATTAAGAACAAAAGTAGCAAAAGAACAGGTAGGACAAGAGGCAAAGATCTTCAGGCACAGATGAGGCGAGCTGGGAGGAAACTACGGTAAGGAGGAAAAAGAAGTGCAATTATGAAGTGGATAGCCAATGTGGTATCTTCTGCTCATGTAAAAATAGACAGCATATGGATATAGTTCAAGGGGCGTACATAGCTATACAGGGCCCCAGAGAGATAATGCTATAAGTGGGGCTCAAATGTTTTTAAAATCCCAAGGCCAAAATTTTCCAATTTGGGGTCTTTTCTCTTAGTGAGAACTCATTCAATCATTGCAACATCACATCAGGATACTCTCAGATACACACCGACAACCTAGATGGGTCATAAATGAAATCAGTCAGCACCGTGGAGTTTATAACTGCAAGGTATCATCTACAATGCTGCAGAGATGTTGTCATGGATGCCAAGGTCTCCACCAGACTTCCTAGCTTATTTAGAGTGATGCCACCTAGAAAACAACTACATTGATTGAGCGCAGTCTTTCTCATCTCATCAGTTAAATAAATAGACATAGAAAATGGATTTGTGCCATTAGCTCTCTCCTGAATTTTGAAGAATAAGAGATGGCATACTTTTGCCTAGGATATGTAGTGAAAAGTTTTAATGCGGTCCTGCTACCCAATGAGGAGGATCAACCAACACTTTCTTATTCTTCTGCAGTTAAAGGTGAACAAGATGTCCTTATCAACACTGAGTAGCAGTGAGGAGCTAAAACCAACAGAACAAAGTCCTGCCTTACATAGAAGAGGCTGACACAAGAACATTTTCTGTGCTGGGCTGTTTGATGAAGTAATACAAATCCTTTTTCATAGGTCTGTCTGCCAATGATTGGTCTGAAGAATAGTCCCATCATAGGCTACTCAAGATAGGCTACCGAATCCAGCCTCTTGTGAACAAAAATTGATGATCATGCCAAGATGGCACTTGAGCTATTGTGAACCTCAGTTCACAGTGACATTACCTGCTGCATGTTACTTTGATCAGTTCAATATTTGGCTGACAGACTAAGGAGTTAAAAAAGCTAACAAATAAAGGCAGCATGTAACCCAGGTATTCTTTTAGTACCTAAAATGTAGCCATTTTGTCTCCCTTGTCTGCAAGCTATTTAGTGCTCCACTTTTCTATCTGTTCTGTTAGAGCAAGAAATGCAGGGGGGGGGGGAATCAGTTTGATCTCTGAGATCAGGTTGCTCTGTACTGTAATGGTTTTCAAATGCATCTCACAGAATTTGCACTTGGTCCTGCATGAAATCCTTGCCACATATTGTCCTACATTCAACTCACACTATTTGTTACCAAATCAATCAATCCTGTGAAGAGAGTTTGGAGGAGCTCTGTCTTGATTGAGGAAAACTGCCAGGGAAAATGGAGACTTATCAAATGTGTTCAGACTGAAGGAGAAACCCCTCCAAAATGTGGAAACACAAAAACATTAACAAGAAGGTGATATATACATCTAAGCTTAAGCGCTCCCCAATTTGTTGAGGCTGTCATCATATCATTATTCATACATGTAAAATACCCTGAGTTTGCTTTCTGCTTCCAAAAAAGGCTTCTGCCTTTTACTTTCAACCTCACTCTTCGTTTCCTCTTGGCAACAAAAGCTTTCTGCATTCATGTGTCTCTGAAAACGGAACGCCTAACCCAGCTTCTGCATTAAAAAAAAAATTACAACCAAACTAGCAAAAGCTGTTGTTGTAAGAGCAAGAAAAATGATTTGTCCCCACCTTTTCTTTCTCCTCTCCCACGTGTTTTCTAAACTAAGAAACAATAAATAACATTTCTAATAGTGTGCAGGGTTTGGTGACCATGAGGGCAGTGTAGGGAGACGCCAAATGTCTTCTGACAGACTTTGACAGTAAATAAGTGAAGCTGACTTGGGTTTCTTGCCAGGCTGTGTGTTTCGACAGCAACTTCTGGGATTCTCAAGCGTCCAAATGAGTGGAAAGGCTCCCGCATCCATCTGCAGGGCTACGTCACACACGCTGTTTCCATGCCTGTTTGTTTGCTTTCTGAGAGGGCTGTGTAATTTATGGCTGTCCAGAACAGAGTCCCAGCTTTCAGGAGAGTTTTCCCTCCTGGACTGTGGCATTGTGGAGGGGAAAAATCCTCCCGAACCATCAATGTTAGTGTTATCCCTGCCAGTGATATTTAGAGAATGTGGCTATGTGTGCATGTATATACAAACCACACCGCTATTTCAGTTCAGCTGCCGAGGGCCAACCCTGTTATTTTCCACTAAGAGTTCATAATGCTGCCTCCAGACTGATGTTTCCGAAGCAGATTCAGAAGCCAGGAAATCTGAAGGGATGAAGGGTTCTTTTCCATAGGCTTTCTCTGTGTGGTTGCCACTGGAATGGAGAATTGCTGTTTCTGAGATTGTTCATCACTTGCTTGTAGTGAAACTAGTCTCGAGTTCGGTTTCTCCTCCTCAGGAAGAAGAAGCTACTCTTCTGAGGAGGTCCCAGCAACATCGGCACTTGGCTTTTGTGGATGATTTTAATCTGACAACAAAGAAAACGGAAACAGTAAGAATCAAAGAAGGCTTAGGCTGCAAGCCTGTACACACTTACCTGGGAGTCTCATTGAACTCAGTGGGGCTTACTTCTGAATAGGCATGCAGAGACATGTTAAGACGAATTGCTATTTCCACATGATGCCAAGAGACTAGAGAGAAGGCAACGGTAGCATTCCTACAAAGTGGGGAAACGGTAAGTTTTGCAGGAGTCTGAGCTCTTGTGTAATGTGGCTGCTCCCCCTCATCTTCAGAGCCATTCGCTGCTTGGAGAGGAGTCTGAGCCTACCCTTCAAGCTGCAAACGGCTCTGGAGGTGAGGGGGAGTGTCGGTGTTACACAGGAGCTTTGGCTCTGGCAAGACTTAGCAGTTTGCCCCCTTCCCAGTAGGAATGCCACTGGAAGGCAAGCATTTTATTTTACTCAGATGCCATTACAGGCAGTAGTGAAATTCAGGGGGTTTGCCCAGGTTCTATAGAACCGGTTGTTAAAATGGCCAGGCCCCGCCCACTCGTTTACCTCGGCTGGCTTCGGGGTTTTTTTTGGCTCCGGCTATGACATCATAGAACCAGTTGTTAATTCATTTGAATTGCACCACTGATTACAGGATACTCTGTGTTACCTCCCTTTATTTATTTTATTTTAAAAATGAAGCTACAATGAAATAAAAATACAGACAAAAACCATGTAACACAGCAGCTAACGCACATTAAAAAACACCCCACAACCAATTAAAACAATTGCAAGCAGTTACAGAAATAGTTGCACACAACTACTCTAAGTATGGAAGCCTGGCCCTACTTTTCATACATTTGTGCAATTTGTGTATCTCCATTGTGCAATATGCAATTATGGAACTTAAGGAAGAAGCCTCTGATCCAGCCAGCTGCACAAAAAGCAATGTTGCACCATCTGAAGGGTTAAGAGTTTAAGCCAATTCCTTATAGGTTTGGGCTTAAAGGAGGCATCGTTTTGGAAAGGAAACTTTTGGAAACTATCAGTTTCTTTAAATCAAGGTCCCTTAAATTGAGGGTTCGTCGTATATCAGCGGCATATAGAATGCCTTTGTCTGCCGGGCATTCTGAATAACTAGTAGAAAATTACCAAGTTGGGTTCCATGTGTAATAGCAAGTGGTATATACGTACACATATGTTTGAGATGTCATTGGTAGGCAATAATTGGACCAAATTCTTGGCGGTTGGGCTGGGGATCATAGTCTCCAATCAGTCATTAGTGGGGCCTGCTGTAATTGCGCAATACTTCATGGGGATCATAATCTCCAATCAGTCCACCAGGAGCGTACCTTCTGCAGGGACTCAGCTTGGCTCCCTTCAGATGATAATTGCTACTATTTTTGTTAACTGAACATGTGATGACCAGAATCAAATCATCTCCCTCCGGCCCTGGCAAAAGTTCACTTGATTTGAAAGATTCCGCAGCCGTGAAAGAGGCTGAAGTTGCTTCAGAGACACGTTAAGTCTCTACTCAGAGAAAACTGTACTCCATCTCACTTCAGTGATAATCTCCCACTTCTTTACAGGAAGTTTAGTATTCCTGACTTCTTCACACAATTTTCTTATATGTGTGGGGAGGGGGCCCTTCTTTTATTTCTTTACCAGTCATCCTGTACTTTGCATAACCTTCTTAGTGATGCTTGGCTCAGTTCCTTCTGCTGCCTTGTTGTTTCCCAGCACTGAAAGAAAGGCACTTTGAGGCTCCAACACCCCAGATCCTGCAAAGCTGACAGGATCACACTTGGGTCTCCTAGGGTGCAATCCTAACCTGGAGTTAGGCCAGCAAAGTTTGGCCAGCACAAGGGCCCCCATAAAATGCATTTGGACCATTCTTGGAGTCAGGGAGGATGGCGCATGTCTGTATGCTGGCCTCTCTGACTCCGATTGTAATCCAAAACTACAAGGTGTCCCTTGTATTGTGCCCCTATAGAGGTAAACATGAGGAACGTGGTGTCCTTCTTCCTTGCCCTCTCAAGACCCCAAGGATGTTTCCTCTATTTACAGCATCCGTACTGTTAAAATAACAAGTGCCCCATGTCTCTCAACACCAGCTTGGGCCACCTTTCTTCCAACATGGCGAAAGACAATGGGAGGATCACCCATTAGCCAGCCAAAGGAATACCACAAAAACTACAGCGGGAGCCAGTGGGAAATCCTGGCTTACATGTGATGAGGGGGATTTCTTGTTCCTGCCCCTCCCTGGTTGCCTAGACCAGTGGTTCTCAAACTTTTTAGCACCAGGACCCTCTTTTTAGAATGACAATCTGTCCAGGACAAACCAAAAGTGATGTCATGGCCAGAAGTTACCACCATTATGAAAGAAAAAAATGCGTATTTACAACGTTGACACAAGCAAAACAACCACACAGCTATCTTCCTTTCCAGCATCCCATCTTCCCATATTTTCAATATGGCTGTTCTAGGTGCTTCATGACCCACCTGAAATTGGCTCGTGAGCCACTGGTGGTTCCCCACCCACAGTTTAGGAACCACTGGCCTAGACTATTCAGAAGCAGGAAGGAGAATTATCAAAACAGGAAGGGTGGGGAACTCAGCACACCTGAAAGCAGGGACGTGTGAAAGACAAGTCATTAGTGTGAAGGGGAGGAGAGAGGCAGGAAAAGCTAGCTGAGAGCTCCTTGGTGTGCCTAGAGAATGAAGGCTCAGTGAGACAGCTTTGCAAGGCCGAGAAGGGTGATTTAACCCCCATCCTTGCAGAAATCTGAGACCTCTCCAAGACCATGGCAAAGGGATGTAGGAAGTGCCACATTTTGACCTTCTGGTCCTTTGGTTAAAGAAGGCTCCCCACCTTGGCTTAGTGGAGGTCAAATAAAGAAGCCAAAGCATAGGAGGTCCAATTCCTGTGCTATTAAAAGACAGACCAATATGCATGATATCAAAATTGGTCCTGGGACGTCTGCAATGGGAAAGAATCAGAATTCCTTTTGAGTATTACATTTTGTACATCAACCTGCGATTTAACAGACTTTGGAAACAATGGACATTTTCTGCCTCACTAAAAAATGAGTTTTATGAGTGTGAGTTTTGTGAGTGTGCATCTCCATTGACTCAAATACACTTGACTCAGGCTGCAATCCTATAAACACTTTCCTGGGAATAAGAACCATTGGTTGCAATGGGATTTACTTCTGAGTAGACATGCATAGGATTGCACCCAGTGATGTCATGCAGGGGGTACGCGGGGGTACGCAAGTACCGGTTTCTAGGATTACAGCTGGCCCCGCCCATTCGCCCGCCCACTCGTTGACTCCGCCCTCTGCAACGTTTGAATTTCCTGCATGTTTGAGTTGCCTGCATGTTCTCAGAGCCAGGCAGGCAGGCAGGCAGCGAGCGGAGCCTTTCCTTTCCTTGCCACTGAAAAATGAGTTGCTCTGAGGTTTTAACATGATGCCAGGCCTCCTTAACATGTTCTGGGGGTGCTGTGGAATACTGTTGCAACTGTTGGGTCAGTTTAAAATCATCTGAGGCCTCAAAAAGTGCTTTTTTCATGTCACTTCCTGCCACGACATCACTTCTGGCTTATGATGTCATACGGGTCCCAACACATGCCAATCAAAAGTGAGTACCTGTTCTTAAATCATTTAGATGACACCACTGATTGCACCCTCAAATACTTGAACTTGCAGCATTGACAGACGCCCCTTTCTCCCATTAGTCCATCAAACTGAGGGTACATTCCATGTCAGGAGCCTCTCTTTCTTCCAGTGGTCATGACTTTCGAGAACTCTGCTGCTTCTACTGCTGAAGACTTTTTTTAAAAAGTCTTGTACTATCGGAGTGCGTGAAGCTGGGGAATTCCCCATCTCTCCACTGTTAGTGAAGCTCTGAGGAGTTCAAGGTCTATATGGAGCATTTGCTCAGGAAGGATGGTTAGAGGGAGGGCATCTCTCTATCAATTGACTCTGGGCCAGTGGTGGGATTCAAATAAATTAACAACCAGTTCTATGTCCTTCAGGGCGGCCTTCAGGGCCATCCGCTGCCTTCCCTCTCCCAACCTAAAATTAGCAACTGGTTCTGCAGAATAGGTGAGAACTGGCTGAATTTCACCACTGCTCTGGGCTCATTTTTTTGTTCAGGATAGAAGTGTTAGAGCTGGTGCATTACTTCCTTGGTTAGAATCTCACCTCTGCCTTGCATTCTGTATGTGGTCTTAGGCAAGTCACACCCTTTCAGCCTCAACTCCCCCAGGTGCAACATGGGAGTAATAGGACTGACCTACCTTGCAGCATTGTTGCAAGGATTACATCAAAATGATGCATGTAAAATGATTTGAAGACTCAAAATAGCTATGTGAATATTATCGTTATTAACATAAGAAGAGCCCCACAGGATTAGACCAAAGGCCCATCTAGTCCAGCTTCCTGTATATCACAGTGGCCGACCAGATGCACCAGGAAATACACCAGACAACTAGAAATGTGCATCTCGTTGCCACTCCCCTGCATCCGGCACTCCAAGATAGCCTACCTCTAAAGTAAGGAGGTTGCACTAACCATCATGGCCTATAGACTGTGATGGACTTTTCCTCCAGAAATCTGTCCTGTCCTCTTTTAAAGGCATCTAGGACAGATAAGATGCCATCACCACCTCCTGTAGCAAGGAGTTCCACAGATTAATTATCCGCTGGGTAAAAAAGTATTTCCTTTTATCTGTTCTCACTCTCCCAACACTCAATTTTAGGGGATGTCCCCTGGTTCTGGTATTGTGAAAGAGGGAAAAGAACCTCCCTCTATCCACTTTATCCATCCCATGCATAATTTTGTATGTCTCAATCATGGTTATTTTTCTTTCAGAAATCTGAAAGACACCAAAATGACTCTTGCCCCTGAAATGTACTTTTTCCCTTCTCTGCTCTCCAATATTTGGGTTTTTCTTTCTGGTGCTGCATTTGAAATAGTTGTGCTGCAGCTATGGAGAGCTCCTTCCTAATGCAGACAATGCAGAGACTGGAATGCTACTCAAACGCAGTTATCTCTATCAAAATGCTGACAGGGATTTCTGTGTCCTGTTCTGCCTGGTCCAAAGTGCCTTTTTTGTGGCCATATTGACTTCCACTGCCAAGGAAGACCTCACGTGCTCACAGCTCAGTCTCCACCCTGCTGCTTCAGGAAACAGAAGAAGCGGTTTCAGCCAGAAATGAATTGGAAGGAAGAAAGGACTAGTTGGTCCAGTTCTTGACAAAATGAGCCAGGGTGTTTATCAGAATGCTGGTTGAATTAGAAATGGTGCAGAGATAGTCCTGTCATTAAACCCTATGGGTGGCTACGGAGCAGTGGTGGGATTCAAATAAATTAACAACCAGTTCTATGTCCTCCTTTCTTTGTACTGCTTCTTACTACAGCACCACTTTTTGTATATCAATAAATTAGCAACCGGTTCTGCAGAACTGGTGAGAACTGGCTGAATTTCACCACTGCTACGGAGGCTGCAAAGGATCAGGGCGACCCCCTGGGATGACTCAGGAGGGGCAGCCTCTCCAGGAACATTTCTTCACAGCTAGCATTTCTTGTTCAACCAGTCATTTGTCACAAGGGCAGATCAGGGCCTTGAAGCAAGGCAAAGGACGGGAGCTATCACAAAGGAACGAAGCCCCTGCAATTTCACTGCAATTGCTTTGGGGAAGATTTTTACCCACACAAGCAACAAGTGTGTGTGAACTGCAAACAACAACAACCACCAACAACAAGAAAAAAGAGAACAAACAAACAAAAAGGCCTTTTCTATACTACCCTTTAACTGAACAGAGTTTACTGCCCCCTGTGGAAACAGACAAGTACCACGCAAGTGTTTGAGTGACCCAATAAGAAAAAGATTCCTGGTGCTAGTTCTTTGCCACTGGCATGTATACAGAACATGAATCCTACGAATCCTTTTTATCTCAGCTGAAAAGGCTTTTTGCAACATTCTGTTCCACCCATTCACAGACCACAGAGGAAAGTTGTTGGGATATATTTTAGAGCACTATATTTAATTTGCAAGTTGAAATGAGTTTGCAACTGAGTTTTAGGCGGGAACCTGGTCATGTGATATGTACAGGTCAATGTTGCAATTATGTATGGGCTTGAACTGGACTGGATGTCAGTGAGTCTGTGTGAGTGTGTGAGGAGCTGTCTTTGCTGTTAGATGTGTGGAGAGAGAGATAGAGAGCTGAGTGTGATTTCTTTGAAGCTGTTCTATGTAAATACGTTCTAAATACAAAGTTCTGTTTAGAACAAGTCTCTGCATCTTCATTTGAACGAACCTAAAGGTCACTCATCGTGTCCACCCTAAGGCCGCCACTTTCCTTCAAAAGTCATGTCTCAAAGTGTTCTATTAACATCTTTTTCACATGCTCCTTTGATCTTCGGATTGTGGACACGAGTGTGAATACACTGAGCATACATTGACTGTCTCCAATAATCTCCATGATGTGCAGCAGCCATAGATCTCTCCCCACTTTAACTTGTCTTTGATTTTCCATTAGGAATACAAATACAGCTGTCATTGCAGTGAAAGGTTTCATGCTACAACTTCAAAGAAGATCGAAGCAGCACATTTCACTCTCCTAAAATAATGAAAGGGTTCTTTGACAGGAATCTGTTGTTTCATTTTAAAATTTGAAATAGAAACTCATTCTGAAACTGAGAGTGCAATCCTATATTGCGCTAGAATGGTGAGGCCAACAGGCAGTGATGTCATGCAGGGGGAACGCAGGGGAACTCAGTTCCACTAGTTAAAATTAGGGCTGACTCCGCCCACTTCACTCTCCCTCCCCCCCTCCCAATTCCTCTGCAAAGAGCTTTTCTTCTTGGTTGGCCGGCACTCAGAGGGTTAAAGGGAGCGACTCCAGATTCCTAGGGGGGCGAAGGGAGTGATGTCATTCAGGGGGAACGGACCAGAATGGGCGTTCCGGATTCTCTGTGGCAGGTTCTGGGTTCCCGACAAGTGCCAATCAAAAGTGAGTTCCTGTTCCTAAATCATTTGAATGACACCACTGCCAACAGGCCTGCGCCATATCCAGAGCAGTATAGTGGAAGCTGGAGCCTCCCTGGTGCAAGGGCACATTTGTGCAAGGGCAGATTTGCACATCTGGCGCTAGGGCGCAGCCTCCCGAACGGGCTTAGGATTCGGTCTTATGGCAGAATCCCAAGCCTGTTCTCATCCTCGGCCACAGCCTGCCCAGTTATGCCCTCCCCCACCCACTCCCTCCCTTGCGCCAAAATGGCACCTCCCCTGTGCCAGCCAGCTTTGTCCGAGAGGTGTGGCGCGGGCGCAACAAGACTGGCACTGTAGGAAGTCTCGTTGCCTTAGTGACGATGCAGGAGTGCCGCTCAGCACCCCTCCATCGGTGCTAATGTCGTCGTGCTGACACTATGATGTAGTGTCGGCAGGACGGACAGCCTGGGATTGCGCTGTTAGACTTTCCTTAGACTTCATTACTGAGGTTTGGGTCCCACAGACAGCTGTTGTACAGATAAAAGGTTCCGTATCCACTGGCACTGATAAGTGAGTCCCAATCATATGTCCCTGATCCTTTTCACAAGGTTCAACTACTCACTGTGCAGGGTGGCTGCATCCAGGGCTCTCCATCCACTTGCATGGGCAACAGCTTTGTTGTCCTAGAATCCACAAACAAGACACAGCAAAACATTAAGAGAATGAAATGAGCAAGAACTATGGTTTTTTTTGTGATAAGAATACCTATTAATTTCTTTACCCAATCTGTAATTAGTCCATGGAACTCCGTGCCACAGGATGTGGTGATGGCATCTCATCTAGATGCCTTTAAAAGGGGATTGGACAGATTTATGGAGGAAAACTCCATCATAGTTGCCAGCCATGATGGGTCTGTCCAGTCTGAGATTAGCCGGTCACTCTTTATAAGGGCCGGATAGGAATTTTTTGCTGTCATCTGAATTGGCCGTGGATGGCAGTTTTTTCACCTATGGCACACTGGCAAAGGAGGGACGATGTGTTCAGCAGATTTCATGTATTAAAAATTGGTCACTAGTGTTTAATAAAGTGGCCCAAGTTAAACCCAAGCTGCAGTCTGGTATCTTCACTGGAAGGTGAGAGGGTAAATAGGCATTCTGGCCTCAGAATGCCAGATGCAGGGGAATGGCAATAAGAGGCAAGTAGGTTGTCTTGTGTGCTCCCTGATGGGCCATTGTGATCTGGTGGGCCATTGTAAGATATAGGAAGCTGGACTAGATGGGTCTTAATTTGTGGAAAAGAGTGAGATACACAAGATGAGCTTTGGGAAGGCTCTGCGTGCGATTGTTAACACTAAGGTAATTACCCACGATGGAGATATAATGGCTAGGCATCTTGTTGAGGGCCGTAAGAGCCACAGTCTATTTACATCTTCCAAATACATCTATTTAACATCATTTTCCCATCTTGTATATGGGCAACAGGGCTGGTCTAAGACCTCTTGACAAGTGGGGTGGCATGCCAAACGGTGCCCACCTTACTTGATGATGTGCCAGCCTCTGCTCCTCCCACTCTCTAATGCTCTAGCTCAGCATTCTCCCCTCCCCATATTTCCTCTTCCTCTGTTTCTTTTCCAATCCAGATAGTGACGTAGTGTCAGTGCGACAGACGCACTTGGATTGCACTGTCAGACCTACAATATTGTGTGCAGTATAAACCAGATAAGATAAATAGGTTTTGTGCTGGGATAGGATAGTGTGCACAGCAAGAGAGAGACTCTCACAATGCTTTTCCATATGCACTGTGGTTTCACGGCTTGAGAACACTGAGGTGCAATCCTAATAAACTTTCCAGCACTGACATAGCTGTGCCAATGGGGCATGTGCTGCATCCTGCAATTGGCGGGGTAAGGTAAGGTAAGGTAAAGTTTGCCCCCCTAACGTTGGAGCTGCATTGCCCTTACCCGGTGCTGGGAAGTTAATTAGGATTGTGCCCTGCATGGTATCCAGATCTCTCAGCAGAGCAGGGCACAAACTTTGTGGTGGAACCAAAGACCTCAGAGTGGGTACCTGATGGTGACAGAGGAGCACTGGGCCAGTCTCTTGCCAGCACTCTTCAGGCCTGTATAGATTTGTCCCATCTCCATGGCCCCTTCAAGGCCTACAACTTCTAGCAGCTGATCACTAAGATCTAATGAGAGAAAAGTAAGCATGTTAATAAAACAAAGGCAAGGATGGGCTTTGCCTTGTGCAGGCACCACAGATTGTGAGGGGACTGCGCAAAGGAAGACTGTCTGGGAGCTGAAACTGAAGGCCGAGTCTGACTTGGCAGGTTCACCTTTAGCATGCAGAAAATCCCAAGCATTTCCATCCATCCATCCATTCATTTATTACAGTAGTTATCTTCATAGGTATCAAAATAGGAATACAGGCATGCCCCTGAATCTGCTAGGGTTCTGTTTTGGACACCACCACTTCAGTGGATACCTGAAACCTGGACACTGAGGACACCGTTTTAAAGACAGGGGAACATCAGTGGTTTTGCTGCAACAAGTTAAAAAAAGAGATTTGTTTCCTGTTCCCCTATCTTTTTAATGTCCCAGTATCCATGGTATCCATGGATCACTGAAACAAAGGGTACCGAATCAGTGAATACCAGGACATGACTATACTTGTTTTGGGGGGAAGGAGAACGCTGTTAAGCTGACAAGGCCACGTTTTGCCTTTAGATTAATTGATTTCTGTCCTCAGCTGACACTTCCTAGAAGTCTGAGCGCTGATGAGTCACAACATGGCATATGTTGGTGAATGTTGCCACTTGTTATCCGTAATGTCACGTTGTCCGTAGGTGCTTGTGTCGCTCATGCAACTAAGCTGCAAATAGCCCGCCCATTCATAATAACCCAATTAGCTGGGGAAAGAATTCCCAATATGCCACTACATATTGCTCTGTGAATGATGGTAAAATGCTATACCCTGCAACCGAAACTCTTCATTGAGGGAAGCTACCTGGATCCTGTGGAATCAAACAGGAGCAACACAACTTGCACTTGGTCATATGCTTGAACAGTTTCAACTCATTTCTGGGGGACGTTTGCAGGATAACGTTTTGGTGGGTTGTCCAGCTCAGGAGTGCAACCAAATGCGTAATTGTCATTGCTCATTTGTTGCATGGATCCAGGCAACTTCCCCCAAGGAAGATCCTTCAGTCTCCGGGATAAAGTACAGTATTCTTCTAGCATTCAGAATGACAAGGCAGCCGATGATAAATAGCTGAGCTTTGACTTGTCCCTTTTTGGCGTTTGGCAAATCCTGTTGCTTAACTCAGCTGTGTGTGTGTGTGGTCCCTTTTTTTTTGGTGCCTTTGCTGTGTGAAGAGGAAAAACTGTCTCAGATTAACAATGAAGAGCAAACAAGGAGAAATAAATGTGAAAGCAGAGCAAATTGGAAGCATCTGCTTATTTCACACCCAACAGTGTGTCCATGCCAAGAGTGCACCTGCAGCTCCAATAGCTAAAGTCAGTTCCATTTAGTCATTTTCCTCCTGCATTGCCCCAAAACATCATGTTTAATTCCCTAAAGTGAAGGCTGGCCTGAAAAGTCTCAAGAAATCAGTGTTGGTGGCCTGAAAAGTATATCACAGCATTAAGTTCCTTCCTTTGCTAAGGAGAATCCACTGGACTCATATGTTCCATCTCTGAAACAAGCCAGAGTCTAAAAGTAAGTGTCAGAATGTTTTTCCTTTACTGTGGTTCTTTTTTTTCCAGGGGACAAGGAACATAATTAAGTTGTGGATCAGAGTGCTTGCAGTTCATTCAGACCTAAAAGGGCTCTGCAGTGACATGCTTACTTTGGCAAGGATAAGGCATATCCTTATACAAAGCTCTTTGAAGACTGGGCTCTTGGTAGGTCATGTAAAGTTGCATTATTACATTGAGAGCGCAATCTTAACCTGGTGTTAGGCTGGCGCAGTTAGGCCAGTAAAGTTTGGCTGGCACAAGGGCCACCGTAAAGTGCGTTTGGATCACGCTCGGAGTCAGGGAGGATGGCGCATGTCTGTGTGCTGGCCTCTCCAACTCTGACAGTGGTCCAAACATACACTGTCCTGTGTGCTGGCCGAACTTTGATGGCCTAACTGTGCCGGCCTAACTCCATTTTAGAATTGCTGTAAGGTTGCAATCCTAACCTGGAGCTAGGCCAGCACAAGTGTCAGAAACGTGCTGTAAAGCGTGCTTGCACCACTCTTGAAGTCAGGGAGGCTGGCACATGGATGTGCATCCTCCTCCCTGACTGAGGGTGCAATCCTAAGCAGCGCTGAAATGGCGAGGCTGGTGGGCCTGCGCCATATCCAGCGCTGTTTTGGGGAGGCTGGAGCCACCCCAGTGCAAGGGCACGTTTGTGCCCTTACTGTGTGGGGAGGTGACAGCCTCATCTGTGGACTCCTTGGATCTGCACCTGCTAAATAGCAGGCGTGAAACTGAGGAGGCCGCACGGCTCGAATCGGGGCCACATGGCCTGGGAAACGGGTATAGGAAGGCTGAATCCGACGCCCATCCCCCTCCCGGGCCGGCGCACCTGCTGGCCCGCCCACAGCCCACTAACAGCCTGCTCAGAACCGCCCTCCCCCACCCAATCCCTCCTTCGCGCCAACATGGTGCCTCCCCTGCGCCAGCCAGCTCGGTGCCCTCGCTTCGCACTAAGTGCGCGGGATTGCGGTCCAAATGGTCCAAACTTGCTTTTCAGTGCATTTGCGACACTTCTGGGACTTGTGCCAACTTAACTCCAGGTCAGGAATGCGCTCTAACTCCTATGTGTGACTCAAGGCTGATTTGTGAATAATCAGAGCTTGTGTGCACTGTGGGTGTTGGTGGACCAAAAGCAGATTATCAAAAGCACAGAAGACGACCCCTTTCAAATCTTTTGGAGGCATGAATAAAGACTGCATGCGTAGAATCAGAGTTGAAAAGGAGCTCAGAGGCTATCCAGCCCAACCTCCTGATCCAGCGCCCCTGACAGGTGGGCATCCAGCCTCAGATTGAAAACCTCCGGGAAGGGAGAGCCCAGAACTGAACGAGGCTGGCTCTTCCAGTACTGGACAGCTCTTACTGGACTCTTTTGGCAGGCCTGCACTGTGTGTGGGAGCCGAGGTTAGGATGGGCCCAAAGCTTTGCTGAAATTAAGCACACTATGTCCATGGCGTTCCCGCAGCCTACTAGTCTAGTTGTTCTTGCAACTGCTGTGTTTGTCAATTTACTGTACCTGTGATTATTTCATTCTAGGGAAAAAGAAGGGGGAAAAATGTGCCTTGCAGAGTAGGTGGGCTGGGTATAGCCTGCAGGCCTCCTGTTGCCAATCTCTACACAATTGCTGTAAGGTTGCTGCCTTCAAAAACGGCTATCTCCTTAACTTGGAAAAAGTGACTGGGACATGTTCCACCACTGCTCCAAATGAGGGCTCACTTTGAAGACTGTGCTGCAAACGCCTGCAGGCCTTGCTGCCTCTTTCATTCTGCCTCATATCAGTCCTCCTCTCCATTTGGATATTCTCTTGCATTAGTCACAATGGAATATTCTGGAGAGAGTGTGCTGTTTCACCACCTCTGCAACTTCCTTTCTCCTGCTTGTGTTGTAGCCTGTAGCTGTGCGAAAGCATCCTCTTAATTAGTCATTCCACCGAGTCTGAGCAACGCCTGCTATGCCAAGCTCTTTCCCAGTGCTTTCCGTTTTCTCCCACGTGCGTATAGATAGGCCTCTCTCTTATTTTCAGCCTGGCAGGCTCCTCTCATCGAAAGAGCACTTTGGAGAAACTATGATCTGTGCATCTTGACCTGCCTTCGCTGTAGCAGTACCCCCCCCTCAGTTCTGCCCTGCCCTGCCCTGCTGAGCTCGCACCCGTCATTAGCTGCAGGCCATGAATATTTAATTAACCTATGAGATCCATTTGCTGGGAAGCCTCAGACTCAAGGGAGACTCAGTGACATGGGGTGTGGGGAATTAACTATGCAACCTCTAATAAAATTCAAATTTGGAAAGGTCCCTTGCAAAATGCTGCTTTGGAGTGTGGCATGTATAACACACACACACACACACACACACACATCCCCGACGCGCAAAAAAATCCCCAATGTATGCATGACAGGGATGTAGAGGGGTTAGTAAAAACAAAGAGAATGATAAATGTCAGTCACAGAAGGGACTACAAGGGCATCATTTAGAGAGCAATCCTAAACTGAAGTTAGGCCAGTTAGGCCAGCAAAGTTTGACAGGCCCAAGGGAGACCATAGAGTATGTTTGGACCACTCTCGGAGTCAGAGAGGGCAGCACACAGACGTGCAAGTGAAAGAAGGCTCCCTCTCCTCTCCAGAGCGTCCTTAAAAGTTCTCCACCCTCCAAACCTGCCCTGCTGCCTTGCTCTAGATTTTTCTCTGCAATTCAATATGGGGAAGGGGAGAAACCAGGACTGTGAGGGCTGTATTTATTAATGATCTGCTGCTGGGGGGAGGGGAGAAAACAGGACCATGAAGGCTGTATTTATTCATGTGCTGCTGCTGCTGTGTGTGTTGATTCTTGGAAGGATCCCCTGCCTTGCTGCCTTGCTCTGGCATTTTTTTCTACAGTAAAATATGGGGGTGGGGGTAGGAAATCACAGTAGTTCGTTGGCAATTATTTTAAGTAGCTCACATATATCAGATGGTTGCCAATCCCTGCTCTGTGCCACAAACAAACAAGAACCCTGCAGAAAAGGTGCTTACAGGACAAATGGATTGACATAATTTATACCAACTGCCAAGCTATGCATAGCTGTTCCTTCTGCAGAAATGTAGGCATGCAATCGTGACCATAGTTTGGGAACAGGTTGTACAGAAAAAAAGCATAACAGTTAGTGGCTCACTACTACTGTAACTGCTGCAACCTTTCTGGGAATGTTGTCCCTGCCCCTATTTTGGTGTCCACGGACAAGGCAGGTGCCCATCACGCTCACTTGTGATGGACAAGGCCCATCACACTCACTCACACTGCAGGACTCTTGGCTGCATTAAAGGATCATTGAGATCTGCTAATTTTTGAGATCTGCCAATCCTGAACTGCCCGGCCATCTGCGTGAAGCTGAGCCCAACCCGCAGCAGCCAGGCAGCCACAGGAGGCTCCGCGGGAGAAGGTGACGTTCATCCCCTTTCCCCGCAGTAAGGGTGTGGGTGGGTGAGTGGTCTACTTGTCTCTGCGCTGGCTACTTAGCCAGCGCAGAGGAGAGGGCCACTGTGTGGGGATGCATGGCTGGACAAAGAGATAGGGATCTGGCAGTGAAGGTTGCCATCAGTCCTGCCCCTGCTCCACCCCTGCCCTGCCCTGGAATACTCTCCCACCCCACTCGAAAAGGCCCCCACACCAGTGACTAGTGCATGTACCACTCTCTGGCTTCCGCTGCCACCTTTGGGCGGCACAGGGCCAGCGTTCACCCAGTGCTAGCTGTAAGGATTTACCTCAGGTGCTGGAGGTGCCTTAAGATACCTTTTGCAACACTAGTGCAGGTGGTACGCTTATAATGCTAATGCTAAGGCCCACAGGATTGGGCCCTAAGGCTCCTTGGATGGGGCAGTGAGAGGGCTGGCTAATTGTCTACCAGCAGCGGTGGCATTCAGCTGGTACACTGGGCGGGAGGAACGGGAGGAATGGGTGGTACGCTCCGTTTCGCTGTCTTCCCCACCCCTCCCCCCTGCCCCTGCAGTAAGCTACGGAGCTACAAAATGGAGCAGTAAGCTACGGGCGAGCTGCCGCTCACCCGTTCCTCCCGCTCAGCGTACCGGCTGAATGCCGCCACTGCCTACCAGGTGTCCTACCTGCAAATATCCTACCAGGCTTCATGTCATGTCATTCAGCCTCTACCTTGCCCAATCCGCTGGGAATTAAGAACCTGCAGAGTAGTGTCAGGCTGGCCCAATCCTAACCTGGAGTTAGGTGGGCACAGTTAGGCCAGCAATGTTTGGCTGGCACAAGGGCAGTGTAACGCATGTTTGGACCACTCTCAGAGTCTGGGAAGATGGCACACATCTGTGCCATCCTAACTCCAGGTTAGGATTGCACTCTCAGTCAGTGTACTGTAGTGGTTAGAATAATGGCCTAAAACAAGGGTCCCTGGTTCAAATTCCCACACATCCATGAAACTCACACCACAGCTTTACCTCATACTTTAGGCATAATGGGGGAAGAATTATATTTGAAGGTATAGGCTTGCTGCTGTCACACGTAGCTTAGGCCTTAGGAAGCTGCCTCATTTTATGGATCAATCTAGATAGGTCAGTACAGTGTACCATATATGGTTTCAGATGGGAATGTTTCTCTGCTCTACTGGGAGATGCCAGGGATTGAACCTTCTGCATCTAAAGCAAGGACTTTGCCACTGAGCTGTAGCCTCTTACATCTGCCCCATTGAACAGGGACAGAAAGCACTTGTCTTGGCAAGCTAGGAGATGCCTGCTCCTGTCTATCTGGGAACTGCTGTAACAATGATCACCCCCATCCTGCAGATACTTCCAGTGAGCCCTGTGAAGGCAGAACAACATGCTCATCTCCTCCTCTATCTGTTTGGGATTTTATCTCCCATTTTGTCAACCTGCTTTTGCTGGACTAGTTTTGTCAGAAGCATTACACCAGGGGTCAGGGAACTTTTTTACCTTTTACCCGAAAATATATTTAGATACGCCGATGTTACCCCCTTGATTTGATTTTTAGTACAGGTACTTACTAAAACTACCAGTGAAAGATAGGTGTCCTCTCAGGAGAGGCACTGTCCTGTCTCTCTCAATGGCGCAGCAGCTAGACACTCTACTGAAGAAGTGGGCGGACTTGGAGGCGGGGCCCGGGGCATCACGCAGGGAAGCGTGTTGTACACAAGGGCCTGACGCACTGCACTGCGTCAGGTCCTTGTACACTACAGTACTGTAACACACATAGCCGGGCATGCGTATAGAACAGTGATGGCGAGCCTTTTGGGCTTGGTGTGTCAGAAATTTGGAAAATTCGTAACTCAGCTCTGCTGGTGTGCCACCCCCCCCCCCCGCCAGAGCAAAAGAAAAAAAATTACATATTGGAACCCGCTAAACCCAAAGGCCCCGCTAAATTCTCAGGCTGCTTCCTCATTGGCTACCCAATTAGTGTGGCTTGGCTGATCAGAGCGCGGAGACACGCTGCAGGGCTTGTCGCCCGAGTTTAAAGAGAGAGACGGAAGCGCAGACAGCGGGCGCGCGGAGGAACAAGTCTTTGCAGGGAATCACTTAGATTCATATGCATGCCCGGCTGTGTCTTGGCAGCGCAACCGTCCATTACCCCCAGGAATTTCATTTTTACCCCATTTGGGGTAATTTACCCCTGTTCCCTGACCACTGTATTACACGATCTCCAGTTCTTCATAGAGGTTTCCTAAACAATGCTCTTGGCCATAAATAGGTTTTGCAAGAGGTGAGAGACCAGAAAACAAAATAAATTCCAGAAAGGTACTCTTGGTCACTAGCAGGGAAAGTGCCTCAAGGAAGAAAAGTTTTATCCTTGCCTTCAGACAGCCAACTAAACTGGAAAAGCAACTTTCCTGTAGCCGTGTCACCAGCTATTTTGGCTAGTAGATCTCTCATGCAGCAGGTGAAATTTCCCCATCGCTGCATCTTCATAGCAGCAAAAGCTTCAAGTACTGAATTTCTGAATGTCGTTGCAGCTGTTAAAGGCACAGGAAACTTGCCAGAAGAAAAATTGCCAACCGTAGGGAGGAGTGGACCAATCAACGGAATTATAGAGCAAGAGATGAAGTCCTGCAACAAATTCTGATGCCAGTCCTGTTCCTTCATCTACTCTGGCAATATTATTGCACGTAACAACATCAGCCTTACTTTAACGGCTTATTCAACTTTATATATGCCATGATCTGCCAGCAATGCACTTTGGCAGTTTAGCCTGCTTGCTTAATAAAATGGGAACATGTTGATGTAAGTGAATGGCATCAATGAATTAACACAAATTAGACATTAAAAATGGCTGCAGAAAAAACTAACAGCACAACCCTATGTATGTCTACTCAGAAGTACATCCTACTGGGTTCAATAGGGTTTACTTCCAGGAAAGTGTGTATAGGACTGCACACTTACCTGGAGATAAGCCCCATTGAACTGAATGGGGCTTCAGAATAAGCCCCATGTATAGGATTGGAATATAATTGAGGAAATCTTACAACTTACAACCCTTGTCTCCCTACAACCTATCTTTGACCAGTCGGTTGTCATAGTATAAAATAAAATAAAAATAAAAATAAAAATAAAAATAAAAAATAATAATAATAATAATAATAATTTCAAGGACTATAGCCTGAACCAGAAGAACTGGCATTTGTAAACAAAACTGGGAAGTATTTCATGGGGCTTGATTAAAGATCGTGCAAACCCCATGAAAATAAGTGGCAGCTACTCAAGAGCTCAATAGGTCTCTTACTTTTTAGGTTCTCAAATAGGTTCTCAGTCATTTTACTGGGTTTTGCACAGAAGAACTGGAAGGCGATGGGGTGGGAATGGATTGTGCCTTTTGGGTCGATTTTGCATTACAAGCATACTATTGTCACCCATTCGGATGTGTTGTCGTACTGTATTCAAGGCAGATTTCGTGTCCTGATCATCTGGATAACTCGTTTTGACCTTAGTTTGCAGTGTACCTCAGCCCATGCGTATAAACATCTATCACTTACTGATGAAAGTAAGGGACTGTTACTGGAAGCCACCAGAAATTCCACTCTTTGGCTCTTCAGATATTGGGAGGTCTGGATGTAGGGTGCTTGTTCCGCAGGAACAGAAACCACAGAAGACCAGCTCTTAAAATACCTGCAACTATCATCTCCTCCTATGGCAATCACAGCTGCAGGCACCCTCACCTTGGACACAGAACTTGAGCTCCTTGGCAGCAGTGACGACAGAGGATTGCAACTTTTCAGGTACTTTCTTGCTCATCCGGTTATAGCTGCGTTGCTTCTTGGTCTCCCCCCAGAGATTGGAGCCTCCATACATGCTGGGAATGTTGAGGACTGCAATACCTTCCAATGAAGTGCTACTCAGGTCCAGAACTGTTCCATCACACTGGCAGGGAGGAAGAGAAAAAGAAAGAAAAAAAATTAAAAGCCCTTAAACATTCTGGGTTATCTGAGTGCACCACGTCTTTACAGCATCTTTCTTTCTTCAAACCATATTCTACCACACCTTTCTAAAAATCCAAGGCAATTTCCAAATACCACATAAACAATAAAACATTACATAGCAAAATACATATGGTATTACACACAGCAATAATGTACAAATTAAATAATTAAATAATTAAGTTTCTATCCCACCTTTCTGCCCCATGGGCACCCAAGGCAGCTTACAACATTAAAAATACAATAAAACACAAAGTTTAACAATTAAAAACAATGTTAAAACAATATTTAAAACAGTTTAAATTTAAAATTTAAAACAGCGAGCCCCGTGGATCCAATATAAAGAAGAGAATATAACATGCCAGAGCACCTTCAAATATAGCACCTATATTAGAGCACCTTCAAAGTCCCTGGAAAGCTTTTTGAAACAGAAAGTCCTTGTAAGTTTACCTAAAGCTGAACAATGACGTAAACCTGCACTTCACTGGGAAGTGCATTCCAAACGTTGGAGACATGGTTAAGAGGGTCCTGCTCCATTCTGGAGCTGTCCTGAGTGCATTTAGCAATAGAACCCTAAGTTAGCTTTGCTGCAACATTCCGACAAATGGAGCAGTACGCATCTGTGTGTTCATGTGGGGAGGGATATTCTTTGAAAGGAAATTATGTAGGACCATCAAGACCCAAACCAGCAGCTTTAATTGGGTCTAGAAACAAATCTGAACCACACAAAAAAATAGATTGAATGTGTTCCCACTCTACTTAGAATTCAGTTAAAGCTTCCAGACAATATTAAAGGGCCATGTCATCTGCATTACAGCACCATAGCTGATTTGTGGGGCACAGTGTTAAGATTCTTGTTTTCCAGGAAGGGGTGCAGATCTATTACAGATTTAACTGATAAAAGGAAGTCCTTATCATGTTTGCCTTTGGTTTATCACAGAGCAAAGTTAGGCCAAGGATTGCAAGCTTGCAAGGATTTGATAAGCTTGTTTTGACAATCCTGTTAACAAGAGGCCAACATGCATCCTCTAGAGCAGAGTTATTTTTGACCAGTGTACACATGGCACATTGGTGTGTCGCGAATGGTCTGCAGATGTGCCGTGAGAGTTCGGCAGATTTATTTATTTATTTTTTAAAAAAACCCCATCATCTATTAATAGGACCATTGAGGGATGTGAGCGCCACACCAGCACCATGGTGTGCCTTGTTAATTATCAAAAGACTGATGCTGTGCCTTGACAATTTTAGCATCTTATTAGTGTGCCATGAGATGAAAATCGCTGCTCTAGAGCACTGCTACTCAAAGTGGTGGTCTGTGGAATGATGCCAGTCTGTGACACATAAACAGACAGTGAACAGCAAATTTCCAGGAAAGAAACAACAGTAATAATATGGCACAGATATGGTACTGGTCTTAGGCACATTGGAAAAAGATGGCCACATTACATAGTTTGAGAAGCACCATAGTTTCGCAACAACATCAACCTGCCTGAAGAAGATCTCTGATTCAATCTCCAACCCTATGCAGGCCTTGCACTGCCAGAATGCTAGTTCTGGCATTACAAGGTCCTTTACAGTTATTGCAGGTGGCACACTGCTTTGCACAGCCAGGCCACCACCCCAAGCAGCCATGTGCCAGCAGCCCATCAACAGCCCCTGATGCCAATGAGTCAGCACAGGAACGAGAAGGAAGTGGGGTGGTGAGGGTGGAATGGGGTAGGAAGGGGTAGAACAGGGAGGAGCTTAGCCAATATTCTATCCCTCTTCCTGGCCTCAATCTGCCTTCCTGAGTTCACTTGTATCAGTTAAATCGCTTGTGCAGATCTGAATAGACCCAGTGGGGCAGTGAACAGATCCAATGAGGGCTTACCCTTGGGCAAGGGACTATACAGTATGTTCCCTTATTTGGAGACCTCCAAGACTGTCCCCCCCCCTCAGGATGCAGTGCATGTTCCAGTGGTGCAGCTGCACTGGTGGGAGGGGGTGTTCAACAGGATTGGGCTGTCAGGCTCTTGGGACACTTAGAGGATGCTTCCTTCTGTGATGAGTGCTCTCTTGCCTTGCATTTCTTTGGATCTCTCTGCTTTCCAGTGTGGAAGAAACCCAGCCAAAGCTGACTCCAGGCTTAAGGGGGTCCTCAACAAGGCAGCCTCCTCTTATCTGAGCATCCCACTCTTATCTGAACAGACCCCCTTTCCTTACTGTGATGGCAGTCGGAGGTTTCTTTCCATCTTGATTGGCTGGGAGGAGCAACAACAGTTTTCAAAATGGCAGCCGCCTGCCATGTTTCCCCCCCTCCCCCACAATGCCCCATGTAGTACCACAAAGTAGTAAGTAAATCCTACAAGATTCAATACTATGCAGTCTCTACGAAGCGCATGTAGGACTTCAACCTTAGTGAGAACCTCTGGGCAATCTAAACTAAGGAATGTAGACAGACAACAGCACCAACTGCATTTTAAAAAATTACTTTGGCCTGAACACACAGTAGTCCAGAAGGGATAATGGCTGCCGGCTGCCAAGAAGCTGCATTTTGTCAGTGCTGTTTTAAAATTGGGCCTCACGTGCACTGGATAAGCAGAGATCTGGCAGGCTGCAGTATGTGATATAGATGCCATATATTTACACAATACAGGAGTGACTATCCAATGGGCAGTGAGTGTGCTTCTCTCTTTAACCCTGCTTTGTCTCGGTGCCAGTGTGATACAATGGCCTCTTTGAGAAGGGGCAGCTGACGGGTTGTTGGCAAGGCGACTGGAAGTAGAAATTTGCAGCTGGGGAAAAAACCAACTTTATTTCCAGCAGCCTATACCATAACTGATGCCAATTTCCAAAACAAAACTGCCATTTCTCTGTGCTCATGACAGATGCCTGGAACCAGAAGGAGGGCAAACTGTTACTTTCAACTTGAAATGCTGCCAGATTAACACTTTGCAGCCCTGAGATGGGTATCTGCTGAACATATACCTGCAAAGGATGCAGGACTGGGAAATGTCCTGCATCTCTCTCTTTCCACAAAGAATCACACCTTGGGGCTTTCTGTTTTTCCGTACTCACAGATGCACTTTTGTATGGTACAGAATTGGCCAGTAGGTAAACAGGAGTCATACATAGGGGTGGGTTGTTGTTTTTTGTTTAAAACTGCCTTTTGGGAATTAACAACTGCCTTTTGGCAGTTAAAATATCTGGGGGGGAAACACAACGCATTTTGGTGTTTAAGATATTTTCCAGAAATTAGACTACTTTTCCACTTAGAAATAATATTGTGGCTGCATCTACTGACACTATATCACCTGTACCTAGTACACTTTTAAAGCATTTAAAATGAATAAAAATGAGAACTTGGATTGAGAATGTAGAGTAGAATAAAAACACACAACACTGCAATTTGCTATTTTAACCAAGAAATTTTGGAAACAAATATCACCAAAAAAACACCCCTAGTCATACATAATCAATATTCTTCTTTGTCTCAGATATTTTGCAATCTCACTACCATTTTTGAATTTCAAAAGAAAATGGATGAAGGCTCAATAATCAATAATAGTCAATTCATACTGACTAACCTGGAAATGCTTCTTCTTAATCCTAGATCCACAGAGATTAATTGTAATTATTTGAGGTGAAAGAAAGGCATGTTGTACGTGCTCAAAGGCATTATCTTTGTTATGTCATGTATTCCATGACTGAGCTACAGAGTTGAAAATAGGTTCCAGGCCTAGGCCCCAGTCAAGCATTGGCCCTGCAGAATGTCTCAGATGCACCTGGTGCTATCAGGGAAGGGAGTGGGAGAAAGCGGGTTGTCTGAGGAGAGTAGTTCCTAGTGGTTAAAGTTTATGAACCCTTTCTGCTTTCCACTTTCCCTCTTTTTCTGGGTGAGCAGCTGAATTGGGGCAGTAACTGGTAGTTTCTATCCACTGCCACCATCCCAGGATACAGAGACCAGGCAGAGGGGAATCTGGGAAGAGCACTGAACCCTAAGGATTCTTATTAAAAACGAAAACTACAGTTGAACTGCTGTGAGCAATAAGATATGACAACCCAGTGAATTATCCATGAACATGAACTAGGTAAGCAAAGATTGAAAACATAACTAGTTTATTAAAACGCCGTAAGAAAAGTAATTAAATAAAAGGAGACGGGGTAGAAAAAAGCACACGCAGACTAATGAAAAATGCTTGTGCATGTCTGGATGGACAAAAAGCAGAAGCTTGATCAAACAACAAATAGTAAATAATAACACCCAGCAGATGGAGCTGGGATGCTACTCCCGAGTAGAGCACACAGAAACCACCAACGTGTTGCTAAAGTTGCACTAACAGGTTGGTGAAGTTGCAGCTGGCTTGGAGTGAAAGCAAAAGCAAAACAAATTCCCTTAACACTCTAAACTATAACTATAGCCCCTATTGCTAGCTACTTATATTATCTCAGGAATCATTAGTCCCTGGACTTACTGCAGAGTATGTGGGTGTGACTTCTATTAATCAGCATTAGATTTTCATGGAATGTCAGGCAGAAAAAAAAAATCATCCCTGTGTTTTGACTTACCATAAGTAAATTAGGTTTGATGTCACAGAATTACCTGATTGGAGGAGCAGAACCCACCAAGCCTCTCCATCTCACTGCCTTACCTAGATAGACAGGTTTGACAGCCCGATCCCCAGGGCCATGCCCATCACAAGGAAGCCTGGCTTCTCCAGACAGGGAGGAATGCCTCAATGCCACTTACACACATGGCTGGCTAGCAACAGAATTTATATCAAGGGATAATCTGCTGTAGAGGATGTCTCAGCCGCTTTTTAGAGTGCCGAACCTGCACAGGAGCTCCTGGAGAGACAGGAGTGTCCAAAAATAAGGAAAAATTGCCAGAGAAAAAACTCAGGGCATTCATCACAGGTGGGAAGTGCTGTTTGTACATTCCACATCTGACTTCAGCCTCTCAGGCGTGAATCCTTATTGCATTGTAGAGAACAGAATCTTCAAAAGCAAGCACTCAGCTGAAAGACAGCTTTGTATTTGTGCTAGGCTGGCTGACTGGCTGGCTCACAGAGCAGGTCCGAGAGGCAATCCCAAAAGAGAATCAAAGGTAGCAATTCTAAGGACTAGAAAAAAAACTGACATACCTCATCCCAGATGGATGAAAATAGGCAATTTCTAAACCTTCCTTAAACCATATGCTATTCCTGAATCTCTGTCTTTATAGTGTCTGGAAACCTCTTCAGGAGCTATTTTGTAGCCTCTTTGCTCTGAAAGTTGCATTTCCCCTGACTGTACAAGTGTGCCCCAGTATCCACTGATTTGGTTTCTATGGTTTCAGTTATCCAAGGATACCGGGACATCTATTAAAAAGATAGAAGAGCGTTAAACAAATCTCTCTTTTTTACTTTGTTGTATCAAACCCACTGATGTTTCCCTATTTTTTAAAAAAGCACCCCCAGTATCCACAATTTCAGGTATCCAGGGGGAGGTCTGGAATGGAACCCCAGCAGATACGGGGGCATGACTGTTCTGGCCCAAATTCTTTCTCCCTACTCACAGCACATTGGTCTAATACAGGGAAGTCAAACATAAGACCTGTGAGCTGGCTGTGGGTTCCAGATACAAACTGGGACAGAGTGCCTGTACCATTAACCATTGTATAGAAGAGGGAATTTGGGCAGGTGCAGCTCATCATGGAAGGGTTTCAAAAGCTGCACCTGTCCAAATTCCCTCTTCTATACAATGGTTAAAGGTATAGGCACTCTGTCCAGTTTGTATCTGGTAACCTTATTTATTTGGCCCTTGTTATAATTGGGCTCTCCCAGAGCCACTCTTTCGGCAGTGCCACTTCTGCCAAGACCTCACTTTGCAGAGTACCTGTCAGCTGCTGAGCTGTGAAGAGATGCCTCTGTGGAAGCAGCACAGCTGAAAAGGTGGCCCTGCTCTCCCATATCTTGAAAATCTTGAAATTTGCATAGTTTCTCTTCTGTCATTTGCAACTGATGAATTCCTACTTGACAACCAATTACTTATTCCTGGCCATCATCTGCTTAATGATGCCACTTCCTGATTAAGAATGTCACTTCCAGCTTTCAGCAGGTGCCATGAATGCTATCTGACCTGCCGTATGAAATGACTGCAAACTTCCAAATAACTTATTCTCATGTTTATTTCTGGTGTGACTTTAGATCCGGATGGCCAATGTTTGGGCTCCTGGAACTTGAACAATTATGTAAAAGGGAGAATTTCAGCAGGTGCAGCTTGTCATCTCACAGATGACAAATAGCATCTGCTGACATTCCCTCCTCTACACAATTGTTCAATGTCCAGGAGGCCTAAGGCTGAAAGGTTGGCCACTGCCCTGTTTTAGATTATTTGGTAAATGCAGAGACACATGGAGCCCCGAGTGCGCCCGGGGCAGGGCGATGTAAATGTGCCCCCAGCGCGTCACCCCACCCCCCCGTGCATCGCCCAGCCACACCTCCCTGCACCTGGGATCGCTCCATTTTGGAGCAATATGAGCGTAGGGGAGGGCGGGTGGGCCAAAAGTGTGTGGGTTGCTCCATGCAATGGCGCCTCGCCGCTGCCGGCACCCATGGCTCCTGCCAGCCCCTGCTACACCCTTCCTCTGCCTCTGGGTAAATGTCAGAATTTCAGCCAATGTTGACCTTTACGGCTAATTCTTAAGAAGGTTAGCAGTCTGGCTTGTCAAGGGAAACATTGCACATCTATCTAGGAGTCAGTATCCAAGCTTGGTATTTCAAGCAATAGCACATACATTTTAGGGTAAATGTCAGAAATTTAGAGATGGTTGATATTTACTGATATTTTCTAACATGGATAATGTTAGAAAATTCTGACAGCTGCTGGTTAATCTCAAGACCAGCCAAGTGCTTTAGTAAAGTGACTAAATTCACCTTTATTGCTGATCATTAAATGCAAAATAGGCTGGCATATTTAACAGAAGATCTGCAAAAGAGGAGATTCCAGTTGAAATTCTTGATGGTAAGGGAAGTTTGGCAATGGGAGAGAAAGAGGTGGTGGATTCTAGCCCCACTGAGGTTCTTCAAGTAAAGACTTGACAGGCACTTATTGGAGATGCTATAAGAGGATTTACTATTATGGGCAGGAGGTTAGACTAGATGACCTTGTGGGTCCCTTCCAACTCAATGATTCTATGATTCTAAGTACCCACATGCCCAAGTAAAGTGCAATAACTGTAATGTTCAGTTATTCTTTCAGGTCAGCAATGCCTTACTGACCCACAGATGTAGAAGAATCCATAAGCATGAGTTCATGTGTGCCTCATTTCTTCAGCCTTGGGGCCCAGTTCATACAAACAGTGACATGATATAATTATTCTACTCCAGAAGGCAGTAGGCATTGAAGGATTAAATATGTCTCCATTAAAAAAACCCTACACATACAAAACTAGGATATGAGGAAGAAAGCTAGGCTAGAACCTGACACCTTTTCTGTGTGCAGGCAGTTGTTGCTGTTTTTAATATGGAGGGGCACTGAAGTGGTATTGTCTCACTGGTTTCAGGGCTCAAGAAAATCATTTCAGGGGCCAAGAAACAGCATAGCATATGAATAGCTTTCTTAATGCACCTCAAAATTACTTTGACAAATGAGAACATTGTGTGGCACACAACAATGTGAAATCAAATGGCAACATACTATATCCCAAAAGCAGAGGAACTACACAGAGGTATGCCAAATGGGGGTACAGTAGCTAGGATCTAGCACAGATGAGAAAGACCAAGATGGTCATAGCAAATGACAAGCTGAAGCACAATCTCAGCAGTTGACGCCTAGGGAAAAAAAAGGCAAATGCCATTTTGGACTGCATTTATAGAAGCACTGAGTGTGCAGGGTGTGGGACGTAATAGTACAGTTTAGTCAAAAACCAAACCAAAACCATCCCTTAGTTTTAGTTTTAAGTTGGACAATGGAAAAAAAATCCCGAGGGAAGCTGTAGAATCTCCTTTCTTGCATTTAAAAAACACACACACTATAACTGAAGGAACAGGTTGTTCCAGGGTTTCTCGAACAGCGGATCACAAACCACCTTGCTGGTGCCTTGTAAAGCTGAAACTGACAAGCTGATCACTGTCAAGGATAATGCATTGAGCCCTACGGAAAATGAAACTGAACCACACAGTGTGTATTCCTCAGTAGGCAAATGAGCCTTGGCCTATTGCAAAGGGCATGCCAAGAAGGATGCAACACCGCCGAAATGGTCCTGATCCAATGAATGCAGACCCCCAAAAACACTTACAAAGGAAGTTCCTCCCTCCAAGCTGACAAATGTATTGTCATGTGCTCAGTACATGTGCAAGTTTCCTTGTGGGTAAGCAAATGTGCCTTGCTCCTATTGAAGGTCAGGTGAAGGAGAATGCTGGGCCACCAAAATGATCCCAATCTAATGAACATGGAGCTCAACAAACACTCCAGAAGGCAGCTCCCCCAGGTTATTGCAGGCAAACTATAGAGAGAATTCACTTGGTGGAATAGGGATGGCTTCCCCATCTCATCTCCCCTTATTTATTTGTTTTACATTAATCCTGCAATTAGGAGATGAGCATGCCATAAACAAGCATGACCCATCCACCTTCTACAATACTGGAATCATGTGTAGGCACTGTCCAAATCACCCTCCATGCACAATTTAAATACTTAGAGCCGTGGCTACCCGGGGAATAGTGGGGGGGGCATGGAATCCTCGTGAAAAACCCACCTCTCAAAACAATATATAGGATTGTAATGGGGAGCTGTAGCCAATGCCCCAGTAGATCAAGGGAGCCCCCAGATGACAAAGTTTGGTAGATGACTACCTCTATCTGAACACTGAGAGGTAGTTCAGATTATATCCTCTCCATAGACAATTAGACCTCTGCGTGCTGAGATGTCATCTGAACCGGCCCTAAGGTTCTTTGAAGTGGCAATATTTTTAGAGACACAAATGAATGCCTCCTGATCTGTGAGTTTGCCTGAAGTATTGACCAGTTCAGCCCTTAGCATGGCATCTGTCATTGTCTCAGGGCGCAATCCTAACCTGGAGTTAGGCAGGCACAGTTAGGCCAGCAAAGTTTAGCTGGCACAAGGGCCACAGTAAAGTGCGTTTGGAACACTCTGAGAGTCAGGGAGGACGGTGCATGTCTGTGTGCTGGCCTCTCTGACTCCGAGAGTGGTCCAAACACACTTTATGGTGGCTCTTGAGCCAGTCAAACTTTGTTGGCCTAACTGTACTGGCCTAACTCCAGGTTAGGATTGTGCCCTCAGTCCTGTCTGAAGCCTCTTCTTTTTAGAAAATATTTTGCACTCAATGGGAAGAGGCAGGTTAATTTGCACGGTAACCAATTGCTTTGGCAAGTCCACTGTGCCCGTTGACATTTCTGTATTCTAGCTTTAATGAATCACTAATGAAAGGTTCATTTATTTGCCGATGGGGAAAGCAGGAAGTTTACAGAAAACACACACCCCACAGAAGCCCCAATACAAACTGTAAAATGACAGAGCTCTTAGCAACCATTGGCAAGGAGCTCACACCCTTCTCTCTAATTAACGGCTGTTTCCATGTAACCCAAAGACGGCTATGTGCAGAATTGACACACACTCACAATTCCAGGCATACTCTGAAGTACAGCTGTAAGGGGGAAGGGGAGCAGCATAATTCTGTTCTCCTAAAACTGGCTTCAGAGGACAAGCGCCCAGATTGCCAGTGCCGACAAATATGCTAAAAGGGAATCCATCAAAGATGTGTACAAACTTTCAAAATGCTGCTCAACAGCTATGGTTGTTTTTCCTTTCAGGGAGCTGCTGCCGCTGGTATCTGTATGCAAACAGGCACTTTCTCCACTGTAAATCAACCTCCCTCTTGTACCCTGAGTGTCTCATGATGTCACAGCGCACTGCGATGTCTCTAAAGGACCGACGGGAGCTTCCAGCTGTTTGTGGAAGAGAAAGCTTCTGTGTACACGCAAACAATGAGGAGCAACAGGAGAGGCATTGTTAGCTGGGATCTATTTGAATGTCTTCCATCTGAAGGCTTGCTTATATCTGTAATTGTGGGCCAGAAGCATGATCATGTGCCAGCTCTCTAATTAGCAATAAGATGACGATTGTTTTTGCAAAGACCGTGGAAGTCATAAGCCCCAAGGGGAAAAGGAAGCGCCCTGCCGGCAGTATCTCAGCAGGCAAAGTTTTGCTGGGAAGGTTTGTTCTGACTCCCTCCTGGGCTGTGGCTTCTGCTAACAGCACGTTGGGAAGAAATGAGGGGCAGCACATTTGCTTCTTCCTATCCCTCCTTCTGCCTTGCAGTCAGTGGCACAGGGCAGCTGGAAAAATGCACGGGGCCTTTCCTTTATACATCTGCCACTGGCAGCTTTGTAGAAAATAGGGCCCCCTGTGCTCTGCCATTTCCCATCCACTCTTGCTTGTGGAAGACCCATCCAGGAGGACTGTGATGAGGACTATCTCGGTGTAAAGGGCCTTACAGACAATCATTTGTTTCCAATAAATGTGCCTTTTTGTGCACGTGTTGTGCGTGCTTTCAAAACTATTGTGCTTCTGTGGCTGGGATACCACATTTTTGGAGCACTAATATTTTGTACCTGGGAAAAAAAATGCAAGGTTTCCCACAGGAATGGAATGAATCTGCCGATATTGTGTAAACATAAGAAGACCCCTCCTGGTTCAAATCAAAGCTAATCCAGCATTTAATTCAGTTTTCAACAAGGCCATGTAAATGCTTCCAGGGAAACTGTAAGTGGGCCAAACAGGAAACAGCCCCCACTCTTGACTGATTTTGGTGCTTTTTTTGTTTTGTTTTTAAAAGGACTTAAATTTGGACCCCAGTATCTGTGGCTATCTGTGTCTGTGTAACTATTGATAGAACTGTTCTCCATGAATCTGGCCAAACCCATGGTTCTTGAACTGTGGGTCCGAGACCAACCAGTGGGTCATGACCCAATTTTTTTGTGGTTTGCTGAACTGACAGGGTAGTTTAAGTTATGTGCATCAAGGGTTAACCAAGCTGATACTGGGGACACACACACACACACGAAAGCAATGCAGCCCAATCACTATTAAAGCCACATCCCTTGGCATTTATAAATCAGCCAGCAGCCTCTAGGGCCTCTAAAAAGTTTGAGAACCACTTAACTGGTCTAATCCTTTTTCCAAAAAAAAAAAGCCAGTGGCCATGTGACAGTGAATTCCCACAAATTCACTGCTCACTGCACGAAGAAGCTCTTTCTTTAGCCTGTTCTGAATAAATTGCTTATCAACTATATTGGGTGACCCCAAGTTTTCTACGGTCAGAGACAAAGAAAAAACTTCTCTCTATCCACTCAAACGGAAGTAGTTGGGTGGCATTTCCTCCATGCTGGTTCCGTTTTGAGAACTGCCTTTCTAGGCTTCCCCCCAAACGTAAATCTTTAATTAAATACAGATAGAGAGAACGCTACTGAAGTGGCCCAGTACTGGGCGAATGACATCTAGTTTTAACCTTGTATTTTATTCTAAAATATATTTTGATTTATGTATAAAATTATATTAATGTAGGTGCTTCTACATAATAAAGAAAGAATAAAGAAAGAAAGAAATCAAATACATGCGTATTTTACAGGGTTACTTATTTAAAATCCTTTCTATCCTGCCTTTAAAGCAGCCCATGATATAATAAGCACAAACAAAACATCAAATTAAAAACATGAATTAAAATGGCATTAGCAAAACCAAAATGCACAACTGAAAGACCAGACCAACAGCCAAAACCTATCCAACTTTCTAGCACTGGTGCAGCCGTGTCAATGGGGCGTGTGCAGCGACCTGTGGCGGAGGGGCAAGTCAGAGTGACCCCCTCCAGGTAAGGGAATGTTTGTTCCAGCTGTGTCATGCTACCGGTACGCTGGGCGGGAGGAATGGGTGAGTGGCAGCCCGCCTGTTGTGTCATGCTCCGTTTCGCTGTCTTCCCCGGGAAGATGGTGAAACGGAGCGTGACGCAACAGGCGGGCTGCCGCTCACCCATTCCTCCCGCCCAGTGTACCGGTAGCATGACACCGCTGGTTTGTTCCCTTTCCTTGGTGCTGCATCGCAGCTACACCGGCACTGGAAAGTTAGATAGGACTGGGCCCTAAGGGTGCAATCCTAACCAACTTTCCAGTACCGGAGTGAGGGCAATGCAGCTCCGAGGTAAGGGAACAAACATTCCTCTATCATGAGGTGGCGTCCATGACTACTCCTCTACTGCAGAATGCAGCACATGTCCCATTGGCACAGCTGTGTCAGTGCTGGAAAGTTGGTTAGGATTGTGCCCAGTGATGTCATGCAGGGGGTACGCGGGGGACGCGAGTACTAGTTCCTAGGATTATAGCTGGCCCCGCCCATTCGCCCGCCCACTTGTCGACTCCGCCCCCTGCAACGTTTGAATTTCCTGCACGTTTGAGTTGCCTGCACGTTCTCAGAGCCAGGCAGGCAGGAAGGCAGCGAGCGGAGCCTTGCCTTGCCTTGCCACTGAAAAATGAGCTGCTCTGGGGTTTTGGAACTGTTGGGTCACTAACATGATGCCAGGCCTCCTTAACATGTTCTGGGGGTGCTGTGGAATACTGTTGCAACTGTTGGGTCAGTTTAAAATTGTCTGAGGCCTCAAAAAGGGCTTTTTTCATGTCACTTCCTGCCAAGAAATCACTTCCGGCTTATGACGTCACTTCCGGTGGGCGGATCCCGACATGTGCCAATCAAAAGTGAGTACCTGTTCTTAAATCATTTAGATGACACCACTGATTGTGCCCTAAATATCCCCACCATCACTGCAGGCATCACCCCTCTCTAAAAGACAAACAAAAAGGCCAGGTTTTTATGGGTCTCCTAAAGGATAGGGGTCAGGCGGAGTACCACATTTACCCTCTTTGACTATCCTCAATTTAGGACACCAACAGCCCAATTCTAACATGCAATTTACAGCTATTATATGGGACACTGTCCCACTGTCATAAATCTACCGCTGACAACACGTGGTGCAGGCTGCTGGTGGCGATTTCCCAGGTGCCGCCACAAAGCAGCAGCAGCAATGGCGGCCGGCTGCCATGGCCAGTGACCTGCTCTGATGCAGGTAAGCTTGCAAAGGGGATGGTTTGTGGGCTGGGATAGGGAATAACAAAAACATTGGCACCCCTTGGGTAATTATGAAGAACCACAGTCCCCCATAGGAACAACAGCAGAAAGATTCCTGGAAACTTACCTCAATCTCTACGTAGTCATGGAGCTTCTTGCAGGTAGCTGCAAAGGTTTCAGTTGTGCCAAATTCAAAATACCACAGCTTATTCTTCATTCTGGCACAGGGAACACAAAGAGGGGGCCATTATAGAGGGAAACATTTAGGAGAATGTTTTTCCTTCACTTATTGCCCTGCCTACTGTATGCTAAATCTTGCGTTCACTGCAAAGGCCACGTCACAGCACTGATGTGCAAAGGACCAGTGGCATTCCTAGAGAGGGATGCCTATGTAGAGTGGCCCTTCCCCCTCGCCTTCAGAGCCACTCACGGCTGTGAAAGCAAACAGAGGAGACGCCTCTGCTCAGTGGCATACGTAGAGGGGGATAACAGTACTAGGTTTTGCAAGCAGCCACTTCCCTTCCTCTTCAGAGCTGTTCCTAGTGGCTAGAGCAAAAGGAATGCTACATGGCTATGAATGGTTCCAAAGAGGAACCATAAAATTTAATGTTATTATTTACTTGTAAACCGCTTTGTGAACTTTGTGTTGAAAAGCGGTATATAAATACTAGTGATTGATTGATTGATTGATTGAAGAGGAGGGGGAGCAGCTGCTTGCAAAACCTAGTGCTATGATTCCCCTCTAGATATGCCTCTGCCTCCACTTTGCTTTTGCAGCCACGACTGATCTGAACATTGGGAAGCCTTTTGGGTTTTTGGAACATGGCCTTTGATCCCAAAATCGAGTTTCTTTTTTCATGACAACTCTGGCCACAGAAGCTTAAGTATGTGCTGCAGTAAGCCTTTGGAAAACCTTTGGAAGGCCTGTCCTTTGGAGAGCCCCAGAGGGCAGGTGGCGGCAGCTCCGGAGAGTGGGTGGCAGCGGCGTCCAGGACCATGTGACCCCCTAGACGCTCCACCAGTAAGTCCATCCCTATTGCGTGGGAGCCATTTGTCACCATTCACAAGCAATATTCAGCCACATTCTGAACAGGTTTGCTGACTAAGGAAAGAACAACATCTTTGCGGGTACATAATGGAGCATATCCAGTCTGTATTTCTTAAACAGAAGCAGAACTCCAAGGAACGGTGTCTAGATTGTACATCCCACAACAAACTGGTAATAAATATGACAGATACAGTGCTGCAAAATTGGAAGATCTTGAGAGAAGTGGCTACTGTGGGTGCCTCTGAAGCTGCTTCTTTGGTGCCTCTGAAGCTGGAATCAGGCCAATGGACCGTTTAAGTCAGAATTGTCTACACAGGCTGGCGGTGGCTCTTCAGATTTCAAGCAGATGTCCTTCCCACCCCAGCCTGGAGATGCTGCCAGAGATGGAACTTGTGACCTTCAGCACGCAAAACACGTGCTCTATCACGGAGGTGTTACCCCTCCCCAATCCACCCAGCCTCATTCACTCTAAGCTGGTTGGCGCTAGGTGCCAAGTTGGAAGCAATTAGGCTAAATTCCTGCTTTTGGCTGAGCTGGAAGTACTACAAAGGCAGCTTTCCATGTGGCACCTTGATATGTATGCCAGAAACTCCGTGTGATCAAGTTTATTCAAGCAGAGAAGATCTTGGGCTTATGTGTATCACTTTGAATTTAGGAAATGCGTCAGGAGCCATAATAGGTCAGCAGCAGCTACTTGCTGGTGTGTGTTGAGGACATTTATATTTTAGTTGTTTTATGGGGAGGGGGAGGAGATGGAGTCCTGCAACATAAGATGTGGGTCTTGCCGAGTGTTGGGATTCTTTTTGGAACCCAGATGATGTCGGCTCATTCTTTGCCCCACAGCACTGGAATGAGAGCTTCTTCCTTCTCCTACTACAGAGACGGAAGAGACAGACAGCAGGTGCAATAACAGCAGGGTGTCTATCTTCTCAAGAGCTCATGGTTAAGTGGATACTTAACATTATTGCCTTAACCATCTTCAGCAAAATGTAATGTTGACCTTTTTGGTTAAAAGTATAACATAAAGTGAAATTTTAAAAGTGAAATAGCAAAAGAAAAAAAAATCAAATTCTGAAAATGTGGCCAAATTTCAAATCTATGCAACATTTTCGGAGGAGGACCTGACACGAGGGATCAAGCCATAGAACAAACAGTACTGTATGTTCCTCCTGCTTTCCTATGTGGGGTAATCCATCATTATGCACTGAGAATAAACTAATAACATGGAACAGACTGATTAGAACATATGTACTTGGAAAAAATATTTGTTAGATCTTTCCTAGCCTTATTTACAGTGGTCTCAGAAATAACTTGAACAAAGACTTTACTGGGAAATACATGCGACTATAGAATTCTTTAGCTAATGTTTTGGTTTTGATACTCCAGCTGAAATTATATACGTAGAAGGCTGTATATAACTCACTTTCTCTAGGAAGTAAGAGCCCAATGCTAAGCTGCCCGGCTCCCGTAGGAGCAGTGATAGCAAAATGGCTACCACTGCATCCTGCAGGATCCGTGGCAGCTGCCAGGATCTCCTTGGGGGAACAATGTCCCCTTCCCCCATGGAAAGCCCCAGCCCCTGCAATGGGACTCTTCGAGTCTCCACCAGCTATTTTGATGGTTATTTTGCAGCCCCATGTCAGTCTGCTCCGTCCAAGGTCAGGCATTGGATCCGGCGGTGGAAGCATGCCTGATCCTCTCCTTCCTGCCCAGTTCTGCCCCCTCCCTGCCTCCCCCCATGCCCTGAAAACACTCACTGATTGCCGGCGCAGCTTGAGCACGAGTGGCCCTTCCTCACAGTGCTGAGACCAGGCTATCACTAATATTGGCCCAGTGCCAGCATTCTCTCCTCTCTAGGAGTTGCAAACATACTTTACGGTATGTAGCCTGCAGTGCACATGTACCACTGGTGATAAGGCCCTTTGGATCAGGGCTCAAGTCCCATTAAACTCAATGGGATTTACTTCTGCAAAGACGTATTATACTATTACTAGGTTAAACAGCAAGCCTGTACTTATCTGCAAACCATTGAAAAGTTATTTAGAATTGCCTCTAGACTTTCCAAAACAGGAAAACAACTCACACAAATCCATGGGAAAAATCCTTTAAGACCAACTCCAATATCATCTCTACAGGAAATGCCACCATGGAAATGCCAAAAATTCCTATGCTGCTGCACTCATACTTATAAGTGTAACCCCATCCAATAAAGCAAAATGCAAACGCATGCAAAGCATTGTTCCTTGTCACATTTGCTTTTTCCTGTCACTAATCTTTGCAGTTTTTGCAATTACTTCTTAAGATTGTGAGACTGGGTTTTAAATTCATTATCTGAAATACTGCAGAATGTATCAAGTTGCCAGCTACAAGAAAGACACCTTAGTTTGGCTAGTTTCAGCAGGTGAACCTGTGTTGGCCCATGATTAGGGTTATCAGATACGAATCTATATCTTTAACCACTGTATAGAAGAGGGGATTTTAGCAGGTGTCGCTCAACATGGAAGAGTTTTAAAAGCTGCACCTGCCAAAATTCCTTCTTTTATAGTACAACTAGCTGTTTGTGACCCGGCGTTGCCCGGGGGCAGACATTATCCCCAGGCTCTATTAGGAGGAGGAATGAGTTTGCTCTGCAGTGCACCCCCACCTCTGGGGGCGTAAGGGGGGCCCTACCCCCCACAGTATATCTGTCCAGATTGTAAGGAATAAGTGCACCATGTGTGGTGCACATCGTTCCAGGCGTTCCAGAGTAATGGTGGAACATACACACAAATATACAAACCTCCCTCAAAAGTATGACATAGTGAGATCCATAGATAGACATATAGAACTCGTCCCTGAAATAACACAGTATTGCTGACGTGGAACCCCAAACGCACACTATCACTGTGAAATGAATGAGGAAACAGGGACACCCTAACCTAAGAGAGCAATATGAAGGTCCCACTTACTGTCTGCAGGCCCTGTTGCAGGATAGCCCTGACGTATGAGAAACAGGCAGAGGTGGCCTGTGAGCTCCCTGGACATAGGCCCCTCTCAGATCCGACTGGGTGGTGGAAGTCTCTGGATCTTGCTCTTTCCACCCTGGGCCACTCAGGCAACGCAGGCAAAGCATTTAGTTTCGCTTTCTGTTCTCCCTCTGTCTGGTAGCTGAGCTGCTCAGCCCTCCCACATAACCTGCAGAATCGTCTGTGACCACAGGGTGGCAGCAGACCTGTAGCCCCATGCAATCCCCTTGGTTCCCGACGATCTGGGCCCCCTCCCTGAAAACCGGGGGGTGTAGGGGGGTCTGACCCCCGCAGTGATTCCTTCCAGGCTGCAAGGAACGTGTGTGCCAAGTTTCGTGGCCGTGGGTCAAGGGACGGAGACGTGTATAAGGAACATACACACATACGTCCGTTTTTATATATATAGATGGTTAAAAGTATAGGCACTCTGTCCCAGTTTGTATCTGGTAACCCTACCCATCATCTAAATGCAATTCTGGATCATGATCTCTAGTTAAATGCTGGTCTCAGACACGTTCACACGAAATTGAATTGAACCAGGTTTTTTTTTTTCTTTTTTTAAAAGGCACACCAAGCCAGAACTTGGAAGTAAGAAAATGCAGTAAGAATATCAGCTGCAGCTGTTCTTCCATATTGCTTCATGGTAAGGCTCTGATTTGATTCTATCAAGATGGCTCACTGCTTTGAAGCGTCCAAACGTTCACCATGCAGTTGAACAAGGAATCAGTCTTGAGCTTCGTGATGGGACTGAGGGCTTTTAGGGACAAGTAGAGTACATGTCTCATGCTAAGGAAACAGTGTAGGAGCAACACTGAGCCTTGTGGGTGCAATTTGGCCCTGGAGAAGGACTGAACTCACTACTGCTAAACTCAATAAAGATGGAAGCAGTGTCCTTGCCAGATAATCATACACAGATTGGGGGAACAATCAATGCTATGTTGAACAGCTAGCTTATTAAAAATGAGTCAGCAAAGAAAAGCCACAGCAAGAGGATAATTCCAGTGTGGGATGGGTTCAGCAAGGTTGCTAATTATTTCTTTTCCTTTGGAATGAGTCTTTGAGGTAAGGATAAGTACAGCCATTTATGGTTTGACTGCAACGTAATCCCAATTCCGAATAAGTAGGAACCCAAATAATTGCCTCAGAAGTGTCACCACTGTAGCAGTGGCATTGGCGGGGGTGGGGTTGTCCTCCCTAGGTGGAGTGAGGTGAGCGCCTCCTTCACAGCTTCAACTCCCCAGCTGCAATGTAGGGGATAATGATGCTTATTTGGGATAATACATGTAAAGAGCTCAGTGCACTCTGAAAATGCTATATAAAATGTTAAGTGTTATTTACTTGGGAGGAAGTCGTGAGAAGGTCCTGAAACAACGTCCAGAGCAGCAAATGCAAAACCTGATACTATACATGGAAAGGCCTGAGTCAGGCAACCAATCTTGTGTTCCTTCTTTAAATGCCGACAGGAGGGAGGGTGCCCGCTACAGATACACAGGTAAATCAGAGGTAAGCAGCAAAACATAGATCAAGGCAGCGGCGTCATTCACCCGGTACGCTGGGGCGGGACTTACCTTTGAGCGGCAGTCTGCCCGTTGCGTCACGCCGCGTTCCGCCGCTTAAAGGTAAGTCCCGCCCAGTGTACCGGGTGAATGACGCCGCTGGATCAAGGGCATAGCTAAAGAAATGCAGGGGGTGCAATTGCACTGGGCAACAGGCTTTAGGTGGGCAACAAGCTGAGCTTGACACTAGTGGGCAAAATTGTGAAAACCTTGGTATGTGTGACTAATACCATCGTGTTATATATCATTGGAAAGGTAATTTAATGCAACAAACATTTAATTTAATTTAATGCAACAAACAATTTAATGAAATTTAATGAAACAAACCACAATGTAATATCTTTATCAAAAGTTATGGCCAAATAACTAGATAAAACAAAAATACAACTGTGATGTCACTTCCTGTTGTGACATCACTTCCGGGGCAACAATATGCCCTCTGCATGCACTGGGCTACACTTTCATTAGCTATGCCCCTGACATAGATTGACTTGGGGTAAGCGAGAAACGTAGAGGTAGAAAATTCAGGTTGATGTATTTAATGTAAACACAGACCTCAGGCAGCATTCATTTTTGCACTGTTATGTGCCTTATCCTGAAATTGCTGGAGCTGTCATCAGGTTCAAGAATTCCATGGTTGAAATTCTGAGAAGGGAACAATGCTGGTTTGCACAACCTGCACTCAGTTGTGATTTGTTGCATTTACAAAAAGCGACTTGGCAGATTTTAAAATGTTTTATTCACATTTCTTGCCAGAAAGGATGAGGGAAATAAGCCTTGGGGCAAGTGGGTGTGTGCCGGTCTTGGAGTGGAGGAGGTACTTTGATACAGCACTGAAAGCTGTGCTGAGTGATGGTTTCCCTTCCTGATCCTTGAAAGTGTCCACTCCTCCACCCATCCTCTAGCTGAACAGAGCAAATGTTTCCATACGTGACATGGTCTAGAAATTTCTGAACAGCTCAGATATTCAGGATCACTTTCTAGCCAGTGATTCTGTATTAGAGGGAGGCCAACTGAAGTCTGAGTTGAGCATGTATGCTTTTTGCCCGGCCAGTGTAAAACGGTAGCAGTTTTTAGTGCCTAAGGCAGAGGTTTTCAAACTGGGGCATCATGACGCCTCACCCTGAAAGCCTCTGTCTTCGGGTCTTTAAGAGGCAGGGGCAGGTGGAAGGCAGCAACGTGATCCCAGGATTGCATCACTGCTTGGGGCGACAGGGGCTGTGGTTGCCTTATGTGTCACCTTGCTGGGCTCCGGGAGCTGCAAGGAGCTCTGCAGAGGCCTCTGCAGGGCTCCCCCAATACTGAAAAAAAGAGATTGTGATCTATTTCCCTTTTTGCAAGGGCAACCTGGAAGTGGGTCGCAATCACTTTTTTACAACATTGGGAGAGCTCTGCAGAGGCCTGCGCAGGGCTCCCCGCAGTTCTCAGTGTCCAGCAAGGCGAGAGGTAAGGCAATTGCAGCCCCAGTTGCCTCAGGCAGCGATGCAATCCTGGGGGTCACGTTGCTGCCTTGGCTCAGTTGCTGCAAGTACTTACAGTGGCTCAAACTCTCCCAGAGAGTTTGAGAACCACAGGCCTAAGGAGATAGCAGCATGCACCCATGGCCTTTGGTTGAGTCCACCTCTTCTTTTTTCGTCTTCAGAAACGAAATGTACGTCTTCAGAAGCCATGTAAATACCAGCATGGCTGCTAAGTTTAATGTAAGTGAAGGAAAAAGGAGCTGCATCCAGACGAGCCAACAAAGAAGAGGCCAGCTACAGAAGTTGTTCATTTATAGAATGGAATATAAAAATGATTTTCTGGAAGCCCAACATAGTAGACTTCCTAAGATAGTCCCAACGTGTGGGAATATACCTACAGTGGTTGAAAGAAGTTCTCTTTGGGCCTCAGGAAAAAAGTATCTTACCAAAGTGCATCGGGACTACAAAGACTCTTTAATTCAATTCCATTGTTGGCACCTTTCTGGAGTTCATGTCCTCTTTCCTTTCACTGCTAGGTTTAGTGTGTAAGTCACTCTTCTAACATTTGGTTTGTGACGAGGCCAGGGTTGGCTGTGGGTCTTCCTGGAGTGGAAAACCTGGGAAGCTGACAGGCTGAGAGAAGTGGGAGGTGGGCATGAGGGGCACTCCCCCACCAGCTTGCCACTTTCCCCAGCCTGCCACTTGAATGCCATTTTAGCCAGCATCATGAATGGACCGCCCCTGCATGCAATGCAGCTGCAGTTATGCTGTTCCTTGCAGCTGGAGACTTTGATTCAGAAACTTGTGAAACAACAGCTCCAAATGCGCATAGGCGCATAAGATCACAAGTCTTTGTGATCAGTTGGGCACAAGCTGCCTCTGACCCCTTCACCAGTGCTTTCCACTTTATCAGTGAAAAGTTGAGCAGGGCACTGAGTGTCTCTTCCTGCTTACTTTACTGATAACCTTGTCACTAGCTGTCTGCGTCCACAGCACAACAGACCTTAGCTGTAGTGGGCCCTCTTGGGCACCCAGAGGGGCTTAGCAACTGTCAAATCAAAGGTGGGACTTATACTCTTTCAACTGTCTCTATCTTCTGGTTACTGCTAAATCACTCTCGCTAGTTTGCCCTTATTCTTGCCTTCATGGATCCCTTATTAAAATGTTTTTAGTAAGAGTTTTATGCTACTCTTTTTACACTGGCTTTCTCCAGGGTTCAGCTTCCTCCCCAGGGTTTCTAGAAATAAATGGCCCAATCTTATGGGCCATTTACTACAGAGGATCTATTGATCCACTGCTATAAATGGCCCTGCGATGGAGCAGACTGTTGCACAAAACAGAGCTGCTGGTGGAAATGGTCAGTGACTCTGTTCATGCTCCAGACTCAGACCCTCTGCCAGCCTGTGTAAGGCTTATACCAGCAAAACAGTCAGTGTGGGTCTTAGGAGAGCTGTAGTTGATCCGGCAGCCAACTGGGAGGTAAGTAAAACTGTTTTTTACTTGACTTTCAGTGACCATCTGATCTTCTCCACACCATAGCGTGTAGCATGTACTCTGGCAGTGCAGCAGCATGGCGTTAGAAGGTAGGGGCTAGAATTGGGCTTTTTTGTCTCTGAGTAGGTGGGTTGATTTCCTCACAGTTAGATCAGAGCTCCTGGCCAGATTCCTCAGGGCCTGGTTGAGAAGCTGGGTTTTCTCCAAACCCGGTGTGAGTGTGTGTTTTAATTTACAGGCAAGAATTGGGGTAAGGGGTTGGTAGCAGTTATTTAGGAAGAGAAAGCTCCTTTCACCTCAATTTAGGATGGTACCTTGCCTGCACTGTCCCTCTTTTTGTACAGCAATTCTGACAGCATCTCTCTGGCCCAAGATGACTTCTCTGCACTCCAGGATCCTGGTAACTTAATAAGAGTTTGTTTACAGGAAGTACCTTCACTCCTGCATTTCACTCCCTGGACCAAAATTCTCACTCAGTCCCCAGAAACATTTCAAAGGTTTAAGGACTGGTGTAATGCTACAAACACAGCAACAGCAGCTGTTCTACTCCCATCCACTTGTAGGTGTAAAAACATTTCCAGAACTAAATAAGGCAACCCTCATTATTGTGCATCTCACCGGGCAGCGTGCTTAGGTTCCCTGTAATCGTCCCTGAATCGGGAGGTATCCTGCTCCATCTTAAACACACACACACTTGCCATTCAGGTTTTCACTTGGAGCTCCACTGAAGGGGAAAAGTCTTGCTGGGCTACATGAAAATAAAGGGAAATTTGAATTCCTACCAAATGTGACAGGAAGGGATATGTTGGACAGCCCAACCCTATACTGTGCTGGAACAGGCAGTCCAGTAGGCCTGTGACGTATCCAGTGCAGTTTAGGAGGCAGCTGGAGGCCGCCTCAGAGTAACTCCCAGCAGCCCAATAGGGCTTCTCAGATCTGTGCCATGAAAATATTGGATCTGCACCAGTGAAAAGCCCATGCAAGATGGGCTGGGCCAGAGGCTAGGATCTGCCATAAATACCAGTTCCACTCCCTCCCCAGGCTAACCTGCCCATGGGCCCGCACTCTCTCCCCTCTCTCCCCACTCCATTCTGCCTTGTATCCTATGCTCCCTCCCTGGCTGGGCAGTCCAACACGGGCCTCCTCAATGCTGCACCTGCTCAATAGAGCTGAGGAGACCCATTGCCGCTGGCTGTAGTCTGTCCAGGGTAAGGAAGCAAACACTCCCTTACCCCGAGGAGAACTCCAGTGGTGTCCCGCCACCCATAGGATCCAGAGGTAGCCATTGTGGTGCCACTGGAGCTGTGGGCGCCAGGAAGTTTAGGATTGGGCTGCCTGTCATTTTCAAGGAATATTTGTAATACTGACTTATTTGCCAATAGTTTCCTCAGCATCTTCCATGGCCCTGTTGATCAACTGTAGAAGATTCTGGGCATGGTCTCAAGCATACCTTGAGGACATGCAGATCAGACAAGCAGAACATGGCATGTTGCCTGCCATGAATGCACTCAAAACATAAGGCAGCAAAAGACTTATAGCATCAAACAACCTACAGTATATTTAAGAGAAGCTTATTCACCATTATACTGTAGATATTCTCAATGTGAACATACGACACTGCCTTCATCTGAGTCAGCCCGCTGCTTCATCCTCTAGCCCCAGTCTTGCTTATCAACTCTTCCCTGAATCGGGAGGTCAACAGCAGTCCATTTCTCAGCTCTGCTACCTGAGTTCCTTCACTTGGAGATGCCAAGGGTTGACCCTAGGACCCCTCAAAGAATGTGCTTAAACACTAAGCCAACACTAAGGGCCTCAGGGGGGAAAATAACTCTCAAGAATCCCAGGTTTCCCAGGAACATGGTTTGAAACCAACGGTACAAGCCCTCTATGATCCCTAACACCCCATCCTTCCTCACAGTTGGAATGTCAGTTTCCAAACTACTGCTGAACCAGAACTGTGTAGACAGTTGGTCAGGCCTAAATGTCCACAGGAGCTGGCGAGGAAATCCATGGTTAACCAGAATAGGCCACAAATAAGAGGTGGGAAAACATAAAAATGGTAAATAGAGATGTCAATTGGGTGCCTCTCCAGAGAGGATGGCTTTATAAGAGAGCCAGAAGACTGGTTGGAGGCCAAGAATTTCGTGGAGGAAAGGAGGAGAGCAGTTGTAATGAGCCAAAGAGCTTTCAGGTGTTTGGGCACTTAAATGCCAGTTCAGTCCTTAGTATTTCCACGAATCTGGTGCTCATTCTGAAGGGTCTTTGACTTCATGTATGTCTGCCAATCCCAACTGTAACATTTTGCCATTTGTGTTAGGGGGACATTAATTCATCTGTGAGGGTTCTCACTGCCCAGAGCCATGTGTACTAACCAAGCTAAATTCCTCACCAAGAAAATCTGACCTCCACATAGAAGAAATTTTGTAAAGTAGCCTTTGTGTAAACGCCAATCAGTTTGTAAAGATTATGGACTATGAATTTCTGCACAAAGTTAAGAATTTCCAGTTAAGGACTATGATGGGGGAGAAGAAAGCTGAAAGAAATATAAATAGAGGTGTGATTTTTCAGTGATAATGAAATAAAACCCACATAGCACCGCTTTCTGCACTTCTCATTTTATGTAAAACAACAAAACAAAACAAAACACCAAACTCTGCAAAAAAAGAAATTGGGAAATTTGAAAAAAATAAAAAAATAAATAATGGGCTGGAATGGGGTGGTGGTGGAATGGCTGTGGCTGCATCTGTTGATACTATATCACCTACCTATTACACTTTCAAAGTGATTATAATGTATAATTATGAGTAATAAAAATGCAGCCTTGGAATAATAACACTACTTTCTGCACTTTTCCTCCTTGGGGGAAAAAACGAAATATGTGAAAAATAAAAATGTTTAAGAAGACCTTAAGAAACCAAACGGGTCAGGAGGAGAAGCAGAAAATTATGTAGAGTGGACAGGGGAAATTCAGAACAGTCCCACCATATTGCTGAACTTTTTTTTTTTTTTTTTTGCAAACTTTAGGGATGACATTCTCTGGGATGTTATTTTTTAAAGTAAGTTTAGATTTTTGATATCCCAAAGTACACCTTTGCAATGTTCTACATTTCATCAAGCAATACAAGGCCCTGAGAAACCTTTGTATCTACCAATTCGACTTGACTATCTAGTTGGAATATCTACCAACTCTCTCTACAGGTCTGTTCATAAGCTCACTTAGAAGAGTCTGCAATTGCTGTTAGGCACACTTGGTGTTTCAGCAGATTTGTGGGTTTTAATCCATAGAAAGCTAATAGAAAACATACACAGTCTGGAAGTACGATGGACAGACATTTTTCATTTGAAATTTGGGGGTGTAGCATCACATTTCCTTGCTTACTGTCCATCAAAGTGCCCATTCTACACAACCACTCTGCATATGGCCAGTAACCTTTGTTCCAGCTGGACACAGTGCATAGATGTAAGAGTTTGTGGTAGTGCTCAAGCTTGCAGATGAATGCAGCAAATTCATGTTTGCGCATGTACCAAATGATTCAGACAATCTGTACATCTTATGAACATTGTACTTTGGGCTAAATATGTTGCTGTAAAGAAGTGCAGAAAAAATAAAAGAAAAAAAATCTGACTTTCCCTTCAGGTTTCTCATTCCATACTAAAAATCTTATCCCTAAGGTAGTGGTTCTCAAACGTTTTAACACTGGGACCCACTTTTTAGAATGACAATCTGTCAGAACCCACCAAAAATGATGTCATTAACCTGGAAGTGATGTTATGTCTGGAAGTGACATCATCAAGCAGGAACATTTTTAATATCCCTATACAACAAGATCAAATGAAGTAAGTGAGGGCACAATCCAGACCCTCCCCTGGACTGGCACATGTCACTTTCGCCGGCCCAGCACTGCCAGCTTCTTTATACCATGCCAGCTGGCCTGCCTGCTCCCACCCAGGTTAGAACTGGGCTGCTGTAGACTATCAAAAACATATACATAGAGCCTGGAAGTCTCTATGTAATTAAAAGTACAGTACAGATCTGTAACATTTTCCCAAATGCAGTCACATACCATGATAGCATTAAGTCTACTAAAAAATAATACACATATTGAAATGAATGGGGACCCACCTGAAATTGATTTGCAACCCAGCTAGTGGGTCCCTACCTACAGTTTGAGAAACACTATCCAAAAGTATCATTCCTGAAGTAGATTCCTAAATGCCTCCTGCACAGGCCATTGGGGGCAGTCTCCTGCTATTGCTGCACCATTTTTTATGAACTCAAGTGAAACATGAGCTAGTTCAAACCTGATGTTGCGCTTTGCCTTGATAGCCTGTTCCTGCTGGCCCTGGAATTTGTATGTAATTATGAAGTGCGAATGAATGGACTTGGGTTCACAGCCAAATTCTAGCAGCCTTCCATACATGCAAAAATTACAATATCACAACCTGGAACAGTCGTTACAAATCCTACAAGGATGTAGGCCGTTGCTCCAGGTTTGCATGTTGTGAGCATGATGTAATGAATTAGTCCAGTGATTCCCAAACAGTGAGCTGTGGCCCTGGGAAGCCACAGAAACCAGCCAAGGGAGTCTCAGAATCCTCATGGAAAAACCTGCCGCCTTAATGGGGAGCAGCGGTCAATGGCCCAGTAAGGGAACCACCAGTCAAAAAGATTTGGGAACCACTGAATTGGTCTACAGAGGGAAATCCGTTTCTGTTGCAGTTTTCTGCAATAGAAACACTTTGTCACTTTGCAGTAGGGTTAGAGTAAAGGGATGTTTAAGCAGAACTGGCCTAGGTAATGCACTTTTTCAAATTTGATTTTCAAATCATTTAAGTGAAGAATCACAAATGAATTGGTTGCTGTTGGAAAGAGTCATTGCATTATGCAACTGGAAGTAGCTCCTGAAGACACTACTGCAGAAACCAGTAGATTTTTTCCCCCCACAATGGCTTTTCCACGCTGGGAAGAGCTTTGCTTCAATTTCTTCTTCCCATGCAGCTGTTCACAGCACAGAGCCTCTATCCATGAGCAGGCTGGATACCCGAGGGAGCTGACGCAATCATGCAATGCCCTTGTACAGGTATGTTGTGTGTGGAAAATGTTTGGTCAGTGCCTCCAGTTCTGAGAGAATAAATTTTCCAATTCCCTGTTTTTCTAATGGGATCACAGAGCTAAATGGTGATTTCTACAAGGTGGACCCCATTCTACATTAATAACACAGACATGGAGAAGGAATGATCTAAGAGAGTTACCTCAGTTCTAGTGATCTCCTCATCAACAAAGGGAGACCTTTCCAAGCAGTACACGAGCTAAGCAAATTTATTTATTCTACCAAAAATTCACCAAATACCTTCCTTTATGCATTTCTGTGACATTAGAGGCCAGAAAAGATATTTACCTGCTGTTGAATTTCTCAGGATGCTTTTCCCTCATCATATGGAATCTGTGTGCAATGGACGCATCCTATAAAGAGAGCGAAAGGAGAGGAGAAAATGTAAATGAGGCCTCCCCCAGACTAAAAACAGAAGTCTGGTGCTAACAATTTAAGAGGCTGTAAATTTTGCATTGCTTTATCCCTTCAATTGTTGATGCTGCTATGACAGCAATTGATCTTACAGCTGATTTTAAAGTTACAGGTGTGCCCAGGTATCCACTGATTCAGTATCCATGGTTTCAGTTATCCACGAATACCATGGATACTGGGACGCCTATTAAAAAAGTAGGGAAAAGTAGGGAAACTGGGACATGCCTGTACATTACTCTAGGTGCATTTTAAAGACATGAATAGGAACACCTGGAAATGCGGAAAATGTGGTTCTTTTCCATTTTGGAATGATCGGATATCAATTTTCATGGCTCTCAAGGCAGGTCCTAAAGTGACATGTGCCAGAATCTCATCTGATCAATTCAATGTTATGAATCCTGAGTATTCCTTCATTTTGTCTCTGCCTTCCAATATGTGCCTTAAGATGCATGTAAAGAAAATCATCAGGCCTTTAGACTGACAGCCTTTCAGCTGGACTGAGACACCTTGCCTATGTAAATTATTCAGTGTAATCTGTCTTTTGCCTTTGAAGTGGGAGAGGCTATTATGTAAACAGAAGAATGTGTTTTTAAAAAATGTTGGGCTCTTAAAGAAAGAAATGAAGATTGCACCTGAGCAGTCCTGTAGTTTGCTGACAACCATGTTATCCTCCATGTCTGTCACGTGCCCAGATATAGGACTGCTGTGTTTGTGTAGACATAAAGCCTGAATGATCCCATAGCAGAGAGGGTGTGTGTGTGTAGCTAATGAAAGTGCAGCCCAGTGCAGAGGGCAAAATGTTGCCCTGGAAGTAACATGACAACAGGATGTTAACGTCACATTGTTTATTTCATGTGGCATAAAATTCCACATTAAATGATACATAACATGACAACATTATACCTACAAATCAAGATTTTAACAAACCAAAATTTTCACATCAGCAATTATATTTCCGTTTTCTGGTTTTTCTGTATCTTTTGATACAGTAAAGATATTATACTCTGGTTTCTTTCATTGCATTCTGTGTTACATTACCTTTCTAATGATGTATAACATGATGGTATTATTCATACATACCAAGATTTTCACAGTTTTGGTCAGTAGTGTCAAGCTCAGCTTGTTGCCCCCTTAAAGCCCATTGCCCGGTGCAATTGCACCCCTCTGCACTTCTTTAGCTACACTCCTGAAGAAAGGTCAAAATAGTAACACAGGGCCTCTTTTGCAGTCTCTGGGTTTGCATAGCCTTAGGAATGTGTCTTACGCCATCCAGGGGATTAGAAGGCTGTTCATCACCCACAACTCAGTGATGGGTTGGAGAGGTGTCACTAGGCAAGGCCTCTGCCAGCCCATGGCCTGATCTATTTGTAATCCAAAACTTCCTGTTAGTGATACTGGCCCACATTTCTCACAGGCCAAAAATAAAGAGGGAAAAGATGGGAAGCAGCAAGTGGCAGGCTGGACTGCAGAGGTGAAAAGGCTTGTCATCATCATCAATGGCAGTATTTAAAGGCACCTTGTCAGCATGGAGATTTCCAGAACATCACAGCCTGCTCATATACTTCTCTTATCCTGCTAGCACCTTGCAACAGATTATAATGCACAATAGATCTAGGGGTCGGGTGCCACATATTACACTGAAGTCATTTTCCTTAAGAGCTCTGCAAAGCTTTAAAAATATTTAGAAGTGACTGAATGCAACATTAATTGTGGGCTGGAGAATTCAAGAGGTCAGCATATCAATTATAGTCATTTGTAACACACACTGTTCATGCCTGTTCTACAGTTGTGACAATCATCAATCACATACAAATGGAACCTTAATATAACACAGGGCAATTTTTAAACAAATGCTTTGGTGAATTTTTTTTTATCAGCTGTTTCTCCCACCATATCACAACACTAAACTAGTCAGCTGTTGTGAGGAGCTTCTTAGCAACCCTACAACACAGGTAAAATGATATCTTTTATTGGACCAACTTCTATCAGCACAGGAGTATGCAAACCATGGAGAGTTGGGTAGAATTCTTAATTGGGTGGAATGGAAACGTAGTTGAATTTCAGCAACAGAAAGATCCATGTTAACATTAGATCAAGAAAGTAAGGCAGACATGCCTTTGATAATGCAATTTGCAAGAAACAGGCATGAGAGCACAGTTGAGTTGTGCCACCACAATCTACCTGTGCTCCTAACATTGCAATGATGATTGGAAATGGGTTGACCCTAAATCAGAAGACTGATTACCCACAAATCATGTGTTTGAAGAGCCCACATGGAAAATGAATGACTGTTACACAAAACAACCAGGTGTCCCTAAATTCTTGCAACCCAAAGCATTTCTTTACTGACGTGCTTCTTGTTGCACTTTTCACTGCTGCTGTTGCCAACTGGGTCACTTAATGGAAGTGCCCTAAGAGAGCATTTGGGTGCCATTGATGTCTTCTATGCAAACAGCAACCATTGGAAGATTTTGCACAAAAAGTGGCATGAGATCAAAGGTGGCTTCTTCAAATAATGAATGTTTTAAGTGAGAGGAGAAATGTTCCCATGTACCAAATATGAGCTCAATAGTATGTTGCAAACAAGTCCAGCACCATCTAGTGAGCCTAATATCTATTTTTTAATATTCCACGAGAATAGGTCCACAGCAGACTGCACTGTTCTCAATGCCACAACTTCCTTGCAGCACTTTGTTGCTTCAACCAATATTTACCCTAAACATGAAACCTTATGCCTTATTCTTACAAACAGCAGCTAAGGTCAGAGTTTCTGCCATGGTCCACTGGGTCATGGGGTATGAGAATGGGGGGAGGGGCTTTGTGTGAGACAATGTGCCCTGACTTGACCTTGTCCTGGGCTTGTTTCCTTTTGCCCAGCGGCCCCCCCCCCCATTACAAGGCATGTAGTGGGTAGGTGGGCAGTGGACTTGAGAATGAGGCTTGGTCATAATGACCTTCTCTCTTGGCTGCCCCAGCATGCAATGTAGAAGCTAAAGAATCAAGTTGCTGATCTCTTGACTATAATAAGCAACTTGTTCCTTCAAACTGCCACAATACCAGAGGATTGGAGGATAGCAAATGTCACACCAATCTTTAAAAAAGGGCGGAGGGGGAGACCCAGGAAACTATAGGCTGGTCAGCCTCACATCCATTCCAGGTAAGATGGTGGAAAGTCTCATCAAAGACAAAATCCTAAAGCATATAGAAGACCAAACCTTGCTGGGGGAGAATCAGCATGGCTTCTGTAAGGGTAAGTCTTGCCTTACAAACCTTTTGGAATTCTTCAAAAAGGTCAACAGGCACGTGGATGTTGGTGAAGCAGTGGATATTATATATCTGGATTTTCAGAAAGCATTTGACACAGTCCCTCACCAAAGGCTGCTGAAAAAACTTCACAGTCAGGGAATAAGAGGTCAGGTCCTCTTGTGGATTGAGAATTGGTTGAGGATCAGGAAGCAGAGAGTGGGGATTAATGGGCAATTTTCACAGTGGAGAAAGGTGAAAAGCGGTGTGCCCCAGGGATCTGTCCTGGGACCAGTGCTTTTTAACTTATTCCTAAATGACCTGGAGACAGGCATAAGCAGTGAGGTGGCCAAATTTGCAGATGACACTAAATGTTTCCGGGTGGTGAAAACTAGAAAGGATTGTGAAGATCTCTCACAACTGGCAAAATGGGCAATCAAATGGCAGATGCGTTTGAATGTAAATAAGTGCAAAGTAATGCATATTGGGGCAAAAAATAAAAAATTCATATATAGGTTAATGGGTTCTGAGCTGTCAGTGACAGACCAGGAGAGAGATCTTGGGGTGTTAGTGGACAGCTCGATGAAAATGTCGACCCAGTGTGCCGCGGCAGTGAAGAAGGCAAATTCCATGTTAGGGATAATTAGAAAAGGGATTGAGAATAAAACAGCCAGTATTGTATTGCCATTGTACAAGGCAATGGTAAGGCCACACCTAGAGTACTGCGTACAGTTTTGGTCTCCACATCTCAAAAAGGACATAGTGGAATTAGAAAAAGTACAGAAAAGAGCAACTAAAAAGATTACTGGGCTGGGGCACCTCCCTTACGAGGAAAGGTTACAGCGTTTGGGGCTCTTCAGCCTAGAAAGAAGGCACCTGAGGGGGGACATGATTGAGACATACAAAATTATGCACGGAGTGGATAGAGTAGATAAAGGGAATCTCTTTTCCCTCTCACACAATACCAGAACCAGGGGACACCCTCTAAAACTGAGTGTTAGGAGAGTTAGAACAAACAAAAGAAAGTATTTCTTTACCCAGCGTGTAATTAGAATGTGGAACTCCTTGCCGTGAGATGTGGTGATGGCATTGGGCCTGGATGCCTTCAAAACGGGATTGGATAAATTTATGGAGGAAAACTCCATTACAGGTTACAAGCTATGATGGGTATGTCCAGCCTGAGATTAGCTGGTCGCTCATCATGAGGGCCGGGTAGGAATTTTTTTTCTGTCATCCAAATTGGCCAAGTATGGATGGCAGGTTTTGTTTTTGTTTTTTGCCTACCCTAGACTGGCGAGGGAGGAATGGGTGTTCAGTAGATTACATGATTTACATTGTACTTAATAAAGTTAAACCCCAACCTCAGTCTGGTGTCTTCCTTGGGGGTGGTGCGAGGGTAATAGTCTACTTTAAAATGCCAGAGGAAGGGGAGTCGCAGCAGGACACAAGTATCTGGTTGTCGTGTGTGCTACCTGAGGCATCTGGTGGGCCACTGTGAGATACAGGAAGCTGGACTAGATGGGCCTTTGGCCTGATCCAGCAAGGCTTGTTCTTATGTTCTTATGTAATCACTTCTGTGCTGAATTCTTAAGCATGCCGAGGCCAAGGGAGGGGGTCACTTGCCTTGGTGAGACCTGAGCCATTCTAATCGCCAGAGCCATTCTACCTGCCTGCTGCTCTACAGTGGTTTTAAACTGTGATTTAAAGCAGAGGCCTCCAGACTATGGCCCAGGGCCCAAATCCAGCCCAACACAAGATTTTATATGGCCCAGAGCAACTTAAAATATTTGACATTTCTCAGTTTAAACATGGCATTGTTTCTTTGTAAATGTCACATTTCTCTTTTGTTCTGAATCATACCATGCTGATTACAAAAAAAAATCCAAGTAAACCCTATTCATTCATTTAAAAAAACTGATCTTTTCCAGCCCACAAAAATCTATAAAATGTACGATGTAGCCTCTTACTGAAAAGTCTGGAGACCCCTGATTTAAAGGGGTAATTTTTAAAGCAGATTTAATTGCAGTTTTTGACATCTGCTGAGGTTTTTGACAAAATTCTTGGAGATGCCGAGGGCCAACCTGTAGTTTGGTCCTTAGCTGAAGGCTCCACCGTGAGATGCAGTCTCAAGATCCTTATTTTCAATGGTGACAAACTGCACAAAATATTGTAAGAGATATCTTCAGGCTTCAGAACCTGGACTATAATTGCTTCCCTCCCACCTCTTCTCACAAAGAGAACTGTCAGAACTAAAAATATAATGTATTGTTGCAGAAGAGAGTTCTCAGATCACAAGTCTGCAGAATACGTCCCCGCAGGGATCTAAGAGACATCACAAGACTCACGATTTTTGTTCCCAAGTGCAAAGCATCCTTTGCAGCCTTACATTTGCCAAGATGACAGCATGCCCAGAAAAAGAAACAGCACACTGAATCACAACGGTGAGTTGGGGGAAGGTATTGCTCATGGGGGGTGCACACACTGCACTGTTGGTTCTAATGAACAAAGTAATCAGGTATCTGTGATGCTTTACAAACCAGGAAAACCAATTTGACAATGGTGACAGTAGGACAACATAAAATAATGCATACGCCCATGGGGAAAGATGCTTCTGTAGTCTCACCTTCTGCTCTTTTAAAAATTATTGTCTGCATCGGTTTGGATGATATTGTCTGCTAGCTCTGTCTAATGTGCAGTTAATAACTTGGGTGCTCATGTCCTGTCTCTCCCCACCAGATGCTTCACCTTGCATCATTAGTGGAGGCCAGACTATTTGAACTGTTCCTACTGACAGAGTTTAAATACCATCAGTATTTAAACAACACATGGGTGGCCCAGCAATGAAGTGACCTGATGTGGCTTACATCAGTGGTGTGAGCAAAGGGAGCAAGGGGGCAGCTGTTTTGGGTACCCTTCACTCTGTCTGCTGCCACCACTGCCAGCATCTCCCTCCAGCCTGCTGTGGATGTGAGTTGCACTGATCTGCTCCCTGCTTGCTAAAATGAGCAAGAATAGGATCCTCTGTTTCCTTCCCTGTGCTCCATCCTCACATACAGTTTAAAGTAGCAACGCAGCATCAGGAAGGCCTCCTGAAGGTAACCCCTTATCTTGGGTCTGCATTGCAGCTGCATATGGCACTGGAAAGTTGGGTAGGTTGGAAAGTTGGATTGGGCCCTTCAGTGTGCAACAGCGTCAAACAGGTACCTGCTCCAATATTGTTTTAGTTGGTTTTATTTAATGTTTTTTATCAGTTGTGTGTTTTATGGTATTTTTATTGTTATAGAACGCTTTGAGCACTGGAAAATCAGTATAAAAATCACACACACAGACACAGACACAGACACACACACACACACACTATTTTTCCTTTTCCCTCCTTGTTCCATTTATAACATGTCTCTTTGACAGTTAGCCGTGATTACAAAATATCCTGCCTCGAGTGCTTTGGGATCGCAACATAAGACAAGCTCTGCTGCGTCAGGCCAAAGGCTCACCCAGTCCAGCATCTTGTTCCACAGAGACCCAACAGCTGCCATTGCTTACCTGTAACTAATATTCAGAGGCATATTGCTGCTGAACCTGGAGATAGGTATCCTGCTGAATAGACAAAGAGGCTTTTTTCTCCCCAAGTGGTGCCTATCCTTCATTTAGCAGGGAGAGAGAATAACTGTCCCAATTCAACCCAGCACACAGTCCAATCCTATGGGCTGCCTGGCCTGCCAGAACTTGCATTCCAGCAGCACAACCTGCTTTACAGTGGTTCAGAACTGTCCAGGCACATACAAATAGCACTAGCTGGAAGCTAAAAAAAATTTATAATGCATAAAGCTATAACAATATTTAACATTTGTATAGACCTTTTGGAGTGTGCAAAGCACCTCACATGGATTTATCTGGCCAACCTCTTCCTCCTACAAGGCGTTCCAGTGCCTTGTGGGACACTGAACAAAAGCCATACAGATTGCTTACCACTCCTATGGAGAAGTAGTTGTTGATGATGTTCAGTGGGACAGGATCCCCATTCTCTTCTTTGTCATTGGGGATAACATCAATTTGCCATCGATCCAGCATTACCTCTGTACTGTGTTCAATGTCCTTCAGGACTTTCATTAAATTCCCTCCTTCATAACCTTAGCAGGAGAACAAGAAAAGGAACAGGCTGAAAAAATGGAATGTCAGAGGGAAAATTGTATATTTTAAAATTGTTTTAAACATATTATCTGTTCAAATTTACCACTGACAGGCTCTGTTTTCTTGCACCTATCCCTAGCAAATAACTCCCCATTTTGTCTCTGTTTTTTTCCTGCTGGGATGATTTTTTTGAATATTGTTAATATAATTTTACTTATTTGACAAGATTTTTATCCCACCTTTTTCATCCAAGGTGACCCGTCTTAGCTTGCATCCAACAAAACACAGTTAACAAAAAACATTGTGGAAAAATTGCAACAAAAGCATAATAAGAAAGCGAGCTATAGTCGAAACGTGAGTCCACAACTAAAGCCCAAAAGGTTTTACCCAAAACCCAACCACCAGCCAGTTCTCCCCTCCAAAATGGCAACAAGAAATAGAAGGTTTAAGGGTGCAATCCTCACCAACTTTCCAGTACTGTGAAGTACCAGAAAAATGAAGTTCTTAGGTAAGGGAACAAACATTCCCTTACCTGAAAAGGCCTCTGTATCTGCCCGCCCCTAGCTGCAGGATGCAGCACATGCTCCATTGGCACAGCTGTGTTAGTGCTTGAACACTGGTTAGGATTACACCTCAAAACCTTTAACACAATGCCTTTCACAAAGGATATTGAAAGGGCCAAACTGCATACGCAGAGATGCAATCCAGATCAGGACAGTAACAGGGGTTAGGGGTTTTTGACCGTACCCCTTGAGTTCCAGCACCACACTCCTGAACATGAAATTTGTTGAAGAAAAAAAGGCCACATCATTGGCTCAAATGAAAGTTTTTTTCTTCTTGTGTAAACAGTATAACAGTGTAAAGAGTCGGGGCAGGGCAGGAGAAGGCCTGGGAGGAAGGAGGGGATGGTAGAGGAGGCTTCTGCCGAATCCTATCCCCCCCCCTCCCAAGCCTGATAGCCTGACATGGAGCTGCCTGGATTTGTGCCAGCCTGGATAGAGGCTGCTGGGGCTTTACCCGGGATAAAAGACAAAGGTCCCCTTACTTCAAGGAGACCTCCGGCAATGTGGAAGTTTGGTAAGGATTGGACTGTAAGTCATCTTGCAGCAGCTACCATTTGCCACTCGGGAGAAGCTCATTTTGAAAAACTGATACTAGATTTTTGGGCAATTATTATTTTGTTAGCTTATCTTTAGCCAGGAACAAAAGCTGTTTCTTTTTATAGTAGCCAGGACAGGCTACTGAATGGTAAAAAACCAATATGCAGCAAGCAGAGAAGAATTTTTAGCAATGTCTAACAGAGCGGAACAGAAGTTTAGGTAGTCATCCTTGGTATGGTAACAGTAGTACTCTGAGTGTGTCCCAATTTTCCTGCATGACACATTGGAGGACCTGCATTAATGGGGCGATGGCAGCATTACAAGTCTCAGCAATGTCCATGACCAGCACCTGAAGGGCATGAGATCAGAAGCTGAGAAGGTGGAATAGGCCTGATGGTGATTTGGGCTCAATGGCATTTGGCACTGAATGGGAAGCAGTGCTTTGAAGGGGTAGATGGAGTTGTTGATTGCATCGTGAATATTATGAGTTTAGAAAATGGGGACCATGTACAAATGTACCAACATGGTTCACAGTCTTGGCCATTCAGGAGTTGTAGGTGATAGACGAACTCTAGTGGCACAAGGCATGGACAATGGCAGGTGATTGTGAAAGCAGCTGACAGGTTTCAGCAGCACAGGGGTCTGCTGGCAGGAGGGATCACTGGCAAGTCAGGGTGTAAGGTCACACTGAATGCTCTTACAATGCTGAGCCAATCTCAGAAACTTACCTCCTCCCCATCGGAGACAACGGGCAAGGTCATTGCCTGTCCCCAAGGGCAGAATAGCCACAGGAGGGTGCTTTGCTAAGTTTACCTTATCTGCAAAAAGAAAGAGGCATTAGAAACCCCAGACCGACCAATGAATTAGACTCCCTTTGTTCTTGCAAATAATCTGCCATGCAAGGGAAGATAGGCAAAACTCAACCATTTCCCAGAGCCAAGGCTGGAAATCACTACAATTTTATTTATTGGCTACACAATCAGAAAAAAAACCCCACACTCGCCAAGAACAGTGTTCAATGCCTACAAAGCAAGCTAGCTTATGTTGTGATGCAGATATTATCTGAAGGCAACGTAACTCTGCATGCCTGGAGAAGCTTCAATTGATCCATCCATCGATCCATCTGTCAAGTTTCTGTGCTTGAAAGAGCTACTTGATTTTTTACCTGTTGTAAATGGGAGCCACAAGAAGTTGCCATTTCTAGATAACAGATAGAGCTACAGGTGTGATGATGGATTGCAAGATCCGTTGTTGCATCCTGCCCATAGAATTGGGCTGTTAGGCAGCCTCAATCCCAGACATATATACCTCTGCTAATTGGGCAAAGAGGCACCTTTTCAAGTGGTGTCCTCTTATATTTTAGCAGTGGCAGAGCAACTGGCCCTCTTCACCCCAATATTGTGTCTTTTCTGGTGCCTGTTGCTGGTGCCTCTTCAGCATCTGTATTTATACTGTGGGCCCTTTGGGGACAGGAAGCCATTTATTGATTTGTTTGGCTATGCAAACTGCTTTGTAAATGACTTTGTCAATCACAGATTTCTGGATCCCAAAGATATGGTTCAAAAGAAAGGTTTATTGTCATATTTGCAAATATGGGTGGCAGCCACCGCCAAAACAGGACAAACTGCGTACCACACTTTGTACAAAATGGGTGCAACAATTTATACTACTGAGGCGGAGTTTCTTACTGCATTTTCATTGGTTATTTCCCAGTCACCTGGTAACACTCATATAGAATAATTACTTTTCCCCTCCCTTGCTCATGCTTTTACCCAGGATGCATAGGGATGGCTATTACACTGATTCAATGCAAGTTTCACTCAAGGTTACAGCTGTGTCTCTGGGTCCTGGGAATTTTTCCCTATGTATCAATTTAGGGATACGCACAGCCCTCCTTGTTTACCAGTTAGGCCTTGCCTGGGCCTAAAACATCATTAACTACTTGTTTCTCTCTGAAGAGAGAAAACAGTAGGCCTTATAGTTTAGTGTTGGGGTTCAAAGTCACCATGGGTTTGTATGACTATTGATTTCATATCTCACAACTTCTTATTGAAATATAATTATTTATTAACCATATCAGCGGCTGCTCACATCTAATGCAAATCAATTTATACAGTGTCCTAGGCTCTAATTTACCTATGCAATCCAGGATCCATCCAACAGTCCCATCTCCTCCACAAGCCAGAATACGGAAGTCTGGGGCATCACGGAAAAAATTTAATCTAAGAAAAAATGTAGGGAAAAGGAAAGGAAACACTTTAGAACTGTTTGCTTTTCATAAACAAGAAAAACAATGACAGGCCTAGTTACTATTTTTGGAATTCTACAAGGGCACATAAAAGTGAAAACTCTGCATGTTAACTGTATTTCTCTGGGGCCTTAAATTATGCAGCTCTTGCTAATTCAAACAAAGCAACAAGACAGTGGTTGGAGGCTTGGCATGGGGAGCAGAGCTCCAAAGCATGCTTTTCCACACTCAGAAAAGTCCTCCCGTCTACCCTGAGCCTCTTATTGGTTTTTGTCAGTCACATCTGGCTTCCCAACCCAGAAGTAACTGGCAATGATGTCATCACCAATTACTTCCGGTGGTACTACCAATAGGTGGACCATGAGGAGTGGTACAGCAAAGACAAACACTGAGAAACACTGACCTAGTGAACAGGGAAACGATGCAGGCCCAGGAATAATGCCCAGTGTTATGTATGCAGGAGGGTAGCTAAGGGTTAAGCCAGCAAGAATGAGGGAAGGGTGGAGTTAATCACCCCTCCAATCAGGACACCTGAGCTGGATGAATCCTGCAGTTAGTTGGGCCTGTTGCCTGTGTTCCAAGAAGGTTTAATAACAAGGAGGCGGCATGATGTCATTTTCTTGAAGCCACATCGGGGCACCTGCGGCCATATTTGTTGGCTCAGTCAGATCATTGCCGCCAAGGACGGTATTTTATAGGTTCAATAAAACTACAATTCACTGAAATAGTGAGTGCATTATTTTTGAAGCTGTGTAATTTCTTGTTGTTCCTAGCAATCTTATTCACCATTTTCTGACACCCACTATTAATGGTCTAGAAGGTAAAAAATATATTTCCCCCCTCCTTTTTTCCCCCTTCCCGTTTACACTTTTTTCCCCCACCTTCCACTTTCTACTGTAATATTCTCAAAATTCTGAACATTAACAGAATTTGTTTTGGGAGGGAGGGGAGTGTAGAAGTTTTAAAAAAAATAGTCTTAATAGTCTAGAAGTAAAAAAGAATAAGCTCCAATACTTTGGCCATCTCATGAGAAGAGAGGACTCTTTAGAAAAGACCCTCATGCTGGGAAAGATTGAAGGCAAAAGGAGAAGGGGGCGGCAGAGGATGAGATGGTTAGACAGTGTCACCGAAGCGACGAACATGAAATTGGGCGAACTCCAGAAGCTAGTGGAGGACAGGGAGGCCTGGCGTGCTGTGGTCCATGGGGTCGCAAAGAGTCGGACACGACTTAGCGACTGAACAACAACAACAACAACAACAACAAAAGAATTACTCTCATATTTACAACTACTTATGTTATGAAGAGATTTTAATGAAATTTTCCTATATATTTATCTAATTTTTGCCCACCCTCCCCCCTTTTTTTCTTTCCTTCCCGTTCACACTTTATTTTTCCGCCTTTCATTTTCTACTGTAATATTTATGAAATTCTGAACATTAACAGAATTTTTTTTATGGGGCATGACTGTTTTATTTTTGCTTGTGTAGATTTCAATAAAGTCTGTCAAAGTAGTGCAATCTGAGTTTAAATAGACAGCAAGTAGCATTTCGTCAGGTATGTTCAGTAATATAATTATGAGGAATTTAACCTTGTAATTGCATATACATCATAATAAGGTTACCAATAATGTGTCTACATGATCACATGTTTTTATTTTCGTAAGTTTTTATTTAAGGAATAAACTATTAAAGCCTAAACAGTACGAGCAAAGCAATCTGAAATGCTTGGAATGAGGATTGTTTTGAGTTAACTAACATGGCGGCTAAGCCCGCCCACTGGCTTCACCTCAGGAGCATTAGCGCTTAAGGCAGGGCGCCTCCTTGTTATTAAACCTCCTTGCTGTGTTCAGTTTTGGTTCAGATCTGGTTCCCCCAGACCTCGGCCTTACCTGGATCCGAGGGTTGCCTCCACGGACGAGGAACAGCAGCAGCCTCCAGCCTCCCACCAGGGCCTAAGCAAGGCCCAGAGGGAAAGCAGGAGGAGGATCGGCCAGGGCGAGCCAGGCCAAAACCCTGGGGACGGAGAGTAGGGCCGGGAGTGATCCTTTACCCCCCCCCCCGGTGCACTTCTGGGCAGCTCAGGAGGAGAGGAAGGGGTGGAGCCTCAGGGGCAGGGCCTAGTCATAAAAAGCAGCCAGCAGCCGGTGAAGGGGGCAGTTGTGTATGGGAAGGCAGAGCAGGAGCCTCCTACTCCCAGGACCAAGGATGAAGCAACTCCCTGCAACTGGACTGCAGCTGACTTTACCTGCTTGAACTGGCTCAAACTTCCTGGGGCTCCCCGCTTCCTCTCGTCGACAGGTACCGACGCACCTGGTGGGGGACGAACCCCTTCGGATCCCTTGAGCCTACCACCCCAGGACCGGGCCTGCTCCGGGGACGTGACAAGTTCCTTATCTGTTGCTGTTACAATTAAATGCTTAACTGCACCTGCCTTTGTTGAGTCTGCAAAGAACCCAGTATTTTACACCCAGTATCACTGGAAAGGCAAAATCTGGTTCGCAGGAAAGAACTGAATGGAGGAGCCTAGATTTCTGTCTGTTCCTGCTCATAGAGTTTTCTCGTAAAATCTGTGCAGATTTTAGAATCTGTGCAAAATCTAATCAAAAACAATGTCAACAGATTTTAGCTGCAAATGACTCGTGCAGGATTGAATTGTTTATATTCTGGCATGAGATCTACAGTTTTTCTCCGTATGTGTATAGAGACTAGAGTAGGACAGTCAAACAAATGTCATAAACCGCATACATAGTTTTAAGAACTGGCAGAAGGCTGTGTCCCTCAGTCTAAGGTACGTCAATAAGTCTCGGTACAAAGGGAGGGGGAAAGGGATATTGGAGAGAGTTGGCAGAGGAGGACGAAAAAGAGGAGAGCAAAAAGGACAGGGAGGAGAATAGGAGAAGACGGTGTAGTAAGAAAGAGGGCAAAATGGAGGCAGGTTGAAGATGGTCTGAACATTGAGCATTGAATATCAATACCCAGGGGTGGGTCCCCCTCGGTCCAGGTTGTAAACTTGTCTGGGGTTGAGTAGATAATGGAATTTCCGATGAACCCTAAAGTGAGTAAGAAAAACAAGAAGCGATGAATGAGAGCCAAGGCAGATGATAATTTGGAGTGTGTGTGTGATCACTGTTCCCCTCCCTTTCCCCAGCCCACAGCAGCTCTGCAACTATAGCAAATGCTGTTTACCATGTGTAGAAATGACCTATTTGCTTGCCACTACAAGTGATTTGAATAGCAAATTCTATCAACCCACCCCAGGGTCTTCAGTGCCAGGACGTACTGATTTAGTCTCATGGCAGCACATTCAAGATTCTCTAAAAACTGATGATGCCCTCAGATGGGCATTGCCAACAGGATGGCTTCATTCTCATCCCACAATCTCTCCTACAATATCCATGAGTCACTTGAGTTATTGCCATTCTTTCCAGGGAGAGCAGCACAGGACTGATCTTATCACAAGCGCTAGCTAATAAGTGCCTGCATTACTTCTACAGTCACTTTCTGCATAACTCTTGCAATAGTAATGGGCATGCTAGCCGAAAAAAGGATCACATTTGTTTTCAAGCAACACAATATTATAAGTGCAGGGAAAACTTACTGCTATGTAAACACTTCCTTCACGAAAGATGTTTGGATCCCATGCAACAAACCACACTGGTGGATTTGATACAAAGACACCAACAATGTGTGAAGGGGCAATATATAAGGGGAACACACCTTTCTCCTTGTCTTCCTCCACTCTTGGGGTTCACAAACACCAGCAGTGGACGTGTCCCAGGCTTAGGGGTGATCTGAAAATCAAAGCGCACATCAAACAAGAAGCCTACTTATACTGAATACAAAACGTCATTCATACAGAATGGGGCAGAATGAGTCATGTGGCACTGATTCATAGGAAGCAAGATAAGAAACTAGCAGTGTAGTCCAGCGCACTTACCATATCAAATCAAAAGAATTCAAACGAAAGCCCT
>JAJKFI010000002.1:29887742-29972845 GCA_029204185.1 Lerista edwardsae
GACCGAAAATAATATATATATAGTATTTTTTGCATGGTTATAAGCCACCCTGACCTTGCTACTGGTTGTTGTGATTTCAAATATATACATCCAATTTTAGTCAAACCAGCCTCCCTTATAGACAGTAGTGAAGGAGGTCAGCAGAAGCCAAGTTCCCTATGCTTCACTATAGTACAAGCACTGGTTTTTCAGTGACTTGAAGGCATATAATAATAGGGTTACCAGATTCAAACTGGGACAGAGTGCCTATACCTTTAACCATTGTATAGAAGAAGGAATCAGAGGCTCAGAGGCTATTCGTTTTTCTGCCCTACTGTAATTTTGCAAGTTTTTGATCATACAAAACATGTTTGACCAGAGAGCATAATGAGGCAGCAAAAATGAATGTGTGTACTTTGGGCAATAATGGCTCTATCACACTGTGATATCCCCAGCGTACCGGCTGAATTCCGCCACTGGATTTCCCCTTTTATTTTGCATTCCCTTCAGCAGGGGTGGCCAACCTTTCAACTTTAGGGCGCCTGGACCTTTAACAATTGTGTGGAAGATAGAATTTCAGCATTTGCAGCATGTCATCTCATAGATAATAAGCTGCACCTGCTGAAATTTCTTCTCTATACAGTTGTTAAAGGTCTAGGAGCCCTAAAGTTGAAAGGTTGGCCAAACCTGCCCTAGAGGGAAATAATGATATATGGTTCCGGCAGTCCTTCATAAGGACATGCAATTCAATGCCCAGAGGTAAGTCTCATAGTGCTCAATGGGGCTTACTCCCAGGAAAGTGTGGACAGGATTGCAACCTAAGGGACATAAATGGGAACTAGTCCAGAAAGTTCCAGAATTAGATTGAAGCCACTGACCTCATGGTCCGGTAGATAAATCAAGGAGCAATTGTGGGCATCCAACCAGCCCAGGTATAAAAAAAAGCCCTTCCCAAGGCAACTAATTAGGCAGACCTAATGTGACTAGGTAAGAAAGGAGGTGATTTGCCATGAAAGTGCTCATAGTCAGGCCCAAATGGAGGTGCAAGCGCACCCATGGCTGGCGCCAAAACCTCGCCCCCAGGACGTCGCCCCGCCCCTGTGCATCACTCCAACACACCTCCCTGCACCCGGAAACACTCCATTTCGGAGCATAACAGAGACCAAGGAGGGCGGGCGGGCCAAAGAGTGTGCTGTTTCGCGCGTGGACTGCGCGCAAGGGCAACCCGCCGCTGCCTGGCACCCATGGCTCGTGCCATCCCGGGCTACAGGTCAGATACGCGTCTGCTCACAGCAAGGAGGAGGAAGCCCCTCTATATACCCTGGGCACTAGAACCTTCATTTTCTGATATGAGCTGAATCTCCTACATAAATCTTTTATCATGATCAGTGCAGTAGAACTAGGAACAGGTTGTATCACAGAATGCAACAGAGCGTGCAACCCTAACCTGGAGTTAGGCCGGCACAGTTAGGCCAGCAAACTTTGGCCAGCACAAGGGACACTGTAAAGTATGTTTGGACCACTCTCGAAGTCAGAGGCCAGCACACAGACATGTGCCATCCTCCCTGATTCCAAGAGTGGTCCAAATGCGCTTTACGGTGGCCCTTGACCCACCAAACCTTGCTGGCCTAACTGTGCCAGCCTAGCTCTTAGAAACACAAGTTTCCCAGTAACAGCCACATTATGTTTTTGTAGTCATTCTGTGCCTGTGCTTATTTGATCTAGGAACAGAGGGAAGAGACTTCAATAGGCCACAATAAAGAAAAGAACCAAATTTATGGGGTACACAGGTAGAACTTCTTGCGTAGTTTGGAGCAGTTTCTCCTCCAGGAGAGGGCAAGCTGCTCTTTAAAGGGATCTCTTGTTTAAACATTTATTTCTACGCCCAGCTGTCTGACAACAGGCATCCAAGGTGGATAACAGTAAGATACAATGAACGCACAATAAAATGTTGGCAAGTAGTTTGCCATTTTGAGAGTGGGAACTGCTGCAGTAAAAATGTCAAAGGAAGCACCAGCTGTGCATGCATGCAATGGCCTGACTCATGCCCAATTAACTCTTGTGGATTGCAGCTATTGTTTGGATGGGTTAAAAAAAGTGTATCCAATTGAGGCTATTTTCAAGGATTTTCATACATTCCAGCTGCCCCTATTTTACAAGGGATAGTCCTTTTCTGGTATATTTCCATAGCACTTCGTCCTAACTATGTCCTAATTTTGTTTTTTGGAGGGAGAGAATCAGGAATGCCTTTAGAAATGATTAGTGTCAGTTGCTTAAGTTGGTATTCTTCAGATTTCATTCCCCTTCCCAGCTCTCTTGGATGCCACCTGACTTTCCTGCACAGACACGTCAGTTCATGCGCATGGACAAAGGTTACCAATTTGTTCTGCCTGTCACATGCCAGTTAAGGTCTTAAGCAGGGACACTAGAGAAAGAAAACTCGCTGTTCTCTCCACATTCTATTTCAAAAAGATTCAAATCTATTTTCCAAAAGAGCTTATGGAGAACCGAGTGTTTTCTTCTTACAATACCACTAATTAAGATTTTAATACAAATGCATCAGTAGTAATAAATGGGTAATCTCTGCACCACATAAGTTTTCCTCCTCCTTTGTTTCCATGTTAGTTCCTTCCCTTCCTTTCTCCCACAGTATATCCACACAGGGTTGGCTTTAAGCCAAATGGACAAATTGTTCCCAATTGGGCTCCTCGCCTAAGGGCCCCCTGCACTGGGGTAATCTGTTGAGTGTCAAATATACACAACACATTGCAGCTGACACTTAAAACCACACTGCAGGTTTTATAGACCTGCAGCTACAATTTTAATTTTCACCTGAATTATTAAAAAATCCATAGTGTTTGTTTATACTGTTTATATTTTGAATTTTTTAACTGTACTTGAATTACATAATATGTTAATTATATACAGTAACTGTGTTAAAATGCATTTCTATGAAAAAGTTAAAAAGACAAATGTCTTTTTTTTTATGGAAGTGTAACATGTATTTTTTTTTTTTTTTTAGGATTCTGTGGTTCCTGAAAATATGACCACTCTGTTCTGCGTTAGGGAGCATTCCTAAATGTGCCCTGGACCGACAGAAGCTGCTTGCATCAGCCCAGCCAGGACTGTCACAAAAAGTGCTGTAAGGCATGTTTGTGCCAGCCCAGCATGCGCTGTGTTGGTGTGAGGACTTGCACTGGCCCAGCAAAGGCACAGATGGCATCAGGCAAGCTGCCCCCACTTTGTCTGAATAGGGCTTTTCAGGGTGGGGGAAGGTGGGAAGGGTGGGGGAAGGTGGAACGGGGCAGAGGGAGGGCGGCCCTGTGGGTGGGACGGCCAGATCTCAACTCCTGTCCCTGGGCCTTGCAGCCCCAAACCAGGCAGCTCTGGGCCAGTCGGACATGAGCCTGCTGTTTAACAGGTGCAGCTCTGAGCAGTCATATTGGACAAACATTCCATTGGACAAACATCCCCTTGCCCCATGGTGTGCTCTAGCTGCCTCCTATCCTGGGTTGGAAGCAGCGCAGGAATCTTGCACTGTCACAATTTCTGTCTAAATTGTGTCTATAAGATTCTACAGATCTTGGCTGTGAACTTGGATGCCTGCAAAAAAAAACACAAAAAAAAATCCAATTGGGCCCTGCAACTTGTAAGGCCAGCCTTGCACACACATGGACACAACTTCCCTTTCACACCTTCTGCCACCAACACCTGCCTATCTAGATGATAAGTGTTGCTGCATGCCATTTTTGGTGAGTCACGAAACTGACAAGGCAGATTAGGTTATGTGCATCGTTACACAACCTGCTACTTGGGGGTGGCACAGCTGCCCCATCACCATTATAGCCCCAAAGGTTTAAGCAGCTGGTAAAGTGAAACTTTTTTTATGTGGGTTCCGATGCCAAGAAGTTTGGTAACCACTGGTGTAGGGGATGGAATAGGACAGGAACTCAGGCTGTGATCCTTGATGTGAAAACAGAAGCGTTTTGAAAACATATATCTCCCTGTTTGCACTCGTGAAAGGTTAGAGGACAAGGATTCTGTATGAGAATGTGTGTGTGTGTGTGAATATGCCTGAAGCTCTCCCACATTAGTCTACAAAAATGGATTTTTTAAAAAACTACCTTGAATCTTTTCAAGGTCAGATATTTTAAAGGAAACTGATCATTGAGGTATGATGCTATGGCTTCTAATTTGGAGGTTGCCAGCAGCAGTGGACATAGTGGATGTCATCCTGTGCCACATCTGTACTAAAAATCACATCTGAAAATTAGTGCAACTGCAAGTTCCATTGGAATGAAAGGAGATACATACATGGTGTTTTGTACATAACTTAGGGTGCAATCCTATACTGTGCTGGAATGGCGAGGCCGGCGTGCGCTCCCTTACCATAGAGGAGGCTCCATAGGGAGGCTAAAGAGCAGGCGCAGATCCGAGGAGACTGCACAGCCTGAATCAGGGCTTCGTGGATGGGCTTAGTATGTGGCTGTATGGCCACCTCCCAAGCCTGGCCACGTCCCGCCTAAATCCTGCCCCCGCCTCCCTCCCTCCCTCCAACCCCCGTACTGCCTCGGCATGGAGACTCCCTCGCGCTGACTGGCTTCGGTCCTGTTGCTCGAGCGCTGACGTGGGGGTGCAGATTGGCGTCCCCGAGTCAGCGCTAAGTGCGTAGCGCTAAGTGCGCAGTCAGCGCTAACCCCGTTGTGCTGACACTGTGCGGTCTATAGGATTGCGCTGCCATTCATTTCAGTGGGCTTGCAAAAGTGAACTTCCAGGATTGGATTGTGTCCTAGTCTTGATGTACTTTATGCCAATAAAGGCCTATGTGTGTATGTATGATGTACTGATCAATCCATTATTGGGAAACAGAAGTGGTGAATTAAATGGATAGTAAATTCATTCTACTTACATGGAAGTTGGTCTGAGAATCTCACCTTTGGGGTGATGGCGCCCCCGCATGGTGTTACCTCTGAAAGCAGCTGTATAAAACAGCCTCCCTTTAATATATACAGTATTGATAGTGCTCCTCCATTATTATGCTGCCTGTCTGGCCAGTCAGACCACTGGTACATCTGGTCAAGCGCTCCAAGATACCTGGGACCCTTTTTGTAACTGGAGATGACAAAGATTGAACTTCCTTCATGCAAAACATGGCTTCTTCCATATCTATACCAGGGATATGGCTCTATCCAGCATATGGGGTCCCCATTCTTTTAAATATTAACAGTTATGTAAAATATTCCTATTTAGGGTACCACAAACACGAAGAACATGAAACTGGAGGGATTGCATTTTAAATCCACCTGGAAAATGGATGGACATTTTTATTAACTCATTGCTCAGCAGGACTTCCTCTGGAGAAAGGACCTACACTGGCTCTGAAGCCAGGACTGTTACTCACTGTTTCCATGCCCAGTAGAACCAGCAAAGGGATGGTGGTCATGCCACCCCGAATCCATTCTTCCAGTGTGACAGTTCCATCATGATCATAGTCTATTTCTTCCATCATCTCCTTCAAGATCTGCAGAAAGGAAATAGTGCATTGGTAGGGTGCATTGGTAGTATACCTTGTGCACTGATCTGGAGAATAAAAACAGGGTGTAGCATTATTTAAAACTCACAGTTAATAACAAGCACTAAATCAGAACTCCTTTTTTGTTCCTTCCTTGTTGCAGCTCTTTCAGAACAAGCTCTTTGCACATCCTCTCATGACATCACAATTATCTGCTAAAGCAGTGGTTCTCAAACTTTTTAGCACTGGGACCTGCTTTTTAGAATGACCATCTGTCCGAGACCCACCGGAAGTGATGTCATGGCCAGAAGTGCCGTCATTGTGATGCTAGAGCCTGCTGCTTTCCTGAAAATGCAGCAGTAAGTTGGGTTATTTCTCAGTCATTTTCCAATTGCAAATCCAAAGTGAACCAGAAAGAAAAAGCCTATTTACAACCTTGATGCAAGCAAAATAACCACACAGCCCTCCCCCTTTCCAGTATCCCATCTTCCCATATTTTCAATATGGCTGTTCTAGATGCTTCGTGACCCACCTGAAATTGGCTCATGACCCAATGATGAATCCTGAGCCACAGTTTGAGAACCACTGTGCCAAAGAATTCACTAATGAAAAAGTGAATATTCCTCTCCTTGCCTTTAATTTTCCTTGTTTCCTATCACAGAATTCCACCCATCTTGTCACATGGTCATTGGAGCTGTGATATGCCTGAAATTACTGAAGAGCTCCTGGGGGTATTTTACTTAACTTTGTATGCAGATTAGCAAGTGAAGAACACAAGAAGGAATCCACTGGCATGTTTGTGGTGCAGCATCCTCAGTAATGCTCCTCTCTCCAAAGAAAAGGTACTTGGGGACAGATTAACTGCATTTCTGACTGTGCTCAGCAGAGAATTGCATAAAAATAAAACTCACCGGTGTTAGTTCTGTGGAGTCCCATTCCAGGTATTCTGCTACATGGACCATCTGATTGATAATACGATCCAATTCCTGAGTTCAGAAATAAGGCCAAAATAAAATAAAATAAAATAAAATAAAATAAAAAAGGTAGCTGTTTGTGTATGATGATAGTCATCTGAGGCCCAAATCCTAACCAACTTTCCAGCACTGACATAGCTGTGTCACTGGGGCATGTGCTGTATCCTGCAGTTGGGGGACAGTAATGGAGGCTTCCTCAAGGTAAGGGAATGTTTGTTCCTTGTAGCTTACCTTGTAGCTGCATTGCCCTTATCCTGGGGCTGGAAAGTTGGTTAGGCTTGCACCCTAAGTCATCTAAGTGCAGAAGTAAATCAGCAAACACACACAATTATGTTTACTTTTATATATAAGATCATCAGCAAAATATATTAGTGGACAAGATGAAAATGTATTAAAAGTATATATCTATTAAAATATGTATACTCTGCCTTCCAGTGGGAAAACACTGAATAGCCAATCCAAATTGTATGTTATTCCATCCTCTGGTGAATAGCAAGGTCAGGGACTGGACACTATCCACCAATGATGCATGCAAAATCCCACAGAGAGAATTGCCAGGTCTCAGAAATTTCAAGGGGTTACTCTCTTTGTGAAGGGCTTTGCCCCTTGACCACTTGCCAACTCCCGGATTCCAGCCCTTTTGAACATAGTGTGGTGTAGCGGCTACAGCAGCCATTTTCAACCTTTTCCATCTCGCAGCACACTGACAAGGTGCTAAAATGGTCAAGGCACACCATGCTGTCTGTGCAGGGCTCACATTCCGCAATGGCCCTTCTAAGAAATGACTGTTCCCAAAACCCCTACGGCACACCTGCAGACCGCCTGCAGAATACCAGTGTGCCTTAGCACACTGGTTGAAAAGCACTGGGCTATAGTGTCAGGCCTCATTGGGAGATTTGGGTTCAAATCCTTGCTTGGTTGACTTATTGGATGACTTTGGGCCAGTCACTAACTCTCAGGGCGCAATCCTAAACTGGAGTTAGGCTGGCACAGTTAGGTTAGCAAAGTTTGGCTGGCACAAGGGACACAATAAAGTATGTCTGGACCATTTTCGGAGTCAGAGAGGCCAGCACACAGACGTGCGCCATCCTCCCTGACTCCGAAAGTGGTCCAAACATGTTTTATGGTAGCCCTTGTGCCGGCCAAACTTTGCTGGCCTAACTCCAGGTTAGGATTGTACCCTCAGCCTAATCTACCTCACAGAGTGGCTGTGAAGATAAAAGGAGAGAAGTGTTCTTAGTTCCTTGAAAGAAGGGTGGGATTAAAAAAAACTGACAGCCCTTCTCTCAGGATCTGAACTTCAGGGGCCTAGTACTTCTACCCAGGCACATGAAGCAGATTTCACAGGTGAGCATATGGGTCTCTAAATCACAGAAGGAGAATCCCCAGGCATTTAGAGAGACAGGTGTGCCCTCTCTTTTTTGAGGCTTACCGAACTGTCCAGGAGCCCATTGCCATCTGTGTCATAAAGTCGAAACATAACTGCAAGAGAACACAAATGCAGACAGAGGTCTGTAAAATGCACCCACAAGAATCACAAGCTCACTGATCTGCCTCAATGCTCTCTTGCTGCACCAATTTCAGACATAGACATATATAGTCTGCATTAGTGAACCTGCAGCCTCCATTTAACGCCATATATTTAGTGATTTTTATAAATTAGCCTGCCTCTCTGAAAATTCCAGATGGCTCACAATGTAAAAAGCACATTGGGAAAAAAAACAACTACCACAAATATAAGAAACAACAATCAAATCAACAGCATTACATCAAACTCAGAAACTGTGGAGGGGTGTGTGGAGGGGTGTGTGTGTGAAATGCCAATCAGGCCATCAGGCCTGCAAAAGCAAGTATGTCTTTAGCCTGCCCTGTAATGCAGAAAAGAGCAAAATGACCCACCAAGGAGGCCCTATCATTAGGGGTGGGTTTTTTTGGTGATATTTTTCCCCAAAAATTTCTTGATTAAAATAGCAAATTGCAGTGTTATGTGTTTTTATCCAAATTTTTATTGCAAATTGTACAAACAGCACAATAAGTAAGGGCGAATGGCCCTACAACGTCAAGCAATTACTGGCACACACACACTCCAGCCTGAAATAACCTGCTCAGAAATTCCCAAACTGCACTCTGGTTGCTGCCTGGAACATCAAGAAACTGCTACTTACTACTTCCACATTCCATTAAAGCCCCAGCATGCACGGTGAACTATGAACATGTGTGTTCATGCAAGTTTAAGTGAGCTTCCTCCTGTTTCTGCCATTACTCTTCCTGATCCCTTACTGAAAACTATTTGTGGATTCATCAAAACTGTGTCAAAAATTAAAAAGTGGTGTTATTTTTGTGAAATTGATCTAAATTTGTGTCAAACTCTGTCAAAAATAAGCAAAAGTGGTGTTTTTTCGCATTTTGACCTAAATTCAGTTTTATGTAGCATTTTCAGTAGAAATTCTCATTATTTAGTTTTCTGTGTTGATCACAAAAAAAAAAACCCCATCCCTATTTATCATGTATCCCAAGAAGCTGTGCCTTCAAATGGGATATGCTGAAAGGCTTCCCCAACATAGTTCAGACCACAGGTAGATTCAAGGAGGGGGCTGGGCCAGTGGCATGACCAAAGCTGTTTCAGTTCCACACCAAAGTGAAAAGCAGATTGAAATGTGTCACAATAATTTCATCCAGAAATATCTGGAGTTGAGGCATTGCCACATGCTCAAGCATCTTGCCCTAGAATTGAAGGTTGGAGACTCTCATGTGGGTTATCCCAAGTGGTGGGATCTAAAGAGGGTCTCTTCAGCAGAGTCGCATAGCAGAGTTGCCCTCTTGACATGAAGGCAGCACGCCCTATACAAGAGATGGATTGATTAATCTCCCCATTCAGCCAGCCTCCCTCTGGCGGAAGTCAGCATGGACAAGAGATGAGAGCACAGGTGAATGATTCACACTCCAGGGATCTTGCCCACACCTTCAGGCTGAATAAACAGAAAAGAATCCAACAATACAGGATAAACAGGTGTCAGGGGCACCTCACCAGGAACGGCTAAAATGAAGTCCAAGTTATGCTGGAGGCAAGCAACTTAATCTGCAAATTGGTCACAGTGGGCTAGCAAGGTATTTTCCATGACATGACACCAGTCCAGATTTAATAGGCCCTAGGCAACTTGGAAAAGCTTCGCTGTCAGCTCTCTGGTAAAGAAATTATCACTGCCATTATCGCCCTGGAGAAGCCTTGAAAATGGGATCTAGTCTGTGTTAGGCTGAACTCGGTATGAGTTTCCCCTATTGGGACTTGAGTCACTGCCCCATGTGTTTCATAGCTAGCAACTCCTAAAATGCCAATCTAATCCTATGATTAGGAAGAGGCTGCATGATCTTTAAATGAAGAAGAATAAGCTGCAAACTAGAAATAAGTGGCAGGAGAAGAAAACACTCTAATAATAAAAACATGAAAGCATTTAAAATTGATGTTGTTGTATAGCCTTAGTGGGTATGGCTATCAAGAGTGTCATGATGAACTCCTGCACTTCAAAATTTATCATGATGCCATTGGGTATTCCATATAGAGGGGAAATGAAATAAGCTCTGGTTCACTTTAACTAGACATTCAGAGTTTGATTTCTGCTGTATCAAAAAGAGATCCTACTGAAGGAGTCCACAGTCAGCATGAATGTCTCTTTAGCCTATAAGACAACACTTCCTACCTATTTATATATCAGATATTTTCTGAACCCGTTTATCGGCAGCCTAAACAATGCCAGCATAGTTAACAAAACATGCCATGCCAAAATAAGTAAACTGTGATACTGGCAAAACAGCCAATAATGGTCACGTCCGATCTTTTTGTAATGACCGGGTGATCTCAGCAGACAAACATTGGTTGCTGTTAGTGCTGCTTCAGCTACTGTATCATTCTGTTTGCTTATTTTCTTAACGCTAGAATTATATGCTGAATGTATCTTTGGATCTCAACACTCTCCATACGCTATGAACTTTTGACTGTTCAGCTGCACCAGATAATATGAATTATTTCTTGGTGCAAAAAGAATTTAAGAGATCACTTTCAAAAAACCACCAGTAGGGCCACTCTTGATGTAGGTTTCATCCAAAATTTCTCTGATGATACAGATTATCAATATAAGGCCTCTTTTAAAAATTATTAAAAGGCACATGCAAAACAAGCCAAAGGCACCAGAGGGCAGCCATGTACAGTTTTCTGGAACGTTAATGGCACACAGTCATGAATTATTTCCCAGGGTTTTGGCTCTGTGCATTGCAGAAAGTAATAGGCAGGTAGCAGCTTGCATTTCTCATCATTATAGACACAATTTCTGGCCATCCTCATTCATTCTCTTGTCAACTTTCGATCATAATATTCAGCTCAGACCATAAAGTGAGCCATACTTTATGTGCCACACTGGAACTGTGCTGGCACTAGGAGAAGAGATAAACAACTGTGCCTCAGAAAATAACCCATTTACAAGAAAACTTGCTACACGTTTGCTGGGGATCATTTCAAACACTGATTCCACCTTAACCCACCCCCACTACCATTCGCTCAGGCCCCTGTCTCCACGTCAGGGAGGTTTCTTCCAGAAGCCACTTCTGACAACGCATTTCCACTCCTGCTGTGACATTCTGGAGAATTCATGTGGGCCCATTTGTGTTCACCTGTTTTGTCAAAATGGGCTCGGACCCGATCCATACACCGCCAGTTAAAAGTGCCATGAACGTGCCGTAAAGCATGTTCGCAACACTGTGGGAAGAAGGAGTGCTGGCACCGGGCTGGCGCTAGTTAGTGCCCAGCCTCAGTGCCGAAAGGAAGCGCTGCTGATGCTCCAGCAGTGCTGGCGATCAATAAGTGCTTTTGGAGAGGGGGAGGGGAAGATAGGACTCAGCACAATCCTTTCCTTCTTCTAGAACTCAAATTACATGCCAAGGAAGCTATGCTGTCCCCCTAAGATTTTTTTGTGCTGCATCCTGCAGTTGGGGGGGGGCAGTCATGGAGGCCTCCTCAAGGGAAGAGAATGTTTGTTCCCTCAACTCAGAGCTGCGTTGCCCTTACTTCAGTGCTGGAAAGTTGGTTAGGATTGCGCCCACAGTCAAAATGGGGGAAAAAAAAAACCCCACTGTACAAGATACCCAATTCAGCTTGGGCATGTTGAAATGAACTTCAATTTTGTACAAATAAGTAATGTCCGAGAGGGCAGAAAGCTGATCCTGCTACTCGGATCTCACATCAGAGTCAATCATGAGTGCTGGTTGACAATTCCTCAGTAGCTGGATTTCAGGTGTGATGCAGAGAGGATTTGGGACCATTGCGACTCTCCAATATTTTAAATTGATAAAAAGGTGCATATATGTGTGTGTGTGTTTACAGTATTTTGTTTCATCAGTTAAAGTGATGTATTTTGGGTGTATTTTCTTGCACAGTTAGTTCTGCCCATTTGTACTGCCCAAAATAAGCAGCTGGAAAGTTCAATGGCTTTCAGTTGTCTTGTTCAAAGAAGAAATCTGTTAGAGCCTCTCTCAAAATGCAGCTGGCAAAATAAAGACAAGGTTAATGACTCTTGAGCTAATTCCAGGCATAAAGGCTGGCAGATTCAGCTCAAAGGATTTTCAGCACCCAGCAGAAGCTAAAGGACAATAAAAACAGCCACAAGGGCCAATGTGGGAACCTCTGATCATCTCATGCGAAGGAATGTCACATAGACAGCATCTCTGCTTATAATGGAAACGGATGGATGAGCCTTTTGCCCTCTAGTTCATTCACAGCACACAGAGAATTGGACACTGGTTCCCACTAGTGCCTTGTAGCCTTTTCTGCTTTCACTGAACCCAACCCCCCTCCAAGCCCCCGTCCTGCCATTTGAGGCCACGACATCAACAACATTGCAGCTGAGGCTGTAGTTACATACATTCCTCCTGTCCCCCAAGCACTTACACTCCAGCTTATCCTCAGCCCGTCCCCTTTCCAGCAGTGACAGGTAGCAGACAATGTCCTTCAGGTAGACTACCTGAGCCAGTGGGGCTGGCGAGTGCGGACTGGCTGTTTTCAGGGAATTGTGGCTCTTTCGGAGGCTGAAGGGTAATTTCTTCTCCAAGCTTCGGGAGCCTAGAGAGGGAGGCACAAATGTTAGCAAATACTTAGAGCACAATCCTATACTGGCATTGTGCCAGTGCTGCACTCTTGCGCCGATCCAGTGCTGTCACAAACGTGCCATCAGCAAGTCAAGTGCTGGACTGGCGGCTGCGCCGGTCGTGCACCAGTCGAGCACCGCTGGTGCTTGGTCGGCCCAGGACATCACGGAGGGTCTTCCAGAAGCGTGCTGGGGGCGTAACGGGGTGGTGCAGTGGGTGGCGATGGACAACAGCCATTGCGTCGTATCCCCGGCCAAGATGGCCCCAATTCGGGCTGCTGCTGCGCATGTTCACCTGTACCTGCAAATCAGCAGGTGCAGGTCCGAGCAGCCCCATAGGGCTGGCTGGGGCTTACCCAGGTGCAAGCAGAAAACCTCCCCTTCCTCTGTGCTGCACTGCTGCTGCCTCCTACTGGGTTTAGGATGCAGCCTTGCTATGCTGGTGCTGCTTAGGACTGGGCTGTCAGAGGTACAAAACAGGTGTTGGACTATGCAGTCAGGTAGAAACCATTCTCAACCACTGGCCCAGGCCCTTATTTGGCTTGTTCCCATCAGTGGCTCAGAGACATCTGGATGAGTTCACACAGACTTTTACCTGCAGACCTGTATGTCTGCTGTATCTCTAGCAATGTAAACTGCCTTGAGCTTCAGCAGTCAAAAGAGCATCCCCCTAATTTGGTAAGTGCGACAGAGGACTCCTCCCATAAGGACAGAGGACTCCTCCCATAAGGAAGGAAAAAATCCATCTGGCTCCTAACTTTCAGGAAAGCTGTGTTTAGAATTGCAACGTCTACTGGCTGAACGTACTGAGGCCATCCGTCTTCCGGCCCCCGCCAGTGCTACGTAAGTGGAAGCTTTGGCATGAACTCTAAGGAGGTGCATCAATGAATCTTGCATTTAGCCTTCCTGATGCTGAGCAGTTTTTCACAACTGCTTCGAGTTTTTCACAAATTGCTCCCATGCTCAGCTTGTGCCTTTATTACCATTGGACAGAGGAGCAGTTCTGAACATTTTTTTTATCAGTGAATTTTTCATTTAACATAAACCAAACCAAGCAGTGACCAGCCTGTGTCTGTCATTACAGGGTTCAGTGAGTAACACTCCCAAAGACCATTTCCAGGATCTAGAGGGACTGCTGTGACTAGAAAACAGCACACGTATCCAGACATCATCATATTTTTTTTCTTGCATTTTATGCGTTGGTTGCTGTTTTATATTGGTATGGATTAGGAGCCATCTTGTGTTGCACAATGTGAAGGGATAGAACTATCTACAGAATAAAATGTATAAAAATAAACATGTGTAGTGTTGCGTAGCAGCAGAACTAGGGAGGGGAACAAGGGCTGTAAACTATCTTACTATTCACAGCAAAATGTGCCTCCTTCAGACGTCTTTTACTTTCATCTCCGCGACTGAGATCCTGTGGTGTTATACAACACACACACGTTTTGTATATCCAAACTTGGCTGGTGCAGGAGTAGCACAGCACGGCCTTCAGCCGGAGCCCTGGGGCCGATGCTGCTGCCAGCGTTTGCCCAACAGCACCAGTGCTGACGCAAGGGTCCCGGTCAGCACTCTCGCGCCAGCGCTGCTGCCTTTGGGCCAATGCTAGCCGCTAGCACTGCTAGCCTCAGTGCAGACAATTCTGAGCGCAAGAGATCAGTTGCCTGACTCCACACTGAATACCTTTCTATGTTCATATCTTAATGGTATCATATTTCACAATTATTATTGCTCATGAGTAGGGATCAGTTCCTGCAAACGTAATAATGGCAGATGGGTACATTTAGGAACATGTGTGCAGGATACAATGCTGGAAGAAGGCATTTGCAGAACCGCTCTTTTCAACAGAGGTGATCAGAGGATGTTTCAAGACTAGAAATCCTCATTCATGGAGCAGGTGGACCAGCAAGTCAACTCCAGTATGTATATAGTATGAACTAACCTTACAAATTGCCCTAGAAGGAAGAGTGATCTTGGAAAACAAAGTAACACAAAAGCGTTGTATCCTGCACACACTTATTGGCTGGAGGGCAGCTATGAAGAAATTGACCCACAGGCAAGTCCTAACGGCTCCTGCGAACAGGGACATTTTTGGTAAGCTCTGGCCTCTATGGCTTGAGAAGATTTGCATGGTGCGTCCTCTTCCATTCACCCTTGGCATAAGTAGTGCTCTGGATGCAATGAGTCAGCCAGGCTCCTGTTGCCATGGAATATAGATATTGGCTGACAGGATCTCAGCAGGAAAACAGGTCTTCCCCCCCCCCAATGCAAACAAAGGTGCTAAGATGCTGCAGAATCTACAGTATGTTGCTTGAAATAGAACCATAGCTTCACAGCTGAGCTGAGGCAGCTGGTGTCAGTGCCACAGATAAATTAGCTTGTTGCAAATATAGTCCTCTGTTTGCAAAGACAACAGCAAAATGCTTTGCGGTGTCTCAGAGGAAACTCCCAGGAGTGCCTGACAACCACTGTGCCGGAGATAGATGTGGCTGGGCCTGTGGAGACAGGATGCTGGAAATAACATACTTTATTGACCTAGGAGCGAATTGGTTTGTGAAATGTCCTTTGCTTCCCATCTTCTCACAGCGACAAAAGTCCATCTGCTCAGCTGTAATTTCCACTTCAGGTTTCCTTACCCGACAGCTCGTATTGACTTTCACCACAAATGACGGAACAGAAAGAGAACTTCAAGAAGCCACAGCTTTGGCCTGTGAATTGGGATCTCCGGTTGCAGCTGAGAAATGGTGGCATCACCCAAGGAGGAGGAGGACAAAGGGCCAGAGGGACTCACCTGGGGACTGTGGGCTAAGCAGAGAACCTGAGGAGATCTTGGAGGACCCTGAGGAGTTGTGCGCAGAAGGAGTGCCGGCAGATTTCTGTGACGATGACCGGGACCAGCTTGGCGAGGCATTCCCAAGGGCATTGGCATTGGCAGTTGGAGTCGGACTTAGAGATGCTGGTTGCTGCTCTGCCAGGTTGGCCTGGGAGCTTTTGGTTTCGGGTGTGTGCCGTCCCATGGCACTGAGGAGGGTTTTCCCATTGATCCCTACAATTCAAACACATCTATATGAGAAGCATGAAATCATACAATATTTCATGAGATTGGTTCTTTGATACATGCTAATTAGGAGTGGTGGGGGGGGGGGCTGGCTAAGTTTTCAAAAGCCTATGTAGGGCAAGCATTATTATTGGATGTGCTGGACAGATTGACCACAATTTCTTGCATCTCCTTTGCTAGCACAGTCCCCAATAAGGAAGGCCAATTCTCTACTAGTTCTTTCAAATGGCATTTAAGTCTAGCTTCACTTCTCAGAGCTGCTGGTCTTGCACTCCTCCTCACATAAGAAGGTCTGTTAAGTTCATATCTATGGCCAATTAAGTAGTGATGTCATTGCATCTCACTCAGGGCGCAATCCTATGCTGGAGTTAGGCCGGCAGCGTTAGGCCAGCAAAGTTTAGCTGGCACAAGGGACACTGTAACGTATGTTTGGACCACTCTCGGAGTCAGAAAGGCCAGCACAATAGATGTGCACCATCCTCCCTGACTCCAAGAATGGTCCAAACGTGCTTTACTGTGGCCCTTGTGCTGGCCAAACGTTGCTGGCCTAACTGTGCCGGCCTAACTCCAGGATGGGATTGCACCCTCACTTATTTTGCAGAACTAAAGATGGTAGAGAAGAAGCCAGCAAAATTGTTGCTATGAAGCTGTCTGCCCCTCCACCAGTAGAATCTCAGTATGTCACACAGCTCAACCACAGCAGGGCCCCAATCCTTTCCCCCACCATCCAATGTGATGCAGCTTCACTGCCAGAGCAGCAAGCTGCATCCAATGGTGGGGTAGGTAAACTAGACACCCTGGGAGAGGTAACTATACAGTATTTTACTTACCTCTCCACTGGCCACCTGGCCACCAATGGGTTGACCCAGACCTATGTCTGCTATTGTTGACGTGCATATGAGGAGAGGCAGGAGGTAAGTTTGGTCAGGAAAATGGGGATCGGATCCTGGCTTGTGCTGCTGCTGTCGAGACTCTCCCCCTGCAGCACCCCCTTCCCAGCCTCCTTCTTGCCTTGAATCTCCAGCAGAACTGCTCTGCGACCACCTTACCTGGATTGGTGGGGGCTCTGGGAGCCAGGGATGCCCAAAAGGGGCCGCTGGCCATTTGTGCTGGTGGCTCCACAGTGCATTACAACGGTGCTCTATTTACAACTCTACAAGATAATTTATGGTAGTGGATCGGGAGATCTGCTGTCATAAACCCTCCATAACATTGAGCTGTCAGTTTTCTAATCTCAATCTTGCTCACCACGGGATTAATTTGGCTGCAAGCAATTAGCCTAGGAAGCACAGGCTAAGGGGCTATTCCTCTCTTTAATGTGCCCACCTAAAGTAATTGACTATGGAATATAAGGAGCTCTTAAGAAGCAAGAGGAGATGGGAGGCACATAAGAAACAATATGTTTAAAAGCTGCCATCAGGCACAATAAGGAAAAGCCATGAGATGGAGGGTGATGGTCTCATTGCTGTCCAGGAATATTGCACAGGGACAGAATTTGCTACCTCATGCTAGTAGGTAATGGCTGTCAAACGTAATAATCAGTTCCTATTGACAAGGAGCCCCCAACCATTTCTTGTTCTCTGGCTTTAGCTCTTGGTCCAGGAGCCAAGAGGAGTCTGATTAGTTTTGGAAACATTGCATGTACACCTCTTCCTCTTGTACCCAGTTGTCTTCTTCAGGCTCAGAGAGAGGTCTACGGAAATGTGTTTCCTTGAGCAACTTCCTATATACTAAGAAGTAGGCTGTGAGGCTTCTTGAGCATGGAATTGTGAAGCCCAGCTCTATAGTTTAGCTATGGGACAGGCATTCTGTGTGTCCTTTGTGGACAGAAGAGCAAAAGAGTGCTCTCAATGCATACAATTGCATCAATCGATCAATGCATACAATTGGACAAATCTAAGGAATCAACTTCTAAATGCTGAATACACCTAAATGCTGACTTGGGTTCTAAGTCACTTTATTACTTTTCCCTCTAATAGATCAGGCCACTGCTGAGATAAGAAATCCAGCAATATATCACTATTCTTTTCATCAGAGGACCTGAAAGCTCTATACAATTCCAGGTTATAGTCTCTTAGGGAGCTTTTGTACTCCTTTCTACAGTACGCCTACACAGAATTTCAGCAAGCGCTGCCACATCCACAAAGGTGTTCCAAAAGCTACACTCCACCTGTCTCCTTTGCAAAAACCATGCAGTCAGAATCAAGGATGTTCTCTTTCATCATCTTCTGCATCTATCTAGCTAGGATGGTCAATGCCACCTCATTAGAAAACCAGAAATGCAGAGGTGACAGAAGGACATCCCTGCATAGCAACTGTTTCCTGGCAGTGCTCATCGGGGAAACGGGTAGAGTTTGAAAAAGCTTTGGCACCCAAGCGCTGTTTGTTCACTATGTTTACGTAGCAGCTGTATGTCTCTGAGCAGGATTCCAGGGAAAGGGTAGTCCCAGGGAAACAGGAGAAGGGGAGAAGGGAAGAATGCCACAGGGAACATAACCTGAACAGCCCAGTCCAAGCCCCAGGCTGGAATAGGCAGGCTGACATGGCCTGCCCCATATCCAGCCCAGGGCTTGGAGCTGCTGCAGTGCTACTTGGCGAAAGGAGAAAAAAAATCCCCCTTCCCCCGATGAGGCTACACAGAACTGTGCTGCCAAAATCGGCGGCACACCTTTGAACACCTGGGGCTGCCCAGGCCCAGAACAGAGGTTAGATGCAGCCCAACTGCTGGATCCTGCCTCCACCCTCCCTGGGCTGTCCCGCCCATGGGACCATCTGCTCTCCACCCTCTCTCCACCCTGCTCCACCCATTCCCCTCCCTGTTACACCTCCCCTCTGCCCTCCCGGAGTCCCTGTGCCAGTCTTGCAAGGCTGGCCTTACCTTCAGGCCTCTGGGCCAGGCAACGGAGCAGAGAAGCCAGTGCAAGTCTGTGTGCTTGGCCTATCTCTCCAAAAATAGATGCAAATGAGCTTTACAGTGTGCTTGGACATTTGGAGGCCGACACATGTGCCGGCTTTAGTGCAAGTTTGGATTGCACTGTCCATCTGCAAAGCACTCTCTCAAATGGGGAGCACGGATTTCATTTGCTCTAACATGCTGCACTCATTGTGGATACCTGTGACAGGGGCACAAGCAACTTCGGTCTGGATTGATATGCCTGTATCAATAGTCTTGGCCTCTGGATGCATGGAAGAAACAAAAGATAAACACACACTTTAACCACGGACATTTGCAAAACTTTTATTGCAATAAATAAAGAAATGTTTCCTGTGAGTTACTGTATATACTCATGTATAAGTCTAAAAATTTATGCCTGAAAATTGACCCTGAAAACATGCGTCGACTTATACATAGGTGAATACAATAAAGCTTTAAACAGCAGCTTGGGTAGGGGCTGGGCTAAGAAGCAGAAAGCTGGGTGGGTTAGAAAAAAAAATGGAGCAATTTTACTTACCAGTAATTGTTCTCAGGCACCAACAGACAGCAAGCAAAAAACCAGTAACCATTTTCCTTCTTCTCCAAACAGGCAGAGAGGTGAAGGTGCTTTTGGGAATTGTAGTCATTATGAAGGCTGCTGCTATGGAGGTGCTGTGCTGTATTCCTCACAAAAATACAATGCCAATAAGCACCTTCATCTCTCTCCCTTCTTGTTTGGAAAATAGCTCCATTTTCCAGCTGCCTCAGAAGAATGTGAAATAGCTCCTTTTTTGGTTGGCTTTCTGTTGGTGCCTCAGAACAATTACTGGTAAGTCATTTTCAAAGAATTTTATACCCGCCCCCTAAGTTTCACCCTCGACTTATGCATGAGTCATAGCAAATCCTATTGTTTTGGGCTTAGAACTTGCCCTCGACGTATCCATGAGATCAACTTATACTTGAGTATATACAATATGTCCTTGACAGCCATCATGTTCTTGAAGCCCGCCTTTCACTTCTTGGAAAGGAACACACAGTGGCGTCCCTACAGGGGTGGCAGCGCTCTAAGGTTTGCAAGGAGCCTTACCCTCCAGTGTAAATGGCTCCTCTCCATTGCCACTGTAGCCAGTAAGCAATGCCAAGACATTGCTTTCCCCCCTGGCTAAAGTGGCGCGGGAAAGGAGCGAAACTTAGAGCTCACCCCCCCCGTAGGGACGCCACTGGGAACACAAAATTCTTGCTAGACTTCATAGAGTTGCATGCACTTTTTACTCTGCTTTCTCATCCGTGCAAACTCTAAGTAGAAAATGGCAGGACCTGTTCAAGGCCATGCATAGCTCAACCTGAACTTAAACCTGGAGGATGTGAAGAAACTGGAAGCAGTAGGGAGTTAGAGGATGAAGTGTGGCAGGTGCTATTTTACTGAAACAAAGCAAGGGGTCTCATATAGTCTGCTTAAGGCAGGGGTCAAAGTTGTACATCCTCAGTCCCCTTGGCATCTTGAGGTCCCTGAAGCAGATACATCTACAGTCAGAGCTCCACGTGCAAATTACAAAAGAACATCACTGAGAGCCTGTGTACTGTAGTATAGTGGCCAAGACAGAATCAGTCCAGCCATGAGGCTGATTGAGGTGGTCAACTCAGGCAGCAGGTTGGTGGGGGCACCCACTTCTGCCCCCCTTCTTCTGCCCCTCTGCCTACTCCCTGGATTGAAAAAATAAGAGAATGGAGTGAATGAGGAAGTGTGGAGCTGAGGATAGGAGAGTGGTGGACCCACACATCTCTGAAGCCCTGCATTGCTCCCCTCTTCCTGTTCTAAACCAGGGAATGGGAGGATCCCAGTTCAGGCTCTGATAATAGGAAATGCAAACTGAATCTGCAACAATAGATCTAGGCTGCATTCAGGGTATGATGAAGCAAGTGCTGCTTCCCCAATTGTTTAGCTCACAACTCAGCCCACATTTATCACACCATTCGGAAGCTGATGAAAACAGGGTGGATGTAGAAAGTAACCTGTGAAGCAGGCCTAAGCTAGCACTGTTAGCCAATAGTGTCAGAACATGGTTGTTCTGACTCTGGCCAATTTTCTCCAAGTGCTATGGTGCAACTGCCCCTGTCCTAGGGCAAGGAAGGGTCGCCTGGCAACCACAAAGTCTGTGAAGCACTTGCTGATCCACCAGATCCCATGCAGTTGCCCAGCACAAACTGCCTGCGGAGCAAAGACTGTTAAGTATGAATATATAGTCATATGTTTCACTGTAAAACTCAGTCATGATGTTTCTGGATTAAGTCCTGAAGAATGCACTGACAGGGGCCATTAAGAGATTAATGGTGTACAAGGAACACCATCTTGCCCCTTCTATCTGTCACTCTTCCTTGACAGTACCAACAGTCCAGGGGAGTACAGACAGGTAGCCCAGACCTTCAGTGCAAGAGTCAAAAATGCTCAAACTCAGTATGAGCTGAGGCTGGCTAGGGAGGTCAAAAATAAAAAAGGGTTTTTTAGCTATGCCCAAAGGAGAGGGTGGGATTGCTGCTTGATAACATGGCCAATTAGTGTCTGGTGAAAAAGAGAAGGCAGAGCTGCTCAACTCCTACTTTGCGTCCATCTTCTCTCAGAAGGAGGACTGTGCAAATGAGGATGCTGGATCCTTGGCCAACAGGGGGAAAGGCGTATGTCCCCTCAGAGGCAATGAACACCTGGGCAACACAGATATGCAGATTAAGATTGACAGGGAACTTGTCAGAAACCACCTAACTGGCCTGAATGAATTCAAGTCATTTGGACCAGATGAGTTGCATCCTAGAATCCTAAAGGAACTTGAAGATGTACTTGCAGAGCTTCTGTCCATCATCTTTGAGAAATTCTGGGGAACAGGGGAGGTGCATCTCGACTGGAAGCGGGCTAATGTGGTCCCAATCTTCAAAAAGGGGAAAAAGGAAGACCCGGGAAATTACAGGCCTGTCAGTCTAACTTCCAAACTGGGGAAGAAATTGAAACAAATGATAAAACATACAATCTGCACACACCTAGACAACAACTTTGTGATTAACAGAATTCAGCATGGATTTATCAAAAACAAAAACCAGACAAATATCATCTCCTTTTTTGATCGGGTGACTAGCTTACTGGATGGTGGGAATGCTTTGGATGTGATTTGACTTCAGTAAAGCATTTGACAAGGTTCCACATGACATCTTAACCAGCAAGTTGGAAAAATATGGGCTAAATGGAATCATTGTTAGGTGGATCTGCAACTGGTTGGATAACCGTACACAAAGAGTGATTGTTAATGGCTTTGCTTCAACCTGGAAGACAGGTTCAAGTGGAGTGCCCCAGGGCTCTGTCTTGGGCCCGGTTCTCTTTGACATCTTCATCAATGACTTGGATGAAGGGATTCATCAAATTTGCAGATGACACAAAACTGGGAGGAGTAGCAAACACTATAGAAGACAGTAAATGCCTTCAGGAAGACCTTGACAAAATGAAATACTGGGCTGAAAACAATAAGATGAAGTTCAACAGGGAAAATTGCAAGATTCTACACTTGGGCAAAAATAATCAAAGATGCAAGTATAAAATGGGGGAAACCTGGCTTGGCAGCACAACATGTGAGAGGGATTTTGGAGTTGCAGAGGATCACAAGATGAACATGAGTCAGCAGTGTGATACAGCGGCAAAGAAGGCTAGTGCAATTTTAGCCTGCATTAATAGAATCATAGCGTCCAAGTCGCAAGAAGTTGTGGTTCCGCTTTATTCCGCATTGGTGCGACCTCACCTGGAGTACTGTGTTCAATTCTGTTCAAGAAAGTTCAAGAAAGATTCTGTTCACCTCAGTTCAAGAAAGATGCAGCCAAATTGGAGCAGGTTCAGAGAAGAGCAACGAAGATGATCAGGGGGCTGGAAAACAAGTCCTATGCGGAAAGGTTGAGGGAACTTGGTTTACCTTGGAGAAGACTAAGAGGGGATATGGTAGCACTCTTCAAATAACTGAAGGGCTGTCACAAGGAAGAAGGGACAAATCTGTTTTCATCTGCCTTTGACAGTACTGTAGAACGAGGTCCAATGGCTACAAACTGCAAGAGAGGAGATTCCGGCTGGACTTCAGGAAGAATTTCTTGATGATAAGGGTGGTTCGACAATGGAATAGTTTGCCAAGGGAGGTGGTGGATTTCCTGCTACAGGCAGGGGGTTGGACTAGATAACCTTGTAAGTCCCTTCCGACTCTATGATTCTATGATTGTGACAGCATCCACTAAAGCGGTTCTTCATTTGCTACAGTACTCAGTGAGAGATATTCAAATGAGCAGAATCCTGCCGTCAATTAGGTGGGCTGACGCTCAATATATGAACAAAGATATCTGCAAGTGCCACATGTATCAGATTTACTGTGCAATCCTAACCTGGAGTTAGGCCGGCATAGTTAGGCCAGCAAAGTTTGTCCGGCACAAGGGCCACCATAAAACACGATTGGACCAGTCTTGGAGTCAGAGAGATGGCGCATGTCTGCTGGCCTCTCTCACTCCAAGAGTGGTCCAAATATACTTGACGGTGGTCCATGTGCTAGCCAAACTTTGCGGGCCTAATTTGTGCCGGCCTAACTCCAGGTTAGGATTGCACTTTTAGGGCCGGAAAGTTGCTGACAACTTTTGTTTGCTTTTAAAAAGAATCCAACATGTGCAAAATGAAATAGGGAAGAGTGCCTTGTGAGGACAATGGCAGGAAGAAGCCTCTGTAGGCCTCTGAGCAGGGGGGAAGGCTGGATAGAAATCCTTAGATAAACAAATACAAAAGAAGGTGAAGCCAACAAGACAAAGAGCTGCTGATGCCTTTTTAAGCTGAACACCAACTGCTTTGAGAGGAAGAAGCTAGAGAGGCATAGCCCATCCTCTTTACTTTTTTATCCTCTAATAAGAAGAGTAAATAGCTCACAAGTTTAGCTCACAATTCTTTAAGGGCGCAATCCTAACCTGGAGTTAGGCTGGCACAGTTAGCCAGAAAAGTTTGGCCACCATAAAGCACATTTGGACCACTCTCGGAGTCAGGGAGGATGGTGCATGTCTGTGTGCTGGCATCTCTGACTCACAGAGTGGTCCAAACATACTTGACGGTGGCCCTTGTGCCAGCCAAACTTTGCTGGCCTAATTGGCCAGCCTAATTTCAGGTTAGAATTGTGCTATATAGGAACCTCCCAAGGAAGAGCGGAAAGGCAGGATAGAAAGTTCTTAAATCAATAGACAAAGGATATTTTTATGTGAAACGCTTCTACTAGGGAAAGGAGTGTAGGTAAGTTCATGAACTCCCATAGGAAGGTTCTGCAGCAAGCTTTGCACAGCCTTTTACTTTCAGATATTGTTCTACTACCCTGGGGATGGCAAACCTATGACACACGTGTCAAAGGTGACACACTACATCGTTTGGGGTGGCACACCAGTGTTCACCAACACCTGACAAAAATTGAGTTTATTTTACTCATTTTTCATTTTTGCAATTATTTGATGTTTCTTTATAGAACACATAGCACCACATATGATTGGACTGTATTTTTTATTTAAATAAATGAATATAAATAATTGTTTCTCTTTTGTCTGGGAGGGGAATTGACATGCCAGCAGAGTCAAGTTAAGCATTTTCTGAAATTTTGACACGCTGAGCCCAAAAGGTTTGCCATCACTGTCTAGCCTTAGGGGCAGCCAAATGGGATCCATTTCCCAGTGCTGCCTCTATTGCATGTCCCCTGCGAATCATGTGAAAGGTTACAAGCCTGCCTTTCCCTTCTTTACCAAGCTCTGTCTTTGCACAATTCCTTTAAACAAAACAGGAGCTGCGGAGTGTGCTGGGAATGCTGGGAACGCATGTCCCACACTTCCTGTTCTGTTTAAAGGGACTGCACAACGGAGGAGAAGAATAAGGGGATAAAGGTTCTCTGCTTTCCAATTCACTTCCCAGACCCAGCAGATGGGAACAGCTCTTTGGAGCTTCAAGAATGTTGCAGCAGACCCGGGACGAAAAGTATCTCAGCTCTTTTTTGCCACTCCCTAAAGCTCCCTGCTGAATGCAACCTGCAATCTTTGCCTTATTTGTGGGCTGCCCTGGCTTTCAAGTTGCATTGCAGGGATCCCTGGTATTCTTTAGAAGTGTATTTAAGACTCCTCAATCTGGAGGTCAGAAGTAGTGAATGGTCACACTTCCTTGAAAGATAACTTGCCCACCACTGTTTTTACAGTGTGAAGCTAAGAAAGTGTTGGGCAAATGTTCAGGTCATCTTTGATAACACTGAGACATCATGGGCCTGGTCAGCACACCCATGTAACTTGGGCATACACTGTACTCTAGAAGGTGCCCCAGAATCCTCTGAAACCTGCAGGGATGTCTTTGAAGGTAGAAAGCTTGACAAGCATGTATCATTTCACTTCTTTAGTATCTCTATTCTCTTGGTTCAGGATTTAAATTACTTTGAATATTTAGCCATGGCAGTGCAAGTTTATGCTTCTAATTCCCAGATGCTGGAAACAAGTAGCAGAGGATGGCTGTTGCTAGCTATCATGTCAACCTAATGATTTTCCAACGGCATCAGGTGGCTTTTGTTGAAAACAGAATCTAACAAAGCCATTCTTACAGCCAAGCCACTCTATTACTCTTTCCACAGCCAATACACAGCAGTGTTCCTTGTCACGCTGCTAGCTGATTCATGCTTACCTGTGTGTACAGCCCACCTAACACAGTCAGGGCTCAGCCCTAACCTGCGCTGGAACAGGCAGGCGGCTGGCCTGCACTGTATCCAATGCAGGTTGGGACTGCGCTGGAGCCTCCCCTGGGGTAGACGCCAGCTGCTCCAATGGGCTTGCTCGGATTTGTGCCTGCTGTTTAGCAGCCGCAAGTCTGAGCACACCATGAGGCCTGGGGACGCTGTCAGCTTGGGGACAGGGGTTGGATGCAGTCTAACTGCCACGTCCAAACTCCATTCCCCCCCATGGGGCACGCCACCTGCCAGAACACCCTCCCCCACTCTGTTCCGCCCTCCCTCCTACCTTCCCCCTGTCTGGAATAGCCCCTGTGCCAGCCGAACTCAGCTGGTGCAGGAGTGGCTTACTGGGGGTGTGCCCAGCGGCGCAGGGCTGACACAAGTGCCTGCGTCAGCCCTGTGCCAGAAGCACTGATGCGAACGTGCTTTATGGCACACTCACAACAGAGCTCGGCTGACGCAAGTGGCTTGCGCTGGCCGAAGGGTGGTTTGGATTGCACCCTCAGATTGGCTTCCAAGGAAACATGCACAGGTTTGGGCTGCACTTCTGTCAGTGAGCACATTTCATTGCAAGAGGTGTTTACACAGCTGTGCTCCTGCATGACAATCCTATGGGGCCTCCTCATGAAGCATGTGAATGACAGAAATAAAACATTCTTAGATCAACTGGGTGTGGGTCAGCTACAGACAAGAGGATGCGCGACTTTAGAACATGCCATCTTCAAGACTGGATATTTCAAAATAAAACTGGCTTCTGACTTCTTGCTTGTTGTCACAAACAACAAATATCTCACTCCTCCACTCCTCTCTAAAACAGATCTGTCCAAGTGGAGCTTTAAAATAGTCCAATTTTATTTCTCATCTTTATGCAGCACTGAAATACAGTTTACAAGCCAACCACTGAATCACTAGGTGACGGCTAATGAGGTAAGAAGCAGACAGAGCTTTGCCTCAGGAGAACGGACGTTGCTCACCCAGATTGCTGAGTTGCGGAATGCTGGAACTTTGCCGCCGGCTCTCTGGAGAAGATTGGCAGACCTTTCGTTTGAAGGACATGAAGAGGTGCTGGCAAAGCTCCTCAGGAATATCCACTTCCAGATATGTCCTCATAAAGAGCTGGAACCCCTCATAGTCAATGGGCTGAAGGAAGAAACGCAGGCAGGAAAGCAGGCAAAAAGAAAAAAAATCCAATGAGGAATCCTATCACCACAGTCAATACTCTCCTTGAACCCAGGGCCAAATAGGTGTAACATTCAGCACATCATTGCCCAGGGTTTTTTTCACTTTAAAAGCAGTTGTGTGGGGCCTGGCCTAGATCAGGATTGTGATACAGAGGTAGGGGACGTATCCTTTTCTCTCTATGCAGTTTCCCTGTCGAAAACTGGTTGCCCTCTCAAACTGGCCCTCTCAAGGTGCCATTTGCCATTTTGGAATTTTTACAAGGGTGATTTTCAATGGGAAAATGGCAGGGACCACATAATGTGGTGCTGATCTAGAGGGGATCCCTGTGTGGTTGCTCTTTTAAAGTACTCCTCCAAAGTAGATAATGATATGCTTCATGTCACATCTTGTGTGGCTTAGTGATCATATTTTCATTTCTCAAACATGGCTCTGGCATCGAGCTGTGCAACAATATGGCCATTCCTTCTGGCTGGAGACACAACCCAATGACTGGAATTAGCCACAAAACTTTCAAACTATTGCTGTGCATGATATTCATAATGGTGATTGTTAGAATATGAACAGGTACCAACAAGTGCGTCATTGGAGCCATGTGGATCCCCAATAAGCAGCCAAGGGAGAATGTCAGCATTTCAGAAACAAGATTGAAAGGCTAAATGTGGTCCATGGGTCACTTACCTGAGGGCAATGAGGAGGAGTATCTTTTAAGTACTGCCAAATCTATTCAACTTGTACATTTACCTCTGGGTTCTGTATTTGTTTGCCATGGTCTCAAAGTAAATTGACAATGCAAATAAACAATGGTTATAGGAACGATGTCACAGCTTTTTTAAAGGGAAAAATAGTAGTAACAACTGATAGCAGTGCTCCCCCTCACAAAGAATGTGATTAATTAATGCTCCCCCATTAATCCTATGAGAGTGGTGGTTGCAAAGGGATCCTTCCAGGCCAACAGTGCACAATTACATTTCAAGAAAGTCAAATCACTGTAGATGTGGCAGCACTGATGATGGGCTCTGGGCCCATGGTAAAGCTGATAGCGCAGCATGACAATGTTCATAGTGATAAATGCACACTGGAAGCCAAGTTGCAGTGTGCATTCTACCATTGCAGTGGTTCAGGTTTAAAGTCTCCAAGAAAAAGATATATGCAAAGACTCCCTAAGAGAAATGGTAATAGACTGTACATCCAAAATATTGTACTGTATGCAGAAGTATATCTAGCCCAATGCAAAATGGACTCAAATGGATCAGGATGAAAACACGCCACAGACACAAATTACATACATCAAAATGTACAAAGCTCAATTTGGTGAGTTTCACATAAGAGGGATGACCTGGAATGCATACATCGATAAGTATGCACTGGAGATTTTCAAAAGCATACATACAGGACTAATATGAGCGCAACTGGAAATTTATCTCTCTCTCAGACTAAAGCAGGGATCCACAGCAGGAGCACATGCTCCATAGATGTTTGCCACAAGAAAACACAGTGACACGCATAAACACACTGGTTGTAGTAACGCACACTGGACTGCATGCATATGCAGGCTGCAGCAACAGTGCCTGAGTAGGAGATGCTGCCAAACGTCTTCATGAATGCACATCACAGCAAGATGCTCAGCACAAGCTGTGGCAAGCAACTTGATGAGTTCATGTGGGGAGTCTCCTTGGAGGCATTGGTGGAACGGATCTGGTTGAGTTTGGCTGCTGGGCTGAGCAGCACCAATGCCTCACATCTGCTCCCCTTTCTGCACTCTTCTTACCATCCCCAAAGCTCAGACTCCTGGCCCAGATCTTGGCTGCTCTCTCAGATTGCTCTGGGCCCTGAAGCAGTCAGCTGACATACCCAACTTAACAAGAAGTTCACAACTTTTTGGATACCGCTTCATCAAAGCAGTGTGCTGGGAATCCAGTGTGGGATCAAAGAAGCATACTAGAGAACTGCCGGCACAAGGGACATCATAAATGCATTCGGACCACTCTTGGAGGCAAGGGAGATGGTGCGCATCTGTGTGCTGGCCTCTCTGACTCTGAGAGTGGGGGCACAATCCTAACTAGCTTTCCAGCACTGACATAGCTGTGCCAGTGGGGCACATGTTGCATCCTGCAGCAGAGTAGTAGTCATGGGTTGTTTCCTCACCTTGGAGCTACATTGCCCTTCCCCCGGTGCTGGAAAGTTGGTTAGGATTGTACCCTGGGCCAAACATACTTTATAATGTCCCTTGTGCTGGCCAAATTTTGCTGGCCTAACTGTGCCAGCCTAACTCCAGGTTAGGATTGTCTTGGTGCAATCAAGACTTTTACTGACAAGAATTAATATTTCAGAAGGAAAGCGAACTAATGATTTCCAACCCTGAAATATCATCCTGTTTGTCAGTGTTGATGAGGCCCCCTCCATGTTAATGCGAGGGGCCACATCCGACCCTGGGGCGACTGTCCCATCCAAAACGCTTGTGAGGCTGCAAGCCTATACACACATTCCTGGGAGTAAGCACTATTGAACTCAATGGAGCTTACTTCTGAGAAGACATGCATAGGACTGGGCTGTAAGATGCAAAACACTCCCTTTGGACCTCTCTTCTGCTATGCCGCCAATATTGTTAATATGGGATTAAAAAAGAACAGGGAGCAACAATTGAATGCAGCCAAGGTAGGTTTTATATTTATATTACAAGCTGATTTAAGAAAAAGCAGATGTAAGCCTGATGTGTAAAGAAGGTATCTTTAACTCTATCTCACAGCCTTATGATTCCACCAGCTGTGACTTGTCTATGATGAGCAGGGATCTCCGCAGTTTGGAGTGCTGGTAGGGAGGCCAATTCACAGGTCAAGAGGCAACAGTCATAAAATGTCACTGTCAATTTGACCCTCTGTATGCTGACTCCTAAGAACAGAGATGAGGTCTCGAGGGTTTTCTGCTTTTTTTCAGTGAGCGTCGACTGAAACTGCGTCGCTGAGATACAGTACATGATTTCTGCATCCTTGGCTTATGCAGTAGCAAACATGCAAAGCAACACATAAACACCACATGTGATAACCAGAGTATGGAAAACAAGTCTTACTTGGTTCAGAGTGTCTTGTTTCTGAGGAAAGGAAGAGCAGAAAAAAGACAAAGCAACGTTCAGTAAAGAAGTGCTGAGGAGCGAAGGAACGGAAACAGCCACTCTGCTGGACAGAGCTGAGTCAGTCGTTCAGGGCTGCATATGGTACAACCATCTTTCCCATGACTGTACCATGCAGGTGGATCAATGGTTTTAAATTATCACCATATCAAAATTCCCTGGAACAGCTTGTGGCAAGGCTCTATTGGACCACTGATGCATGTTTTGGGGATGGGACAGATTTATGGAGGAAAACTCCATCACAGGTTACAAACCATGATGGGTTGTCCAGTCTGGTCACGTGCCCATCATGAGAGCCGGTTAGGAATTTTTTGCTGTCATCCAAATTGCTTGTGGATGGCACTTTTGTTTTTGCCTACCCCAGACTAGCAAGGGAGGGAGGGCGTGTTCAGTGCTTGTGTTTAATAAAGCTAAACCTAAACCGTAATCTGGTGTCTTCACTAGGGGGTGGGAGGGTAAATAGACTACCTCAGAATGCCAGTTGCATCTGGAGCAGCAGCCAGTTGCAAGTACCTTGTTGTCTCATGGGCTCCCTGAGGCATCTGGTGGGCCACAGGAAGCTGGACTAGATGGACCTTTGGCTGATCCAGTGGGCATCTTCCTTTGTTCCCATATTATAAAATATGTCTTGGTCTAGGTTGATGGTTTTTTTTTTAACATTTAAAATACCAGCCACGTGCAGGTCCAATCCAGATGAGGACTACAGGACTGAGATAGGCAGATACTGACCCCTTTCAATTTGTGCTGTTTTCCCACTGAAAATTCACTGCCCCCTGCAATGGGCCCTCAAATGTATTTTTTTTGAAGATGTGCCCCAAGCTATTTAGCCCCAAAGCAGCTATTTCCAGCAAACAGCCACTTCAGGGCCAAACAGCAGCTGGGGATGTGTGATTTTTGGTGGGAAAACTGCAAGGAAAACTGCAAGCCACCTGGTCCTTGAACCAGTGGAAGCGCTCTGAAGACCAACAGAGGGACAGCTACTCCAACGCAGTACATTAGCAGACCTCGGAGCCTGTCGGTGTATTGTATGGTTAAGACTGGACCATCAGTGGAAAGCATATGGATGTATATAGTTTTATCACTGTCACCACTTTGGAAGCAACGCCTGTGCATCTGGAGCCCACATCAAACCCAGGAGGAACCTGTTCTGTTTTTCATCCAAAGCCCGTTGTGCACAACATTGATTGACTGATACATGTATCAATCACAAAGCCACTCCCCTCGCCCCACTTTTCAGAGCAGGGCTGTGCATAGGACTGATTAGCTAGCTCTTGTGTCAGAGCTATTTTTTAAAGTGTAAAAAAAATATGCGTATAAAATCGTTTTAAAAAATGTTTAGTGCCAAACACATGTTTGAGCAGATAAGTATGCAGGGCATGTGAAAGACAAACAAAATGGAGTGTGCCTCTGGGTGTGCCTCGTGTCTGAACCCAGAAGTTAGCTAAGTCCAGTCTTGACGCTAAGCATCACTACGGAGTGCTGCACATAATGGCTCCTGGTCCTGCTCAGGCCAGAAGGCGAGCCGAGGGCCTGGAGGGTCCAACATCCCGCGTTGCCAGGGGCAGGCAGGGGGAGCAACCCCTGGGAATGCGACACAGGCCATCTGGAGCCTTGGGAGGGGGGGGGAAGGAGCACATAAGAGATACTCCAAATTTTATCCAGAGGCTGTATGTGTCCTATTAAGGGCGTAGTCCTAACCTGGAGTTAGGAGGGCAAAATTTGGCCAACACAAAGGACACTATATTTGGACCACTCTAGGAGTCAGAGAGGACAGCACACAGACATACACTATCCTCCCTGCCTCCGAGAGTGGTCCAAACGCACTTTACGGTGGCTCTGGTGCCGGCCAACTTTGCTGGCTTAACTGTGCCGGCCTAACTCTAGGTTAGGATTGTGCCCTAAAAGAGGGAAGGCAAAGGAAAGCAGCACTTGCTGTGCAGCTGAAAAGTCTGCACTCAGGCCTGTTTCCAGATAGATCTGTACACAACAGCCTTGATTTTTGCTCAGCGTCACAGCCGTGTTGCTATTGCTAGGGGCGAGCTAACTGTCTGAAGGGTATCCTTGACCGCCCTGCCAGCAAGGACGGGATATCCCCTCAAAGAATGGGGAAAAAAACAATTCCACTCTGGCTTTTCCTGACAGAGGTGGGAAGGGAATGCAATGGTATAATTTTAGCAGTGGGTTATTGGCTCCCTTGGTAAGTCATTACTGCAAGGATAAAGTCCTGGGAGGGACACTAAACAAAATGATAATTAAGTGACACAATGAGACTGTAGGAAAATAACTCTCCCCCCTTTTCAAAATTCACTCCTTCATGGTCAGCTTCCTCTGCATCCTCTGCTGGAAAGCAAATCTGCTCTTCAAAGAGATTTTAAAGGCAATTAGTCATGAAAGCCAACAGCAAACGTTGTAATTTCTCTGAGCGGGTAGTAATGAATTATACCTCAGCTGCTTTGTGCCATAGAAATAATCACAGTAATATCTCCTGCCGTGGGATGCAAGCGGCAGCAGGCGCTCTTGGGAGAAAGCAATGCAGCCCACTTCTAGCCACCCACAACATAGCATTTGTCCTGTTCCCTCCAAAGTGCCTACCATGTACTCTTCTGAGCGGGGCACGCAGTGGCAGTTTCCGTGGCTTCTTTTGTTGCCTTGTCCCAGTAATTACTCCATGTGTCAAGAATTGCCTTACAAATTCTTTGAGCCCATTTCTCATTTCATTTCATACGCTGAAGTTCTGGAGCCCCTTCTGTGTCCCTGAATAGCTCTGCATCACTTTCCTCCTCTTACCTGGGAACAAGGGGCTCTTACTGTCTTTAATAATCTCCTTTCCTGTGAAGGGGATGGTATGACCCCCTCTGCCTCGGGTCTAGTGCCCTTCAGAACAGGGAGGTGTTACAGAAACTCCCTGTATTTCCTCACCTTTTCTGTTGAACATAAAAATAGGGGGCACTCATTGCCTCACCTCCTCCTCTCAGATTCCAAAGCACAACAACTTAATGTATAGGATATGTTGAAGAATGAAAAAGTCCTGTTGAACTTTTCGTTTCTGTAGTTTTAAGGAGGAAAACTGTGACAACTGGGGAAAGAAGCATTTTTACGCACACAAGAGAGCAATCCGAAGATGCACTGGATTTGTGAGGCCGGTGCTAAATCCTGTGTAGCTTCAGAGCACAGAGGAGCCTTCCCGGGGCCAGGGCATGTTCGCGCCCTTGCCTCAGGGGAGGCTCCAGCCTCTCCATTGGTTTCCTCAGATCTGCGCCTGCTGTAAAGCAGACACAGAGCTGAGGAAGCCATGTGGCATGAATTGGGGCTGCAAGGCCTGGGGACTAAGACTTGGATGCGGCCTAATGGCCGCATCCCAACCCCAACCCCTTCTCCAGGCCGGCCCGCCTACTGGCCCGCCCACCCCACCCAGTTCCCCCCTCCCTCCCTCCCATCCTGCCCCCACCCAGATCCGCTCTTGTGCTAGCCGAGTTCGGCCTGGCGCCCTTGGGCCAACGCTGCTGCTAGCGTTGACCCAATGGCACTAGCACTGACACGGGGGGGTGTCGTCTCCATCGATCCGGGCGGGGCGGTGTCCCCCTGGGAGGCAGGGGGCGGTGGCGTGGTGTGGGTCTGACGCAGCTCCTCTCGACGCGAAAGGAATCTCTCGACACTGGCTCTCTGTTTACTTAGGCAGTTTAATCATGTCAAGGTTTTGGCATTCATGAGGCCCTGTTAACTTCACAGGGCCAAAGAGGCTTACAGCGAGTTCTGACGGGGGCAAACTGTTCCTGCCTTCCCTCCGGAGTCCACTCCGCTCGCTGCTCCCACATCTGGTGGTCTGGTAGGAACAGGCTTGCCGGCCCCTGGGTCGGAAAGCGGCGCGGGCCTTCCCTGGCAACCCCCATCCTACGCCAGGCAGGACCCTTGCTTCCCCACTCTTGCCTTGGGCTCGCTGTCGAGGAGAGCCCCCCCCCGGGGATTCCTCGTGCTGGGTAGCCCATCAAGGTAAGAAGGTTGCACGCCTCCCTGTACATCCTGCTCCCCAGCTGGCCAGCCAGAGATTGAGAGACTGAGCTGAGCCTCCTTTTAAGGCCCAGGCTCCTCCTCCTGGCTCCACCTCTTCCTTCCAGAGGCCTCCCTTCAAGGTTTCCCCTTGCACTAATGTAAGGCCAGGGGCTGGCTCCTGCACCTGCCCCATCTGCCAGAGGCCAGGATAGGCCCGGCTTCTCCCTCGATCTGAGGTTCTCCGGCCCTCTGAGCCTGGCAGGCTCCTGTCGCCTTGCCCCCTTCTGGGATGAACGCGTCCCCTAGGGTTACCCCTGGTAAGCCCCCCTCAGCTGCAGCCCTCCTGGTCGGGGTGACGGTGCCAATTGGCGCTCCCACCTCGGGGCTAGTGATGTTGGGCCAACACAAGCACGTAGCATTGGCCCAAAGGCGCATTTAGGATTGTGCCCTGAATCTAGTGATAATTCACAGAGGTATCTTTATATATACATAATGATGGTGTTTTGAGAGCTTTCTAATTTCAAATTAGAAATCGTAGCACGTACATGCAGCTATATTCATGCTGCTATTTTTCCATAAACAAGAAAAGAGGGGTCTTTGTTTTGCATACACTGATAATAATACAGGCAATTTTAAATTGTAAACATTCAGCTAGTATTTACATCCGGAGCTAGGGCCGGCCCATCCATTAGGCTAACTGAACCAGTTGCCTCAGGCTGCAAATTGGTGGAAATTGGTGGGGGGTGCTCATCTCCATCTGCTTATCTGCCCCCACTACACCTCCTTCTCCTGTCTTTCCTTGGATTGGAGAAGAAGAGGGAAGAGGAAATGTGGAGGGGTGTGCTGAGCTAGAACATTGGCGAATGGAGGAACAGAGGCAGGCACGTCATTGGGTAAGGGCGTTTGGCAGGCCACCTCAGGCGTCAGGACATTTGGGCCTGTTCTTTATCTGTTACATAAATCTTGAGAAACAAGCCAGTGAGAAAGGATGGATTGTAAACTATTGCAGCTGACATGCATTTTCCTCAGATGAGTTTATAGCAATGTATTTTTGTATCAAATGTCTCATCCTGGAGACTTAAGAGTCAGTCAGTAACAAGAGATTTACTGTAGTGTACACCTTTAATATTCCTTTTTTTAAAAGACAAATATTATAACTTCTATTTGTTCACCATGGCAAATGGCAGTGATGGGCTGCCTGGCTCATGAGAGTGGTCAGGATACAGTGGCAGAAACTACCACCGTCCACACTCCTCCTCACAAGCTCGATCTTCCTCGCCCTGTTCTGCCCCCCCTTCCCCTCACCCTAAAAGCCTTACTGCTGGCACTGCTTGAGCACTGACTGGTCATCCCCTTAGGGCTGAATTGCAGCACAAACTGGCACTGGCCCAGTGCGGGCAGTGCTTACTCTCTAAGTGCCATAAACATGCTTGACAGCACATTTATGACAATCAGAGCTGGCAGTACAAACATACCACCAGTGTAAGGCCCATAAGATTGGGCTCTAAGTGTGAAATCCTCAATATATTTACCAGAGGATAAATCCCATCCACTAACTTCAGTGAGGGCACAATCCTAACTTGGAGTTAGGCTGGCATAGTTAGGCCAGAAAAGTTTGACCAGCACAAGGGGCACCGTAAAGTATGTTTGGACCATTCTCTGAGTCAGAGAGGCCAGCACACAGATTATGCACCATCCTCCCTTACACTGAAGGTGGTCCAAATGCGCTTTATGGTGGCCCTTGTGCTGGACAAACTTTGCTGGCCTAACTCCAAATTAGGATTGCGCTCTGAGACTGGTATCTGAGTAAATGTGCCTAAGATTGCACTGCAAAACATTGTTGTTGTTGCCTTGACATCAAAGGCTGAGATTTAAGACAAAGGCTTAGTATCACAGCCTCAGAAATCTCTATTTTGTGACACAATATATTTTTCCATTTTAGAAGTATTTTTGTACCATTCAGCCTGAGGAAGAGTTCTGTATCACTCAAATGCTTACACATTGCATTGTGACCCTGGCAGATAAATGCCATTCCTGTATTTGATGAGATCTTGTGCCTTTTGTTTAATCAAACCAACACAGCTAGCTGGTTTTGTTTTTAGGAACATGGTCACTGCACATTACCTTACCTGTTCTGGATTATATTTTGATAGGACGCCATCCCCATGGAATTCTTCTAAAACATCTTTTAATTTTTTTGTTGAATCTAGAAGGAGAGAGTGCATTACAGTAGCAATTAAAAAGAGCCCAATTTCCTGCAGTTTATCAAGCTTAGGAATGAGGATCTCTAACCACTGCAAAATTTTGAATGAAAAGAAGAAATTGTAAATGTTATGGCAGACCTCTTTAATTTCCAGACTATCCAGTCTGCTCTCATGTGGCTTTTATTGAACTTGTAAATGTATGAGCTACTTGAAACGTTATATTTACAATACCCTGCTTTCTTTGAAGTAGAAGATGCATCAAACTGGCACCTCACAATGACAAATAGTTAAGCCTAACATTGTGTTAGGGATACAGAATACAGCTGCTTTCTCAAAGATTCCTTGGCATGAGAAGCTCTGGCAGGCTTGCCACCACTTCAGAAATGGATATCTTTCCTCTAAAGAAGGAACTTCAAACAGAAAAAAAGGCAAGCCAGAAGTAGGTCGTTGCAAGTCAAAATCATGCATGTGCTTCGTCACATGTACATGAGGTGCCAAAGGGAACATTTTTTCCCCCAAGGCAAACTGCTGGCCACATTAGGGCCTGATCTGGAATGGGACCGTGGCAAGGGGGGAAGGGTTGAAGCTGCCTTCCCCATGCAATAGGTTCAGACTGCAGAGAGGGACTCAGTCTGGCTGCTACAAACATGACAGTGTTAAGCAAATGCTTGATGTAATATGCAGAGTGACCTAAATTTAATTAGCTACATGACAATGTCCCTGTTACTAGGAAGAAGAGGAGATTTAAGACAAACAAAAACATGGCACTGAAGCAGCAGCTGATCAAGACCAACAGGCATAGACAAGGCACATTATCTTGGGCTGCAAAAAACAATTAGGCTAGCATTGCCCCTGCTAACTGGGCAAGAGGCACTTTTTCAAGTGGTGTTCCCTTATCTTTAGCAGGGGGGAGAGTAATTGTCCCTGCACAGTGTCTTTTCTAGTGGGCGTTGCTGGTTCTGTATTTTTTTAAAGATTGTGAGCAGAGACGTCATCCGAGCGCGCCAACTACCAGAACGCTCAGATGATTGACAGCCCTCCGCCCCAATGGCGGAGGGCTGCCACGCCTCCCCAAGCCTCACTGTGCCCGAATCGCTCCGTTTCAGAGTGATTCGGGATGCAAGGGAAGGAAGGCGGGCCTAGCAGCAGCTCGCCCGTCCTCTGGAGAGGCAGTGCGGTCCGGGCCCTCCGCGGAACTAGCGGAACGGAGTACCGGGCCGTTCCGCCTGAATGACGCCTCTGATTGTGAGCTCTTTTGGGACAGGAATCCATTTACCTTTATAATAATTTTTTGCCTGTAAACTGCTTTGTGAACTTGGGTTGAAAAGCGGTGTATAAATACTGTTGATTGATTGATTGCCTACGTGTGTGTATCCTGCAGGAGTGAGAGACACGCTCCTGAAATGCATTCAGGAGCGGTGTCAAGGGCCCACACCCATTAGTGAGCCCACCTGTTCATACCCACCTCTGAACCTTCAGTACTAGTGGCAGCAGTAGTGTTGACTGCATCTTCAGGGGTGGGCCAGGGCACCATGCGGAGGCACCCCCCCCCGTGTCTCCAACAACCTCTTGCTGGCCCTGAATGAATTAACCATGCTGCCTACTCTTAGCAAAGCCCATTTAAGATCAAAAGCAGAACTTTAAATGCTTGCTGTACCATCTGCGCTCCCCTCCAGCAATGATGTTGTAGGATAGAAGCATTTCCACTCACTAGCAATTCCTCTCTTGAACCACAAGAGTGAGGACCTGAAAGCTGCTTAACTCCCTCTGCTCTTTGCACAAAACTAACATGACGCGATAATATCTTCCATTATTTCCTAACAGTAAAAATATTTGCAAAGAGTTCTTTCATAAGACGTCCCGATGGAAGCCAGTTTCTTTTTTTAATCTTCCTTGCTGGGGTCTCAGAACTCCAGGAGGTGAAATGTCTCAGCAAGCTCACAGCTCAGCTGCCCTGGATTAAGGAGTCAGCCTGAAAGGATCAAAATAGACTGAAATACCACAGGAAAAATGCTTAAAAGGAGGAATCTGCTCTCAGATGTCGAATGAGGCTTCTAAAAATAAACTACAAAGGGGCTGCACAAATGCTCAAGATCTTATAACTGGTAATGGATGCTGTGTTATTTGGGCTACAGTCTTTGATAGATGAAATTCATAGAGATAAGGTCAGTGGGAATAAATTGTTCAAAACACCCCCATCCCTCTGGCTAACGCTTTGTGCAATCCCCATGCAAAATTTGTTTACCACAAGCAGAGAAGGTTGACTGAAGGTCTGCCTCTTTTGAACTTGCCTCATCAGAGCTGGAATCAGAAGAGGCCGTGAAGGGATTAACATCTTTCCCCCACAAATCCCGCTGCCTAGCCTATGCCTTTGGTAATGGGGATGCTTCTTAGGCTCCAGTCGTAAACAAACTTACCAGGGACACGTCCTGTTGAACACAGTGGGACTTACTTCTGAGTAGAAATGCATAGGATTGTGGGTAACCCCAATCTTATTGGGCTACCGCACCGGCAGGACGCGCATTCCGCTGGCATTGGCTGTTGTAAAACAGCCATAATGTGCCCTCTGCCAGGGCACCAGCAGGAAGGCCAGGGCCCATGCAAGGTGAGCCCATGCAGGGGGTTGGAGGAAGGTACGGACGGGAATGATGGGGTGGAGAGTGGGAATGTGGAGGCGGGTGGAGAGGAGAGCAGTTCAGGCCTGGGAGGAGGTGGGATCGGCGGTGAAAGCACAGACCGAATCCTGATCCCCTTCCCAGCCTGATCTGCTTTCTCAGGTCATCAAGGGCATGCCCCAGTCTGCCTGCTGGAGAGTGTGGTGCTTCCTTTCCTCCTCTTCAATTGATGAGGGCCCTATCGCCAAGCACGAGATTCATAGGTAGGCACTTGGTTGCACTGTTTTTATTTCCAGATTGATAGGGGTGACAACTACTACTCTCTGCCATTCAGCCATGTTTGAAGCACTGTGGGGATATCATTTCAGGGTTTGTGCTTAGCTCATCATAGGCATATGTATGGTATTAAAAAGAAAGATTCAACAATGACATGTGAGCTGGTGCAACATTTCTTCTCGCCTCACCTGTTGTTGTTGTTGTTGTTATTGTTACAGGCATGCCCTGATATCCACTGGGGTTCTGTTCTGGACCTCCACCACCCCAGGGGTACCTGAAACTGCAGACATCTGGGTGCCATGACCCCCCCCCTGCCGCCGCTTACCGGAAGTGGGCGGCGGGAGTGACGAGCGGCTGCGGCCGGGCCCCGTGCCGGGTTTGCCGGCTCCCTGGGACAAAGCACCCAGGCTCCAGCCGCCCATGGGGGGAGGCAAGCTGGCCGGCGGTTACCCTGCTGGCGGGGCAACCGCGGCAGCCACAGCAGGCCTGGACAGAGAGCTTGGACTGCGCAGGTGCAGCCCCACTCCCGTCCAGTATGAAATCCCACGAGGTTTTGCAGGCGAGATCCCGTGAGATCTCGCAGGAGGGGGTGGAGCTTTGCCTTCCCTGGCCAGAGTTCATAAGGAGCTTGGCCGGGGAAGTGAGCAGTCACTCCTGAAGGCCGAGCGAAGGTCTGACACTCAAGGGCTCCGCGGGGGTTGGCCACCCTCCTCCCCAGACGACCTCCTTTGGGGGGATACCCCGGCGTGGGGGCTGGCCTGAGCCAGGCGCCCCAGGCAGGGGGCGACCTCGGGAGACCCCGCGCCACCGCCTCCCTATATTGCCTTCCCTTGGCCAGGGGTGGCAAGGGCTGGTGCTGCCCTATTTGGTAACCACCCCCGGACCCAGGGCTGACGGGCCAGGGGGAGGGGTGGCAGCCAGACCCTCGGCGACACCTGGGGGGGCAGGCCCCCCAGGGGACAACACCACCCCTGCAGCAGAACGAGGGGCTAGCCCACGAGGGGCCCTGGGGGCATGGCGCCAGACCCAGGACCCCACTCCACGCCTCTCGACCTCGAAGCCACTCGCAGTGACCCCAACAACGGAAGCCAAAAGTCTGGCATATGTATGGGGGCCCCGTGATGGAGCGCGGCTCATGAATGTTAAATCGTTATCCCGAACAAACAGCTTAAGGCGAGTTCCAATCTTCGTCTCCCGCCTCTCTCTGTGCAGTGATCACCAGAAGCGCCTGCGCCTCCACAATCTCCACTGCCCCCAGACGTCTCAGGCGGCCCGTGAGTCACCCATGGAGTTCACATGGGGATACCTTTTTAAAGAAAGGGGAACTTAAGTGGTTTTGCTGCAACAAGGTAAAAAAAGAGATTTGTTTAATATTCCCTTTTAAATAGAGGGACGTGGTGGTGCAGCGGGTTAAACCGCTGCTGCTGGGCTTTCCGACCGGAAGGTTTGGAGTTCAAGGCTGCGCGACGGAGTGAGCTCCCGTCGCTTGTCCCAGCTCCTGCCAACCTAGCAGTTCGAAAGCACCTAAATGCGAGTAGATAAATAGGGACCACTTTTGTGGGAAGGTAATGGCGTTCTGTGCGCTACGGCTTATAGTCATGCCGGCCACATGACCACGGAAGCTTGTCCTCAGACAAAACGCCGGCTCTACAGGCTTTGAAATGGAGATGAGCACCGCCCCCTACAGTCGGTCACGACTAGACCATTCGGTCGTGGGGAAACCTTTACCGTTATCTTTTAAATAGGCATCCTGGTATTGGTGGATAACTGAAACCGTAGATGCCAAATCAGTGGACAACTGCATACCACTTTTCAACAAAAAAGAGATAGAAAACGATTTACAGAGCAAATCAAATAACTAAATTGTTCCCTATCCCAAAGGGTTCACAAACTAAAAAGATGCAGAAGAAACACCACACTATGATGGAGAGTAGTTTGGGTAGCCAACATGGAGAAATGTAATTGAGTCTGGTGATAAAAGGTTGAGGCTTTGATAGGAAAGGGTAAAGCATATGCTGCAGGAGAAATAATGAGTAGGTAGACATGAGTTGGGAGATGGTACTTTTGCTTTAGAACAGCAGTCTCTAAACTCCAGCCTGTGGGCCGAATCGGGTGACCGCTGTTTCCCTCCGCTGGACGACTGGTGTTTACTGTTCCGCCGGGGAGCATTGGACAACCGCAGCTATACCCCTCAAGTGTCGCTGCAGCCAGCCACTTCCAGGTTGTCGCCCCAGCAGGTTGTGCATGTAGTATTCTGGGCAGGCATGTCTGGACATGGTGACACTTGGAGGCTGTAGCTGCGGCTGTTCCAACGCTCCCCAGCAGAACAGTAAGCACCGGTTGTGCCAGGGAGGCTTTTAGGTGCTGCAGCAGTTTCCAGTTTGGAGTCCGCTGCTTTAGAACACCTACTTCCAAATATAAATATATAAACTCTACATATAACTATTCACAAAATGCTGTACGTTTCACTGCAGAGCCTCATCACACAGCTGTGCCATCACTAGTGGAAGTTTGAATAACACAGGTACTCCCCTGCGGCATCAAGGTAATCAGACATGCTTCGGTGGCAAGAAGTCAGCCAGTTCCACACGGAACAGGAGCAGCATTGCACCAAGAAGTGAATGACCTACCTGTGCCGTATCTGATTGGTGGTGTTTGATTTTGCAAATCTGAATGCTCAATACCAAAATACTATGGTCACAGGAGATTTCCAGACACTCGGTTTGGCATTTTAGTGCTGGAAGCACCTCCCCACCTCCCCCTCCACAAAGAACGTGAGGTTTTATGCATGCTTTCTTTGTATGGAATGTGTTGCCCATTTCAATCTTGCACAATCCTATCCAAGGTTTATGTTGACAGATCTTGTGATTTGTCAGCGTAAGTCCCGGACTGATGGCAGGAAAGCTGCTGTACTATTTGAAGGCCTGCAGCTGCTAGGGCAAACGGCTGGAGGCAACACACAGGTGACCACTGCCATCCTGCACTGTCTCTGATATGTCAGTGGTGGTGACAGTTCAAGGGAGGATCATGAGTGGATTTGGGCAGGGAGCAGGCCGGGTCAAGAGCAGGGAAGTCTTGGCAGCAGCTGCGCATGCCAAGATCCTATCCCTCCTTCCCAACCCAAACCCACCTCAACTCTTCTTCAAATTACATCAGCTAAAGAGCTGGAGTAGGTCCAAGGAGACCCATAGCAGGCCAGGAGGTCTCCGTCAGCGGTGCTGCATGTTCTGGGTTGGCAGGGGATACAATTGGATCATCAGTCTATCCTGCAGACTAACAGGAAATCAGTGCACAAAGCATATAGGTGCAGTGTAGCTTATGGTAGGGGAATAGGGTCAGATGCATCATATTTGTTGTTGACCTCCTCCCAACTTTCCGCATGCAATCAGGGTGGAAGGTATATCCTGCAGGTTTAAGCAGAAACCCTCATTGCATGTATTGTAATATGTTCGGTGGCCTTTCTTGCATAATTAATGGTAAAGGTTTATGCCATGATCGAAACCAGTGATTCTCAAATGTTTTAGCAACGTGACCCACTTTTTAGAATGACAATCTGTCCGGGACTCACTAGAAGTTATATCAGGGCAGGAAGTGCCATCATTGTGACACCAGAGCCTGCTGCTCTCCTGAGAATGCAGCAGCAATCAGTTGGGTTATTTCTCAGCCATTTTCAGATAGCAAAGTGAATCAGAAAGAAAGAAAAGCCTATTTACAACCTTGACACAAGCAAAACAACTACACAGCCCTTCTCCTTTCCATCTTCCCATATTTTCAATTTGTCTGCTCTAGAAGCTTTGCATCACACCTGAAATTGGCTCGCGACCACTGGTGGGTCCCAATCCACATTTTGGGAACCACTGATCAAAACTAATTGTGCCACTCTCATGAAAAGGACATGACCCATATGTATTATCTTATCCATAATGTTCCGGCCACCAACAAACTTTATGCTGATGACTATATAAAGCATCTACAGTAAGTACAATATTTGAGACGGGGCAATACTTACACTCTGAATACTGTTGCAGCTGAGCAAACTCTGCCGGACTAAGTGTGATCCATGTGCCATCACTCATCTTTCAGGTGAGCTCTGGGGATGCTGTGTCCACCTTCAGCAAAGGTCCTTGAAGGAGATGTACCTCTGGAACTAGGTATTATTCTGGGTCATCACTCCCATTCATGGCTGGAAACGCCTAGTGTGTCACTGTTGTTATCATTAGATGTGGAACTCAAATCCTGATCAGCAGGAGAGCTGAGAGCCTTGGTTGCTTCAGAGCCATCCTTATAGCTATTGTACTTAGGACTTCCATCAGAAAAGTCTTCACGGAGAAAGCCAGAGTCTTCAAATCTAGAATTAAGATATCACATCAAAGAATTACATGTGTATTCCCCAAGAATGCTTCCTTCTGATTAAGTTTCAGGGAAATGAGGGAGGAAATGGAGTTGCCCGAAGCTTATTTAAGAATGTGTAACAGGAATTAGAAGCCATCAAATAACTCCCAGAGGTTAGCCAGGTTGAGCACTGGCCATGAGCATACCCCTATTAGAGGACCTCTCCAGCTCTGGCAACCACTGAACCCACAGTTTCAATGACAGCAATAATGCCCAATGCATCATGTATCAGGAGGGAGATGGGATCATGGCCCTTCCCCAGAATCCCAGCTGGCACTAGTAAAAAGCAAAATAGGCTGTTTCCCAAGTGGTGCAGTGATTAGTGTGGCCGACTAGAGGCCCAACCCTATTCAAACTTCCAGGTGTGATGCAGCCCTGCCAATGTGATGCAGCTATACCAATGGGACAATGCATGCTGCATTGGGGGGGACAGTCATGGAGATCTCCACAAGGTAAGGGAAAATTTGTTCCCTGCTTCAGCACTGAAAAATCAGATAGGACTGGGCCCTATGACTGGAGTTACCCATGTTCAAATCTCCACAAAGGCAATGAAGCTCATTGTGGGCGCTATCCTAACCTGGAGTTAGGCCGGCAAGTTAGGCCAGCAAAGTTTGGCTGGCACAAAGGCTGCCATAAAATGCGTTTGGACCACTCTCAGAGTCAGCGGGGATGGCACACATTTGTGTGCCGGCGTCTCTGACACCAAGAGTGGTCCAAACATACTTTACGATGTCCCTTGTGCCAGTCAAACTTTGGTGGCCTGACTGTGCCGGCCTAACTCCAGGTTAGGATTGTGCTCTGGGTGACCTCTCTCATCCCAGTTTATCTCACACAGCTATTGCAAGGATAAATTGAGGGAGAGTCATGCTGCCTCAGACTAGCCAAGAAAGGCAAGATTTACATTTAATAAATAAATATATGTCACCCTGAGCTTACTGGAGAATTAAAATGTAAGAAATAAACAGCATCTTCCAGGCAGGTTTGATGGACTGTTGCACAGCCATAGAATGGCCTAGCTATCTCTAGAAGAAAGGAAAGAGAGAGAATAAGAGAGTTCAGTCATGAACTATACAAGGTTTATACAAGATTGAACTATACAAGGGACTTCACAACTGGAAAACCATATGGATGGATCAGCTCCATTGCAACCCAAACTGCAGATTAGGACTTCAAAAATCAATTAATACATTCTGAGAACTGGATGTTTTGAAATACAAGATGTCCCTTCTAGCCCTCCCCCTATTTCAGAACACTGTAGAGTGGAGATACGCTACAAATTAAGGCAATTTCTCAAAACACAAATGCTTGGCTAGCTCTAGGAAGATGATTTGGCTTTATGCCCCAGAATGACTATAACACCTGGTACCCATGAAAAGCTGTGCACATGGGTGTGAGCTCCACCATCCGGTTTAACATTTAAACGCTGTGCAAAAATAAAATCAAGCAAGCTTCTCTAAGCTCTTCCATAGTTTTTATGGAACATGCAGTGACCCTGGACATTCTAACCATATAGCCAATGTGAGGTTAATAGAGCATTGGGCAACCCGATCCTATCCTGTGCTGGAATAGGCAGGCCAACAGGAATGTGACATATCCATCACAAAGGTGGAGGTGGATGCCACACAACTCGGAGTAAGGGGATTTATTTCCCTTTACCCCAGGTCACACCGGGTGTGCACGGAGGCCCGAGCTTGCCCCATGGCTGGCACTGAAACCACGCCCCCCACGTTGCCCTGCCCCCGCGCGTCACTTAGACACGCCTCCCTTACCCTGGAAACGCTCCATTTCTGAGCGTAAGGGAAGCATGGGTGGGCGGGAGGACAGAAAACTGTGCAGTCTCTCCTGGACCGCGTGCAATGGCGCCCCGCCGCTGCCCAGCGCCCCATGGCTCGCACCATCCGGGGCCATAGGTAAGATACGTGCCTGGGTCGCACAGAAGCTACACCTATGAAGCTACTTGGATCTGTCCCAGCAAAATCACTGATGCAAATCCAAGTGGGCCCGGGTAAGGCCAGGGATGCGGGCTGGATCCAGCCTAAGTTACCCAGGCTGGTCCCACAACCTACACTGGCCCGCTCTGCCCTCCCACCCTCCCCTGCCTCCAAACACCACTGTTCTGCTCTCTCCCCATCTGCCTCAACCTTTGTGCCAGCTGTCCTTGGCCTCTGCAAACTTACTATTTCTCACTGGCATGGAGGCTGAATCCGGCACATCCGTGCAGTGGCCCAGCCAACATCTAAGGAGGCACAAACATGCTCCACAGAAGGTTTGCGACAGTCCCAGGCTGGTGCAAGAAATCTGTGCCAGCTGAAGATGATGTTGAAATTGTACTCTTAGCAACATTTTCTCTCCAAATAACAAAGGGGATACTAAACAGTGGTTGGGTGCAGAGAGCACTTTCTTGATGCTGTGGGTTTTGAGCAGGGACTGCACAGTCATCCCTAAATCCTCCCTCTTTTCCAGCAAGCACTTCCACTGCTGGGAAATCACAGATCTCCCTGTGCTCAGACCACTGAGTAGTCTGGAGACTGCAGTTCCTCCCCCAGCAAACTCAAATAGTAGATCTGATAATTCTGTGCGGAGAGCAGCTTTAAGAGTCACTGGCAACTACAAAATGGCACTAGCACACCCCTGCAGAGCCACATACATAGCATCCTCCATGCTGAATACTTGGCATTTCATACACCATTTTTTTTGGTTGGTTTCCTCATCACCAGTGTTGGAGTGCATGTCTTCTACATTAAAACTGTTGCTGGGCAGCAAGGCTAACCTGTCCACTTCTATTACTTAGGGAGTGGAGAGAGATATCCTGGAATGTAGGTAACCTGAGTAACAGCACCAGCCTATAAATGTTTTTACATAGATATAAATCCCATTATGTTGAATGGAACTTGCTCCCCAGGAAATATGTATCAGCGAGGTGCCATACAGGTGAGGCAGAACTGCCCTACGGGAGTTCTTTGAAAAGTGCCCTACCGCTGTGTTCTCGCAAACACTTACAACCCACAGGCTTTGAGCCTGCAGGTTGTGTTTGCAGGATCACAGCCACCACAGCTGCAGAAGGGGCACAGTGGAGTTCTTTTCAACGAAGGAACGTAGGGCAATTGGGTGAGTGGAATGTCAGCCAGATGTGCCCCAAGAACCACTGCACAGACAAGGATGAGAATGTGACGGAACTAAAAAAACACCTCTGCAAAATGAACAAGCGTAAGGCTGAAGCTTATTTCTGCCCCTCCTTCCCACCATCTCTCTCATGCTTTTCTTTCCACTCCACATTCCAATAAATGCAATATTACTTCATCCATTTTTTTACCTTCTCCCCGTGGCAGGGGTTGCAGGAGAAGAAGCTCATCACGATGAGAAATTCACTCAATGAAAAAAGCCCGGAGCAGAATCCCAAGAGCAAAGTAGGATTTTTACAGGCTCCATGACTCAGAAGGTTGTGCTGGTGCAAGAACAGTTGCTCCTGGTTTCACAATTTCCTCTCTTCCACATGGCAGATCAGAGTATTGATCAGTTAGGCTGTTTCCACTCTTCATGGTGAACCCTGCATTTTGTTCCCCTCTGGGGAACTCCTTCATAGGCTCAACCCGAAAGGGGCTCAGTTGAGTCATTTTGAGCTTTCTACCACTGAGGTGGCTACCCGCCCCATCCTATGAATGTCTACTCAGAACTAAGTTTCACTATGGGGCTTACTCCCTATGTTAGTCAATGGGGCTTACTCCCAGGTAAGTGTGGATTTCAGCCATAATCCAGTGGAACACTCCAAGGCTGGTGCAGGGGACATAACGCTGGTCTAAATCCACTTTAGGATTGTGCTCTTAATTATTTAAACAAGTGAATGAGATGTTGTAACACTAATAAAATTGATTTTGACCTTCTGAGATCCTGAGACTAACCGCTTATGAAATTCTAAATTAGTTCGTATCATTTTTAAATTTCTCTAACTTAGAAGAGGAGTTCCAAGCACCTGTACACATAATCTTAGGGCCATTAGCAACTTCCATTTAATTTGGTACAGTCTCAAGACTGTACCAAGCGCAAGCTTTGCAGTATGCTAGTTTCTTTCCTGGTGGCTTGAGCAGGACAATCAGGGGAAAGATTTTGTCAACAGATGATAAATGTTCCCATGCATCAGGATTTAATGATGGTCATTCCAGAAGGCATGGTTTGCCTCTGAGATTACAGAATGAACATTTGCTATAGTGATTGTTTCATATAGGAGAGCACTGCCAAGCTGCTGGCACTCAGTACAGTACTGTGTTAAATATTAATATGCCGTTTTGCAGCCCATACAGGACTCTCCTATTGGAGGACTTGGGTGAGATCCAGGTCCAGCAGGGCTCTTCTTATGTTCTTAATTGGACAGGATATAAGATCTGAGCAGAGCCAGAATAGGCTCCTACTGTGCCCTCCGTGCAGCCTCGCCATGCCCCCTGCTTCCATAGTCACTCCATTTTGGAGTAATATGGAGGCAAGGAGGGGCAGAAGGGCCTGGCTGTGCACCAGTTTTTCTCACCAGCATGCCCAGTTCCCTTAGCGGCGCCTGCGGCAGGTGCATCACCAGCCCGCAAGGGTGCGATGCCTCTGGATCGGGGTGCCCAGCTGGGTCTTGCTTACGAGGGTGCCCCGGTGCCATCAAGCATCCCCGTGCCAACAAGCTTCAGCAGGCAATTGTAAGACAAGCCCAGACAGGTCGTAATCCGTTCTTTCCTCTTCTCACGCATGATAAGAATGTGGCCTTCTCACACATTCCCACACTGACTAATCAGCACCACAGCTACTCCGTTTTGCCACAACAGGCACTGCAACTGTCCCAGCCTGGCATTCTGTCTCCCATCAAAAACAAGACCACAGATTCTCCTGCTTAGATTCAGGCAGCACCAGAAGCTCAACCATCAGTCCACACCTCCTGCCCTCACTGTTGTCTTCACTACTCCAATGCCACCTCTCCCATTTAGGACTGACCCATCCATGAGACCAGCTGAGGCAGAAGGTTGGTGGGATGTAAATGTTATAAATAAAATGAAACCTGCAAGACCCCATCCAAAGCTGAAGAAATACCCTACATCCAGTATCAAACCCTGAAAAATGAAGCTTCCTCATGTCAACAGCAGAACCTGAACAAGACGCTTGTATGGTTCTGTTGCTAGTTCAGGGTCTTAGTTGAGGCGGCTTCAAATATTACACTTAGCATGAGGAAAGCTAGGAAGTCCTTCCTATGGTCTAATTGAGGTAGTCCATTAAAAAGCATTCTGAAAGGGTTGTGGTTTCCTGGACATTATCCCTTTAGAATTAAAATGTATTACTTTTCCTGAAGTGCTCTCATGACTGCCTTCCTCACATCCTTGAAGCCAATTCACTTAATATCTGTTGCAAAAAGCAGAGATAGGAGGAGAGTACTACAGGAGAGGCGAAACTGATTAGCAAAATGCTCCCCCCCCTTTCCTTTGCTTACTGCCTGTACCAGTGGTTCTCAAACTTTTTAGCACTGGGACCCACTTTTTAGAATGACAATCTGTCTGGGACCCACCAGAAGTGATGTCATGACTGGAAGTGCCATCATTTTGATGTCAGAGCCTGCTGCTTTGCTGAGAAGGCAACAATAAGTTGAGTTATTTCCATTTTCCAATAGCAAAGTGAATCAGAAAGAAAAAAAAGCCTATTTACAACCTTGACACAAGCAAAACCAAAACCAAAAAAACCACACAGCCCTCCCTCTTTCCAGCATCCCATCTTCCCATAGTTTCAGTATGGCTGTTCTAGGTGCTTCGCAACCCCCCTGAAATTGGCTCACGACCCATTGGTGGGTCCTGAGCCACAGTTTGGGAACCAATGGCCTATATTATATTCCAAAAAAGAAATCAATCTCCTTCTGTCCCCTAATCATCCTGTAATCCCGGACCAACTACTGTATTTTTTTTTCATTTGCGTCCCGAAAGTGGAGCTCCCATCTCAACTCATGAGAGCATTTCTGTCACTTTTAAAGCTCCTGGAAATTTTGGCAGCTGAAACTTTCCCCCATACTTCCATACTTTCAACTGCCCACTCTCTTTCGCACCCCCAAATTCCCCTGTGTCAGAGTAGGACGTGAGAAGAGGTGGCTGTCTTTGAAAGGAACTGTAGTTGCTGGGTTTGCCAGTAAAAAGCCAGTAAAAAGCAAAAGTAATGGAGATGGCTTTTTAAGTGCCCGGAGGAGCTGTGGTTCCAGAAGCGTGGCTCTTGAGAAAAGAAAAAGCATGGCTGTTCGTGGAGGCGGAGGGCAGGAGAGAAAGGTGTTTTGTTTTACAGGGCACAAAAGACTTTAGAGTGCCCTTTTTTTCTAAGCAACATGGCAACACACATTTGGAAGGAGTTATATTGCTTTGGTGGGGTGGGGGAGAAAAGGCACTTTGAGGTCTTCAGGGCTCATGTGTCTGGTTAAGCCTTAAGAGTTGTACTTGCCATCTAATCTGCACAAACTGCGGGCATTGAACAGTTACACTGTGATAAAACTGTATCACCCAGCACATAAGTCATACGTAATGGACTGAGGATCTCTAAGCTGCGAGGCATCCCGCTGCTCTGATAATGTTTAAAAAGAGCTCAAGGAAAAAAATGCCAGGCAATTCCTACTTCTGCAATTAAATAAAGGCCCGTGGGCAGGAGCTGCAGATATACATGCCTTTTAAAGCTTAACTTTCTGAATAATTGTCTTCTTTGCCTCTCTTGTTACGGACACATCGGCACAGTCTCTGTGCAATGAGGGCTTCTGAAAACAAACGTGAGAAAACAACCCATTGGCCATGCTCAATTCAGACACCATATTTGCTGATGTCAGAATGCCTGATGCTCTGACTTTATATTGTATCAGCTGAACACACTTTCTCCCTGTCATCTATCTTAGTAAGCTGTCCTTCTCAAAATGACTGTTCTACGTATAGCATTGGACTTTCAGCAACATGCACATTGTGTTTGGTACGATGAGACTGGCCACCAATCCCAGTTTGTTCCCTGAACTCCTTCTCTCTCCCAGCTGTGCCTGTATAGAGATTTTATTTTTTAAAAACATGGATTTTGCTGGTTATGTACACAGCCCTAGGAGGTTACATGGACTGGGCTGCTAGAAGTAGTATTTGTGCGTGTGGCAAGGAGTAGGGCGGAATTGGTGTTATGCACAATATGTAATGCATCCATTTGCAACATCCCTGATAACTGGGGAACCAACAAGGACTTTGCTAGTCAGAAAGACTTATTGAAGTCAGCTGGACTGATAGGTTGCGAATAATTTCAAACAGCCAAGTGGGAGCCAGGTTGCCAGATAAGCCCCATAATAAAAAGAAATGACACAGACCTTTCCCACATTCAAAGAGCAAGTCAATGAAGCAAGTAGTTTGGCAACACCAACCTTCAGTGCATTGTAGACAATGCGGCTACCCGGTGCAGCTGCATGCAGGTTTTTTTAAGCTGGTTTCAGATTCTTAACAAGCTGGTGGACTCTTTGGAGGAATATTAAAATGTTCCAAGAGGGTTAGCTTTAAGATATCATTTTCAAGGCTGTGTAATCTTTAATACATTTAAACCATGATTTGGTTGGCCTATGGTCAGTGCAGTTCTGTGTACACTCTTCTTGAAGCAAGGCTCACTGAATACCAGGGGCACTCTGAGCAAACACACAGAGATTCAGACCATTAAACAACCCATGACTATACTTCTGTTTGCATGATCTGGTCAGAGAAACGATGAGCAATGCCTGGTGCATTAAGTGTGCACTGGGAGGAAAGGGTACAGATTGCAGGTTATTTGTTATGGGTTGCTGTTATTTCAAGGTGGGCTCCTTGGCCAGATGTGGCTTTTGACTATTATTGCAACACTGTGGTTTCATGTAGACCTACCTTGCTTTGTATTAGTGGTTGGAGGAGGACTACTCAGGTGTAAATGGCTCAGGTGAGGGCAATTAGTGTCATTGGGCTAAAGTTAAAAGCCTCAGGGAACCCTTTTGCTGCTTGCAGGGAAGGTTCGTCTCACGGTGTATTGTGAGTAAAGGAAAGCACAGTTAGCTGGTTATAGTTAGTCAGAGGTAAAACTCTGTGTGTTTGTTTATTCTTTTGAGTTTCCTCTTAGCTAATTTATAATCAGAGGGTTTTACTAGAGCCTTTTTAGAGGGTTTTAGGGAGGAGTCTTGCAGGCAAGAGCCTCCTAGTTTGTATTTTACTATTTAGATTTTATAATATAGAGGCTCTATAATTTTATTTGTAAACTTTTAATGTATGTTAATAAAATTGGGTTTTAATTCTTCTATTTTGGTTTTCTTGTTTAGAGGGGGTTTGCCCAGGGGCTCCTTTTTGTTGTGTGAAGCCTGGGCTGGTGGCAGTGGCAGCTACCAAAGGGGAGGAGAGTTACACCCCTCCATCATAACAGGGAAGTATACATCTGGTGAAATGTTTGCTTCTATACAACGCTATGGAATCAGAAGCCCTTTTATACCTCACTATAAGGGTAAATAAAAAAAATAGATGTTTGTAATCTCTGCCTTTCAAGAGTGGATCCTGTAAAAATGTATTCTGGGGTTAGAACTTCCATTCCTTCTTACTCAGGAGTCCTGTGCAGATGATCAGAATGAGAACTGGCCCATTTGTCTCTTACAGATTCTAATCAGTTACATGGAAGCTGAGGGACCAATCCTATCCAACCTTCCAGTGCTGGTGTAGCCGCAATGCATCCTCAAGGTAGGGTAACAAATGTTCCCCTACCTTGAGGAAATCTCCCTGACTACACGCCACCCCGACTACACCCCCACGGTGCACACCTATTGGCATAGCTACATCAGCACTGGAAAGATGGACAGGATTGGGCTCTGAGCCTCACCTGAGCTCCCTGGATCTGAGCTCCCAGATTGGAGATGATCCATCACATCTGCAAGCCTTTCTGATGCCTGCAGAGGCTATGCGTTTAAAGAGCACTTCTGGTTTCCAGTGAAAACTATCCAGCGAGTGTTCCTTAAACACCTCTGCGGGCCTCAGAAAGGCTCCAGACTCGACAGAAACAAGGTTCCGGTTCTGTTCAGAGGACTAGTGACCCGGAAGTGTTACGTCACCGTACATCCCTGGTTCTCCTTGCAGCACTCCAAGCTCTCATCAGCTAGTTTCTCATCTTGCTGGAAACAAATTGGATCCTGCTACAACTTTTCATTTTGCACTCTAGCAACCTTCCACCTCTGATCTTAGGATTTCTGGCCCCTGGAGGCATATTCTACACAGCCCACCCATCATTTTTGGCTTCTGAGGCATTTTTGCAATTTTCAGAACCTTGAGAATTTCAGCTTTGAAGCCTTTTGTTGTTGTTGTTCAGTCGCTAAGTCGTGTCCGACTCTTCGCGACCCCATGGACCACAGCACGCCAGGCCTCCCTGTCCTCCACTAGCTTCCGGAGTTCACCCAATTTCATGTTCATCGCTTCGGTGACACTATCTAACCATCTCATCCTCTGCCGCCCCCTTCTCCTTTTGCCTTCAATCTTTCCCAGCATGAGGGTCTTTTCTAAAGAGTCCTCTCTTCTCATGAGGTGGCCAAAGTATTGGAGCTTCAGCTTCAGGATTTGTCCTTCCAGGGAGCAATCAGGCTTGACTTCCTGTAGGATGGACTGATTGGACCTCTTTGCAGTCCAGGGGACTCTCAAGAGTCTTCTCCAGCACCATAATTCGAAAGCATCTATTCTTCGGCGCTCTGCCTTTCTTATGGTCCAGCTCTCACAGCCATACATAGCTACTGGGAAAACCATAGCTTTGACTATGCGAACCTTTGTTGGCAGGGTGTGTTGTGTATTTGTGAAAATAGCAGCAGAGTTGGGGGCTTGGAGACCCATTTTAGCGCTTGCTTTAGCGCTCCGATGCGAAGGACTGAAGCAATCGCCACATTTCCATAACAAAGTCTCTTTATTGTAGCGAAAGTAAGAAAGGTACAAAGGTTCAATCTGCCGGCTAGGAAGCCGGTGAAGTTTGGGCCGCTCGCAGGCGGCCGTTTTCAGTGCAGCTTTACATCTTAAGCACACATAGTGAAAAACTCCTTCTAACAACAGAACAAAGGGATGCAGCCAGAGTGTATCTGGTAGGTGGATACCTGAAGACCCCTTGTGCCCCATTTTACCCAATGGGGTGACTCTTAGAACACTATGAGCTCATGGGAATGTGCAGTGTTTCCAGCCAGGGCTTCCCGTGTGAAACTGTCTGCTTATTCTACACTATCAAGAAAGGGAGTACAACTACTATCCTTAACAAGCTGGGAAGCTGACCTGCTCAAGGACTCACAGGTGCTCTATCTGATCCTCAGACGGAGAGACGGAATGCCAGTTTCAACCAGTTCTGAACTGTGAGATATGAAACTGCAACAGGGTGATGTCTCGGCTTTTGATTAAGTTGTCTAAGTTCGCCATAGCTTTCCTCCCAAGAAGTAAACGTCTTTTAATTTCATGGCTGCAGTCACCATCTGCGGTGATCTTGGAGCCCAGGAAGATAAAGTCTGTCACTGCTTCCATTTCTTCCCCTTCTATTTGCCAGGAAGTGATGGGAGTGGTGGCCATGATCTTAGTTTTTTTAATGTTGAGCTTCAAGCCAATTTTGGCACTTTCCTCTTTCACCCTCATCAGCAGGTTCTTTAAGTCTTCCTCACTTTCTGCCATTAGAGTGGTGTCGTCTGCATATCTGAGGTTGTTGATATTTCTCCCAGCGATCTTGATTCCAGCTTGTGAATCATCCAGCCCTGCCTTCCTCATGATGTACTCTGCATATAAGTTAAATAAGCAGGGTGACAGGATACAGCCTTGTCGTACTCCTTTCCCAATTTGAAACCAGTCGGTTGTTCCATGTCCAGTTCTAACTGTTGCTTCCTGGCCCACGTACAGGTTTCTCAGAAGACAGATAAGGTGGTCTGGTACTCCCATCTCTTCAAGAACTTGCCACAGTTTGTTGTGATCCACACAATCAAAGGCTTTAGCATAGTCAATGAAGCAGAGGTAGATGTTTTTCTGGAACTCTCTGGCTTTCTCCATGATCCAGCGAAGGTTGGCAATTTGATCTCTAGTTCCTCTTTACTCTGGTACTAACAACAAAAACTTGAGGAAATTTCCTAAAGTTTTTGTTGTTAATACCACAGTACTACCCTTTCCTAAAAGTCCCACCACCATCACATTATCCTGCCCTATCAGCCGCTTGCCTACAATAAAAGACATGTGCACTCATGGAGCATGCATAATGCTTGCCCTTCTCTCACATCTGAGGGAGTTCAGGAAATTTTCCTATGGTTTATCAGCATGTGCCGAAGGGAATTGGATGAAATGCCCTTCTTGCAATTAAAGGAAATGGCACAAATTCTCTCAGACAGACGGGGAAGGACAACATGAGTGCTCTATGAGGGTGCACGACAGGGACATGCGGTCCTGGAGACGACTGGAGAACATCTGCTGTGGGGCCTTTTGGTCCCACAGCCAGAGTTGAATTGAAGGAATATTGCTTCCTAAATCTGTGAGCCTTTCAGGACATGATTAACTGCACATTATCACCTGCTCAGAGAGGGTCCTGATCACGTGTCCTCCATGCATACCATGTCCTCCGTTCATGTGTGTGAAAGGGCAGTTTTGTGCAGAGAGCAAGTGATGTAGATTGCAACAAAGATGCCTTCAGTGACATGTGCATTCATTGAAAATAACGTCCCAAAAGGGCCCATACAGTGAACAAGCAGAGTCTGGGCTAGTTGTCCTGTATAGGTTCCAAAGGCTGAGGGAATTTTATCTGTTCAGACAGTCAGCATTAGAAAAAAGACTAAAATAGGCTGATAGCCTAATCTGATAATGCAGTGGTTCTCAAACGTATTAGACCAGGACCCATTTCTAGAATGGCACTCATGTTGGGACCCACTGGAACTGATGTCATTAACCTGGAAGTGATGTCAGAGCAGGAAGTGACATCATCAAGCAGTGAGTGCCATCACTGTAACATAATAAAATGACACTCCTGGAATGCAAATTGGCATTCTTGGACTAGAGCAACTGCACATCCATGAAACATCCATGACAGAAAGCAAGATTAGGATAAAATACTGTATTATGTTAAAGCACTCAACTAAAAACAATTTGTTTTTAAAACCCTCTCTTGAAAATTCAAACTATTAACACAAAAGGAATATAACAAGAGTAAGGTCTGCAGTTTCCAAGGTGGCTTCTCCCAGCTTTCCGCGACCTACCTGAAATCAGGTTGGGACCCACCAGATGGGTCCCGACCAGTGGTGGGATTCAAATAAATTAACAACCAGTTCTATGTCCTTCAGGTCGGCCTTCAGGGCCATCAGCTGCCTTTCCTCCCTCTCCCAACCTAAAATTAGCAACCAGTTCTGCAGAATAGGTGAGAACTGGCTGAATTTCACCACTGGTCCTGACCCACAGTTTCTCAAACTATTGCTATCTTTTCAATAGCAGCATTTCTCAGCTACAATGTTTTCTCAGAAATAAGCCCCATTGAGTTCAGGAGGATTTACTTCCTAATGTGTGGTTAAAACTGCACCCTAAATTGGTTTAATACAGATTTGAAATGAACTATTACACAATTTATATGCTACCAATTATAGGAAGTATGGATCAGAAGATACTGTCCCTTATCTTGTCTGTACAGTACATGCATTGTAGGATCATACCTTACTGCTCTGTTCGCTGGGTACAGTTATGATACCCACAGATGTCCATATATGGACATAGTGCTCTATCTTATCCAACCTTCCAATGCTGATGCAGTTGCAGTGCAGCTCCAGGGTAAGGAAGCAAACATTCCTTTACCTTGAGTAGGCCTCCATGACTGCCCCACACACCACAAGATTCAGCAAACACTGTGTTGGCACAGGTACATCAGCCCTGGAAAATTGGATAGGATTGGGCCCATAATGTTCTCATTAAGATCCATAATAAACATCCACACATAAAAAATAGGGTTCCATCTGTGTGTTGCACATGGCACATTAATTTCAGAATTGTAACTGAGATGTTGATTTGATGTTGATTTCAGGTCTATGTACGTGAGATTATACAGGTATAGATTCCATCAAAATGGTATGTGCATACACGGATGTTCAGTAGTAGAGGTAGTACAGGTGCCTCCACTAAGCAAAGTGGAAAGATATAACTTTGCTTTCCTATCACATGTAAGGACAAGACTGGAGAATGCATCATCTAATCTAGGCCTGAATTCATGGCTGACAGTCTATAAAGTTGCCATTTCTTATATATCATTAAAAATTTGTCTTACCAAAGAAGTGCACTATGTCCATCCAGCAGTGACTGGCAACTGCCATTTACAGTACAAAGGTTGCAATCATTGCTGTGGTATTCTTATCAGTCGCGGACCTACCGTTGGGTGGGTGGGTGGGGGGCAAGGGCCTCCAGGCATGGAGCTCCTTTGCAGGCAGAAGGCTGCAAAGAGGTTTTCCGTTTCAGTCCGCATTCCCTCCCTTGGCCCCGTATGGCTCCGAAATAGAGTGCCGGGAGGGCATGTCAATGGGCAGGGAGGGGGCAGAGAGCTGCCGCCAGGGGTGCAGAGTGTCAACCCAGCCCCTGGGCGGAGTGTAAGCTGGGCCTGCCACTGATTCTTATGTGTTAATTCTATCATACAGTATATGATCCTATTAATGACCATTCTGGACACATCTTTTCAAAATTTTATTCTGAATTTTACATTTTACCTAAGAATTCAAACTTGCACTGAAATCTGCAACTTTTAGAGACTTGTTAGGAAGGGGTGTTTTTAATAGCTTGATTTTTCCAGGTGTCTAGTGTCAACTGCTAAGTTGTTAGCTATTAAATATTGTCCAATATTGTCAGATGCTAGGAAAGGCTAGTTTATGACTTTGCACAGACCCACAGTCTTCACAATCCCACCAACGCAGTTTCCTATCACCCTTCTTGTTTTGAAAGGTTACTGGTATGTGAGTTCCTGACTCATGGCTATATTTGAACATATTTATAGTGCTCTCTTTCAGGGAGGAAAAAAAAACATACCTTAGTCTACAATCTTAACAGTCTAACACAGACACACATACAGGGACATTGAGGAATGAAGTAAAATATAACAAAACTACCAAAGAAGGTTATACATATCTGAACATCAGGAGTGACATTGGGGTCCACCAGCTGTCCATCAGAAAGTCCATTTCACTGGGCTGACCTGTGTACCTCCCAGGACTGGTGCCACTGGTTGCATGAGTATTCAAGTGCCTTGTGCCACTACTATGCTCAACACTCACATCTATAAATGGAAGCATCCCTCAGAGATCCCTGCATCATTCTGGGATTTCTATGGATGCTTCCACTGGCCAAAGCAGAAGAAGGAACTGCTGCCATTGTTGAAGATCTTCCCACATTTGCTGACAGGGATGGTGGGAGGAGCTGTCACCTGCACTGTTACCTGCCCCTGCTGCTTGTAAAGTGGAGGAGCCAATGTGGAGTTCTGCAATTTGCTGCCAGCATGGCTGAATGTATCCTAAATGTGCCACTTAGGGGGATCACTGCCATTGTGCAGTATGTGGCATCAATAGGTACATTTTTCTAAATCAACTTGCAGAATTTTTCCAGTTCCTCGATATTTGTCTTTTTCTATTCAAGATTACTCTGGCAGAATGAAGGATTTATCATGTTTCTAGCTCAATTTTGCTTTGTATCAGGCTGCAAGATTTTGGAGTTACCAATTATTTTCAGGCTGCCAATTTCAAACGGTCACAAATTATGAGTCAGACTGATGCGCTGCAGATGAGCCACAAGCTAATTAATCCAGGGCGAACATTGGCTTAACTCCAAGTACATTTCATTCATTTATTTACTCAAAATCCCTGTCTGCCTTATCTCTCTAGATCAAGTCAACTGCACTTCTGATGGTAGTGAGATATGCAGAAAGGCTTCTCCCACAGACCACAGTGGTCTGTGGATAGGATTGATTGATTGAACAGGAGGAAGCATTCATTAGGGCTGCAGTCCTAATCACAAGCACTAGGGACTAAGCCCCATTGAACAAAACTGCACTTTTGATTAAGCATGTGCATAGGACTGTGCTGTAAGTCTTACATTGGCTTAACTGAGGTTGTGGATTAAGCTCTCTGTCTTTCTATTTTTTCATAGTTAATTCTAGATGGCCAAAGTGTGTGTGTCACAACAATTTTCACCAAAACAAACATGACAGATGCCCAGCTCTGCTTCCTATGTAGACACACTTATTGATACCTATAGTGTGTGCCCCTAACTTTGCAGTACACCAGTGGTTCTCAAACATTTTAAACCGGGACCAACTTTTTAGAATGGCACTCGTGTCAGGACCCACCAGAAGTGATGTCATAGCTGGAAGTGACATCAAGCAGGAAGTGCTGTCATTGTGATATAATCAAATGACACTCCTCTGGAATATAAATTTGGCATTCTTGAATTGCAGCAATTGCTCAACCATGAAACATCCCTGACAGAAAGCAGGACGACAAAAAAGCAGGAGGACAAAAAAGCAGGAGGACAAAAAAGCACTGAACTAAAAACCGTTTAAAAAAAAACCTTCACTTGAAAATTCAAACGGTTAACACTCGCAAAAGGAATACAGCAAGAGTAAGTTCTGCAACTTCCAAGATGGCTGCTCCCAGTTTCCCGCGACCTATCTGACCCAAGTGAGTCGCAACCCACAGTTTGAGAAACACTGCGGTATACAGATGAACTAAGAAAGTGATGCTGTGGTGTTCTTCTGTTCAGAAACTCCCCTTGGTTTCAAACCTGACTGAGTTTGCATTACAGTATAGTCCCCATTCCCATTATTCAATGCTGAACATTGCTGAATCCAAAACTGATTCAATCCTCCTGCAGCAATTCCATGAAATATTACTCTGCAATGAATTCTCCACAATATGTCTTACATATTTCCCCCCTATCTTTTTCATTCAGGTTTCAACCTGTAATCAATATCCTACCACCACCATTCCATGCTACTCATTCAAATACCATCCCAACACTGAAACCTCTGGTGACCATTAGCTAGAAAAAATGGAAAACTTGCACACAATTTAAACATCTCTAACTGGGGTGAAGGGATTGTGCAGTCCTATAGGTGTATGTGCATATGCATGTGTGTGCGTGCATGTGAACACACAGTTAGGATCCAGTTAAATTAAGCTCAAATACTCCCACTGATTTCAATAGAAGGGATTTTCTGAGCAGGTGCCACTGGACTCAATCACACTTAAATGTGCTTAACTATGACTGGCGCATCTTCCATGTTATGAAGGGCAGAAGGGCCTGGCAGAGTGGAAAGAGTTGCTGCCTCTGAAGCCTGAAGGTCACCTCGGAAGGCAGTTCGAGCCAACCGGAAGTCACCGTGAACTGCTGATACACGCAGCTGACAGGAGCTGATACACGCAGCTCCTCTCCAGCTGGTGAGAGGAGCGGAGATGATGACCCTTCCAGTGAGAGTGGAGGAGTACCCGTCAAGCCATGCGGGGGAGTGTGAGCAGCCAGAGAGATGCCGGACTGTGAAGGAGACCACCTGGACTGTAGTGTTCTTGAAAGAGAGAACTTGTGATTGTAACAACCCCTGTATGGGGTTGAAAAAAGCCTACCCATGTAAACCGCCTTGACTATTAAAGTCAGAGGAGAAATCCAAGGACCAAAAAGGTGGTATATAGATACTGGTATTATTATTATTATTATTATTATTATTATTATTATTATTATTATTATTATTATTATTATGAACAAATCTATATCCATCCCTGTTAGACATGACTGGATGGTCAATTCTAAGCTGAGAGCCAGTGTGGGGTAGTGGTTACAATGCCAGATGTCTACTGGGAAAAGTAGGTTCAATTTTCCATAATGTGTATGGTAATGTGTACCAGGCACATTGATGCTATATAAATGATATTGGGTGACTTTGGATTAATCAGCATCTCTCAGTAACCCCACCTTAAAGGGTCATTGTAAAAAATGGGCTTGATAAAAGATAAAAGATTGTGAAGATAAAAGGAGGGTTTGATATATGCTCCTCTGAGCTCAGGATAAAAATGAACGAAAACAGCCTCTTGCATTCACATTTCTATGCTGTAGCTTCCTGATGTTGCCCATGGTAGTTCAGCGAGGCTCTCTTCAGTTTTATTCCTTCAGCCAAGGGCTGTTAGAGCAAGAGTGCTTCCCTCTTAGTGCTGAGCCACGAAGCTTAATGTTTTTGACAGAGACCAGAAACAGGAGCTCTGGTGCTTGAGAAAACCATGGACTACTCGAAAGCATTTCCTCCCGATAAGCCGGCTCTTGCTGCCAGCATCGCTTCTCCAGCACCTCTGATGTAACACAGAAGGCAGCCTTTCTGGGCACAGCAGATGAGCAAGCAACCAGCAGGAAATCCCCTGAGGCTAGGCTATTTTGGAAATGTTTTAGTTATGGATTCAGCTTCTTCAACCTGGTCATGATTATGCAGGGTGACAGCCCATACATAGCAGGGATTTTCTTCTTTGAGAGTGAGAGGGCTGTGGGATCCCAGCAGGGAAGACGTAATGCTCCTTGCCTGTTCCAGTTCTTCCCAGATAATAAGCATTTGTAATGGCACTGGCTGCAGAATATGGAATCAACAGAAGTGAACGCAACTTTTGCATTCCAATTTTCTACCCAATCAGTGCATGTCAGCTGAATGTAACCTTGGCAATATACCCCAAAGTCCTTTTCGGAGCAAGCAATTCAATTACCTGTCAACATACACAACAGATGGAGAAGACAGTCTTGCTGTAGGAGGAGTAATTGTATCACTGTTCATCTCCATCTTTAAGAAGCCAGTTAGATGTGTGGTCCAGTACAGGAAAATTGGAGTATCTACCCTCCTAAACATTTTTTTAAAAGCTAAATATTGTTAAGCAAGGAACTAATGTCAATACTCCTGAGACTAGGTCTAGATCTCTTTGTGTTTACAAACCTCCAGAATTGGCCTGGGGTCTTCAAGAATCAGCATCAATCTTCAGTTGACTACTGAAAACAGATTTTCACAGGGCCTCCATAAATTTCCAATATTACATCATGCTGGGAAATGCTGCTCCGGGAATAACATCAGTCGGTGTTAGTAACCAAGTCTATAAGGACCACCTGGTGCAAGCCTCATTACTTTGATAACAGAGCTTAGTCTTTTTCATAAACACCATCAACATTTAAGATAGCTGGTCATAACTCAAGGTTCTACATCAGCGCTGTAGCTCCTTCTTTGCATTCTTTCTGATGCCTCTAACGCCTCCAGATTATTACCCTTTGATAATCTGTCCTGCTATGTTACCTGCACACATCAATGTCTCATAGACCAATCCCTAAGAATGTTTGTAGCCATCACTTATGCCAGCCTGTCCCTGAGCAATCACCTCAATGCACTTCAATCACCCCAATGCGCCCCAATACAAACCAGCTCCCTGATTATGATTACAACTCATATTGAATTGGCAACAGGGCTTGCCGCTTAGCTTCATGGACTACTCAAACATGCTATCACAGATGGAGGTATGCAATTCATATGATGGTTCAGGCAAGCCCTTCTAAATATACTATGAATCAAAAGTTAATACTCATATACTTAATATCTCTGGATAAATGGGCAAATATAACAGAAGATCCAATTGACAGTGAAGTGCCTTTGCAGTGTCCATGGGATAACGAGATAGTCTAGGTACTGTAATAGCACTGGCATAGCTAATGAAAGTGTAGCCTGATGCAGAGGGCAAAATGATGTCTGGAAGGGACAACAGGAAGTGACATCACAGTTGTATTTTAATTTTTTTGTTTTTTTGCCATAACTTTTGACAGAGTGAAGATATTTCACTCCAATTTGTTTCATTGCATTCTGCATGAAATTCCACATTGAATGATATATACCATGACATTATTCATAAAACCCGCAATTTTAACAAACCGTGATTTTTACATGACAGTTGTATTTTCCTTAAATTTTGATAAAGATATTACACTCCAGTTTGTTTCATTGCATACTGCATTAAATTCTGCATCAAATGGTATACAACATGACAGTATTATTCAAACATACCAAGGTTCTGACAATTTTGGCCACTAGTATCAAGCTCAGCTTGTTCCTACCCCCCAAAGCTTGTTGCCTGCTGCAATTTTGTAATAGTTTGCTTATAGAAATGCTTGCCATGTTTTAATGAAACACAACCTCTTCTACACAATGGCATTCTTCCCGTTTCTTCCTATTGATACCCAGAACCAGCTATACTGACTCTGCAGCCTCAAAATTAATAATATTGGATCTATTATTTATTGTTTGTAGTATTATTAATGTTAATAATTAGAAATAGCTAAAAACTACAAGCAACACACCAGACGCAATAAGCAGTTCTCAATGATATCACGAAAGAGTAGACTCTTCAAAACTCAATGCTCTACCATCAACCTAGATCATCATTGTTTTGCCCCATTCCCTTCACTGAATGGGGTGAAACCCTGCAGTAGTCCACCCAAGTCCCTCAAGCTCCACCCTGAATATAATGTTCCCCTGTTCCAATGGAGATCCTGGCAGAGGGACACTATCATCTCATTGTTCGCACCATACACCAAAACAAGAAAACAAAAATTCAACAGATCTTGGATTCTCATTACTCCTATTCAGGGGTTTGTCTCCCCGGGAAGCTGAATGCAAGAGGGCTTCCTAGAAGCGCACCATTGATGCACATGGTTAGCCCTGCAATCAATTGTATTCAATAGTATTCAATCAATAGTATTTATATACCGCTTTTAACACAAAGTTCACAAAGCAGTTTACAAATAGTAATAATAAAGTTAAATGGTTCCCTGTCCCAAAGGGCTCACAATCTAAAAAAAATGCAGACCACCACCAGCAACAGCCACTAGAAATAAAAAGACACTGTGCGGGGTGAATTGGAACAATTACTCTCTCCCTGCTAAATATAAGAAGAACACCCCTTAAAAAGTGCCTCTTGCCTAGTTAGCAGGAATGTACACCCCACATTCCCCATGAACAGCATTTGTCTACATCAGCAAACACTGAATATGACCAGAGATATTGTCACCCATGATTGCCACCCTAGAACACAGGATTGCACTCTTGGGTTAGCATTTGTCTGCAGGGGGGAGCACAGATGGTGGGGCTAAGCACACATGCAACCCCAGGAAGTGCTCATGCTTTACCACAAATAGACAAACAACAGTAGGGCTGTTTTCATTCAGGGAAGTTCCAAGTGACCTGGAAAGGTTATTTATTTGAGGGTGCGATCCTAACCTGGAGTTAGGCTGGCACAGTTAGGCCAGCAAAGTTTGGCTGGCACCAGGGCCACCATAAAGCGTGTTTGGACCACTCTTGGAGTCAGGGAGGATGGCGCACGTCTGTGTGCTGGCCTCTCTGAGTGGTCCAAACATACTTTACGGTGTCCCTTGTGCCAACCAAACTTTGCTGGCCTAACTGTGCCGGCCTAACTCCAGGTTAAGATTGCACCTTAAATTACTTTTAGCTTGCTTTTTGAGCCAAGCTGATCCACTAAAAAAGTATACCAAAAATTAAAATATGATAATTGTCAGTTACACAACCAACAATACAAATTAAAACAATAAAAAACCAATAAATCCAACAGATGTACCAGCAGGGAACACAAATACAAATGGATCTGAAACATCCTCTAAAACAGTGTTTTCCATACTGTGGGTCGGGACCCATCAGAGGGTTGCAAGCCAATTTCAGGTGAGTTGTAAAGCACCTAGAGAGGCCATATTAAAAATATGGGAAGATGGGATGCTGGAAAGAGGGAGGGCAGTGTGGTTGTTTGGCTTGTGTCAAGGTTGTAAATAGGCTTTTTCCCTTTCTGATTCACTTTGCTATTGGAAAATGGCTGAGAAATCTCAACGTATTGCTGCATTCTTGAAAAGCAGCAGGTTCTGGTGTCACAGTGAGGGCACTTCTGGCCATGGCATCACTTCTGGTAGGTCTCAGCTGATTGTCATTCTAAAAAGTGGGTCCCATTTGCGAACCACTGTCAGTGGCGTCTCTACGGGGGGGGGCAGAGAGCTAAGTTTTGCAAGGAGCCTTACCCTGTCATATAAATCCCTCCTCTCCCTTGCTGCTGTAGCCAGTAAGCAATGCCAAGATGTTGCTTTTCCCTGTGAGGATTGGCTAAAACTGTGTGCAGGAAAGGAGTGATTTCCACTGCAAGGTAAGGCTTCTTGCAAAACTTAGAGCTCTGCCCTCCCTATAGAGACACCACTGACCACTGCTCTAAAGTAAAACTATTTTGCCCCTATAGCTGAAAACCAATAAAGAAGCAGCCCTTGGAAGCAAGTTCTCTGCTCTCAGTGTCCCCACTGAAAAGGCTCTGTCTGATATCATCACTCTTTGCATCTCTGCAGTACAGGTCCTCCATAGATTACCGAAGTGTGCAGAGGAAGAAAGGGTGACCCAATTATTAGACCCAGTTTGCAGACACACATACATTGGACAAAAACAAACAAACAAACAAAGAATCCTATGGACAGCACCTTGCCCAGGTCAACTTGTGATCAGTTCTTGCCTCAGATAAATGAGGCGAGAGAGGAAGGCAATACGTCTGAGCCTGGGTTTTTCCCTCTTAGCAAACAGAGCAGTGCCCAATCAATTCCTGCTTAAAATATCCTAGGCAATTACAAGATAATTGTATTTTAAAACGCAATAATATCAGTGCTGGAGGGAAAGAGGCTTTGAACCAGCAGCTTCTCTTGCTCTGTGCTACGGTTCATTCATCCAGCTTTTTACTATATGGCATGCTGCAGCTCCCCACCCCCTCATCCTACTCCTACAGAATTGTTAGTCTATCATTAGATCAAAGGGAGGATCATTTAACAATGATTGATTCTTTTGGAGCCATCCACCCTGGTGGGAAAACAATAACCACCAGCCGATGCAATGTGTTCTGGAGAGGTATAGGCAAAAGTGTGATACGGGAAACAAGCTCTCCATGTGCACATTAAGGCATGATCCATATTTGGCAATGGATGCTTTTCTCCCTAGCTTTGTCTTTATTACAACTGTCTATTGGCACTGGAATCCCACTGGTGAGGGAAAGCTTACTAATAAAATATCTGCAGTACACTCAATGATGATAGCGTACATATTGTACAGGCAGGCCACCAGCATGATAATATTTCTCCGCCCTCAGTATTAAGCTCACTAAATGGGAAACAGCAATTAAATCAAATGCAGAGAGCTTGTTACAGGACAAATCTAGTGGGATGTTAATACTAGAATATAAATACAGTAGATACACTCACTTCAGCCTCCTGTGGTGGGGATTCCTGGATCTTTTGTGTAAACTTTTTCCCAAGAATATTAGCCCTTGTTTCCTTTCACTCAGCACACCTGCGACAGTGTCATCTGCACACAGACTGCTCCAGATTAATGTAAATGGCTTAAATGGCTGATTTAGTTATCTTCCCAGCCTCATGTGACTGCCCTGACTCACAGGTGCTGAGCTAAATGTTTCTACACACCCTTAAGCTCCTTACACAACTACTTCTATTGGCCAAACTACACGATACACAGTTTACATGTGTTTTTGTCTGATTTTTTTTTTTAGGGAGAGTAGCCTTCAGAATGGGGGAAAGAGGCATTGTAACCAGCGGTGTTATGCTGCCGGAATGCTGGGCGGGACATCCGGGTGATCAACAGCCCGCCCGTCGCGTTCCGGAACATTACGCCGTTTGCATAACGCTCCGGAACACGACGGGCCGGCTGTCGATCACCCAGATGTCCTGCCCAGTGTTCCGGCAGCATAACACCGCTCATTGTAAACCACGTAACCTTAACCCTTCCAGCCATTCCCAAGCGGATTTTCATTGTAATGGTGGAAAAAAATACAGTTAACAAACAAGAGAGGATCCTGACAGCTGCAATTCACAGGAACACAAAACCTGGTCAGCTGTTGGGACTGATATGTCTTTTTACGTGTTCTCACTGCCTTTGAAATACAATATTTTCTTAGGAAATATTTTGCTTTTTATCAGACCAGCTCAATTACAAGGTTTCTAACCAATGAAAACCATTTACATTTGAGTTTTCATTTGCCAACGAACTGAACTGCAAGGAAGTAAAGTATTTCTTTGAAAAAGATTATATGCAAAACGTATTTGAAACAACTAAGAGCGCAATCCTAACCTAGAGTTAGGCTGGCCGAGTTTGGCCAGCACAAGAGCCACTGTATGCTTGGACCTCTCTTTGAGTCAGACAGGACAGCACACAGACGTGTGCCATCCTCCCCACTCCGAGAGTGGACCAAACATGCTTTACAGTGGCCCTGGGGCTGGCCCCACTTTGCTGGCCTAACTGTGCCAGCCTAACTCAGGTTAGGATTGCACCCTAAGAAAGGTCTCATTAGCTGACCTGCAACAGGACGCATCTCTTTCTCCCTATAAATCTGTTTAATTTGAAATGCAAGGTACTTTTTTGACTGGATCAATCCCCACCAGCCTTATGAGATCACTTGAAATAATAAAGCATTTTATGGCAGCAAAAGAAGGCAGCTCAATGTTCTGGGCTCAATTAGGTACTGATACTACTATTTCTAAATGCTGAGAAATACTGAGCATCCCCCTTGATTCTCCATCCATTTGACTATTGTAGCCACGTCTTCTCTTACCCTAACGTGTTCCTAGCTCAACACTCCTTAGTCTGATGACTCACAATGCACAATTAATTTTGTGGCTAATATGGACACACTAGAATAAGATTGTGCTGCTCCACAGCCTGGCATAACAAGATTATTTTTCCTCCCACAATTTACCCCTTCACGCTACATTTCTAGGCTGCTTCTGATTAGGAGCTGCATCAGCCGCTGTTCTATGTATTTAAATCCTGAACCTTATGATTCTATTTTAAAACAGCATCCTCTTCCATCAACTGTGGTGTCCAATACATACTTTCATAGAGTCTTCTCTAATACATAGAGCCTTCTCTAGCTTGTTTTTCTGAAATTAAAGACCAAGCACAATAGTGTGCTTGTGGACACAGCAATCTCTGAGCAATCCAGGGTGGTGAGGTAAGGGGAAGATGCTCACTCACAGTTACAATTCAAAATCAAAACAAAAATCCACATACCCAATTTTTTTGGGGGGTGGGGTGGGCAAATGGCAGAATCAGAAAGGTGCAGGCTGGCACTCAGGATGAGGCTGTGAGACTGGAAGTTTGTTTTTTTTAAGTCCAGCTCCAACTCATTGCATTCTGATAGCAAGATCAGACATCAATTAAAAAGTACAGGCTGTGATTCTACCAATTTCATTCAAGGTAATAATTTCAAGCTTATTTTAATAGCATTGGGGCAAAATATAATTGCTCCCTAGTCCTTTTACTTTACAGCAACTAAGAGCGCAATCCTAACCTGGGGTTATGCCAACGAAGTTTGGCCTGCACAAAGGCCACTGTAAAGTATGTTTGGACCACTCTCAGAGTCAAAGAGGCCAGCACACAGACATGCGCCATCCTCCCTGACTCTGAGAGTGGTCCAAACGTGCTTTATGGTTGGCCCTTGTGCTGGCCTAACTGTGTCAGCCTAACTCCAGATTAGGACTGTACTCTAAAGCTGAGCACAGAAACATGAAATAGTTACGAACTCTTCCTGCTGACCATGCACCACTCCTATCCCTGCTCCTGTCTGTTTTAAGCTGTGAGCTTCTTGGGTTTGGGACTTTTTACATGTATGTCTTGGGCAAAACAGTCATGAGACTGGCTGATACCTTTGCTTCAGACAGCAGGTTGTCTGCGGGTGCCCAGCCTCTCCACTCAGCTTATCTTCTTTTGCTCCAGTTCTGCTGCTCCTTCTTTTAAAGTGGTCAGCAGAGAGAATGCTGGATGCACAAGTTTCCACTCCGACGGTTCTCTCCATCAAGCCACTTTACAAAAAGGGGCAGCAAATTGGGAGCAGGAGGGCAGACAAAGATGGGGAGGTGTTGATGGGGCAGCAAGGTGGACAGGACAATTTTTTTGGGGGGTGGGAGGAGTTACATGGCGGATTGATATTGGCCATCCATGGTGCACATCAGTGGAAATATAACGACGACGATTTGGTCAGATTCCAGAAGAAGAACAATATGAGAAAGTAACAAAAACCAACATCTACTGTATCAAGATTAACATATGTATTGTGGGTGGTATACACTTTCTTGGATTAATTTTGTCAGAAACATTTTTCCAATCTATGCCCAAACAAACAGCTAATTTCTATCAATAATTCCCCCATGCCACATTCTTTGCTTCACTTAACTGGGATGTGGGAAACTAGTTCCTTTCTCACTTATTTGTTGTTTTATGACCTCAAACAGGAAAGCGTCTCATCTTTCTAAAGGATGTGTTTATTTAATTGAATATACGTTGTATAATGGATCAAGAAGAGTCATGTCTTCACCATACAGGCAGCTTTCCAGCTCTCAGCATTGCTTCCAAATGACTATAGCACTGTGTTTTCTCAGTAGCTTAACCAAACACTAGAGGCACAACTGCAGGGTAATTGAAGCTGTTTCAATCCACCAGTAAGCCATGGAGCATGATGTTGTTGTGTTGTTTTGTTCCACCATCTGGGAAGTACTTTTTATTTAAGTTGTCGATCATCGTACTGACCTTTGGCTATAAGGTTCCCACAAGATTTTCTGCCATTTTTAGGTGTGTATGTCAGGCTGCATTTATAAGTAAAAAGGTAAAGGTTTCCCGAATGGTCTAGTCGTGACCGACTCTAGGGGGCAGTGCTCATCTCCATTTCTAAGCCGGCATTTGTCCAAGGACAAGCTTCCATGGTCATGTGGCCAGCTTGACTATATGCCAAGGTGCATGAAATGCCGTTACCTTCCCACCAAAGTGGTACCTATTTATCTACTTGCATTTTTACGTGCTTTCAAACTGCTAGGTTGGCAGGAGCTGGGACAAGCAATACAATGGGAGTTCACTCGGTCGCGCAGTCTCAAACTGCCAACCTTCCGGTCAGCAAGTTCAGCAACAGCAATTTAACCTGCAGTGCCACCCTGTCCCCCCACATTTATAAGTACAAAGCCTCAAAACAGCATTTTTTAAAGTGGAAATGTAGAAAAATAGCATACACAAAGCTAGAACATACAAAATACAATACCAGGCAGCCCAATCCTATGCTGCTTGACTGCCCGGGAGTGCAGCGGTAGACAGGTAACACCTGCTGCATCCCACAGCAGCCAGGCAGCCTTAGGAGGCTCTGTGGGGGAAGGGGACATTTTCCCCAGGGTAAGGGTGCAGCGTGGGCAATGGGTCTCCTCACTTCTGTGCCAGCTATTTAGCTTTGCGCAGCCTTGCACAGCGGTAGGGTCCAGTGGCGAGAGTTGCCACCCCCGCTCCACCCCCCGCCCCAGAATGCCCTCCCCTCCCACCCCAAAAGTCTGCCTCTCCAGTGAGTGGTGAACTCACTAATTGAGTAACTGCTTGCTGCCGGCATTGGAGGCGCTCTACGGAGCCTTGCATGACACTTGCCCCGGCAGTAGAAGTGTACTGTCTATGGTATGGGCTATCGGATTGGGCCCTAAGCATATATGTTGCAGTGGGGCAGTTTCTTTTAATTCCCAATCAAATAAAAATAGGTAGGAACATTACCAAGGTAATTGACACAGCCCTTTATTATCCAAATATATATCCGCTGATTAGTGATTGCATTCAAATAAATACATATTTAATTGCCCTGTTCAAAAATCAAACAATTGTACACAAAATCACCAATCATGTTAGATTTTGAAGTACAGGATTAGCTACTTTTTTTTGTAAATCCACACCTTTAAGAAGTCTGTTCGGGCCCCCACCCTCAGAAGCGCTCAGAGCAGTTGCTTCCACCTTTTTAGCAAAGAAAGCAGTCAGCTGCTCAGAGTGACTCACAACCACTCTATGGGGGTGGGGGTGGTGCAGGAGAAGGTATTTTGACATCCCTCAAGGTGTGGTAGGTGGGGCCCTGTACTCCCTTGACCCATCGATCAACAGACTTTGGAAGCCTTTGGAAAACCTCCCAGAACCAAAGTCATTGAACCTCATAGCTGACATGGCTTAAGGTCCCCAGAATTACAGACTTGTGACCCTGGCCACTCAATTTGGCCTTTCAAGCTGACTCTTGAGCAAACGCCTTCTCTTGTACACTGCACACTGTAGACACAGTTTGCCCATCCCCCCTGCTCAATAAGTCACCTCAAGTGTCTGCTTGGACTGATGTCTGAACATCCTTTCTTGGATCCACCCTCAAGTTTAAGTTTGAGTCCCCTGGAATTTGACTTGGTACCTGAAGTTCTCTAGTTCTCCACATTCCTTGGAACATCTCAATATAGAAAACTACTTAACAAACTTAGCACAGCAATTACAGACATGTCCACTCAAACATAAGATGCCCTGTTTAATAACTTACTCCTGTATATAGTATTGCAGCCTAGGACAGGTAAACTTCCGACTTCCCCTACTGCATACCAACAAATGTGAAGTACAACCTTGCAGCCTTTTTCTCTGCCTTTCCCCAACTTACCTACCCATATGTTTTCTGTATCCTTCTCCTGTTTTCTGTATCCTTCTCCCTCTCTTGCTCGAGAGTCTGTTACTTCCACACAATCCTTGCAATCCCAGGAAATTTAGCACTGCTTACATGCTGGACCACAGAGTGGCATCCCCTTGTTAATGTCCAGCAGATGCTGTACTCCCCCACTTTTCAGTTTGCAAAGTGATACCACTTTGCTAGTCAATTTCAATACTTGGTGAATGAGGTTGTTTTTTTTACATGCTTTTCCTTTTTCCTATTATTATAAATAATCCTTCAATCAGCAGGTATTTATTTCTTACTCTTCTTCTTGCCTTTTCTTGGTATTAACCATCCAAGTACTGATATAAAGTCAATCATTATCCACGAGGGTTAGGTTCTAGGAAATCCATGCAGATAGCAAATTTGCAGATAATGTCATTGATCCCATGGGATCATTGGGGTTAGGTGCAAGGGGTACCTTATCTGCCATCAGAAGAATCCAGCAGAGACCCTCAGGAAGCCAGCAGAGTGCAGAAGGAAGTGCCAAAAGATCTCTGAATGCTGCAAACACCTTCCAGAGGCTGCAGGGATCTTCAGAATGGCATCTGCAACCAGCATGGACCCCTTAAACATGGCCGGTGGATGCTTCTGCTGGCCATTTTAAAGGGGCCAGTGCTGGTTGCAGGTTCCAATCTGCAGGCTTTAGAAGATCTTGTGGATAACAAGAGCAGAGGGACAGATAACGAGGAAAGTAGCAATTCTGCCCCTTGCAGATAACCAAGTGAGGTTGCATATAAAGACTGACTGTAAGACCACACCATGAGTCAATGGGTAAAGATCCCTGCACAAGAGTAAGTGTTGCAAGCGTGTCACAAAACATGGGTTTCTAGAAAGCACGTTTGGTAACAATGGCAAGAATGCTTTCTTCTAAAAACCAGCCATGGCCAACAAGAACATAGGTCCTTTAAACCAAGCAGTACTTCATTGCAGGAGCCTATTAATTTGCCCTTTTTGTGTTATTGGCATAGGGAAACATGAATTGGTGGCATTGCCTTCTCATGCAGTCAAGATGATGCTTGGCAAGACAGCCTGTTTCTGGCATGATTTACATCCCTGGATGACGTTTTCCATATTGAAGGCATGCAAGTTTCTCAAGTTCAAGGTATGTTGACTTAGGTAATGTGATGCTTTTCCCAAGATCAGCAAGAGCATCAAAGAGCTCCTGTCTTTTAAACCCTACAGGAAATACCCTTCCTTTCCTTTTCCCATAAAAGGTCATTATCAAATATAATGAAAATAAAAGGAGTTGGGCATCTTTTGGCAGAATTTGGCAGAAATAGGAGTTCTGCCTATTATTGAATCCTTGTGTATGGCAAACTAGTGATAATTAGTGCGAGAAGGATGTCCTTATAAATCCATAATTTCTGAAAACCTTCATCCCTTCTAAATAGCATTTATAAGAATTTTCAAAGTGCTGCTCCCTATTCTCACCAACAGGAAAAACAAAAGCAATTTTCAATAAAGCAGTGGGGCTTGTAAATATTTGATAGCTTGGGAGCCACAAGCTGCCCAGTGGCTCTGCTCCAAATTCTTTATGATGCTATTAAGATCTGTGGCTAAGATCCAAAAGGCAAGCCTGGCTGAACTCTGGCCACTGCCTCAGGCAGCATCAAATTTTGCAACTCTTTCATGTATGCACACAAGCAGCAGCAGTAGGTATTCCCCTGGCCCCACCTTCCTTAAGTGACACTGGAGGAGAGGGAAATAACGAGCTACCACTGCTTTCCTTGTCTACTTGACTGCTTAGGAAAGCAACTGGGTGGGCAAAGAAGGTGAGGCGATCTGGAACTCGCTCCCTTACCTTCAGCTCCAGAGCCACCCTCTTTATCCTTGCTGTTCTGGTTATTATTTATTTATTTATTTATTAAATTTATACCCCGCCTTTCTGCCCAAAGGCACCCGTGGCATTACAACAATTAAAATACAATAAAATCATTATGTAATAGTTAAAAAACAATAGTTAAAACAATAGTTAAAAAACAATAGTTAAAACAATATTAAAACAATTAAAATTTGAAACAGCCAACCCTGTGGATCATGAAGTATACAAGAGTGTAAAAAGAGGATGCAAAAACCAGCCAGCCTGTCAACAACTAAAAGCCTGCTGAAACAAAAAGGTCTTCAGCCCCCACTGAAATACTGCCAAAGAGGGAGCAGTTCTTAACTCTAAGGGGAGGGTATTCCAAAGTTGGGGGGCCACCGCCGAGAAGGCTCTCTTACTGGCCGCCACCCCTCTCACCTCTCCTGGTGGCGGCACAGTCAAAAGGGCCCCCCCAGATGACCTCAGAGTACGGGTAGGATTATACAGAAGGAGGTGGTCCCACAGATACCCCGGGCCCGAGCCGTAAAGGGCTTTAAAAGTCAAACCAGCACTTTGAATTGGGCCCAGAAAAGAACCGGCAGCCAGTGTAGTTGCCGAAGCAACCGCTCAACAGAGTCAAACCGATGTGCCCCAGCAACCACACGAGCAGCCACGTTCTGTACTAGTTGTAATTTCCGGACCGTCTTCAGAGGCAGCCCCACGTAGAGCGCATTGCAATAATCTAATCTAGATGTCACTAGGGCATGGGTCACTGTGGCCACTGTGGTTGAAATGTTAGGTGTTCCCAGCATGGTCGACTCATCCTATTTAACAAAATGGGTTGATCCAGATGGAGGAGGTGGTACCAATGCTCAAGGTAAGGGGGAGGGGGTTCGGGTGTGCTCCAAATTGCTGGGTTCTATCTCTCATCGCTCACCTGGCTGCATGTGAGGAGGTGATGGTGGCTTTTTATCCCTCCCATCCTCTAGAGTGGTGGTCTCCAAACTACAGCCCAGGGGCTGGCTTGCCCCAAGATTTCATCTAGCCCGCGGCAAAGTATTTGACATTTTTATTCATTATATATCATTTCTCAGTTTAAGCATGGTATTGGTTCTTTGTAAATGTCACAACTTCTTTTGTTCTGAACCATATCATGCTGATAACAAAAAAGATTCCTGCAAAAGTTATTCATTCATTTAAAAATGATTTATTTCGGCCAGTGAAGCTGTGTAAAATATATTATGTGGCCCTTGACTTCTGCTCTAGTGCAACTGGAGAAAAAGGTGGGCTGCCTCTGCTCTGATTCCCTGCTTGCTTTCAGTGAGTGGGAACAGGATTGAGGAGCTGACTCACATTCCCGGAGCACCCCTGGAGGGACAGTGAATAGATTAGCCCCCTGCCCATTGGATTGCCACACTCTCTAGTCCGCCACTCCACTGGGCGCCCTGATCCCCTTTCCACTTGCTAGAAGCAAGCTAGAAAAGGATCTCAGCAATGACAGCCAAAAAAAGGGACACAATCAAGCTGCTGTAGCTCCTCATCACTTCCCCCTACCTACTTGGCGCTCAATTACCAGGTAGGGAGTGACAGGCAATTTGGAGCCGGCCCCCCATTCTCTTTACTTACAAAGACTGAGCTATGCAGCTTCCCACTCTACGCCTCTTACGCAACAAGCACAAGTTGCAAATGGCTCTGAAGATGAGGGGTAGGGGCTTCACACAGGAGCTCAGGTTCCTGCAAAACTTAGTGTATCAGCCCCCTTCTAGGAATGCCACTGCTGAAGGGTGTGACAGGGGCCTGGCTTTAAAGTATTTAAATATGACTTTAAATATGCTTTCAATAAATATGCTTTCAATATGACTTTAAATAAATAAAGCTTTAAATATGACTCCAAGGCCCCAATTTAGAACTAGTGCTGCAAGAACACTAGTTCTAAATTGGGGCCTTGGAGTCATATTTGCCACCTCTTCTATTCATCTTATTTCATTACAGGGGTTCTGTTGGTAGGACGAGGTCCCTTTAACTGCAAAATTTTAATTCCAGTCAAGATACTTTGGGATTTTGAATCTTGGTTACAGGTTCATTCAATAACTTGGCTGTGCTCGACTGAAGAAAATCCATACCTACTGTGACTTCAGAATGTCTACTGTCCTCAAACATTGAGTTATTTGAAGTATTCTGGATATGATGTTGGCAGGTTCACCATTTCCAGTCGATATTGTATATAATGGAAGAGAAGTGGCATGCTTTATCCAATCATTAAAAAAAACTGGCCTTATGAAATGGATAGCTGAAAGACACAAACTTCAATCAGACTCATGCTGCGCTCCATCAAAAAGGAAGATGGATTTTACCCATTTTGATACAAAAAAACCTCCAAAAAGCAAGAGTCTAAGGCCAATCCTCAGCCCTTATTGCTGGCAGTATGTGTGTACCACTGGCTAAAAGTGTCACAAATGTGCCAGAAAGCACGCTCACAACACCACACTCCTCTTGCTGGCCCAGCGCTACTTAGCACCGGGCCCCAATGCAAGCGGATGGAATTTCAGGCCAGCCGCCTGTAAGCCCGTTCGGAGCAGGAAGGGAGGTGGAGAGGGGGAGGAACTGGGCGGGGCAAGGGTGCAGCAGGCTCATGAGGGGGCAGGGACAGTGGCAGCTTCAGCCATTGCATCCCAACCCCCCTCCAGAGCTGGGTGGCCCAACATGGGTCTCCTCGGCTCTGTGCCCGCTCAAATGTGGGTGCAGAGTTGAGGAGACCCATTGCTGCTGGCTGCGGTCTCCCCGGGGGAAGGGAGGAAACACTCCCTTCCCCCAAGGAGACCTTCAGCAGTAACCCGGCAGGGCCAAGATCCAGCGGTCACCATGTGCACTGCTGGGCTCAGGATTGGGCTGTAACTCTTTTGATTCCTTCTCCACACATTATATTGTCACATTCTTGAATACAGCTGTGCAAAAATCACAGAAAGACTAACAGGACCCAGCCTGATTTTCTGTTTATGTCCTCGAAATACTTATTCTCCATTCCTAATTTCCTATCAGGAAATCTTTGGATCTCACTGACGACATAACTCCTCATACACATGCTTGCATACTGTAATTGTAACAGTGGACTTTCAGAACACCATCGTTCATTTTGAGCTTTAAAGCTGAACAGTCAGCTTTAAACTCAATAATTGTATCTCCAAATCTGGCCCTGCAAAACCTTCTTTTCAAGTATTCTTAAAAATGATGTGAATGTGTAGAAGTCACCAAAGGGTGTTTTCACATATGAGGCCAATCCTACTTGGAAACAAATACACTAAGTTCAATGGAGCTTTCTCCCAAGTAAATTCATTTCGCTGCATCCTAAACGCCACCAGGAAGGTTGGAGCCTTCCCTGTTCTTCCGAGCCTCTGGACGCTGCCACCCACTGAGGTAAGATGGCAGGAGAGGAAGGAGGCTATGGGGAGAGGGTGGGGAAGGGAGAAATAGCACACGGAATGGGGCAGTGACAGGTTGGGGGATGGGCAGACTGGGTCTAAGCCCCCAAATCCTAACCCTTTTCACAAACTCAATCCCACTACCCCTGTGCCAGTTATTTAGTCAGCACAGGTCTGAGTAGACCCCCCACCCACCCAGTGCACTGAAGGCTTACCCTTGGGTATGACCTCCACATCTGCACAACCACCACCACCACCACCACCCCTAGACGCAGCAGAAGCCATTTTGGCCCTCCTGTATCAGCAGGGGAACAGACTAGGATTGAACACTTAGACAGTGACCATATTCATCCTGATCAGCAATATACTGTGTTTGATTGTTTTGGATGAAATGAGAAAGCACTGGAGATCTGTGGTGTCTTTGTAATATTTGCTTTGTTTACACACACACACACACACACACACACACACACACACACACACAGAGAGAGAGAGAGAGAGAGAGAGAGAGAGAGAGAGAGAGAGAGAGAGCATAAGTGGAGGCAAAGATGCACTCCTACAAGGCAGCAGATTCTCTCTCACTTCATGTTCCCAGGAGAGACCCCCTACCACAAATAGCTTCACCTTCAGCCAAAACACGACAGCTGTCTTTCAAGTTTTCCGTCCTTGAATTCAAACTGCAAAACTGCTGTTAGCTGCCTCTCTGTCCTTTCCTCAAAACTTTGATGGATTTCACACACCAAAGGCCAGGAGCTGTCAAGACACATTAAGGCTTTTTTAGCAAATACTCAAGTCCCACCGGGTAACACTTCAAGCAAAATTGTGGTGACAGACCCCATTCATAGTCATCACAACAGCCAAGCTCACTCCAGAATTTATCATCTGATAGCCCCAAGACTTACATTATCACTGTTGTGTTCCTCTAAATATTAAATAAGGTTGTCATCATGTATGAGTAATAATTTTTCTATTCATTTTATTCATGTTCTTATTCCATTGGAAACTAATATCCACTGGAAACTAATTAGTACCTAATGGAGATAATGAAACTTAATCTACACACCTGTTGTATGGTATTTGGTATGTACTAGCCTTGACTATGTTGCTTCTCTACAGTAATGCAGTAAACAACCTGTACTATTTTTCTATGAAAAATAGTAAACAACCTGTACTATTTTCAACCCCATCGGGCTGGCTGGGGCTCACCTGGGTGCAAGGGAAAACCCTCCCCTTGCCCTGTGCTGTGCCGCTGCCACCTCCTAATGGCCTTAGGTTGCAGCCCTGCTGTGCCAGCCTTGCTATGCTGGTGCTGCTTCCAATTGGGCTGCCCATGTGTGTCGCTGACCCATGTCTGGAGGACATCACTTTATCTCCCAGATGCTACCAGAAGTGCCATCCGGGAGGTGTTCTGAGGGGTGGGGAGGCAGTGCTCAGCCTCCTTGCTTCTCAGAAGGCCTGCCAGAGGTTTCTCAAAAATGGGAAATGCCTCTCAGGGCGCAATCCTAACCTGGAGTTAGGCCGGCACAGTAAGGCCAGCAAAGTTTGGTTGGGACAAGGGACACCGTAAAGTATGTTTGGACCACTCTTGGAGTCAGAGAGGCCAGCACACAGATGTGCGCCATCCTCCCTGATTTCAAGAGTGGTCCGAACATGCTTCATGATGGCCATTGTGCCAGTCAAAATTTGCTGGCCTAACTGTGCTGGCCTAACTCCAGGTTAGGATTGCGCAAGCAGGAGGGAGGAACTGGGTGGGGGTGGGTGGGCCAGTGGGCGTGCTGGCCCAGGGAGGGGGTGGGTATGGGATGGTTAGGCCACACCAAGGCTCCATCCACGGATCGCATGACCCCAATTTGGGCCACGTGGCTATACAGCAGGCGCAGATCTGAGGAACCCTATGGGGAGCTTGGAGCCTCCCCAGGGGCAAGGGTGCGAACATGGGCTTGCCATGGGGAGGCTCCCCAGTGCTGGATGTGCTGGATAAGGCCAGCCGGATTGCCATTTAGGATTGCACCCTCAATTAGCCTCACAGATGGGCCATCCCCGATCCTACAAATCTCCACCACTATTCCCTGTTCCCCCTATTCATGTGGACACTGAAAGTGTTCTTTCAGTAGGAGAGACTCAACAGTTTTTGCAAGATATCACTATGTATTGCTGTATGGATTGGAGGAGGAGTTAGTCCTTAGAGTCTGTCGTCTGATGCCCTTGGACTAATAATGCTAACCCATTATTCCCTATAAAATTCACATGGAATCAACGCATCTTAAGGACGAGAGGGGACACAGTGCTCTGCAACAGAGGAAGTGGTTGGTATTGTTCAGGGCTCTAAACCATGAACTTTGGTAACATGTTCTATATTTCTGCTGTTAAAGTCAACTAAATAAAATCTAAGTCACATTTTTTTAAAATCAACAGATATGAGGACTAGAGATTTTTAAAACTAGTTTTGCTCATTTCTGAGTTCCATTTGCTATAAGTAATAAGCAGAAATCATTTCTAATTCTTGGAATAAAATCAGAGACTGTCATTTCCACCAGATTGAAAAACGTGTCATCTGCTTCTCTTAGTTTTTCTAGGTATGTAAATTTAAATTGCACATTGCCTTACATCAATGCTGGCCTAAAAATAGACATGTTTTGTCTCAACTATAGCAGCCAGCTTGGAGGAGCATCAAGTTAGACCAACACTTATTTTGCTTTCTTGAAGTGCGGTTTGAGGGTCATCTAGCCAGACGAAAACTTCTTTGTCACCACCAAACCAAGGCTAGATTGTGGCATGCCATGGAGGAATTCAGCAGCACAACATGTTGAGAAAGCACCATTCCAGAAAACCCTTGATGTGGGACTATATTGCAATTCCTGACTATAAGATATGGCATTGCCATTTGAACTTGTAGTGTTGGGGCCATTCTGAGTGGCTTTAGTTCAATGGCAGCGCACAAGATCAGCATGCAGGACCTCCATTCAAGCTCCAGAATCTGCAATCATAAAATATTTCTGATAGTAGTCATGCAAAAGACTTCCAAGACCTCAAGAGAGTTGCTGCCAGAACAGACAACACTGGACTAGATGGGTCATTGTTCTGATTCTGTATAAGCCACATCAGCTGAGCTCTGAAAGCCCAGATGGGCTAATTTTGTCTGTATTAGGCCTTCAGCTTTATAATATCTGCCAAGGCTTGTTATAGAACATCTGGCCCTAACTCCATGTTTAAATAGAGATTCCTACTTGTGATAACCTGAGCCGTAGGGGCAATTAACAGGATTGGATCAGAATGGGTGTTGAGTGGATCCAGATGGAGTTTGTCATGTCATGATAGCATGACTGCTTTTGCACCCAACTTGTAATTCAGCACACATTTACCACAGCAATAGCTGAACATAAACTGAGATTTGGGTTAAGATGCAAGATGAAGTAGCATTATTATTTTAAAATAAATAAATAAATAAATAAATAAATAAATAAATAAATAAGATAACCACATGCTGGATCTATGCAGCTCACATACTGACCAAACCAATATATCACGTAAATTGCCTCTTGGATGACGTTTCACCTGCAAAAGTGCACAGGTTCAATACATATCTGATGCATCCTTCTGAGTATCAAACCTGTGCGAGCCATCCTTTGCTGGTCACTTGCTCCATCCCTGTCTCCATTGCAGACAGCTTTTGGCACTCTAGCAAGCAGCTCAGAGGAGTGAATGTAGGCTGGCAGGGCATCATCCCATTATTCCTGGTTAAACAAGTCTATTACATCCCAAAACTGATTCCCTGGACAGCAACATGCAAAAGCCTATGCTGCAGATAGGACTTGAGTAAACAAGATGAAATGGGATTCTCAGCTACTTGGAAGCTAACATCACTTCTGCATTGCAAAACAGCAGCAAAAAAACTTTTGATCTGTGAAATAAGAAGGTGAAACTCAAGGATGTAGTGGTTCAGGAAAGAAGGATCTCATTTCTACATGTAGTTAAAACAGTTTTTTAAAAAATGCATGGAAGGAAGCGCCTAACTGCTATCTCCCTAAACCAGAGGGTGGAAAGCAAGATTCCCCCAAGGGACTATTCTGGTGTCTGTTACCTCCCCACCACTCTGGCACAATATCTGCCCAGCCCAAGTTAACAGGCACTCATTTCCTTCCTGTCAAGCCTCTGACATTGGGCAGTGCCTGCCTATGTTAAAGGCATCAAGTACCCAGCGCCTTCTTGCACAATAGGACGAGACCCAACAAGCTCGGAAACTGCCGTTGCATCCAAGAAGAGACTCCCCCAGACATCCTGCTGCAGTCTTCGAGCGACATCCTCCTTTCAGGACGACTGCAGACCAACTCCCCACATTCAGCCGCCACCAGCCAGGGCTTCGCGGTTTGTCTGCAACATAAGCTCGAAGGAAACAAACAGAACAAGCAGCAGCTTCAAGTCCAACGAGCACACACACAGACACACAGACACGCCGCGACACCGACTGCAAGCAACAAGCTGCTCTTTTTCAGTCTTACCGTTCCAAGTTGCTTTTTTCCTTTATTCCCTTGTACTTGGGAGGGCTGCACAATCAGTACAGCAGATGGCTTTGAATACCCCAGCCTGCCATCGGTAGCCTTGGCCCTTATAATCCAAGAGGCTTAACTGGCTGGCTCCTTGGGTGGTAGGAAATAACAGGCAGCAGGCAGGGCAAGGAGTGCTCTGGAGGAGCCTCTCCTCTCTTTCTCAAGGCTGCTTGTGGTGCTGTTATGGATCTTTGCTGTGCTGTCTTTGCCGGCAGCGGCTGTCTCGGTTGGTCTGAGCGCTTCCCCACTCAGTCTGACAGTAGCTACCACTCTTAAGGTGGCTCCCAATCCCTGGCTGCAGAATGTGCTTGGTGCCAGAAAGCGGGCTCACACCAAGCGATACCTGGATGCCTCAAGCCACACGCTGCCTCCGTCTTCTCAGCATGTGCAGGGAAGAGCCTCCCACAGGCAGAGGACGACCTGGGAAAACAGCCATCCCTCTGATCGCTCTCTGGCTTTATATCTCTGCTGCTCCATTGTGTGCCGTCAGGTTTTGCTTTTTAAGGCTGAGCAGGAGTGAGAATGTTTACACTCAGCAAGAGTTCTAAGACAGCCACGACTAGCCTTGGTGGAGAGGTGTACCCACCTCCGAGCACTCCCTTAAATTCATCACACAGATCGAACTGCCTTCCCACTTCCAGCTCATGTCTGTTTCATTTTTTATTTGATTTCAACTGGACCTGCAAACCTGAAGTGGCTGATATGTCAAGGCCAGGCTGTCAGCTGTGTCTCTGCACAAAGCCAGGCTCATTCGGGTTGGTCTCGGCAGCTGCCGTCTGCTCCAAGGTGCTTGCTAGAGGCATAACTCCTGACATCTCCTGCAGCATCCAAGCAGGGAGAAGTTTTCTTTCTGACAGTCCAGAAGTCTCGGGAGCATATGTCAAAAATGTTTAAACTCGTTTCAAACTGGACTAGCTGTCCTGATTCCTTATCAGATAACTTGGAAGACTGCATTTCTATGAAGTTTCAGCACAAATTCCTCCAAAATCTCATTTCCAAGATTCACTGAGAGAAACTGAGAGTGCAATCCTAACCTGGAGTTAGGCCGGCACAGTTAGGCCAGCAAAGTTTGGCCGGCACAAGGGACACCATAAAGTATGTTTGGACCTTTGATGCCAATAAAGGTTTATGAAAATGATGAATGTTTGAACCACTCTCTGAGTCAGAGAGGCCAGCACACATCCTCCCTGACTCACAGAGTGCTCCAAATGTGCTTTACAGTGTTTCTTGTGCCAGCCAAATTTTGCTGGCCTAACTGTGCCAGCCTAACTCCAGGTTAGGATTATGCCCCAAGACAGTTAAACTGGGCCCAAATTAATTCTAAGGCAGTTGACAGCCTGATCCTATGTATGTCTGCTCAGAAGTAAAGCCCATTGTTTTCAATGGGGCTTACTCCCAGGAAAGTGTGTGTAGGATTGCAGCCTGATAGTCATAGGGTATCTGTACTTGCTTCCCAGTCTTCATCAAAGTCCCAGCACTGAAATCTATATGTACTTCCAGTGTGGACAGCGTCTGCATATCTCCCTCATGCCCCCCCTTTGTTTAGTGTCCAGCATCTTGCAAACAGGATGCATAAATGGTTTGCAAACCTTACATAAGAACATAAGAACATAAGAAGAGCCCTGCTGGATCAGGCCAAAGGCCCATCTAGTCCAGCTTCCTGTATCTCACAGTACAGCGGCCCACCAGGTGCCCCAGGGAGGCATGTAACAACAAGATGCTTACATCCTGTTGCCACTCCCTTGCACCCGGTACCAGTAGCCCACCACCTTTGTAAGGAGGTTGCACAATCCATCATTGCCTATAGCCCATGATGGACCTTTCCTCCAGAAATCTGTCCAATCCCCTCTTAAAGGCATCAAGACCAGATGCCATCACCACCTCCTGTGGCAAGGAGTTCCACAGATTAACTACCCGCTGGGTAAAAAAGTACTTCCTTTTATCTGTTTTAACTCTCCCAACCCTCAGTTTTAGTGGATGCCCCCTGGTTCTGGTGTTTTGAGAGAGGGAAAAGAACATCCCTCTATCGACTTTATCCCTTCCATGCATAATTTTGTATGTCTCAATCATGTCCCCCCTCAGGCGCCTTTTTTCTAGGCTGAAGAGCCCCAAACGCTGCAGTCTTTCTTCATAAGGGAGGTGCCCCAGCCCCGTAATCATTTTTGTCGCTCTCTTCTGCACCTTTTCCAACTCCACTATGTCCTTTTTGAGATGCGGCGACCAGAACTGGACACAATATTCCAGGTGTGGCCTTACCATTGATTTGTACAATGGCATGATAATATTGGCTGTTTTATTCTCAACCCCTTTTTTAATGACCCCAAGCATGGAATTGGCCTTCTTAATTGCTGACGCACACTGGGTCGATACCTTCATTGAATTGTCCACCAGCACCCCAAGATCTCTCTCCTGAGCTGTCACAGACAGCTCAGAACCCATTAGCCTATAGGTAAAGTTTTGGTTTTTTGCCCCAACGTGCATCACTTTACATTTGAAACCTTCTTTCACTGTCTCCCTGAAATGTAACAATATGTGAGGTGGATTAACCTGTGCTGGTCCTTGTGTAGTTGACAAGGATTGGCATAGGAACAGTATGGATTGGGGAGTCCTGTTGCCTGAAGGCAGATGATCTGTGCTACCCATTATGTTTCCAAGCTACACATTATGTTAGTACCATGACTGAGTCCAGTGTGCTTAATTTTTCTTCCTTAAATAGCAGCTGTAGGGGGTCTTGATCCCATTGGGAGCTTCCCCCCATGGCAAATAGCAGCTGCAGAAATTCAGTCCAGACCAGAAGAGTCAAAAGTTTAAATCCCACTCCCCCATGCCGTGGTCCTGATCCAGAGCAGCACTCCCTTTCTGACCTGTAAGCTATTATCTACAGAAGAAAAATCAAACATGCAAGGCCAATCAGGTTATTAGTGTAACATGCAGGTTGGCCCTTCCATTATTACCAGTTTTGTGTTACAGTACTGAACCAGGAAAATGTAAAGCTTCTTTGTGAATATGCCCTGATGAAAAATTCACCTTGAGACACAGAGATGCTGCTTATGATCGACACATTCAACCCTTGTGAAAATCTTGTGTTTTCTGTAGACCCACTAACACAGATGAGCATTTGGAGCATGCTTTGAGTGCGTCCACAGATGGTTAACTATGTCACGTGGCTGACTGACTTCCCAGGTAAGAAGCTTTAGCTATTCTGGTTGCACGGCAAAAATGTACCTTGCTGCTAGGACACATTGCATGATGATGTCATTGTCAGACAACTGACGGGCCCTTTTTGATCAAGAGCAGGGGTGTAGCTAAAGAAGTGCAGGGGGGTGCAATTGTACCGGGCAACAAACTTTAGAGGGACAATAAGCTGAGCTTGACATTAGTGGCCAAAATGGTAAAAAACTTGGTATGTATGAATAATACCAACATGTTATCAGTGGCGTAGCATGCCTTGCCCCTGCCCAGGGCAAGGCACGTGTTGCGCCCCACGCCGTGACGTCATGACGCCTTGCGTCATGATGTCAGCGACAGAGGCGGGGCTTCCGTGCATGTCCCTCAGCTTCAACTGAAGCCAGGGGAGACGCACGGATGCTGTCCCAGCTCCTCCAAGCCAGCGCGCGCCCTTTCTGCACGGGCTGTTCTGGCGCCGCGCGAGCTCTCCGTGCTCTGGAGAACTCAAGCGGGGCGCGGCAGGAGGGCACGGGGGCACACCAACGGTGCCCCCCGCCTTATGGCGCCCCAGGGCTCGTGCCCTATGGTGCCATACCCTCCCTCCGCCACTGCATGTTATATACATAATTGGAATGGTAATTTAAAGCACAATGCAATGAAACAAACCAGCATGTAATATCAAAAGTTATGGCCAAAAAAACCAGAGAAAATGAAAATATAAATGTGACATCACTTCCAGTTGTGATGTCACTTCCGGGACAACATTTTGCCCTCTGCACTGGGCTACACTTTCATTAGCTACGCCCCTGATCAAGAGCACTATGAGAGTCCCATGTTCCTGTTCTATTGAGACCCACACAGATGCCAACAAAGTTACAACAGGACCTTATCTAGATTAGCTAACCACTGTTGATGAGCTAATCTACTGGTCAATCCATTTCACACCAATGCTTAACAGAGGTATCTGTAACCTGCATGATTTCCAGTGAAAACAGCTGTCAATTTGTTTTAGCCTTCTTTATGGCACTGAAAATTGTACTGGTGTGGAGAATGGGCAGATCACCCTGCTTCAACCAGCTACACTGGGACAACAATATGGTCAATATTGCATGTGCAGACCCAGAGCTGAATGTATAAGACAGTACAAGAATGTACAGGGAGGTCCGGGAGTCAGATTGGACCCGGGAGCGGGAGGGGGCCAGCCTGGGCAACCTGGGATCCTAACCTTGGCCCAATCGGGCTGCTCAGATTTGCACCCACAAAATCACGGGCGCAGATCTGAGTAACCCCATAGGGTTGGCTGGCGTATGACATGGGGCATAACATCTACTTACTCCCAAGTTGTACCCCAGGCTTTTCCCAACCTGCACTGGATATAGTGCAGGCCTAACAGCCTGCCTGTTCCAGCACAGGTTAGGATTGCACACTAGTTAATATGTGAGCCTGAGAGAGAGAGAGAGAGAGAGAGAGAGAGAGAGAGAGAGAGAGAGAGAG
>JAJKFI010000002.1:29972855-30071959 GCA_029204185.1 Lerista edwardsae
GAGAGAGAGAGAGAGAGAGAGAGAGAGAGAGAGAGAGAGAGAGAGAGTTATACAAATGATCAAAGACATAAATCAGGTACAACTGCTGCATCCAAGGAACTGAACTGTTCTTGTTCTTACATCTTTTTTATATAGATGGTGATAAGATGTATATCATCTGTGTCAGCCCACAGCCCATTGTCGCATACATGCTGTAAGGCACATTCGTGCCAGCATGAGATCCGCTGGGCCAACACAGTCAGTAGTGTTGGCCCAGCGATGCTGCCGGGACTGGCAAGTAAATAACTCCTTTACTTATGTGCCGGCCAAATTCAGCAGTGTGGAGTGGGGGAAGACAGGAGGGAGGCTGAGGAAGGACAGCCCTGTGGGCGGGGTGGCCTGGGGAGGGGGTGGAGCCAGGATCTGGCTGTTAGGCATAGCCCGAATCCGGGCTGTGGCAGGGCGCTTGGATTTGAGCCTGCTAAAAAGCAGGTGCAGATCCAAGGAGCCCAAGTAACCTGTCTGGGGTTGACCCTGGAGTAAAGGAGAAATGCTCCTCCTGCCCCATGGTGAGCTCCAGCACAACCCTAACCTGCGCTAGGATGCAGTGCAGGTCTGCTGGCCTGCCTGCTCTTGCACAATTTACGATTGCGCTCTCAGAGATTTAAAAAAAAAGAATAAAAGTCAGTCTAAAGGCTCAATCAGGGGAAGGACAGCCCCGTACCTATCCAACTTTTCAGTGCTGGGGCGGCCGCAATACAGCCCTGAGGAAAGGGAACAAATAACAAGCAGGAGGCCTAAGTGCCCTTGCACCACAGGATGCTGCACACGCCCAATTGGCACAGTTGCACCAACACTAGGAAGTTGGATGGGATCGGGCCCTAAGTCAGGAGGACTGAAGGCACACTGGGACAACCTTCAGTCAAAGGCTTCCTCTCTTGATCTCGTCTCTCTGTCAAGTTGCTTTAAAAACAAAAGAGGGTTCTGACCATTTTCCTGCATGGCAAAGGTTGAATTTTCCTAAGGAACAAAACAAAACACACAGCAAACAAAATAAGCCAAAATAGATAAAAAGCGTTCCCCCTTCTTTCCATGACGTGCATGCTTTAATGGGGAGAGGCGACACTATTTCAGGCATGTTGTATTATTTATATCTAATCATATTGCACTATATTTGTTTTAAAAGATATATAATATACAGAATTTGCTGACTTCCAAAAGCTGGGGGGAAACAATTAGATCTTAAACTCATGAGAAGTCAATAGGGATGAAAGAATCTCTTTCCTCGTCTCTATAACATACGTATGCGCTAGGTATTTTCAACCTTTTTCATCTCTCAGCACACTACAATTGTCATGGGACACCATCCGTTTTGGGACAAGGCACATCATGCTGCTGGTGGAGGGCTCACATCCACCAGTGGTCCTACTAATAAATGGCCCCCAAGCTCCTGCGGCACACCTGCAGACCATCCGCAGCACACCAATGCACCGCTGCACAGTGGCTGGAAACCGCTGACATACACCTTGCCTGCAGTCTGAATGCTTATATTCCAAATATTCTCCAGCTTTCTCCTATCACTTTGCAGGGCTTTGCTGAGTCTCTAGCAGGCTTTGGGGAGCAAATGAACCATCTGTGATGTAGAAATTAAAAAAAAAAATTCAGAAGCACTTGGAAGAAAAACCTATGAAAACATGGAAAACAATTATATCTTAAAGTCATGAGAAGTTGATAGGTAAGAAAGAATCTCTTTCCTTGTCTCTATAACACAGGTATAACCCTGGAAACCCATGTGGATTTTTACAGCAGAATCTCTGCGTATGTACATTTCTTTTTCATTTATTTATTGTAGTTATATCTTTCCTCAAGAACCTCACAGCAGCACACAGTGTACTCCCAGGCCTGTCCTTTTCAGATCTTTTAATGTATTATTTCTCAACTCAAAGGCTATGTCTCTGTTTTTTCCATGTCCTCCTCTACCCCCATCAATGAAAGGTGTAAAAGGGTTTCCCTTGTGCCCTCATAATTTACAGATTTTTTGTTTGTTTAAATCTCTAACAACTCTCCACTTGACCAAGTACATAATCTTTCCCACTGGACCCTACCTAAAGTGTGCATGATAACACAGAGGGCCATTCTGGAATCCTGCAACCTAATTAATTCAATATTATGCATGTCTACTCAGAAGTAAGTCCTGTTCCCCTGTAACTGACATGGACCGACATGGAATTCTATGCTTACATGGAGAAAACTGCTGTTCTGATTCCCTCACTGCTGTTGTCTCAGGTGTGCACACTCTATCATTGTGGTGTACACTTGCAGGGAACCAGATCACGTTGTGACTTTGCAAGCAGAAATCTTTGCACATGCCAACATAGTCACACAGCTGGGACAGAGATCTGCTTCTGCTCATAATGTAATTTGCTTCTAGAACTATAGCAAAGCCATCTTGGCTGGATTCAGAAATCACCTCTCCTGTGCCTTTTACTTCCAAATTACTTATTTCTTTGCAAGAACTGTGGAAATTTCCAATTACCATAAGCTGGTTAATTTTTTTCCTGTGATTAATTAATAGTTCTCATTCACTTTTAAGTACTGTCACTTATTGAGCTATTGTTTTGTTGGCTAGTGGATCACTCTGCAGGGAAGAAAAGTTGTCCCATCTTTGCTGAGAACATAGAGTTGGAAAAAGACCTTGACACATATAGTAGGTGTGACCCCTCCAACTGTGAAACCATTATAATCAGTAATGTCATTCAGGGGGAACGGACCAGAAAGGGCGTTCCGGATCCTAACGGGCTCCGTGGCTGGTTCCGGGTTCCCGACAAGTGCCAATCAAAAGTGAGTTCCTGTTCCTAAATCACTTGAATGACACCACTGATTATAACACCAAGGACCTCTATCAGCCCTGGATTTAAGGAGCACACCTAACGTTTTGACATGCCAATAGTGTATCTTTCTATTCTATTACCAGATGATCAGTTCATGATTCTGGGAATACAGCATTGCTGCCAGTAGGCAGGCCAACCACTGCTGCAATCACCATAATTAAATAATAGGTACATGGACTTCTACCTGAATTCTTTCCAGGTAGCAAATCACATTTAGAGAGCATGCTGGAGGCAAAATCCAAGCAAATACCCCACCCCCAAGGCCACCCAGTAAACTGCATGCCTGAGAAGGATCTGCATCCAAACTGCAATCCAGTCTTGCACCATGTTGGCTCTTGTCTGGAAATATCTGGCCTACCCCCATTGCCTTAATGGCTAGCCTTCTGAAATTAAGGAGAGAGTTGCTTATTCAAGAAGGGGGGTTCTCTTATATATCCACTTGGTGGTGACACATGAGAGAGCCTTCTAATTGACAGCCTCCAAAACGCAGAATTCCCCTGCCTAGTACTGTGGGGTGGTCTGCCTCCCTGCCTAGTATTTTGTCAGAGGTTGAAGTCATGATTTTTCTAACAGGGTTTTTATGTGTTTGTTTGATGTCCTCCATAGGATCTTGTTTTGATAGCCAGCTACTGTTATTTTACTGCATTTTTGTATTGACAAGGTTTTTTTAGATTGATATTGTAACCCATCCTAAGTCCCTGAAAGGTCGCCTAGAATTTTTTTATTTTTTTTTACTAATTGTAACATTGATAGAGCTTGGGGCTCAAGGGGCAAGATAGTACACATTTCTATAGTTGGAAAAAATGTGTGTCTCATGTTCAGCTGCATGATTGGGAAGCAATCAGTGGTGACAGCTGAACTCTAGGGCAACATTTCTCAAAATTTGACCTCCACCATAACACTTTACATGGTCCACTTATTGGTAGTACCACCGGAAGTAACTGGAGATGACATCATTGCCAGTTACTTCCTGATTGGGAGACACAATGCGACAAACACTGGTAAGAGGCTCAGGGCAGATGGGAGGGCTTCCTTCAGAGCACAAAAAGTGCACGCTGGAGCTCTGCCTGCTGAGCCGATCCTCCTGCAATGGGATTCTAGGGGTCTCATGCATACCACCAGGCACTACTCTAGGATGAAGCCCTGATTTAGACTCAAGCATCCATACAAATGTCACAACTACCCAGCGGCTTACCTAGAGGGGGATCACAGCACTAAGTTTTGCAAGCAGCCACTCCCCCTCCTCTTAGGAGGAGGATTTCTAGAAGCTAGAGCCAAACAGAAGCTATGTTGGCTACCAATGGCTACGAAGAGAAGGGGGGAGTGGCTGCTTGCAAAACTTAGTGCTGTGATCCCCTCTAGGTACACCACTGCAACTACCCAGGCAGCTTTCATGAGGATAGTTTGATCATCTTCTTTAACTTGCCGAGTGATAAGGAGAATTTTACCATACATCAGCTTCTACTACCTACCGAAATGTGAATTGCCACTTAAATGGTTTTTTATATGAACTCTCAACTGCCCCTGAATGTTTGTGTGGCATATTATAATTAATCACTTTCTGATCTGAATCTGATGGAAGATAGAAATCCATTCGAACGGGCTGGGCCTATGAGAATGACATTTAGATTGCAACTCGGGCTGTACTGAACAGATTTCCATAAATATCTGTCAGTCATTTGACATTTGTAATTGGTAGCTGGAATGTTTCCATGCATTGCAAGGATTTTGCCATGATATCCCACAATGCACTGTGGGAAATGTGCCAATATGGGATGGTTACCCAAATGAAATTTGATATGCACTACCAAAGAAACCACCTCTGCACTACAAGATTAATTTAACCACGTAGTAACAGGATAATATGTGCCCAGACCCATGGATGAAACCTTGGTACAGGAATGCGCCACAGCTGCTGTATCCTTCTTCTGCCATAGGGACCTGTGGCATAAGATTCAGTGCAGCTCGGAAAACTGATAAGGAGCTGCTAGCACACTGGGAAGACATTTCCTTCTGGTGAGCCACTTTACCATTTATTTAAAATTGTTTGTCTTCGTTCCATCTAGCTAGTGCTGCACAGCTGAGATCCATCACTTAGAATTAGTGTTTTGTTTACATAACCTTTTCTGAACAGGATGGAACCTCCGAACATCCCATCAGGAAGAGGTCTGACCTTTATACTGATTGGTTAATTAGTTATACTAGAGGGGATATAAAGATACCCAGTTTTGGGGGTACAGAACACACACAACTTCAGTCCTTCAGATCTTCAGGATACCTTCAAGACCATCAGACCTTCAAGACACCATCAGATTTGCACAAAAATGGAAAGACAAAGAAACCCCAAACTTGGAACAAATAATAGGGAAAATTTATGAAGTGGCGGAGATGGATATCTTAACTGAGAGACTAAAAGAGGGGAAGATAAATAAGATTAGACAGTATTGGAAATCGTTCTATGATTGGATAGATATGCAATATAATAAAACATAAATATTGATGATGAATTAAAATAGTGTTAGATATTAAGATATTTTACAAGTATAGGCAGACAGATATACAACATGGAATGTAATAAAATTAAGATGATTATGGATACAGTGATTATGAAATAGAATAGCCTTAGAAATAGCATTTTTAATCTGATTGATAATATGTTTAAGATATTATGATACACTGCAAGGGTTTTCCTAATGTGTTTACCTGTGTATAACCCCATCCTTTGTATTCTGTAACCCTACCCATAACTATAAATTTTAAAAAATAATAAAAACAACTAAAAAAAAAAGACACCATCAGACCATCTTCAGAGAAGATAATCAGTCCTTCAGATCTCCAGGACTACGGATCACCTTCTCTATGTCAGTCCAAGATGCCCCAGCCTGGACCTGCTGCCTGCTTGGACTTGAGAAGGTGAACCAGCAAGGCTAGCCACCTTGCATGTACTAGGGCCTAGTCTAGTATTAGGCAGCTAGTTGTTTTCTTCTATTAAGGTGTCTCTTAGTTAAAGTCTCTGTTAATTCTTTTAAGCCTTTCCTAGTTTTGATAACTGCTTTTTTTCTTAATAAATTATAGTTAATCTATAAACTTTATTTGTGGTTATTTGGAACCAAGCTAAATTCAGTTTTGCTGCTTGGGGACCCCACCAGTTGAGCATTATAGCTTTGGGATAGGTCCCTGTAGTTGGGGCTAGTTTAGCCTGAGGATTTAAAAAGTTAAGAGGTTGCTTACTGCTGTTAGAGGCTTTTGCTCTTAACTGTGGTCCCAGGCTGGTAGCAGAGGATGTGTGCCTTGTTGCCTTGACTTGGAAGTCAACTCATGTGGGCCCTGGGCTGGTTATAGGGCATATGAGCCTGTGAATTACACTGTCCTCACCCACCCCTCCCCAGGCCAGGCTGCCCTCTCTGAATTTCCCTCCCCTCCAAGCTCATTTTGTGCATGAGATGGCGGGGGAGGAAGAAAGAGACCAGGCACAGGTGATGTGTACATTTATGACACAATTGCTTTCCTTCTAGCAATTCATTTTGTAGTCCTGCCTGAAAAAAAATATCATGTTTGTCAGAAGAAATATATTCTTCATAAACCCAACCTACTTATTATTCATAGTTTCTGGTGCCCACGAGGTAGTGACTTTTTTGGTCACAATTTTTAGGCATCTGAAAGTACTAATGTTCCTGAAATAATTGCCTGAGTAGGACACCTGCTGTGGTTTTAATGGCCACTTCAACTACACCTACTGTACAGCTGGGCTCAGAGCTCAGTGCCTAAAAGCTACTTACGTTTGCGCAAAAAATAACTGAACGGGCTCTGATTGGCAGGTAGCAACTGGCACGCAAACCTTTCTCCGAGCGGTAACTCCTCGGAACACTGGGGTGGTGTGCCAGAGTGGTGCTTGATTTGTTGGCTTTGATTGTGCTCTCCCCCGTTGCGTGATATTTTGGGATTCTATTATTGTCAGGGGCTCAGAAATGAAAGCGAGATTGTCGCTAGACCTTCGTATGCAAGGAGAAGAAAGGCAATTGAGTCAGACTTCCCTTCTGCTGCTGGTCAAATGAGGACAAACGAAACCTCTTACTCCAGGAGATTAAACGTCAGCAGCCATCAGGGCTTCAGCTAGCCGAATCATGGCCCGGTTCCAGAACCTGTATCCAGGAGTCAAGGTTCATCTTGGGATCATAGGACAAAATGATCAATGAAAAAGGCATCTCTTAGCCTGTCCAGACTAGTTTCCCTGGCCACTGAGTAATAATTGCAGCCAATTCAGACAGGTGCTTTGGGCATCAGTATCTTAAAGGCCCCTTTCATGGATCACTGACTTGTCGTGGCAAAGGGGCTTGAGTAGCTCAATGAAGCTGTGAGCTATGCCCAGTAGTGGGATCTAAATGATTTAGCAACGGGTACTATGACTGGGACTCACTTTTGATTGGCGCTTGTGTTGGGACCCGCCCACCAGAAGTGATGTCACAGCTGGAAGTGATGTCATCAAGCAGGAAGTGTCGTCATTTTATTTGAAAAAAATTTCAAAAGCAAAAGCCCAAGGTGGCTTACAAGCCCCCACAATAAATGTACAATGCAGCACAATACTTTGAGGGGGGCGGAATCCAAACAAGTCATTAAACAGTTGATTGTCCATGGCTGCCTGGGGAAGCCAACACGGACAGAGCAGGCTGTGTATGTGTTTTAGGGACTGGTTGCTTATGTTATGATGCAGATAAGGAGAAAGAATCCACATTAAAACATTAATATTAACCTGCAATCTGATCATCAGAAAACACAAGTATTAATAAGAGACTTGGAGGCAATCCTATTCATGTCTTCTCAGATGTAAATCTCATTGTGTTCAATAAGGCTTATTCCTAGGAACAGGTGCATAAGATGGCAGCCTTACTACTTACTTTAGAAAAAACTTTCCTGGCTTTTTGTGAAAAATTGGAAACAAGAATGCACATTAGTAAACCTCCTCTGAGCCTAGCCTTTGCTTGCCCAGTGTTGCCACAAAAATAATACATTAAAATCAGAAGAGGAGGGAATTGGTTTTGAAAAAGTCTTGGGTGGAGCAGAGAACAAAACTGATTTGCACAGGAAGAATCATTGTGCTATAAAGCTCCCATATAAGTGATTGGAATGAGACAATGTATAATTCTGTTCATAAGCACAACGTGGTTTACAGTCACATACATTCAGATCTTAACATGGCACAGAAAGCAAGATTAGGACAAAAATATGTAAAAGCACTGAACAAAAAACTAAAAAAAAAACCCTCTCTTGAAAATTCTGTGGGGATTTCACTAATACTCTGTTAATATTAACAAAAGAAATATAGCAACAGTAAGGTCTGTAGCTTCCAAGATGGATGCTTCCAGCTTTCCTACAGACATCAATCAATCAATCAACAGGTACTTATATACCGCTTTTCAACACGAAGTTCACAAAGCGGTTTACAGGCAAATAGTAATAATAAAGTTAAATGGCTCCCTGTCCCAAAAGGGCTCACAATCTAAAAAAAGGCAGACCGCCAGCAACAGCCACTAGAAAGACTGCGCAGGGGTGAATAGGGACAGTTACTCTCCCCCTGCTAAATATAAGAGGAACACCACTGGAAAAAGTGCCTCTTGTCCAGTTAGCATAATGGGGACAAGCATAATCCAGTTAGCATCAGGTTGCAACCCACTGTTATACTGGCATATAATAAACTGTGATATAATACTGGCATATAAGGAGGAGGAAGGGAAAATAAAAAGGGATGGACTCAACTCTTTCACAGATGCAGTTCAAAACCCACAAGTGTACAAACCTTTCCCACTCTCTTCACTCAGTTTCCCCCCTCCCACTGCATTGGCAAGGAGAGATCTTCAGAAGCTGGAGTAGCAAGCATCAACTTTGCAAAGGAATTCCTGGAGAAATCAGGTGCATACAATAAGTTTGATTGCATACAATAAATAGGGGAAAACGAAGAGGGGATGGACTCTCTCACAGTTGCAGTCCCACACCCACCCACAAATGCACAAACTTAAAAAAAAATCACAGTTTCTTTGCATTGATGACGAGAGAAACAGAAGAAACCTCAGCCTTGCATTGGAGGTGCTGGGTGTTTGATTGCATACAATTAAAGGAAACTTTAGAAGGGGATGTACTTTTCTCACCCAGATCCTGTCCCAAATACACACACAAATGCACATACCTCTCACTTTAAAAAATTGCTCTGTTTCCACCACCCGTGTTGGTGAAGAGAGTTGGCAGACCTCAGCTTTGCAAGGAGTTCTTTGAGAAACAGGTGCTGAGGGTTGCTACAGCTGTGCAGGGCTATGATCCTGCACATGCTTATGGAAGAGGAGGAAGGGGGATAAAAACAACTTTCCACAGCATTTTCTTCTGACTTACACGTTTCAAGGAGCACTTTTAATGGAGAGGCTGGGGACGATCCTGCAAGGGGGGGGAGGGAAGTCTGAAAGGGAACGCGTTTCTAGGAGCCAGCCCACGTCAGCGACGAGTGGGCAGAGCTAGCCCACATTTTAGGAACAGGAACGATTGTAGTGGTGCGTACTGGGTCAATCCCATCACTGGTTATGCCATGTAGGGTTACCCAAGATGGACAGGTCATAGTAGAGAGTTCTGACTAAACGTGATCCGCTGGAGAAGGAAATGGCAACCCACTCCAGTACTCTTGCCAAGAAAACCCCATGGATTACAAAACTAAAAGGCTAAACGATATGACACTGGAAGATGAGACCCTCAGGTCGGAAGGTGTCCATTATGCTACTGGGGGAGAGCAGAACACGAGTACTAGTAGCTCCAGAAAGAGTGAAGTAGCTGGGCCAAAACCGGAAGGAAGCTCAGCTGTGGATGTGTCTGGAAGTGAAAGGAAAGTGCGATGCTGCAAAGAACAATACTACATAGGAACTTGGAACGTCAGAACTATGACTCAAGGTAAGCTAGATGTGGTCAAATGCAAGATGTCAAGACTGAACATCAACACCATGGGAATTAGTGAACTAAAATGACAGGAATGGGAGAATTTAATGTTGCCTGATACCACTGTAAAGATAGACACAGGCTGGCCGGAGGAGGGATTTTTTGAAAGTTTATTCTACTGCGCAGCAGACCGTTCCCAGTGTCTCTTGACCAAACGCAGGGAGAGGCCCCTAGAAAAAGATTACATATGTTTATATAGGTACTTTTACATAGCTACTGCATTAAGCAAAAGAAGCAAAAGTATAGGCTAATGCAAAAGAATAGGTGTCAACATTCGGCCTTATCAGAAAGCTATTCAGTTACACGGTTGGTTAATTTTGTGTCAGCCTGTCCTGGTACATCCTTGCATTCCTGAGCTATCTTCAACTTAAACACACTTATGCGCAGGCAAGCTGGTACATCTTGAAGCAAAACAGGTCACAGGTCATACACTGTTTAAACTGCCATAATTTTACTGACATGTCTCAGATGAACATTACATCTACTATTGTGGGCAGGAATCCCTTAGAAGAAATGGAGTAGCCTTCATAGTGAACAAGAGAGTGGGAACAGCAGTACTGGGGTATAACCTCAACAATGATAGAATGATTTCAATTCGGATCCAAGGCAAACCTTTCAACATCACAGTAATCCAAGTCTACACCCCAACCACTGATGCTGAAGAGGAAGAAGTTGACTGTTTCTGTGAAGACCTAGAACAGCTTCTAGAATTAACACCAAAAAAAGATGTCCTTCTCATCATAGGGGATTGGAATGCTAAAGTAGGCAGTCAAGAGGTAATAGGAATAACAGGCAAGTTTGGTCTTGGAGTACAAAATGAAGCAGGGCAAAGACTGATAGAGTTTTGTCAGGAGAACACATTAGTCATAGCAAACACCCTTTTCCAGCAACACAAACGGTGACTGTACACATGGACTTCACCAGATGGTCCACACCTAAATCAGATTGATTACATTCTTTGCAGCCAAAGATGGAGAAATTCTATACAGGCAGCAAAAACAAGACCTGGAGCTGACTGTGGCTCAGATCATGAGCTTCTTATTGCAAAATTCAGGCTTAAACTGAAAAAAAGTAGGGAAAACCAGTAGGCCCTCCACATATGACCTAAATCAGATCCCATGTGAATATACAGTGGAGGTGACAAATAGATTTAGGGGCTTAGATTTGGTAGACAGAGTGCCTGAAGAACTTTGAACGGAGGTCTGCAACATTGTACAGAAAGCAGCAACTAGAACCATCCCAAAGAGAAAGAAATGCAAGAAGGCAAAGTGGCTATCTGACGAGGCTTTACAAATAGCTGAGGAAAGAAGGGACGCAAAAAGCAAGGGAGAAAGGGAAAGATATACCCAACTGAATGCAGATTTCCAGAGAACAGCAAGGAGAGATAGGAAGGCCTTCCTAAATGAGCAATGCAAAGAAATAGAGGAAAACAATAGAATGGGAAAGACTAGAGATCTTTTCAAGAAAATTGGAGATGTCAAAGGACAATTTTGAGCTACGGTAGGCACAATAAAGGACAAGAGTGGCAAGGACCTAACAGAAGCAGATGAGATTAAGAAGAGGTGGCAAGAATACACAGAGGAACTATATAAGTTATATAAGTTATATATAAAAGGTTATATCCTGATAACCACGAAGGTGCTGTCACTGAGCTCGAACCTGACATCCTGGAGTGTGAAGTCAAGTGGGCTTTAGAAAGCATCACTAACAACAAAGCTAGTGGAGGTGACAACATTCCAGCTGAGCTACTCAAAATCTTAAAAGATGATGCTGTCAAAGTGCTGCACTCCATATGCCAGCAAATTTGGAAAACCCAGCAGTGGCCACAAGACTAGAAAAGATCAGTTTACATTCCAATCCCAAAGAAGAGCAATGCCAAAGATTGTTCAAATTACCGCACCATTGCACTCATTTCACATGCTAGCAAGGCGATGCTCAAAATCCTACAAGCTAGGCTTCAGCAGTATGTGAATCGAGAACTACCAGATGTACAAGCTGGTTTCCGAAGAGGCAGAGGAACTAGAGATCAAATTGCCAACATTCGCTGGGTCATGGAGAAAGCAAGAGAGTTTCAGAAAAACATCTACTTCTGCTTCATTGACTACGCTAAAGCCTTTGATTGTGTGGATCACAACAAACTGTGGCAAGTTCTTGAAGAGATGGGAGTACCAGACCACCTTATCTGTCTTCTGAGAAACCTGTATGCGGGCCAGGAAGTAACAGTTAGAACTGGACATGGAACAACTGATTGGTTTAAAATTGGGAAAGTTGTACAACAAGGCTGTATACTGTCACCCTGCTTATTTAACTTATATGCAGAGTATATCATGAGAAAGGCAGGGCTGGATTCAGGATTGCTGAAATCAGGATTGCTGGGAGAAATATCAACAACCTCATATATGCAGACGATACCACTCTAATGGCAGAAAGTGAGGAAGACCTACAGAACCTTCTGATGAAGGTGAAAGAGGAGAGTGCCAAAATTGGCTTGAAGCTCAACATTAAAAAAACTAAGATCATGGCAACCACTCCCATCACTTCCTGGCAAATAGAAGGGGAGCAAATGGAAGCAGTGACAGAGTTTATTTTCCTGGGTTCCAAGATCACCACAGATGGTGACTGCAGCCATGAAATTAAAAGACGTTTACTTCTTGGGAGGAAAGCTATGGCGAACCTCGACAACTTAATAAAAAGCGGAGACATTACCCTGCCAACGAAGGTTCACTTAGTCAAAGCTATGGTTAAACATAAGAACATAAGAAGAGCCCTGCTGGATCAGGCCAAAGGCCCATCTAGTCCAGCTTCCTGTATCTCACAGCGGCCCACCAGGTGCCCCAGGGAGGCATGAAACAACAAGATCCTGTTGCATCCTGTTGCCACTCCCTTGCACCCGGTACCAGTAGCCCACCACCTTTGTAAGGAGGTTGCACAATCCATCATTGCCTATAGCCCACGATGGACTTTTCCTCCAGAAATCTGTCCAATCCCCTCTTAAAGGCATCAAGACCAGATGCCATCACCACCTCCTGTGGCAAGGAGTTCCACAGATTAACTACCCGGTGGGTAAAAAAGTACTTCCTTTTATCTGTTTTAACTCTCCCAACCCTCAGTTTTAGTGGATGCCCCCTGGTTCTGGTGTTTAGAGAGAGGGAAAAGAACATCCCTCTATCGACTTTATCCCTTCCATGCATAATTTTGTATGTCTCAATCATGTCCCCCCTCAGGCGCCTTTTTTCTAGACTGAAGAGCCCCAAACGCTGCAGTCTTTCTTCATAAGGGAGGTGTCCCAGCCCCGTAATCATTTTAGTTGCTCTCTTCTGCACCTTTTCCAACTCCACTATGTCCTTTTTGAGATGCGGCGACCAGAACTGGACACAGTATTCCAGGTGTGGCCTTACCATCGATTTGTACAATGGCATGATAATATTGGCTGTTTTATTCTCAACCCCTTTTTTAATGACCCCAAGCATGGAATTGGCCTTCTTAATTGCTGACGCACACTGGGTCGATACCTTCATTGAATTGTCCACCAGCACCCCGAGATCTCTCTCCTGAGTTGTCACAGACAGCTCAGAACCCATTAGCCTATAGGTAAAGTTTTGGTTTTTTGCCCCAACGTGCATCACTTTACATTTGTCTATGTTGTAACGCATCTGCCATTTGGCTGCCCATTCCCCCAACTTGGAGAGATCCTTCTGGAGCTCTTCACAATCCTTTCTGGTTTTTACCACCCGGAAAAGTTTTGTGTCATCCGCAAACTTGGCCACCTCGCTGCTTATCCCTGTCTCCAGGTCATTTATGAATAAGTTGAAAAGCACGGGCCCCAAGACAGATCCCTGGGGCACTCCACTTTTCACCTCTCTCCATTCTGAAAATTGCCCATTGACCCCCACTCTCTGTTTCCTGGCCCTCAACCAATTCTGGATCCATAAGAGGACCTGCCCTCTTACTCCCTGACTGTGAAGTTTCTTCAGCAGTCTTTGGTGGGGGTCCGTGTCAAATGCCTTCTGAAAATCCAGGTATATGATATCCACAGGTTCACCCACATGGTTTTCCCAGTAGCAATGTATGGCTGTGCGAGCTGGACCATAAGGAAGGCAGAGCGCCGAAGAATAGATGCTTTTGAGTTATGGTGTTGGAGAAGACTCTTGAGAGTCCCCTGGACTGCAAGGAGATCCAATCGGTCAATCCTATAGGAAGTCAAGCCTGATTGCTCCCTGGAAGGACAAATCCTGAAGCTGAAGCTCAAGTACTTTGGCCACCTCAGGAGAAGAGAGGACTCTTTAGAAAAGACCCTCATGCTGGGAAAGATTGAAGGCAAAAGGAGAAGGGGGCGGCAGAGGATGAGATGGTTAGATAGTGTCACCGAAGTGATGAACATGAAATTGGGCGAACTCCAGAAGCTAGTGGAGGACAGGGAGGCCTGCTGTGCTGTGGTCCATGGGGTTGCGAAGAGCCGACACAACTTAGCAACTGAACAACAACAACAATCTTAAGGGCAGTATAATGGTGGCCAGGGCATTATGGTGCTCAAGCTTCTGAGCTAAGCCCCACCCACTTTAAATGCTCCCAGCAAATAACCTCCCATCCAAGCTCTGTTCAGACCCCTCCAACCTTAATAAGGCTAGAGAAGAAACAACTTCAAGGCCAGATGGTAACTCAGAAAAATCTTTCAACACAACCAGTACCTGACTTAATACAGATTGGGTATTAAGTTTAAATTAATCAACACTGACTCCCAGAATGGTCTAAATGTGCTTTACGGTGCATTTGCAACACTGGACCTCACAAGTCACTTGTGCCGACCTAACTCCACATTAGGATTGCGCCCTAAGAGAAGCTGTCAGTGAGTTTTTCCTCACATGCCAATAACAGTCTGGAACAACTTGCAGTGTGGGGCAAGATTTATTTATTTATTTGAAGAATTTATACCCCACCTTTCCCATGCTGAAGCAAATGCCCAAGGCAGCTTACAGAGAACAACAAAATGCAGGTGGCTCCCTATTCAAGTCATTCCCCTTCCCTGTTGCTTTTCAAAAAGAAAAAGGACATTGAAATTCCGTGTCATGTCTAGCTCGGCCCTGAGATACAATTGCCATTCTAGGAAGTAATGACTGAAGTGTACGTGGAATTTCATAGTTTTGCTCACCACGGCACTAATCAATGTTCTGTTCAGAACACAGTTTAAAAAAATTGGAGAAGCCTCAAAAGGCAACAATAAAGAAAGCTCTCCAGGGAGAGGTTAAAATAATGGTCCTGTTCAGCCTTGAGAAGTCTAAGAACGAGAGAGAACATAACCATTTCCAAATATTCCAATGCACATACACTCTTCCCTTATTATTCATGCCTCACTCATTTCTGAAAAAGGCCCTTATAGCAAAAATCCAGATAATAGGTACAATTATTACATTCATTTCAATGGGGAAAAACTAATTCTAAAGTCATTCCAAATTCATCCAAAAATCATCCTAATCATTGGTTCAACCAATGGGTCGTGAACCAATTTCAGATGGGTCACAAAGCACCTAGGGCAGCCATCATTGAAAATACGGGAAGATGGTACGCTGGAAAGGGAGAGAGCTGTGTGGTTGTTTTGCTTATGTCAAGGTTGTAAGTAGGTTTTTTTTCTATTTCCTTTCTGATCCACTTTGCTTTTGAAAAATGGCTGAGAACTACCCCAACTTTTTGCTGCATTCTCAGGAAAGCAGCAGGCTCTGGTGTCTCAATGACGGCACTTCTGGCCATGACATCACTTCTGGTGGGTCCTGGACAGTTTGTCATTCTCAAAAGTGGGTCCCGGCACTAAAACATTTGAGAACCATGGCCCTAATGGTATGTCTAATACCATAAGGCAGGTCTCTGTACCTATAATGAAGATTTAGCAGGAGATTGCTCCCCCAAAGTAGCATGTTTGATGCACACAGCCTAATCAGTGGTGTCATCCAAATGATGTAGGAACAGGTACTCACTTTTGATTGGCACTTGTCGGGATCCGCCCACCGGAAGTGACGTCATAAGCCGCAAGTGATATCATGATTGTTGCCATGGATGTGATCATGTTTGTAATAACTTCAGCTTGTGGTTAGTTTTGATTTAACTTCTATTGCATTGCTTTCTAGAGATGTGTATATACATATTTTGCTTCAACTGTTCCCTGGTTAAATAGCAGGGGCCAGCTTCGAGTGGGCGGGGCCAGCTCAACTTCTAGAAACCGGTACTCGCGTAGTGGTGCGTAGTGGGTGCATGACATCACTGAGCCTAATCCACCATGTCAGTTTCACAAACTACCAAAAACTGGGTTGTGACCCACTGGTAGGCCACAGAGCCACAGTTTGAGAACTGCTGCCTTAGGGAAAAAGTTGTGTAGCATGATAAAATAGAATAGACAGCAATTAATAGCATTATATATAGATGTGGGAGGAAAACATTTTAATTTTTTGCAGATGTTGGTGTTTTCCAAAGGTAGAAGTGCAGAAAGTGTTTTTATTCAAAATTTACATTACAATTATTAAGAATAATCAGTGGCGTTCCTATAGGGGAGGCAAAATGCTAAGTTTTGCAGGGTTTGCAAAGCCTGACAGCCCAATCCTAAACTGCGCTAGAGCAGGCAGGCCAGTGGCCCTGCACTGTATCCAGCGCAGCCTGGGAGGCTTGAGGAATCTCCCCAGCGCAAGGGCACATTTGTGCCCTTGCACAAGGGGAGGCTCCAGCCTCCCCAATGGCTTCCTCAGATCTGCACCCACAAAATCACAGGCACAGATCCGAGGAAGCCGTATGGCCCGAATTGGGGCTGCCCAGCCCAGGGACAAGGCCTTGGATGTGGCTTATTGGCCGCATCCCAACCACACTCCTCCCCCGGCCAGCACACCCACCCCACCCACCCTCCACCCATTAACGCCTCCTCCCACCCTCCCTTCTCCCAGAACCTCCCCTGAGCCAGCCGAGTTTGGCTGCTGCACAGGAGGCGCACCGTTGGCTCTCTCAGGCTGACACTACTTGTAGTGCTGTAGCACCCCCACATAGCGATGTAGGGCTCCCCCTAGGCGGCACCCCCACATTGGTGCTAATGACGTAGCACCAATGCAACCATGTTGCGTCGGCGCTACGCAATCTCTTGGATTGGCCCTGAGCTACGAATGGCTCTGGAGGTGAGGGGGAGGGGCCACATTATACAGAAGCTCAGGCTTAGCTCCCCCCTTGTAGGAACATAAGCAGAGGCCCACTGGATCAGGCGAAGGGCCCATCTAGTCCAGCTTCCGGTATCTCACAGTGGCCCACCAGATGCCTCAGGGAGCACACAAGACAACTAGATACCTGCATCCCGTTGCCACTCCCTGCAACGCCACAGACTACAATTATTTCAGAAGTATACTAGGTAGGTGATATAGGTGGCATAGAGGCAACAGATAAAGCCACAGTCATTACTCATGCATCCCCCCATAAAATAATAAACCAAAGAAAATTTAAACCATAAAATAATAAACCATAAAATAATTTAAACCAAAGTTTTATTTTTTGCAGCTTTTGGTGGGCTTTATTATTATTTTTTTACAAAAATGAAAAGCACAAAAAAGTGGTGTTATGTGTTTTTTTATTTCAGTTTCACCATTTTCTCCCACCTCTAATTAAACAGCATCAATAAAGTGTTAAAGTCAACAATGAAAATGTTTCAGAAGTTCTAGCATCACATAATGAGGTTTAGCACCTCAAGCTTTAGTTGCAAACAATTAGCAACTCTTATTACCCTTGTTTTTCCACTTTTCCCATGATTTTTTAGCCTGTTATTCACAGTAATTTGTCAAAACGCAGCACAAAAACAGACGGACTGTCAAAAGGAGTGTGTAACGCACATGCCTTGAAAACATGACATACTGCCCATCAGGCAGTGCATCACACAGGGAAGGTCTTCTTCCTGCACTGTGCTCCATCCTCTGAGAGTTCCGAAGAGTGTTTCCCCTAAAGCCTGCAGCCTGAGAAAGAAAACCCTTTGGACCTACCTATTGGCGGAGAAATCCAAAACTTGATCTGATTCCTGGATCTCCTTCCTGGACACGCAGTGCCAATTTGCCCCTTCTCTGTTGCCAGAGTGCAACGAGGAGGAAAGATGTAGCCATTGGGTAAAATGGAAGATACACTTTGCCTCCATGTGGGATATGGGTCCTCCCTTCCCCCAGTGCCCAGGCTCTACACACACACACACACACACACACACACACACACAGAGAGAGAGAGAGAGAGAGAGAGAGAGAGAGAGAGAGAGAGAGAGAGAGAGAGAGAGAGAGAGAGAGAGAGAGTGTCCCTAGACCTTATTATATATTGAAAACCTTGGTATGGATAAAGAGGAATGGCTTTTATTATGCACAGTATGGGTATGTGAAAATGCCTGAACAGAACATACCTGGGCTACTTCAGAGTACCCGGTGCAAGGGAATGGCAACAGGATGCAAGCATCTTGTTGTCTCATGCCTCCCTGGGGCACCTGGTGGGCCGCTGTGAGATACAGGAAGCTGGAATAGATGGGCCTTTGGCCTGATCCAGCAGGGCTCTTCTTATGTTCTTATGTTCTTATACCTATAAAGATGTAATAGTGTATGGTGACAAGTCATCCAGGCAGGCTCAGACAATGGCAGTACTGTTATGGCTGCAATTTGTAAAACTGTGTCATTCAATGCACAATAATCAGGAAATCCTAAATATTGCTAATGCAATAAGACAGGGAAGGTTGCAGAGTCTTTACCAATGACATTAAAAAAAAACAGAAGAAAAACATAGGGAGGGGTATTTGCCTGAATAAATATGGAGCACACTAGATGACTTTTTAAAAACTTTTGAAAAGATGCTTCTCCCATGCAAGATTTGGGAAAGCTGGCTCAAGATAGAAGAACAACAATTTGCTGAAATCCATGAAATATTTTATTAACATTGCTAAATCCCTGTTATCCTGAATATTCTCATATTCAGTTACCCAAATGATTATGTAGAGAAGGGAGACTGATGTATTTACAAAACAGTTAAAATAATTTACTAAATAAACAAAAGAATTATACTATGATCCATGACTAAGGCTACAATTCTACAGTATGTGCTCTTACTTGAGAATCAGCTCCATGGTGTGTAATGTGGTTTAGCTCTGAGTAAACATAGCGCTGCAAAACTGTGTTGACTAGGTTGACCAGGTTTTTTTTCTCAATCTGTGGAATATGTGTAGTTGAAAGTTACTTTACGTACTTTTCCCGATCATGCAAATCCCAGCCACCCTTCTTGAACAATGTTAACTGATGTTTCTGTTAACCAGAAAATTGAATTTCTTTTAAAAGATAAATGCAAATTTAAAGTCGCCCAACTCACAGCAAACATCAGAGTTAAATTCCACTAAACCCAATGCAGCATGGTAAGTCAACAAAGATCTAACCACAAAGTGGCATCTTTGCTGAAATTGTCAAGAGAGGGAGGAGTCGATCCACTGCGATTGTAAATGAAGACTAGCTGGTTTTCCTATTTTTAATGGTATTGGTTTTATTGCTGCAGTTTGGAGACTGCTGATTTAAAGTGATTTGATGATTGTGTCAAGTTTCTTAGGAAAGTTCAAATGCTTGCTTTTAAAATTTTAAAATAGTACTGAATTCTAAGATCATGTGTTGTGATTGCTTTTTAATACCTCACGATGACTAGAGAAATGGTCAAAGGATTTCTTGGTTTTGTAAGCAAAGGGTTTGAGATTCTGTACATTGCTAGACCCAGCTTTTGTTTCTAATAACAATATGTAGAACTATTGAGTTGGTCAGAAATGTCGGAGTCCTTATGGAAAAACCACATGGGATCTGAAACATGAGTTAGATGAGGATGGTATACTATATCCCTCCTTAAATAGCACCTTTGCTTTAGACAGATGTGTCTCCCTGATACTTCTGTTCATTACAGTCACAAGACAGGAGCAAATGTGGTTCCTTTTGCTTTTTATTTAAACTCACAAATAAATGAACTGGCTTGCCTAAATATATAAGAAAAAAAACACCAGTGTAAAATATATGCTTTGAAATAGCTTCAGGCATCTCTGTAAATCTATGTGTAGCCTCACTATTGAGTCATCCTTTGGGTTTTTGTAGTTTTTTATTCTGATTGCCCTAATTCCTCATGTTAAACCTTTCGGATGCAAACTCCATTGCTGCTATTACCTCTACCCTTAGGAGACCCATATTTTTTAAGAAGGTTCTTCCATATTGATTGTAACATAGTACTATTGTGTGGCTGAGCCAGGGCAGCAGATGCAAAATGTTTGTGTACTACATGTATCTTGGCAGAGAAAGAAAGTCAATTGTAAAATGAGAAAAGGATTATAGGCAGGGAAGGTTGGCAAACTAGGCTCTAATCCTTGAAGTGCACCTTCATAATTTTACTACTTTACAGATCTGTATGTGATATGTATAAAGGCCTGATCCAATGCTGGTGCCAGGTTACTGCGGACTCTAGGGCAGTATTTTTCTCAAACTGTGGGTCAGGACCCACCAATAGGTCATGAGCCTACTTCACGTGGGTTGCGAAGCACCCAGAACAGCCATATTGCATATATGGGAAGATGGGACACTAGAAAGGGGGAAGGCTGTGAAGTTATTTTGCTTGTGGCAAGGTTGTAAATAGGCTTTTTTCTTTTTCTGATTCACTTTGCTATTGGAAAATGGTTGATAAATGACTCAATTTATTGCTGCATTCTCAGGAAAGCAGCAGGTTCTGGCATCACAATGATTGCACTTCCAGCCACGACATCACTTTCGATGCATCCAGATTGTCATTCTAAAAAGTGGGTCTCAGTGCTAAAGAGCTTGAGAACCACTCAGAGTCAAATATCAAAGTCTTTCCCTGATTATTCATTTGGTACCAACAACAACATCAGTTCAGGGGTCAGTCTGGCCAAGTGGGCCTTCTGATACGTGCCAAACCTGCCAATCCCCTGATACCATCCCGGACTAAATCCAAGTTTTAGACTTTAGATGGGCCACATCACATTAGATAATAGTATGGAATGCCACTGTAGGTTTCTTTTGGGATGGTATTATAGCTCTGGATATAGATCACCCTTTCAGAGAAAGATGACATGGAGGATTTGGAACTATTGCTGGAAAAGCCTCTAAAGCAGTGACTCCCAAACTGCGCACTGCAGTGCATGAAGGCGCCATGGTAAACTCAAAGGAGTGCCGCAGAGTGTCCCCACTAACCTCTTTTTCCTGGCTCTCTCAGCTGCCATCATCAAGAATCATGCAATCCAAGATAGTGGTATCTGGGAACAGGGAAGAGGCTACTGTGAAAGAAGAGTGCCTTGACCATATTAAGTTTTGGAACTGCTGCTCTAAAGAAATCTGCAAAGGGAAGAAGTCAAAAGGGATAGCAATGCTTCCGTCTTTTGGGTCTGAGGGAGTCTTTCGCTCTCTCCATCTGGAGTCTGAGAATTTGTCCCCAGGACCACCGGCTGTTTGGAAAGCTTCTCGGGCCACCCAAGCAGACCTTCAAAGTAGGGTCAGGAGTCAGAGTTTGAGATTCACTTTGTTGTAGGACTACTTCAGTTCCCAATTAAGAACATAAGAAGAGCCCTGCTGGATCAGGCCAAAGGCCCATCCAGTCCAGGCCAAAGACCCATCCAGTCCAGTGACCCACCAGATACCTCAGGGCACACACAAGTCAACAAAACACCTGCATCTTGTTGCCACACCCTTGCACCTGGCATTCTGAAGTAGACTACTACTAGTGTAGGGAGATTGCACCACCCATTATGGCCTATAGTCCACAATAGACTTTTCCTCCAGAAATCTGTCCAATCTCCAGTAATTGACTCCACACTATTAATGAAGCAATGCTTCAAGCTTGTGACTTACTGGTTTATGTTGCATCCAGACCTAGAGCTGACTGTGGATAATTTCCCATGAACTCTTTTTTTGCTGGTATGCTCTTGCCAGGCTGCAGCTTTGAACGGGAGAGATGGGAAAGTGGGAAGGGCAAGGTTCAAAGTTCCACTGAAATAATGAAGATTACATTGCCCAAAATGTACTTTAAAAGAGCATCTATGATCATAACATTGGCCAAGTTCCAAGACATGCTGTCATTAAGTGTCTGGTTCTGCTACAAACAGATGAGGATCAAATGAGGAGACAGATTAGCTGGTCGAAAATGGGCAAGTGGTCAGGTACCAGACTGGTTGAGCTGAGTGGTTCTGTGCCTGTGCACATTGTTTTTCTGTATAAAAAACTGTTGACGACATGCAGCCAGGCCTAGGAAAATTCTAGGGTCCCAACAGGGTTCCATTGACTCTCCAGGTCACCTGGTTCTCCTGGAGCTGACTGGCTGTGATTTCCTTTTCCTGTTGGGGAGGGGGAGGAAATGCGGAAAAGCAAGGCTGAGGCCAGTTAGTCCACCTATTTGCCGTCCCTGTGGTACAAGTGCCAACTTCAGACCAACTTCTGAAGGGCCTGGTTCAAGCATGTGCCCTTCCCAGAGCCTTACCTAACCATCTGGTTAGGTTAGATACTCATAGGGTGTTATTACACTGAAAGCTAAAATGTAGGGGGGCAGGTTGCCCTCTCTCTGTCTTCTCCACGGCACCACAGCAGTCTCTTCTTCCTTCTTGTATTATAAACTGAGCTGAATCAGGTCGAGCTTTTCTAGTTAGCCCTTACTACTAAAACTCCCAGTATCAGAATGTCAGCATCTGGAAATTCAGAAATGACAAAACAATTCCTTCTTAAGGAATAACAATACCTTTTTATAGAAATAGATGTATGTTGCTACAGTCCTTGACCCATAAGTGGCCATCCCTTGATTCATGTGGGGTCAGCAAAAGCAATAAAACCACCCCAGATGTTTAAACATTTGCAATCATCCAGATAGTCATCCTAGATTGCTTGAAATCTATAACTTGACACGGCAACTCAGCAACTGTGGATAGGGAACTCAAGTCCTGTTTGTCCAACTTCTTTCAAAAACATGCTAATCTTGAACTGAGTTTTTGAAAAGAATTCACCTGTTGAGTAAAATGGTTCAACTTTGCAAACAGAGGAGCAAAATGCTTGCAATGTGTACTGCTCTGATCGAGCTGCTCAGTTCTCGCAAGACTCTTCTGGCTTCTCAAGTGCCAATAGCTTTTAGGAACATTCAATAAATACCGTACTTGGTAGCATTTGAAATAAAGCAGATCAGAAGGAAAACAAACTCACTTGAAGAAATGGCTCTCATTACTTAGGGCACAATCCTAACCAACTTTCCAGCACTGGGGTAAGGGCTATGCAACTCTGAGCGTGCAATCCTAATCTGGTGTTAGGCTGGCACAGTTAGACCAGCAAAGTTTGGCTGGCACAAGGGACACCGTAAAGTACGTTTGGACCACTCTCGGAGTCAGAGAGGCCAACACACAGACATGTGCCATCCTCCCTGACTCCAAGAGTGGTCCAAATGTGCTTTACAGTGGCCTTTGTGCCGGCCAAATTTTGTGGTATAATTATGCTGGCCTAACTTCAGATTAGGATTGCACCCTTAGGGGAACAAACATTCCCTTACCTTGAGGAGACCTCTATGACTACTACTATACTGCAGGATGCAGCCCATGCCCCATTGGCACAGCTATGTCAGTGTGGAAGTTGTTTAGGATTGCGCCCTTAGTAGTATATATGCTTTGCATGTGGAAAGTCCCGGGTTCTCCTTGCTAGTGAAAAATACTGTTGCCTTATCTAGCCTAGCATCATCTACAGTATCTTGCTTGACAGTGGGTTCCCAGAGTCTCTGGGAAATGGCTTTCCCTTTCCCCTACTTATGATGCTTTGTTACTGGAGATCTGCGGGAATGAAAATGATATGTTTATGCATGCTAAGGGTGTGCTGTAATGTTGTAGTAGTAATGTATGTAGTAATGTACGGCTGTGAGAGCTGGACCATAAGGAAGGCAGAGCGCCGAAGAATAGATGTTTTTGAGTTATGGTGTTGGACAAGTCTCTTGCGTGTCCCCTGGACTGCAAGGAGATCCAATCAGTCAATCCTCCAGGAAGTCAAGCCTGATTGCTCCCTGGAAGGACAAATCCTGAAGCTGAAGCTCCAATACTTTGGCCACCTCATGAGAAGAGAGGACTCTTTAGAAAAGACCCTCACGCTGGGAAAGATGGAAGGCAAAAGAAGGAGGGGCGGCAGAGGATGAGAATGATTAGGTAGTGTCACCGAAGCAATGAACATGAAATTGGGCAAACTCTGGAAGCTAGTGGAGGACAGGGAGGCCTGGTGTGCTGTGGTCCATGGGGTCGCAAAGAGTCGGACACAACTTAGCGACTGAACAACAACAACAAGGGTGTGCTTACAATTGAGCTATGGGTTCCCCCCTCCCAATCTGCTTCATTTTGGTCATAACCTTTCCAAGCTGCCACTACTTTATAAATAAGAACATAAGAAATGTCAGGCCAACCACCAAAGCAGTGCAGTGGTTTTTATTTTCCAGAAACAGATGTCACACTTACAGGACACGTTCCTACGACTTTATAGCAATTGTACTTAGAACTGTTCTGAGTCTTGTTCTTGCTGTTGGCTTCTGTCCAGGTGACAGATTTGCATGGTTGTAGAAGATCTATTTCTTTGCAGGAAGATTTGCCACATACTGGGCAAACTGGAAAATGAATCTTGTGCTCCAACTAGCATGGCTGAGATTCTAACCACGCACTCCTTACTGGCCCTTGACTACAGCCATCCCTGCACTAGCTCAGTGTTGTAAACGTGCCATAAAGCATGTTTGTAATGACTCGTGAGGGTGCTACACTGGCACAGCCAGCCTGCTGGCACTACATCCCTAAGCAGCACCTGCTGGCTCAGTTAAGGTCGGGCTGGGTGGCACAGGGGTGGGTGGAAGAGGGTAACTGGAGGGTGTTCTGGAGACAGGGAAAGGGCTTTGCTGGGCAGAGGAAGGTGGAATGGGGCAGATCAGGCCTGGGAGAAGGGCAGGACTGGTGGAATAAGCCTCCACCGTATCCTAACCTTCCTCCTAGCCTGCCCAGCCTGACATCGGGCTTCCTGGATTTGCACAAGCTATATAGCTGGTGTGGATCCAACTAGCCCCATAGGGACTGCTGGGGCTTATACAGGGTAAGGGCGTATACTGTATATATTCCTCCAGCCGTCTCCTGAGTTGCATTAGATGCAGCATAGACCATGCAGCCCCCTGCACCCGTGCAGCTTAGAATTGGGCTTCCTGTCTTAGAAAAATAGGGCTGATGCCTCATATTTCTCTCCCAGGTTTGGTTATGATTCATTACAAAGTGTCTCTGCTGGACAGCTGGTTAAATCATAAAACGGCTAATTAGGTTATACTGGAACATTCAAGGTCTGCTTCCTGTGGCATTGACCAGCACGGAATCCCTTGCAAAGATAACAAAATTGTATTCTTATCTGTTCATTATAATGCACTTTTTCCAGGCATGTTAACAATTAAGCCATGAGGAAACTAGGTTAATATGAACCCCACCCATATCCTAAAATGAACTCCACCCATATCCATATACTTCAGCCCAGAGAGATTTTTATTTGTGGCATAGTGTCTGGATGATACAGGTTAAACGGAGAGGGTTGTAGGTTGAGAATTTCCAAGCCACACGTATTTCCGAGACGCTTCAAGGTGCATCTACCAGTGGTTCCCAAACCTTTTAGCATCAGGACCCACCTAAAACAAATAAAAAGTTTCACTGTGCAATCCTCTCAAACCTCTGTGGCTATAATGGTAATTGGACAACAGTGCTCTCACCCCCAAGTAGCAGCTTGATGCACATAATCTAATTTACCCTGTCAGTTTAGCAAACCACAAAAATTGGGTTCTTGACCCACTGGTGAGCCACAGACCCAGTTTGGGAAGAATTTGGGATCCAAACCACCAAACACTCTTGTGCATAATCTGCTACTGATAATTAGTTTTGTGAGGAAGTGATAAAGCCCACACTGTATCATATCATTTTTTCTGCAGTTAACTTCCTTTTTTTTTTTTTTTAATTACAGGGGAGTGAACATTTCCACAATGATCCCTTCCTGGCCATTGTCTTGCTTGCAATGTTATAAATTGGTAACACTAAAGAAATGTTACCAATTTATAACATTGGATCCATTTCCCTTTACATCACATACACCTTGCTAATTTATTTTAGACAGCAATCCTGAACTGTAGTTAGGCCGGCATAAGCTAAACCAGCAAAGTTTGGCCAGCACAAGGGCCACCATAAAGCGTGTTTAGACTACTCTCGGAGTCAGGGAGGATGACTCAAGTCTGTGTGCTGACCAAGAGTGGTCCAAACATACTTTACAGTGCCCTTGTGCTGGCCAAACTTCGCTGGCTTAGCTTATGCCGGCCTAACTCAGTTTAGGATTGCACCCTCAGAAACTGAACCTGATGACTTGGTCATCCTGTATCATGGTGTCTCTTTTGGGGGAGCCACATTATATCAGATCTATTGTGACATGAATGGGAGCCTGTCCATCAGTTTGATTGCACTATTTCAGGCTTGTTTTAGGAAAAAAATATTAAAACACCTAAGTTCATCATTCAGAGGATTCACAGATGTGTATGAAATTGAAACATGGCAAGAATGTTGGTTCTGAATGTATACCTTGGAGCTGTTTCAGAAAGGAAACAGATAGGTCTGTTTTTTCCCCATTCTGGTGTCTTGGTCTGACTCTCGCTGCTTTTCTACCTAACGGCACAATCCAACCTAGCGCTGGAATGGCAAGGCCAGCTGGCCAGCGCCATATCCGACTCTGGGTTGGGGGAGGCTGGAGCCTCCCGCGGCAAGGGAGCGTGCGTTCCCTTACCGTAAGGGAGGCTCCAGCCTCCCCTATGTTCTCCTCAGATCTGCGCCCACTAAAGAGCAGGCGCAGATCCGAGGAGACTGTGCAGCCAGAATCAGGGCCTTGCTGCCTCGCTTAGGATATGGCCATACAGCCACCTCCCAAGCCCGCCCAGGTCCCGCCTCCCCCCTCCCAATCCCCATCATGATACTCGATAGAGAATCTCTTGTGCCGACCGTCTTTGGTCGGCGCAAGGGGGGCTCTCCGTTGGGCGCTGTGAAGCTGACGCTGCAAGCTGACGCAAGGGTGCTGCTCGAAGCCCGCAGGCTGGGGCTCTGCCCCTTGCGTCAACACAATGACGTCGTGTCGAGGCAAGGGGCACACTTGGATTGCACTGTAAATCACTTGTGGAATTTAGAAGGTAGTGAATCACGTATTTTCAAAGTGGAAAACGTACTTTGTTCCTTTCACAATTTGGTCATCTGAGAGCGTCTGAAATTTTAAGTGTAGCAGTGAAGGCACCCGATGAGGTGGTCGTAGGAGAGCTCCAAGTAACCCTATTTGGAATATCATAGGATATGATAGGAAAAGGCAATCAATCTGATAGGAAAAGGCAATCAAGGACATCAGAGGTGCTCGCCTGGCTCAGAGTTAGTAAAACCCATTTGATGCCTGCAGAAAGCCTGTCTGCCGCTAATGCAGCCAAATTGCCAGCAGGATGATTTGTTAGGCTAAATGAGCCACAGATTGCACAGACAGAAGAAGCTTGAGGTACATAGCAGGTCATGTCAGTCTGATTGTTCATTAATTTGCCTGACTCATTGGAGAAGAATTCAATCTAAGCACAGAAAAGTGGCGTCTACTGTCATCCTGCTCTGCTCATGTTAGGGATCGAAAAGAACGGAAGGTTGATCCACTCTCTTCCAAAACCATCTTTACCACTTCGGGTTGTAGGAGTCATATTGCACAGATGAAAGAAATGCAGGCATGGGAGCTGTCAGGTGGGGGAAGCAGTTTGATGTATTTTAATAAGATCCATCTGCTTGGGATGAGCAGGATTTGGCACGGCTCCTCCAGGCCTGATGGCCAGCTCCTCTGCCAGGTTTTTAAAATGTATAGTTGTAATTGGGTTCTAATTGGCACAAGGCACTAGAGATTTCCCTGACTCGTAACCATGACCGAGCCACAGGTGCAAATACTGTCAGGCATATGGAGCTGCCTTCCACTGAGTCAGTGCGCTCGTTCATCTAGCTCAGTATTATTGACACTGACTGGCAGTGGCTCTCCAGGGTTTCAGGCACTGTTTTCCAAGGACTGCCTGGAGGCTGAACCTGGGACCTTCTGCATACAAAGCATGGATTGCATGCTAGAACCCCATCTATGAGCTGTTCTGTAGAACCAGCTTTTACCAAGGTTGCCGTTTCTGTTTTTTATTGCTCAGATAACATAAGTTTGACAAGGTGGTGCTAAATCTAGTATTTTTCTGATTGAAATGCTAGGGAGCTCCAGATTGCTTGTTACGTGAACCATCTCTTCTAGCAGCAGGATGCTTGAATCACACAGAGAAAAGATGTTGCTGAGCGTGTATACAGAATTCTGACATTCCTGCATGGAATTGGTGTTCTATACTACCCTTTTAAATGCCACAGTATCTATGCCACTATTTGTGATTACATGTGGAGCCTCTGCATGGTTGCTGTGCGGCTTGTATGCACTGAGTATTCTGCATGAGCACCATGAACCGACCTACAAGGCATTGATGGTTTTAACGGTGAAATTTGATTTTTCCATAATCAAACCCATCAAAATTTGAGTTGATGGATGATTTGGAAAAAATAGGGATGAATGTGTTAAACAGCAAACAAACAAGAATAGCATTGTTGAATAGTTACTTGAGTGAGGGCGCAATCCTAACCTGGAGTTAGGCCGGCACAGTTAGGCCAGCAAAGTTTGGCCAGCACCAGAGCCATTGTAAAGCGTGTTTGAACCACTCTAGGATGGCGCATGTCTGTGTGCTGGCCTCTCTGACTCCAAGAATGGTCCAAACATACTTTACGGTGTCCCTTGTGCTGGCCAAACTTTGCTGGCCTAATTTGTGCAGGCCTAACTCCAGGTTAGGATTGCGCTCTGCATTAAAAATGGTCTAAACAGGATTTACATTGTCATTAACTGAATGGCTTCCAATTTATTTGAGTTGGGTATAAACGGCTGCTCCATCTCACTTGGCTTCAAGAATTCCACAAAGAACGTATGAAAGAAAAAATTATATTCCATTTTTCATTCCCCATGAAACCAATAATAAATGTCAGAGCATATTATGTTGATGGCATCGACCAGCGAATATTTTCCCACCATGTGTGTCGAAGGAGGCATCAGCAGTTGTTTATCTTTGCCATTGCTGGCAGGATCCAGAACTGAACAAATAACCCTATACTAATTTAAACACACATACTCCAAGCCAACATTGTGTCCCACCAGCCATGATTGTGAACAACAGTGCTGATGAACCCTGCTAACTGACCAAGAGGCACTTTTTCAAGTGGTGTCCTCTTATATTTAGCAGGGGGAGAGTAATCGTCCCTCTTCACCCCTGCGCAGTGTCTCTTCTAGTGGCTGTTGCTGGTGGTGTTCTGCATTTTTCAGATTGTGAGCCCTTTGGGGACAGGGATCCATTCGACTTTATTATTATTTATTTGCCTGTAAACCGCTTTGTGAACTTTGTGTTGAAAAGCGGTATATAAATACATTGATTGATTGATTGATTGATTGATGAACAGTTTGGGATGAGAAGAACTGGAGGACTCCCCATGTTCCTGGAGCATTAGTGCTGCTATTGTTCACAGCAGTAGGAATGGAGCTATGCACACAGTGCCCAGACCACCTCAAGGATGGCTTTTTTCAGCCTCAGCGGGGGGGGAAAGAACACATGTTGCTTTGTTTAGCTAAGATTCAAAAGGGGAAGCTTGGTTCCTGTGTGTATGATTCCTTAGTTGCACTTGGAATATAAGGCACCTAAACTGTACTGCAAACTATAGACTTCGCATGCTTTTTACTTGTGCCATTCAGTTAAGGTTTAGCTACATCTAATTTGCACTGGATTGTACCCATGATAGAACTTACATGCAAAATGGATCAACTCTCCTGTGCTAATCCATTGATATACCATTTGTTCAGTATGCAGGGCCATGATGTTCGGCCCAGATACCCTTAGCACCAAAACACCAGAAATTCTCAAGGTGTTAGGTTGAGTGGTCTTATGAGGTTTCATCTGCTCTGTCTTGATAAACCATCACTGAAACTATCTTTTTTGCACTGGCCTTGTTTGCATCTAGAAGATGGGGGGGGTCTGTTTGTTGGGTTTTGTAAATTGATAAGACCGTCAATGCAATGTCAACAATTAAAAAAACAAAAAACAAATAAGGACAGTGACGCATGAAGTCAACAACCATTGCTAATCCATATATTTTGGTTAGTGTAATATATCATTTTAATTAACTTGGCAGGCATCAAATTACTGCTGGTGGGCAAGTTGCCCTTGTTTTGAAACATTCATCATTGCATACTTGTGTCCCTGAATGCGATTTTTTTTTTAATTTAAAAGCTATAAAACTGAAAAAACAGTTCATGTATTTTTTCTGATTCTTTAACATTATGTTTTTAACCCTTCTGTTTGAGGGTAATGACTGACCCCAAAGGAGTATGAAAATGTGAAGTATTTCCTCTTAACCTCTGTCATGTTCTACTTCACTTGGTGTTCATTCAATAGGGGTTGCTCTCAGTTGTTTTGACTCTCTACACCCTACTTGTTAAACATGTACATTTCACAAAAATGACATTGATTTAGATAGACACCAATCAAAGTAATGGGAAAAATGAAGCAGTCCCAGCATTAAACGTATTGGGGTGAAAGCCTGAATTTCATATCAGTCTTGATGCCTCAATTAAGGGCACAATCATAACCTGTGGTAGCCTGCAATGTATCCAATGCAGGCTGGGAGGCAGCTGGTGGTCAACTCAAGGGTAAGGGGATATTTCATCCCATATAATATCCCAGCCTGCCCTATGGGGATACTTGGACCTGTGCCAACCATTGACCTGGCACAAATCCAAACAGTCCATGTTAGGCTGCCCAGGCCGGGGCCAGGAATTAGGAGTCAGTGTGCACTGCTGCCGTTGATCCCATTCCTATCCCAGGACCAATATGACTCCAGTTCTGCCCTTCCCCTACCCACAAATGCCCCCTTCCCACCCCCTGCACCACACAGCGCAAACCTACCTTGCTCAACCAATGCAGGGACAGGATCTGGCGGTAGCAGGCCAGCGCAAACCCTCGTGCCAGTATGACTTGCTCCCAAGTCAGTGCATGCTTGCTTTAGGGCACATTTGTGCTGCTTAGGAGCTGGCACGGAGGGCTGGCACCGGCAAAAGTGCAGATTTAGATGGGGCTGCCCGTCAGTCTATTAACCTTTCAACAGAGATTTCTGTTTCTTTTGCTTATAGTTCCTGGAGGACATGAGCTGAAGTTTATGAGCAAAAAAGGTATAAATCCCAATAAAGACATTTACATGAGAAAGGGAGGGTGTGTGTGTGTGTGTGTGTGTGTGTGTGTGTGTTTGTGTGTGTGTGTGTGTGTTTGCGTGTGTGCGCACACATGTGCATTTAAATGCTCGTCAGTGCCTATTATCTAGATGCATTTTTTGAGAAAGATGTGAACCTAGCTGCCTGCAGGCACAAGTACAGCAGCACAACCACCTCTGTGTAGTTCTATTGTAAACAATAACCCTTCACAACATTTCCAAATTGTACTCTGAATTGAAACAGTACAGCACTGGTTTTTTCCCTTTTATTTGATCTTCTAGTACAGACAAAGTATTGCTTTTCTGCAATTTGCTGCAAGTGGCAAAAGGGAACTTTCATACAGCATTAATATACAATTCCTTGGGGCCCAATCTTATCCAACTGTCCAGAGCTGGTTCAGCTGCACTGACAGGGCATGCACTGAATCCTCTGTTGGTGGGGCAGTCATAGAGGTGTCCTCCAGATAAGGGAATGTTTATTTCCTTTCCTCGGAACTGCTTTGAGGCTGCACTGGCACTGGAAAGTTGGATAAGATTGGGTCCTTAGCCTGCAGGGGGTGGAATCTTCAATTACCAATTTCCTCAAACATTTTTCATTTTTAAATAGCAAAATAGCCTCAGGGCGGAATCCTTAAATGGACGTAGTACCGATGCAACGTTGTTTGTGTCGGCGCTACATCACTAGCGCCAACATGGGAGCACTGACTGGCATCCCCGTGTTGCCCTAGAGTGCTTGGGCCAACGCTACAAGTAGCATCGGCCTGAGAGCGCCAGCAAGGAGCCGCCCATGCGCCAGCCAAACTCAGCTGGTGGAGGGGCAGTTCAGGGAGGAGGGAGGACAGGTGGAGGTGTTCCTGGGCAGGGGGTGGGCGGGACGGTGGGCGTGCTGGCCTGGGAAGGGGGGTGGGATGCATTAGGGTGCATCTAAGGCCCTGGCCCCAGGTCGCATGGTCCCAATTTGGGCAGTGAGGCTTCCTTTGACCTGCGACTGTGATTTCCCAGGTGCAGATCTGAGGAGCCCAGCAGGAAGGCTGGAGCCTCCATTGGTGCAAGGGCGTGTTCATGCTCTTGCACTGGGGAGGCTCCTGCAGCCTCCTAAGTGGTGCTGGATACAGCACAGGTCTGCTGGCCTGCCTGTTCCCACGCTACTTAGGATTGCACCCTTGGTAGCACTGTCCACACTGGGCAGGCCCGAGTTGCAAAACTGTGTTTTTACTGCAAACAAACAAAAAAACACAAAACAAAGCAACCACAAATCAGATCTGAAAAAGATATGAGCCTGGAACCCCAAACACTGGGTCAATGATTTGGATGTTCCATAAAAAGTGAGCAAACGGAGGCCGGCAGATTTGGGGAAAGAGCTCATGTGGAAACACCCACATGGCTCCCAATACCAAATTAGCAAAATGTTTAATTTCAAAGGATTCAAATGTGTCCTAAAATTCTAACAAAAGCTCCTGGAACCCCACATGTTGTTACTTAGCATGTGTCTGCTATGTCAGATGAACTCTAAGAGGCCTTTTTCAGTTGACCAGGTTAATGAGCTACAGTGACTGTTACCCATACAATACAAAGAGGGACAAAAACCTTTGCCATATGCTGAGGGATGTCTGTGTAAAAAGAAATGGCTTGGCTGTACACCAAGCTACAAGGTTTCCAAATAGAGTTTGAATCCCAGAGAGAGAAGTTCCAGCTAAATATAGCCATGACAGAGTTCAGAGTTGACTTTTTTCATCAAGTACACTGAAAATAGCTTGGCAGAAGTGGATTCCTGTATTACAAACAAAAGTGTGTGTGAGGGGGGCAGGGGGTGGAGAATTAAGGGGCATTTCCAGAAAGCCAGAGAAAAATAAAAGAATTAGAGATGGGTGGATGAGGGAGGGAGGCATTCCTTTTCTTAAAGGAATCTTGATCAGTTGAAAAGGAATGAAGGAGAAAAAAGAATGCAGTCCTAGCAGTAGCTGCCTGTCTGGGTCCAAAATGGCTGGTGCATCTTCCTTCCAGTGGGAACACCACCAAAGCTGGGAACCCTCCCTTCCCTGGATGGCTGATGGGACACTGGGGGAGCCACAGCAGGAACCAGTGATGAGCAAGATTTCCTGTTCCCACCCTTCCCTAATCACCAGAGCAACTAGAAGACAGGAAGGGAGGAAGGGCACTGCTGGGAGTGCAGAGGTATAAGAGACCTGTTAGTAATATATTGAGGAGGAGGAGGAGGAGAGAGAAAGGGCAAAGCAGAGGGTGCCAAAATGTGCTAAGCAATGGGGGCTCTACAAATTGCCCTCTGCCTCACGGAGATGAAGAGAACCAAGGTGATTCAATCCCCTCCCCTCTCAAAGAATCTGAAGCACCCAGAATGAACTGAGGTATGCAAGGTAGGATTTGCTTGTGCCGCACTTTGATATGGTGCACATCTACTATACTCACATCCTGCTTCCCTCTGTTGCCAAACGAGCAGGAAAAACAACAAGTAATATAAAAAGCATCATGAAAAGTTACTTTACAATGTTTTGTTTCTTTGAGAGCTTTGCATAATTTTTCCCATTAGGCTATAACATAGACCATGACAAATTGTAAATGGAGTTGTTTCTTTTTGGTGAAACTTTTAAATTCCAGCCTGTATACTCTATTATTTCTGTAGCATCTATTAAATTTTTCTAGGTAATAGGTTAGGCCTAGGATAGAATGACAGACAGGGGGTTGGGCTAGATGACCTTGGAGGTCCCTTTTAACTTTATGATTATATAAATGCTGGTTTTTCTGAGTTACTATTTTTTATATGATTTTAAACTCAGTATTTTTGTAAGAAGGCCTTTTGCTACTTTACCACCCTCTGTTTGGGAAAGCACACTTTCTCTGTGCTTTCCCTCTGATACACTTTCTGTGCTTCTTTTAACATTGCACTGAGAGGGGATCTTATTTTGACATTTAGTTTGGTTTGCACGTTTAGACATGTTTGAATTAGGAACAGCTACTTTATTAGGCTTAGTTTGAGGAACATCAGGATCCTGCCTGGTATACTGCTTGACTGTGTCTCTGTTGATTGATTGATTGATTGATTGATTGATTGATTGATTCGCTGCAAAAATGCCGCTGGAACCTCTTTCTCCTTTTGACATATTTCTGCAACTTTTTCCTGTCTTGTTGCACTAATGAGCCACACAATCCTACCAGCAGTGGATTTTTAAAACCATCCAGAAGGGTTAAATCTTCTGGAACACTGCAGTTCCAATTGGGGCTCTGGGTGGCCAATAAGCAATGTGGAGAGCAGGGGGTAGTTGGCTCCTCCTCCATGCATTGCTACTCTTGCTTCTTTTTAGCCCTCTCTGTTGCTGCTGACAGTTCTACTTCTGAAAACAGTAGAGGCGGCATCACTTTACAATCTTCCCATGTCAGGCGATGAGTTTGAAGTATGGCTTCAACGGACTGCATAATTTCCCTGGGATGAGTCCCAAACTGGCCTGCCTTCTCTTTAAATAAAATGCCAAAATGTTAGTTGGGGACCATGGAACTGAACTGTATGCCATGACCACTTGGGGTCTCTAATCTTCAATCTGATGTTGAAGAAGTGGGGCTGCTTTGCAAAGGATAAGCAGTTGCTTCTAGAGCAGAAATTACCTCTTTCCTGAGATTTGGGTATTAAGAGGGTGGCATGCATGCAGGATAGGGCCCTATAGGTGCTGAGGGTATTTTTTTTGGGGGGGGGGGTGCCTGAGTCTCTGGCCTCACCTTAGAATTTACAAACTGAGGGCATTTTATTTTTACATTTTTAAAAATAAAGTCCTGGTCTATTCATAAGTTCAAAACACAACTGTAAATATTCCATTTTTAAGCTTTCCTGGAGCTTTTGATAGAATTACCATTCTGACAGACTAATCAACATATCATAATTCAAAGTGCCATTTGCTGGCTGCTGAAAGTTTGGACCTGGATGATATTGGATCCACTTAAATGAACATTTTCTAATTAAACACTTCTTTGTGATAGAGTTTTCCTCACCTAGTTACTTAAAATTCTACAAAATGCATTTAGGGGGTTCAATGATCTTCTGATCTTCTGGTTTGCTAGCACCCTCCCCCTAGCGCAAGTATGCCTGGCTCTAGTGCAAACAATTCAACAAACACAAGCACATGCCTTTTTAGGTGTCTGATCACAAAGGGGACCGTCACCTAGATTGGCCAATCACAGGAGTTGCTGAAAAAGTCACCTCTGCAGGACTTGGAGTTTCCTGTATGGGCAGGTCAGCTCCCCTTATTGATTTCTTCATTCATTCTACTCTCATACACCACAGGCCTCCCCATGTGTGTGGCTCTGAATTCAGACCTTACTCACCCAGCTTGGTTTTCCTTCTCTTTTTGAGCTCCTTCCCTTTCCTCCAGACTCTGCCTTTATGAAGGGGTGGGTACCGGTCCAGCTGCAGGGAAGTTCTGCAGACGTTCACAAGGGGAAACGGAGCCGGCTCTTCTGCTTGGCTTCCCCGCAGCTTTCTCCATCGTCCTGCCCTTCAAAGTCTCTTGCCCGTTGTTCTTAAACAAAGGGATTTGTAAGTCAATTAACCCTTTGCACCTCGCACGGGGCACCACTAGTCAAAAGGAATTTACAACTCTTCTCTCTCTGCCTGGCTTTGTTTGTAGAAATGGGGGCCGGGGGGGGGGAGCTATTTCCTGTGAGATTCAACAAATGTAGAAAGGTTATACAATAACTATTCAATATAAAAATATAAATAAGAAAATCAAAGAAAATCAGGGACTATGTGCTGCACCTTAAATTAGTCGGTAACACCTCCAAGCAGAGGCATACCAAGAGGGGGGATCATAGTACTAGGTTTTGCAAGCAGCTGCTCCCCTCCTCTTTGAGCCATTCGGAGCTAACATAGCCTCCATTTTGCTCTAGTCTAGGGGCTTCCAAACCCCAGCCTGCGGGGCAGATCAGGCGTTTGGACAAACACCTCCCCTGTGAGAGCAGAGCTTACCATTCCATGCAAGCGCTGCTCCATTTTGCAGCTGATTGGCTGGCAGGAACGCTCTGGGCAGTTGCGTCTATGCCTGGGGATCTTGCTGCACAGCCTTCTGGGACCCCTGGGCATAGACGCAACTGCCCAGAGTGCCCCTGTCAGCCAAAGGTTGCAAAATGGAGCTGCACGGAATGGTAAGCACTGCTCAGGTCAGGGAAGGGATTTCCAGGAAGCAGCAGTCGTGAGTTTGGCAACCGCTACTCTAGCCACTAGGAATGGCTACAAAGAGGAGGGGGAGTGGCTGCTTGCAAAACTTAGGGTGCAATCCTAATCTGGAGTTAGGCCGGCACAGTTAGGCCAGCAAGGTTTGGCCAGTCCAAGGGCCACCGTAAAGTGCGTTTGGACCACACTTGGAGAATAGCGCGTGTCTCTGTGCTGGTCTCTCTGACTCAGAAAATGGTCCAAACATACTTTACGGTGTCCTTTATGCCGGCACAATTTTGCTGGCCTAACTGTGCCGGCCTAACTCCAGGTTAGGATTGCGCCCTCAGTGCTGAGATTCCCTTCTAGGTAGGTATACCTCTCAGGGAAGTGTAGCTGGTTCTTCTCCCCTCTCTCTTACACAACAACCATGAGAGCAAACTACACAAGTAAATGGGAATTTGGACCTCCTTAGCCCTCGGAGATGTCAGGGAGTTGCTGCTGGACTATATCATGTCTCACCAACTATCGCATGAGGGGTGATGAAAAAAATTGCCTCCAATGGAATTCAAAGGCTAAAAGTTTAAAATAAACAAAAGAATGTTTTTTTTAAATGCAATATATGATTAATTTGCAAAACACACCGCCCTGGGAATGCTGTGCTAGACACACATATAAAAAGTTTTAAGAGAGAGATCTGGAAAATACAAGGAGGATGTGACCCTCAGGGAACATTTTACGCAAAATAATCAAGATACGCAACTTTTCTCATACTTGCATGCACAAGATGTTGGATCTTTTAGTCTCATATGATTCACAGCTCAATCCTGAGCTGCCCAGCTGCCCAAGTGAGCAGCAGTAGCCAGGCGGTTAACACTGCATCCCGCAGCAGCCAGGCAGCCAAGGGGAGGTTCCCCGGGGAAGGGTGCAGGTGGGTGAGAGCCTCCATGTAGGCACACATGGCCCTTACACAGAGGTTGGGATCAGAGGCGAAACTTGCAGCCAATCCCCCCCACCCCCCCACCCAGGAACTCCCTCCTGCCCCGCCCAGAATCCCCGCAACACTGTAACCTGAACTCTTGCCACCTCCTCTGGGTGGCAAGGGGCCAGCAGTGCCACAGCACTGATGGTAAGAGCTTAACGCCACTGTTGCATATGCCTTATGACATATTTTGCTGCATCACTGTGAGCAGTATGCTCTACCATCTGCATTGAAGGGCTCTGGACTGAGCCCTCAGTTGCTCTGGTGGGATGAATTGTACTAAATTGCTCAATGCATTTTTGTTTCTATTATGTTTCCTCCCACCTCATTTTATATTTGTATCCTGCTAGTCCTCCATGAGCCTCAGAGATGTTTTACCCTCACCCAGTGGAGTACACATTAAGGTGAGAGACAGTGACCGGACTGAAGTCAACCTGCAAGCTTGGTGGTTGAGTAAAAATTTGTACGTGCAGCCCAACACTCCAGTCACTGTACAAGTCAGGTGTTGCACAGTTTAACCCAGGAACCCATCAGAAAGGCACTAGTTCCCTGCTCTCTGTCCTACAAGGGTTTTTAGTCAGAGGAGGGATTTCAGATTGGACCACTATCTCCCCAGTCCAGAATCCCTCCAGCCCTGGAAATCAGGTGACACCCAAGGGCCAATCCTATACTCTCCTGTGCCAGGACCTGATGTTCTCCCTCAGTATGGGTATGCCACCAGGCTGTCTAGCCTCCTTCCTGCTTGTTCCTTGCCTTTCTCCTCCAAAGGCAAGGAACATGCCAGTCCTTGCTAGCTACGAGTGCTTGACAGCAACACATTGGTATCTCTCAAACCACTTGGTATGCTGAGTATGTTGGTGGAGAGGATGCAAGTGAAGCTTGGCATAGAGTGAGCAGTCATATGACTGGCATACACCACGTTTATAATTGGGGTTGTATTTGCTCTGCCACCTGCAGCTAACTGTCCTTAGATTTTCAATGACATGGCCAATTTTAGATTAATTTTGTGGCGGGCATGCAGTGACGAAACAGCATGACTGCTTCACCAAATGTTGAACTTAGCTCACATCCACTAAGCCCAGAGGTTCATCATGCAGATTTGGACTTGGCGGATATCTACTGAAACCATGGTTGCAAGCAAATGTCAGATGCAGCAGATGGCATATAAATAGGAAAACTGCTGCTTTCACCCAAGAACTGTAAAATATGTTAGCATGTGATCGGCAACACCCCTCTCCAGATCAATTTGTAATTGGGCTTGCAAAATCAGGCTATTCAGACAACACACCCATGCACACCCACCCCTAATTCAAAAACAGTTTATTCCAACCTCAGTTACAAACCAAAATGGGATTCCATTGCACTCCAATTACATCATTGTGAGCACAACAAAATCCAGACCATCTCTGCAACCTCCCATGAACGTGGCTACTACTGCCCCATTCTGGCAGTACTACTGGGAGGGAAAGAAATTTCACCTTCTACCTCTTAGCATCGGGAATGTTGCTATGTCAACAATCCAGCCATCAGGAGCCCAGTTGATGTTGTTTCCCAGGGCACCTGACCAACATCAGGAGCTCTGGAAAAATAACATTTCCCTGGGCTCCTGGCACCCGTGTCAAAGGTTGTAGCACAGTTCCTGGTTACAGAGAGGGTGAGAGGAGGAAAGAAAGGAGAGATAAACAGAGGGTACTCTTTCCCTCTGCTGCCACCAGAACAGCAACCTGTAGTTGGGAAGGAGGGAGAAGTTCTTTGATTTCAACTAGAGAACTCAGCAATGGTAATGTTTATCTCATATTTAAGATGGGCATTACTGGTTGCTTCTGTTCATACTATGAACCAAACAATTACAAACTTCAGCGATCACTTACTTTAGAGGCTTTTTGTGGGAAATCACCAGAATAGAATGAGGCCATTTGAGTGAAAATTCTGTTATCTGAAAGAATTTTTTTTACAATATGACAGAATTAGGGCTGTAGTCTTCCAGTCAAAATAGACTGCCAAAAGCTGTGAGGGTTTTCTCTAGAGGATAATATATATTTTGTTTCTCAGGCTGCTACAAAATGTCAGAGCTCAGCTGCAGGGCCATAAACAGCCAGGAACTCACATCAGCTCTACAGAAGCCCTGAATGCAAAGAAACAGAGCATAGGTTATTCCAGCATGAAGGATTTCTACACAGTACTAACTGAGCCCTGGCGCTTCAGCAGCCTCTCTTTGCTCCTCAAGGTAACCTTGTCAAAAAAAAAAAAAGTGTGATGAAGAAGAAACTACTGTTGGATTGACTGAAGAATAAATGGATTGATATCCGTCTCACTAGAGATGTTTCAGAAGCTGCTGTTTGGTACTGAATGAATGTCACTGCCATAGTTTTTTTTTTTTTTTTAGGGGGGTGAGGTGAGGGTATTTTAGGCTGCAATCATATACATCAGTGGTTCCCAAGCTATGGGTCAGGACCCACCACTGGGTCATGGGCCAATTTCATGTGGGTCACAAAGCACCTAGTGCAGCCATATTGAAAATCTGGGAAGATGGGATGCTGGAAAGAGGGAGGGCTGTGTGGTTTCTTTGCTTGTGTCAAGGTTGTAAATGGGCTTTTTTCTTTTTGATTCACTTTGCTATTGGAAAATGACTGAGAAATAACCCAATTGCTGCATTATCAGAAATTGCTGCATTATCAGAAAAGCAGCAGGTTCTGGTGTCACAATGATGGCCCTTCTAGCCATTAGATCACTTCCGGTGGGACCCAGACACATTGTCATTCTAAAAGGTGGGTCCCAGTGCTAAAGAGTTTGAGAACCACTGATATACATATTTTCCTAAGAGTAAGCCCTATTGAACACAAAGGGACTTACTTCTGAGTAAACATGCACAGGATTGCGCTGCTAGTCACATCGTCTTCGCTGACTTCACTGACTTCATAAAGTCACTGTGCATTTGCAGTGAATTATCAACATTGATAGACTCCACTTAGCTACTAACCATTGTACTATTTTTATGGTCAGTAATACGAGGTCAGACAGAAGCAAAGAAAGAGCCCCTGGTCATTCAGAGGCTCTATCCTCCCTTGCAGCCCTCTTCAGTGTCAGTATAACCTGTTGAGTGTGTGAACAAGTTGGAGGCTAAAAGGGGGAAAAATGGTTTACTTGGCATCAGGGATTATGCAAACTAGATACAGTCTTCTTCTTCATCCAAATCACTAGGATGTACAGTCTATTTTGCAAAAAAAAAATTAAAAAAAATTCTTTAGCTGTGACTCCGGAGGAATAATGAAGTTCTCTGGTGTGTTCTCTGTTCAGAATATTAGAAAGAATTATTAATACACCATGGATTTTGCAACTGCAGCCAACATGCAGGAGGGGATTTTCCTTTGAAGGAGAAGAAAGACAGAGGGGAGAAGGAAGAGCTTTCACACTAACGTCTTTACTGGGACTTGAGGCTTCCAGGGGGATGAAGCATAAGCTATTACAAATGAATGTTCCTGACCACTGGCAATAGGGTGATATATGTACATCCAATAATAATAAACTTGGCTTGGGATTCCGATCTAGAGTGGATCAAAATAGTGCTGGGTAACCTCTGTAAGTGCAAGGAAAAGCTTTTGTTTAATTTATAGGGTACAGGTTATATTTAGCCATGGGATTTCATGCGAGACTGCTGCCTTGTCAAGCAAACAGCAAAGCCAGTTTAGCTAAAGCAGGTGCTCTTTGACATGGCCTGTTTTTTCATCTCCTTCACTGGAAGAAAAGACAGCAGATGAGAGAGCAAACCACATTAATTTATTTACCGCGCAGCCATGTTGAACTGAAGCTAACCGACTTAATATGGATATCATGGCAAACTATAATGGGTGCTAATCGTCATTTAGACACCAAGCCATAGTCTGTGTTCCAAATACAGATGCATGCACCCCACCCCAAATGTATGTCCACATCATGTCTACCCCATGGGCCCCTGTTCTCCCGGACCGCTCAAGCTTGTCCCACTGATACAAAGCAAAACCATGTCTGCTGCCTTGTTACAACTAGATGCCAACTCTTGGCTGTGCCAATCAGGCTGTACCAATGCATTCCTGCTTCTTGTGACGTTCCACTGAGTTTCCTTTCCATTTGGGCAGCCCAATACTATGCCGGGGCAGTGCCAGTGGCCCATGCACTGCTCCAGCAACAGAAGTCATGAAAGTGCTATAAGGCTCTTTGTTGCTACCGGGCAGTGCCTGGCATAGAGGCCAGTGCTAGTTGGCACTGGGCATTCATGCCAGGACACAGAAGATGAGGGGTCTGTGGGGCTCCCTGACCCCCACGAACACTGGGCTGGGCAGTGCTAAGTCCCGCAGCCTCATCTTGGCAGTAGCTGTGTGATCCTGGGGATTGCGTCGCTGCCATTCCTTGCCCCTGCAAGCACTTACAGTGCTTTCCAAACTCCAGGGGAGTTTGAAAATCACTGGTCTATGGGTCAACGGAAATGGACTCTCTGGACCCATACAATGGCTAAAAAGATTATATTGCAAAACTTGAAAGACCATTTCTCAATTGATGAATTGATTTTTTTTTTTTATAAAATACTATATTGACCTCAATTACAACTGGATGTATGTGAGCCTATTTGGAGGCCATTTCTCAAAAAAGCATTTAAAAGCATGTGAAGAGTGCAATTTGGATAATTCTTATGCTTGACAGCCTACATCTACATCATATACAGCCTACATCTATGTTAATCACACTCACAGTATATATGGTTGTGCACCTTTCAGTAGTTTTGAGTAACTGTATATTGGTGTTACATTTTTTCTTCTGTATATTTTTTCTTGAACATGAAATTAGGCGAACTCCGGAAGCTAGTGGAGGACAGGGAGGCCTGGCGTGCTGTGGTCCATGGGGTCGCGAAGAGTTGGACACAACTTAGCGACTAAACAACAACAATATTTTTTCTGCATGTAAACTCAACGTGCATTTAAAAAAAAATTGAAAATATCTGAAAGAGCAAAGAGCTGAAAGTCAAGGCAATGTGAATGTACCTCAATTCACTGCATACTTGCTATCTATTTGCATCTGGGGAAGAACCATGAAAATGTTGACCTTCAGTACCACCAGTGAATGCTGCTCAGATAAAAATTATCTGTACTGCCTTACCTACATTGTCTGTCTTGTGTCTGGCAGAGTTCATAAGCTCTATATTGCCATCAAGAAGGAAGCAGTTATGTTTAATTCTGGCAATACTTCCATGGGTTTCACACTAGTATTCTTCCCCTGAATGTATTTACAACAGACTGTAATGGTGAAGCTCTAATTAACACTTTGCCATCAGTGCATAGACAGAACAGTTCCTAATTAGCACAGCTGAGAGAATAATGGGCAACATTTCTTGCAAACATTTGTGTTTCAAAACAAACTTAGATGCAGCTACATCTGTGACCCTTGCGTGTTCGCTTTCTGAAGACACCAGGCTGGCTTGAAAGGCTCATTATCTAGATAAGAATTTACCAGACAGTCCTTTTGAAGCTAAACTGCACTAAGAGCAAGTGGCAGGTGCTGATGTCGAAAGCAGGGGTGCTCCAACCTCCTAGTCTCAGAAATAGTCTCAGCACATCCACATCTTCATTTGGGGAATCGATTATGATTCTGGTGGCTTCTTGGGGGTGGGGGGAAGGTGATCCACATGGTGATTCCTGTTCACTTTGTTTCAATGCCATTCGCGCCTTCCAAGATACTCTAGGAATTATGTCAGGAGGGTGAGGGAGATCTGGCACAGAATTCCTAGTCCCTTGATCAAATGCAATACCTAAGATTCTTGGTAGGGAATCATGCAGGGACATGCAGTATGGGGGCGGCAGGTGAGGCAGAACCACCCTGTCGTTGTCCATGGAAGCGTTGTAGCTGTTTTGCCCATTTACACCCAAGGAAGCTCTCTAACTAAACCTGCTTTCTCAGGTATAAGGAGTGCCATCGCAGGCGTAAAAAGGCAGGGCGGCTGCGGTGCATGGACAACAGTGCAGTTCTGTCTCACCTGCCGCATATTCTGGAGTCATGAGAGTTAATGTATAGAATTGTAGCCCTAATGGGGAGACTTGGCCAATGGCCCCTTAGGTCAAGGGAGCATTGTCAAAATTGTTTGGGAACCCCTGGTTTACCAGGTCAGAATCTACATGGCTCTCGTGCATCTGGCTCTCTCATTTGAAATAATCTCAGAGCTTATTTTTATTTATTTTATCTATTTATTGGATTTTTATACTGCTTTTCTAAAAATCTAAAGTTCTATTTTTAGCATGTATTGTTCTCCCCACCCCCCACCCCCAACTAATGCAGGGCCAGGGCCAGTGCATGGGGGTGGGAGGGTGTATGCATATTCCCTCTCCTGCGATGGGCAGCTAATCAGACAGTATCATCTAGACTGGCCTCTTATTTTTTGCCAAAAGGGAGGACTGTGACTTTCCTCCCACACTTGCATCACAGAAGAGGGGTTCATGAGAGAAAGCAATAGCAAACTGAACAAAAGAGTGGGCGGAATAAAAGCATGGCTTGAGATGGAATGCATCTCACCGCACACAAAACACTGGAGGGTTGAAATTCAATTGTAAATTTACATTCCTACATGACCATTATAGGAAGCTGCCTTATCTAAGTCATTCTTGTCAACAAGACTGGCAGTGGCCCTCCAGGGTTTCAGAGTGGAATTTTTCTTTGCCCTATCTAGAGATGCCAGGGATTGAACTGAGCATCTTCAGCAAGCAAAACAGATGCTGTACCATGGAGGCACAGCCATTCCCCATCCTTTTATTTTGAATTCAGATACAGGCACACTTGAAGACTGCATTTCTACAGGTGTGCACCAACTGCAGGGCAGAGGCTCAAAAGTGCTTCTGTGTGTGAAATCTGCCTGAGACACGCCAGCTACCAGGAATAAAGGGATTTGTGAGACTCTCCCCAGGAACAAACAATGCCTGCCAAAGCTGGTAGGACCTGGAAGACAGGCAAACCCTTTCCAGCAGTGAGGTTGATTCTCTGTTGATGCTTTGGCTTGGCTCAAGGGGAGAAAAGAGCATGGGGCAACTGCTTAAAATGACTTGCCAAAATGACTCTCCAACCAGGCTGGTATCAACATTTTGCCTGGGCCTCTGCCAACCCATCTCCCTTTGCGGGTGGTGGGTTTTCTTTCCCCCTTAACAATGCAATAGGAAGGTCCAGATTAGTGTGGGAAGCTCCCAGAGCTTCTCAGCAGCTCTCCAATATTCATTAATCATTTTGACTATAGAAAATTCCTTGTCTAGCATAGCTCGACAGTGCAGACTCCCAAAGGCTGCTGTGTGTCTGGCTTTAGGTGAAGAAGCCTCTGTTCCTTTTCAGATATTGGATTGTTCCCATTTCTATGGCAAAACCTCTGTGGCAGGCAATGAACAGGGTCTCTTACAAAGAAAAACCATCGCACCCAGCTCAAAATGCACTTACTGGCACATGTGCTGATCACTTTTCAGAGGAAAGTCATTTATCATCCTTTTTAGCCCTTGAAGAAAAGAACCTGGGGATGCAAGCTCTTCTTCCATCTAAGGGTCTCAACCGTCAGGTAATTTTTTAAAAAGACTGAGCACACAGAACATGATGACTGAGCAAATGGGAAACTCGTGTATGCTGATGTCATTTCCCACTTGATTAACTAAGGAGGTGAGAAAGCCACCGAGAGCAAGCAGGGAGGTTTTGCTGCTTGCTAAAAGACAGGAGCTCAGTTTGCTCCTAATGTGGGTGCAGTGATCAGAAGGTGTTCTGACTTCCAAATTGAAGATTACACTGCAACAGTGTCTTTTTCATCAGATGTCTTCTATTAAACAGAGCTCATGACCATCTGAGTGAACATGACTGATACTTTTATAAACACAGAAAAAAATCACTTTGAAGAGGTTGGCATCTTGTTGTGCCCCATGGCAGGGTGCACTATTCAGCAGGAATGGGGTGAAGGATAGCAATGTACTAACAGCAGTGAACAGCCAATAGAGAAATGCCCAGGTTCCGTGGTGTAGACTGGATAAGGTCTCTGCACATGTATGGCACTACGTAAATCTCTCCCTCATCTGCCCCACTGGTTCTTACTGGTTTGCCGCTTCACAAGAATTGGTACTCCACCATACCTGGCCTATGTCTACCCTGGAATACTGTCATAGTTTGATTACTCACTTGGACAAATGTTTCCCCGCCCCCCTCCAATGGCTGATGAGAAGACTTGGCTTTCACCCTGTTTTTGAACGTTCTCTGTGTTCATGTTTAATGTTTTAAATTTCTTATGTGTTTTACTTATTGTTGTTACATTGTACTTTTATGTTCTCTGTAAGGCGCCTTGGGCATTTGCTTTGGCATGGGAAGGCAGGGTATAAATTCTTCAAACAAAATAAATAAATATCCTTGTGTACAAGCTGCAACTGGCCAACACACCAAACATTCCTTTTCTTCCTGTGTACTAAGTAATACCAAGGATGATAAACAATCACTAGACTGCCCTTTGCACTTTCTGACAAAAAGCTCAAGTAACTCACCCTAGTTGCAGATGCATTTGAACACCTCTGGGCCCCATGAAATACTAGTATTCAGAAATTTCAGAAAAGAAGTTATGAATCCAAGTTCACTGACATCCCTCAAGTTCCACTTTAAGAATCCAGCAGTCAGTCAGTCACTCACTCACTTTCATTTTCTGACCTATGCCCTTGTGCTCCCCACCAAGGGGCAGAATGCTGCTTCTTTCCCTGAAATGGTACCCCAGCAGTTCCCAAACCTGCCGGGGATGTGACACCCTTGGAATCAGGATGTGAATGACGATGATACAAAATGCATCATGCGGTGATGTCACCACCATTCACTTCCTGATTCTGAGGCCGAACGCGAGCATCTAAGCAGCAATAAGAGAGTGTGCGGTTTTAGGTGCCACAGCTCTGCCCGCCACACTGAGCCTCCTACCACTGTCTGGAGATTCATGCTGCAGTCTTGCTGCTAGGCTGTGGGCGCCCCGTGATGCCTTGGCAAGTGTTTCTCTCATTTCCATTCACTCTTTTTTCACACAAACAGATGGAGCTGAAACAGCCAGACTTAAGACACCCACACTCTCTCCCTGTCTTTGAATACCAGATGCCACAGACAACAAGAAGGGGAATACCACTGCCTTGTTCATAAGCAGTGTTGGAATCAGAGCACTGGACTCAGTGGTGTCCTGAGGGGGGCAGGGGGTGGGCCACACCAGGTGACACGCACAGTGGGGGTGACACCACCAGGGACCAAAATTGCTAAAATCGCAGTTTCAAAAGATAATATCATCATGCTATATAGCGTTTGGATGTGGATTTTCACCTGGAATTCAATGAAAAAAACTAGAGTGTAATATCTTCATTCTATCAAACGTTATGGCCAAAAAAATAAAAATAAAAATACAACTTTTAATGCAAAAATAACAATTTTTTTTAAATCGCGGTTTTATGGAATAATACCATCATGCTACATACCGTTTGAATGTGGAAGTTCACCAGAATTCAATGAAAAAAACCAGAGGGTCATAGCTTTATTCTATCAAATGTTATGGCCAAAAAACTAAAAACTGAAAATATAACTTTTTATGTAAAAATTGCGATTTTTAAAAAATCATTATTATTAATTCTCATTTCCATGTATCAGAGCTAATATTAGAACTTCTATTTAATTGTGTGTGTGTGTGTGTGTGTGTGTGTGTGTGTGTGTGTGTGTGTGATGAAATTGGCCATGGTTTACTTTTTGGTTACTAATTTGTTAGGTGACCTATACTATAGTTAAATAAAGTTGATGGGGATAACACCAACCCTAGTAATAACCTAAATGCATTTAGGTTGTGCTTATAGTTTGTCATTTATTGGGGGGTGACGCGCTGACCCCCCCCCCAATGAGGGGGATGAACCATGAGGGGGGTGACGCGCTGACCTCCTGACCGGGTGATGCAAACTCTAGCAACTGACTGGACTAGATAGCAACTTGCCTAACAAGGAAACTAATTGACTTCAATGCAGAGGAAAGGACTAATCCCCTAAACAATCCCTTTGATATCATTGTTGTAACATAACACCTATTTTGCAGATAGCAAAGCAGTTAATTACCCATCCAAATCAGTCCACCTTCATTTAGTTTAACTCTCTTTCATTACTCACAGACTCCCCAATTATTCCCACTTCATTAACCCCCCAAACACTAATTTCCTCTCTGCACTTCCCAATAGAGGGAAATCCCTGTTTTTTTTTCTTTTCCTGCCCAATCAGTGTTGCCTGATCCTTTCTTCTTTCACTTCCCACGTAAAGGAGAGGAACTCAGGAAAAAAGTACACACAGGAAGGGCAGCTGCAATATAATTGCTGCCGCCTCCACCTTTCCACTGTGCAGATGGCTATTCAGCAGCATCCTACGCTCCTCAACGGGCAGGAAAGGAAGGGCAGCATGAATTGTGCTCTGTGCTGGCACCAGCTCCAAGTAGAACCTCAAAATTAAACACACAGAGCGGGGTGGATTTAAAGTCAGTCTGGCCTGTTTGAGCTTTCTGGGGACATTTTAAATGCTGGTGTTCAGGAGCTCTGCAGCTACAATGATAAGCTCCTGTGCCGTTAATAGTCATTGACAGCCCAATCCTAAACTGGTCGGCTCCCATAGGAGCAGTGTGCCAAGACAGCTACCGATGCATCCAACATCGGCAGCCTTTGGAGGCTCCTCAGGGGAAAGGGATGAATGCTGGCCCCACAAATGGCCTCCTCAAGTCTGCACTGGCTATTTTGCCACTGCAGACCTGAAAACCTCCATGTTGGACCACATGGAAGCTGGAACACAGCACTGCAGGTCACCACCAGGCCTGTCCCTGCCCAGGCCCACTCCACCCCTCCCCTGCTCAGTTCAGCCCTCCCGCAGCCCCAGATGTGCACATCGCCTGCGGTGGTAACACTTACTGCTGGACAGTTCCAGCACCATGTCCTCCTGGCGCTAGGGCCGTGTGCCTACTGACCACACTGGCAATATGATCATATTGCTGCCACTAAAAGTGCCTTATGCAACTTTTACACAGTTGCCGGCAGTTCAAGTGTACCACTGACGCTGAGGGGGTTAGGATCGGACCCTCAGTCTACAGACATTAGTAGGAGATAATGTTTATCTCCATACCTTATAAAGACCCAAAGGCTGATCACAGGGTTCTTAAAAGACAGAAGAGCAGGCCAGGTTCTTTCATTCACGGCGCTTCCCCACAGCGCTTTCACGGCGCATCAGTTGCAGCAACAGACAATCCACACACAGAAAGCAACCTTTCCATTGGTCTTGAATTGGAACGTGAGGTCTGTCAGGGAAGTGAAATCTGAGTCATAATTTTTTGTTTGTAAAGGAAGGAAAGTGCACTGATAGAGTGGGGGTAGGAAGTGTGGGGCTCATGAGCTACCCGTAGCTCACGGGATGGTTACCAGTAGCTTGTGGCCCTTTTCGACTTGGAGAAAGAATGGGGTGAGAGCACAGAGACGGCCAGCTCTGCATTTTCTAGCTGCCCTGGAGCTCACAGCACGTGCTCTTGCAAGTGGCTGCTCGAAGCAGGACTGGTGACTAAGGCTAAATGGGACAGTGAAAGAAGTGGCTTCTCCACAATGGTGAGAGGTGGAGCAGGCAAAGTGCAGAAGGAAAGGAAGTGAAGTGAAAAATGATTCCTTCTCCTCCCCAGCGCATCACGAATGGGGGACTTTCTTAGAAGTTCTCCCACCTACTAAAGCATGCTCCAGTGACCTGTCCTGCTCCCTTGCTCTGACCATTTTTTTCTACTGTAAATTAAATATTTTTTTTGTGTGTGTAGGGGGGGGGGAGAAACCAGGACACTGTGGATCACTAATTATTAATGATCTGCAGCTGTGTGTGTTGCTTCTTGGAAGTGTATGGCGGCTGCAAAAACAGGCCAATTCCATGTTCAGAATAATTGAAAAAGGAATTGAGAATAAAACGGCCAATATGATTATGCCATTGTACAAATTGACGGTAAGGCTGCATCTGGAATATTGTGTCAAAATCTCAAAAATGCTATCGTGGAACTGGAAAGGGTGCAGAAGACAGCGATTAAAATGATTAGTAGGCTGGAGCAATAACAAATAAAAGGTTACATTCTAGAAAGAAGGCACCTGAGAGAGAATGTGATTGAGGCATACAAAATTACGCATGGGATTCCTAAAGAGAAGTTATTTTCCTCTCTCACAATACCAGAACCAAAGAACATCCATTAAGATTGACTGGTGGAAATTAAGAATAGAGGGGAAAAAATGTTTGTTTACCCGGCATGTAATTAGTCTGTGGAGCTCCTTGCCACAGGATGTTTTCATGGCACACAGCCTGGCTGCTTTTAGAAAGGGATAAGATTTATGATGGAAAAGTCCATCAAAGGTAACCAATTATGAAGACTGTATGTAACCTCCAGGTTTTAGTGGTAGCCTCTCTCTTAACAACCAGGTGCAAGGACATGGCAGCAGGATACAGGTTATCTTGCTGTCTTGTGTGCTCCTTGAAGCATCTGGTGGGCCAGTGTGAGATACAGGAAGCTGGACTAGATAGGCCTTTGGCTTGATCCAACAGAGCTCTTATGTTCTTAAAACCTTCCCACCACCCATTCACTGTAGCACCCGGCTCAAACTTACTATGGCCACCTGGCGCAGGATCCAGGTCTAGCTCTCCTGAGCCAGCACAAACCTCAGCACCAGCACAGCCAACTCCCAAGGTGGTGCAAACTAGCACATTAGCACACACTAGCAGTTGAAATTGCTATGCGTTTTCAGTTGTCCCAGTTCCTGGAAGTAACTAAGAAATGTATGAAGATCTTCTGTACCTTGTGGACAGAGATGGTGCTGAACAGCAGCTTTTGCTGAAAACAGTGCAAAGATGTAAAGTACAAAGCCTCAGAAAGCCAAGGAACCTGCAGCTGCCTGGTTGTGTCCTCTTCCAGCACATATTTGGAATACACCCATTTGGCTGTTAATCACAGAGTGTGTTTAGTGTTCACCACTCTACAAATACATAGGTGGAAGTTTAGAATACAGGCATGCCCCGGTATCCATTGGGTTCCATTCCGCCCCCCCCCCGGCATTGATACCTGAAACCTTGGATACTGGCGACACCTTTTTAAAGATAGGTGAATATCAGTGGTTTTGCAGCAACAAGGTTTTAAAAATTGTTTAATGTTCCCCTATCTTTTTAATTGGGGCGTGGTGGCGCTGCAGGTTAAACCGCTGAGCTGCTGACCAGAAGATTGGCAGTTCGAGACCATGCAACAGAATGAGCTCCCGTTGCTTGTCCCAGCTCCTGCCAAACTAGCAGTTCGAAAGCACCTAAAAATGTGATAAATAGGTACCACTTCGGTGGGAAGGTAACGGTGTTCTGTGCGTCTTGGCGTATAGTCATGCGGGCCACATGACCATGAAAGCTTGTCCTCGGACAAACACCGGCTCTTCGGCTTAGAAACAGAGATGAGCACCGCCCCCTACAGTCGGTCTCGACTACACCATTTGGTCGTGGGGAAACCTTTATCTTTATCTTTTTAATAGGAGTCCCAGTAACCATGGTATCTGTGGATAACTGAAACTGTGGACACCAAATCAGTGGATCCTGGAGCACACCTATAACAACCTTCACTGGGACAGTCTGCCTGGGTTTAGGTCCTTTGATGGCCCCTCATACTGTATCTTCCAAGCCACTATTCTTTAATGGAAAAGGCAAGGGCAACTGCAGCATGGCAGCTACAGCTCAGGAGGGATTAGGAAGCTACTAGGTCCTGATCCAAAGCGCAAATGTTTGGGGATAGGTGCAAACATGCAACAAATGAGATGCATTTCCAAATAAATTGGTCAATGTCTTCAGCGCTCATGCTACCCAAAAGAGGCAGAAATCTGAACTGTGCCTTTTTCTAGGAAATATGATGCAATCAAAGCACACAATGTCTCTGCTTTTGCCTCTTATAGGATTACCAGATTTTGAGATGCCAGAAAGGAGCACTTTCTAAGGACTCATCTATCTTTTATTATTGCATCAGTTTAGTTCAATAATGTTAGTAGAGGAAAATGCAGGGTCACTGAAGTTAGAGCTAACCTGATTCCATAATCTATGTGTACTTTTCTGAGAATTACATTTTCCGAAGCAACCAGAGGGTTGTTCGCCAAATAAGAGCAAAACTCTGTGGAAGGAATTAGCATCATGCAGGACTGGAGAATAGAAATGGCCTTCCCCAATTTTAGCATGGGGTAGGGGTGGGGAGTACGAGTCTTCTCTTTACTCTATGCACTTTAAAGATGATCTTGTTTAGTCTTCCAAGAGTGGCCACACGCCAGACTTGTCTTATCTGCATAGTTAACCGGAGATGGGACAGAGATGGCATGGGCCTAACAGCAAGCAGACAGTGTCTGACTGTCTAAAGACAAAGGGCAAATTCTCCTGTTTGCAATAACTGCCAACAATTCTAATCCAGTGTTTCTCAAAGTGTGGGTCAGGACCCACTTGGTGGGTTGTGACCTGATGTCAGGTGGGTCACAGAAAGCCTGGAGCTGCCACCTTGAAAGCTGCAGACCTTACTCTTGCTATATTCCTCTTGTGAGTGTTAATAATTTGAATTTTCAAGTGTTTTTTTTTAAACTGTTTTTAGTTCAGTGTTTTTACATAATATTTTGTCCTCATCTTGCTTTCTGTCAGGGATGTTTCATGGTTGTGCAATTGATGCAGTCCAAGAATGCCAGTTTGCATTCCAGGAGTGTCATTTGATTACATCACAATGATGGCACTTCCTGTTTTATGATGTCACTTCCAGCTATAGCGTCGCTTGTGTGGGTGGGTCACGACACAAGTGCCATTCTAAAAAGTGGGTCCTGGTGCTAAAATGTTTGAGAACCACTGCTCTAATCAATGCATAACAAAGAATTGACCACACACACACACACACTGCCCTATTCATTCCATGCTGCCCTGCACAACCTCAGTGAGACATGTCAAGGAAGGATTGGGATTTCAGATGCTTTTTCCGGGGAGAAACAGAAGCAACGTCCCCATTACAACTGCCATGGCATTACTCCTGCCCTAGTGTTAGCATCATAATTGTACAAGCATTGTACCTAACTGTACCTAACTGTACACGCATAATAAAGGAGGGGGGCTTGTAAAAGACAGGCAAATCAAATACAGGCCTAACGCCATCTTGGAAGGCCTAATTCCATCTCTAAGGCATTTGTTTGTCTAAAGTGAGCAGTGAGTTAAAACAGGCTACGGTGAGAAATCACAATGACAGAGAAAAAACTTTTGTCAAGCTGATTTGCTTGAGTGTGAGCACGTTACGTTTGGGGGAAGTTACTCAGGGTGCTGGCTAAATCCAGGCCGCTCTTTGCCCGTTGCCCTTGCAATAGGAAATGCTAAAGGTTCTTTTTCATCTAAGGCTTTTTCCAAACTACCGCCTCTGGCTTAAGTGAGGCTGGGGGATACTGGAATTGCCTTGAATGCTGGTTAACTCAGCCCAGCTGCTCCACTGGGTTCGGGGTCAGCAGTTATTTGGAGCTGGTGGCGTTTTTAGCAGATTTCCTATTAGCATAAGATTTGGCTGTACTCACGACTGGCCACACGACTGGCCACGGAAAGATCAGAAGTCGGGTACTTAGCAAGAGTTTTGTTAAGTGCACAGACTTCCAAGAACCTTGCACCCCTGGTGCACAGTGTTTTGCTCACTTTGCTACAGCCGTGCAAAAAAAAAATTCATAGCCTCCCCGTGGCTGGTACTTTACAGGGCTTACTTGCTCCATTTTCCAAATTGTAGTTGCTTTTTTAAATTCCATGCTAATCAAAAGAGTCTTGAAATTGACTGGACCAGATCAGGGTCTCCCTTCTAAAGCAGCCAATTTCGTTCTTAAGGAAAATTGAAATCTATGTTTTTTAATTACCAGGTAAGGTTGAAAGCAGGAGATCACCATCTGTTTCCTGTTTTCTTTTTCAAAAGGGCCACATGCACACATTACTATTATTAATTAAAAAAATATTTTCCCATATGGGCTGCTGGAAATGTGTCTGCGCATGTCTGTTTGCACTGTATGTGCTGCAATTGCTTTTTATATGGCAAAAACAGAGAGATCTCAGGTCTGAAAAAATACAGGGCAGAGAAAACACTGCAACTATTTCACAACCATGTCATCACGATTGGATTAAAAAGTGACTGTGCAAAGAATGTCCATTCTGAAGAAAAGGACTTGAGTAAAAGTGACCCTGTGGTGGAATGACAGCTAAAAAGTGTGCATTTGACAGGCGATAACAGCTTTACAATACCCAGTTCCAAATCTTTAACAAGATACTGTTTCAACCTGGGGAATGTCTGTCTCAAGCAGCTTCAAAGGAGTGGAGAAGTGATATCGAGAAAGACATGGCTATGCCGCAGTGAGTTGCTGTTATGCTGACCTAGTTGCTGGTATGGAACCCACAAATTACAGAATCTGCCTTCCTTGCCCTGTGCCAGGACACCTTTGTATGACCAGCCTGCTTAGTCACACTGTATATGTAGGACTGACCTCCTACTGCCTGACCCACTTGGAGATAAATCCTGCAAAGCATTACCGTTTACTACACTTGCAGTTTTTTTCTGCCTGTCCATTTATTTAGACAGATCTTACTAGCAAAGCATCTCAGTTACCAGAAGTAAACTGTGAAAGAGAAAAAATGCAGCTGCTTTAAAAGCCATGAAATCTAGGTATTTAGAAGAGGATTTGGGGAAATGAGAAATAATAAATGTTTCTCAGCCAGCTAGTGTACAGTAATAGTATCCGGAAGCTGTAGGAGCCAACAATGTCTTTAGGATGCTGTTGGAAGCTCCGTCTCTTTTGAGATGTGTGAGCAAATACTAACACTTTGCTGTAGAAAATGACAGGACAAGAGATCAGCAGAGGCAGAATGAATCCCACCATCCCAGAGAGCAGAATGCAGGGCTTGAAATTATAGCTTAGACCCTGAAAACATCAAAGAGCTCAAAACATATTTGGCTCGGTTCTCAAATTCAATTTGGGAAACTGGAAAAATCTGATTTAGAAGGTGACTCAAACACATGCACTTGAATTGGAACCGAAGCTATTGACATAGGTCAGAGCCTGGAGGAAACAGGGGTCCTTGAAAATAGAGACTAGCAGAATGCATGGATTATGGGTTTAGAAGCAGAAAGTAAATGGAAGCCCCCTTCTGAATTAAGGAAAAAAATCAGAAGCTGTATAGATGAAAGTTTACATGAAAAAAATCCTATACCATATCACAGATTGAGCTGGCCAAAGTACAATGCTGGGATACCTTGAGGAAAAGGCAGGAGAAGCAGAGCATACATTTTGGTGCTGCCACCCCAGCATTGACACAAGGTGGGGCCATGTGCCCCCATACTCTCCTCTAGCATTGGAAGCTAGCACCATCCCCTACACCAGAACTGCAGCGATAGCCACTACTGCTCTGACGTAAGATCTCAACTGAGAAATCTTGCTTATATTATGCAAGAAAGTGAAAGGCAATAGGAGAGTCTGTGGTTACTCACTCTGTTCCATCACTGGTCCATCTCTGTGCGTTCCTATGGGGGGGGGAAGGCGTAACGCTGTGTTGCAGAAGCCTGGGCTCCTGTATAATGCGTCTCCTCCCCCGTCATCTCCAGAGCCATTTGCAGCTTGGAGAGCTGGCTCAGAGGCTTTGCACCAAGCCGTGAATGGCTCTGGAGGAGAAGGGAGGGGCCACGGTACACAGGAGCTCAGGCTCCTGCAACCCTTAGTGTTTTGGGCCTCCTGCAGGAATGCCACTGCTGGGCGCACAATCCAGACAAAGCGGAGCATTCTGAAACCCATTCAAAACAGGTTTGAAGATATTTTATGTACCTAACCATTTCTAGAGTGATTGTACCTAATCATTGTACCTAAGAATGTACCTAATCATTTCTAATGCTAGACAGCACTGGCCCTTCTAGAAGGTGGGCTGAGGCAATCACCTGAGGCAGTGGGTGCCACCCAATATTTGCACAGCCACTACCTTCCTGCCCCATCCTCTCTCTCACCCCCACCCCATGGCTCTTATCCCCCTCTCTTTTCCCCCAGCACACTCCATAAGGGCCATTTCCACCACCATTGTCACTGCCCACAGCTCATCTTTTCCTTCCAGAAGAGGAAGTCAAAGAGAGAAGTGTGCTGGGGAGACATCCGAGCTACAGCATCTTCTCTCCTCTCTTTCTCTTCCCTGAGTGGCAGAATGGTGGAGGCTAGGAAGACTGGAGCTACCTGCTGCTGCAGGGGGGCAGACAGAAAGACAGCAAAGTGAGAACGAAAGGGGAATCCTGCCACAAAAGAAGTATGGGGCAGGGTGGCATTTGACACCTCACTTCAGGTGCCCCAGGTTTTTTTTCCCCATCTCTGACATGGAAAAATGCATTCCAAACATTCATTCTTGCATTAGCAACTCATTCTGTATGTTTTCTGTAAACTGGAAAATCTAAAGCAGCAACATACAGTTTAAAAAACCAACAAAACTTTGTTTTTCTAGTCCTTTGCAGAAATTGAAAAGCAATGCTAATTTACAGTTAAATTGAAATTTACGACAAAAGACAGTTTGTTGTTCCATGTGAAATAATAGTAAATCGCCCTAAAACTTGATGTTTTCCAGCATGTTATTATATCTCATTAGACGGTGGTACACCTCAAATACCTAAGCAGCTTAGCAGCAGGAGATGGAGGTACGTTAGCCAGGTTTTGAAGAAAAAAAGAGTAGAACATTTGAAAGCTAATTAAATCCAACATGTTGTTTACCCTGTTTGTTCACAATCTTTTCACAGCTGAAATATTTGTAAGGTTAGGAAATGTGGTCTTTCAAGCACAAATTGCCTGGAAAGGGTATGTCATAAGAAAAGGACTAAATTAAAGCCCCACACAGCTTGGGAACTGAGTACAAAGTTTTAGGGGCTCGGGGAGCAGGGCTCAGGTGCCTTACTTAAAAAGCATTTAAACCATCAACTCTTTAAAAAAAGCAAGAAATCACCAAAGAAAGGCCAAACCAATGAGAACAGCAAAAATACTGACAAACCACATCGAACTAGCACACTAAAGCTGCACCCATAGAAATTGTCAGCCTGTCAAAGATTGCAAGAAGGTCTTAACTAGCCTCCTAAAAAAAACGAGGAACATGGCTAGGTGCTCCTCAGAACAGGGAGTTCCACTGTCTTGAGGTCCAATCCATCTCACTTCTGAGGACAGTGATACACAACAAAGGTCTCATCGGAAAGGAATGTAGGGAGGGCAGGACTGCAGGTGGGGTGGCCTGGGGAAGAAGAATAGTCTGTACTCAGCAGTTATGCCGGGATACAAACCCCCAAAAGCGGGCCACGTGTCCCCAATTCGGGCTGCTGTGGGCTGGTCAGACTTGCGCCTCCTAAATAATAGGTGGAGATCCGAGCAGCCCCATGGCACTTATAAGCTGGCACTTATCCCCAGGTAAGGGGGCAAACATCCCTTTGCCCTGTTGCAAGCTACAGTCGCCTCCCAACCTGCCCTGGATACAGCACAGGTTAGGATTGCGCTGCCCAGGTTTTAAAGATGATAACCAGCACCTTAATGAGGTCTGGAAACAAATTGGGAACCCCCGTGTAGAATAGAACTAACATAATTCAGGTCAGTGTGTCTCAGACTGTGGATCGGACCCATTAGGTAGGTTGCAACCCAATTTCAAGTGCATCACGGCGCACCTAGCTCAGCTGCCATTGAAAATACAGAGCTGAAAACACAAGGTACGAAGCTGATGGGCAGGGCAGGCTCCTGGTCAGGCACGGTGCGTTGCCCTGAATAGACAGAGAGAGGGGGGAGGGCTGTGTGGTTGGAGAAGGATGCAAGTCTGTGTTCTGCTTTAACATCTGAGAAGGAATGTTTGAATTCTGAGCTATGCAAAATAACAGCATGAACATGCTGTGTAATGGGACCTTGGCTGATCATGGCTTAGGTTTGAAGCCTATACGGATGATGTCACTTCCCGTCATGACATCACTGCCAGGTTAATAATATCACATCTGGTGAGTCCTGACAGACTGTTATTCTAAAAAGTGGGTCCCCGGTGCTAAAACGTTTGAGAACCACTGACTCGGATAATTAGTCCCCGGTAGCAGCCTGGCAACAAGTGGAGTCTACGAAATGATGTTTAAATGGTATAAAACAATAATTCCCGAACTGCTACCAGGGAGCTGAGAGCCACATAAGTCCTTGTGGGGGGGGGGGCAAAAGCAGCAATATGATCCCCAGGATCGTGCTGCTGCCCTGGCCAAAGAGGCTTATTTTACCCCTTGTAGTGCTGGCCTCTTTTGGGGGGGGGGTGGAAACCAGAAGTGGATCACAATTGCATTTTTAACACATTTTGAGGATTGGAGAGCCTGTGGGGGTGTACCCAGGGCTCCCCACACACCATGGAGGCCAGTGCAATGAAGGGTAAGACTAAAATAACTCCTTTAGCCAGAGAAGCAGTGCAATCCTGGGGACTGAATTCCTGCCTTCCGCCCACTCCTTAAAGGGATATATGCAGTGCTTCCCAGGGTGGTGGGCAGTGACCCACTTTGGGAAGCACTGGTATAAAAAGAATAGTGAAGTTCTGACGATTCATCAGTAATGGCTGATGGCCGTGTGTGCAGGCCAGCAGGGAGTTGGTGGGGGTAGGCGGAACAAGGTTGGAAGGGACAACCGTCCAAATGTGGGAAGTGACATGGTGGGGAGTCGGAGGACAGGAGGCAGAATGTGGAGGGAGGGGCAATTATTGGCAGCACCCACATGCACCACTCTCATACTCCCTCCTCCCCTCTCCCATATTCACCTTGGTTTTATGCCAGCAGAGGCTTTCCCCAGGGTAAGAGAATGAAAGTTCCCTAACCTTCAGGAGGCCACAGTGATTGCCCCTCCCACCACAATTTTTGATTTAATTTAACCATTTAATTATTTTTCCTGTAAACAGCTTTGTGAACTTCTGTTGATAAGTGGTATATAAATACTGACTGACTGACTGACTGACTGATTGGGTGCAGCACATGCTCCATTGACATTGGCAGGGCTGAGTTTTCATAAGATTGGTCTGTAAATTTAATAAGCAAAGAAGCAAATACAGCTTAGAAACAATATAAACATAATAATCTAGGCTCCTTTGTTTCCCTTATACCTGGAAATGTCCCCCAGAACACATCTTTGAGATGCCTCTGTCTTCTTTCCATCCTGTCCTTAACAATCATCTTTCTCTGAAGGCCTCAGCACAGCTCCCTAGACTTCCACTTACTGAGAATAAACTGAAGGACTCGTAAATGAACAAACGTCATCGTCTTCCCTGCTTATGCTCACATTCAGCTTCCTCTGCTGCCTGTACTGTGTCAAATGTTAGACTCCTTGGGGCAGAGACCTATGTTCCCTTTATTCTGTAAAATGCACAACATGATGATACATAACAAGAACAGTGAGCTCAAGAAAGCCAAATATCACAGAAAGATCTGCAACATTCTTGCAATGATAACAGCTTTTGGAATGTATGCATTTTAAAATTTGTTTTGTATGCTGCAAAAATTGGCAGGAAAAGTAATAGGTTGTTGTAAACATGATTATGAGGTCATTGAACCAATGATTTCCAGTAAGAAAGCCTAGATCTGAAGCTATTTAGCAAAAACATATTGAAATTTGCTGTTACAAGCAAATGTGTATGTGTTTCCATACACATGCTACCTCTCCCACAAAAGAAAGGACTACTGTGGTGGTTGCTCTTCATGGCTATGCCCTTATATGTATATGTGGTGAATTATGTATACTTAATCATTTATGCATTGTTATTTAAAATTAATCATTCTTATTTCTTTAAATTAAAAATGCTAGTGCTTCAAATGTACAAAAAAAAAACATTGCATAACATGCCAGAACAGGGCATCCTCTGTGAATCACCTCAAGCACTACTGGGAGAGAGAAACAATAAATTTTTGATCCATCATTCATTCATTCTCACAAGTACCTAAGAAGAAGGTGGTTGTTATACCCACTTTACAGCTAGAAACTGGGAGTACAGAGGTAACGTTTCTCCAACATACAACCAACTATGCCATTCTTACAAGCAACAAATTGATTTTGCGAGTTGAGTGAAAAATACACAGGGACAGAGAATCAAACCAAACCCGAACCCCAGCTCAGGTATGTTTTTGCAGTAAACTGAAATCGAACGTGAGCCTAAAATGACTTGGCTGCCTTGTATGAGAACCAGAACTGAACCCCTAAACAAACAAACAAACAAACAAACAAACAAACAAACAAACAAACCATGGTAAGTGATACAAAATACATTGTTCAGTAATCAAGTACTGCCCTTAGCTTTCAGGTACCGTATATGATCCATGTTTTATTTGCCTGGGACCTGGTTTTGTTTATTTTATCCTGTTGTATTTATTTTGTTTTAAGTCTTTTAAAAATTCAGAATTATTTAACAATAAATATTTTTCTCAAATTACCGTATGCATTTTATAGAGTGACATGGCAAGCAAGAGAGTTCATGATGCTGCAGGAAATGTATCGTAAACCAGTTCAAAATTGGTTCAAAGCATCTGAATTGGTTACTTTAAAAAACCATTTTAAACAATTTGTTCCTGAGCCAAAGTCAGAACTGAACCGGATGGTGAAACAATAAAGTACTGCTGAATCAGAACCTGAATCCAACCCAGATTTGTCATAGTTCAACTCTGCATAAGATTCCTTCTAAAATGAAAAATGTTCTGAGCATCATGTGTAAAACTGCCCCAAACCCATTACATGGCTATCCTGTTATTTGTACCCAGATATTCAGCCCTGAACACATATATAGATGACATTTCAGCACAGGAGCTCATCAATGCACATGGTGCTTGCACATGTCACAGGTCCATGGAGAAAGCCCCAACCTAGGCATGTCTACTCAAAAGTAAGTCCCACTCTAATCAACTGGATTTACTCCCAAGTAAGGGTGGCTAGGATTATAGCCTTTGTAAACTGAAGCTGCAATCCTATACACACTTACTTTCCTAGGAGGAAATCTCATTGAACAGAAGGACTTACTTCTGAGTAAGACATGCATAGGTTCGGGCTCTGAGGCGTCCCAGCACTTTGTACAAATGCTGCAATTTATTCTCTCACAGCCAATCCTACGCACATCTATTCAGAAGTAAATCTGAGTCGATGGGGCTTTCTTCCAGGTAAGTGGGGATAGGATTGCACCTTTACTCACATGTAGCGCAATCCTATGCTCAGATGTACCTACTCAGTACCCGCGTCCCTACCTATTTCCTACTCAGAAGTAAACTGTATTCAACTCAAAGGAACCGACTCTCGTGTAAGTAAGTGCATTTAGGCTGCAGCCTCACCCACACTCGCTCGCATCCCATGTAATGCGTGCAGACGACGCGTGCAACGATCGACGCGTGGCTTGCCCGCGCCTCCCTACTCAGAAGCGCCCTGCACGTCGCTAGAAGAACGCGGAGGAGCCCTGTCGGCAGTGCCGCGCGCTGCTCTGGGGAACTCCCGGGAAGGGAAGCAACTTGGTCGCAGTGCGCAGCAGTGCAAGAGCGCGAGCTCAGGAGCGCGGGCAGTTGAGCCTGCCGGGGCCTGGGGCTGCTGCTGCTGCGCGGCACGTGGCCGGGGCGAGCTGCTCTTACCTGGGCGCCTCCTCCCCGCCTCTGTGCCCAGCCAGTGGCCGCCGTGGGGTCTGGAGCTGCGAGGGCGGCGGCGGCGGCTCGCCTCCCATCCCAAGGCCCGCTCCCGGGGCCCTTCCCCAGCGCAGACATGCTGAGCTAATTTTATCAGCCCCCTTCCCGCCTCGCCGGGGGAGCCTCTCCCCCTCCCTCCCCCGCCGCAGCCAGGCAGCACAGCCGCCTTAGAAAATAGCACATCGCCCACTCATCCCCAGGCTCCCTTCTTCAAGGAAAATATTTATATTATTATGCCACAGAGAGGGTTTCCATGGCACTGATGACTTTCACACTGTTGCCTTGACAACCACTTGAGGCCATCTTGGACGGGCTGAGAACACCCGTCCTAGACAAATAAGGCGAGCCCCCGCCCCCGGGGGGGGGGGGGGGGGAGGGAGAAGGATCCCCCCCTCGCTCCTTAGGCCCCTCGACCGACCGCCCTGTGCTGCTCGCCCCCTAGTGGCGGCTCGGTGGTGCGCGACTCCCTCGACGGAACTTTCTCCCGGACCGCAACCAGCCGATGTGAACCAACCCCCGCGGCGCTGGGTTGTTAGTGAGGGCTAGCTAGGAAGGCTGTTATGCGCACAGGTCTCGGACCCGATCCAGAAACTGACGAAAGCCGAGCTGTCAAATGCCGACCCAATCCTCTTGAAAAGAAGGGGGCACGCCCCACTTATTAGCTGGTTTAGGTGCTTTCTGGATTGCGCTGTCTGCAATACTAGGAAGACGACGGCATGGTGCCTTTTCTCTCTCTCTCCACGTCTGTCGGTCAGCTTCAACACAAGCAATCGGTGCTTTATCGCCCGAATCATGGGCAGCATTTTCCGTTTGCTTGTATAAGATACTGCTGCTGTGTGGTCTTGCTGCTGCCCTCCCCACTTTGGGATACACGGAAATGAAAATGACCATTGAAATACTTGGGCTCCCTCAAAAGGACCTGCACTAAGCGGGTTGGGGTGGGGGCTCTAGATGACCTTCAGGATTTTATGGCTAGTCTGTATTGGCCATTTGAAAATTCAGCACAATCCTGTAGCCATTCAGGCAGAAGAGACTACTGTATTTTCATAGCCATTCCCAGGCCATTCATTTTGGAATGCCCCCTCAGTTTTCCTAAGCAACACACTGCTCTCCGTGGCATTGGGGTTGAGCAAACGTGGGTCCTGATGGAGCCTGCTCATTTCCCACTGATTTACATAGGCTAGTCATCTTAAACAGGCAGGCAGAAGGAGGTGGATCAGGATCAACAGTAACAGTAGATCTTTGAGTGATCTGCCATTAATCAGCATATAATAGTTCCACAGCAGTAAACAGATTTGTAAAACTCTTCCCTCTCCCTTTGCCCTGGCTGGCTTTGTACATTTGTCTCTCAGCTTTGGCATTTACCTCACAACCTCAGTTGTCCTCATCTGTAAAACAGGAGTATTCACTGGTTGTTTTTGACCAAGCAGCTGCCAGTGCCCGATTGTTTCCAGGGGACCAACAACTCATGTCTTCCCTCAGACCCCTGTCGAAAATGGCTGCTATTTTCCCCTACTATTTCCCCAATGTAGTGGGAACGGTGGGGGAAAATGGGGGCTGACATTTTTTCCACAATATCTCAGAAGAATGATATTAATGTAAGAGACTGGTGGGGAGCGGGGAGTAGCAGTTAGCAGCCAGGGACTGCTGAGAGATCCACTGCGTTTGCTGCCACCCAGGTAAGCCTCTCCCACAAAGCTCAGGAACCAAATGATCTAGTCGTGACTGACTGTAGGGGGTGGTGCTCATCTCCATTTCTAAGCCTGTAGAGCTGGCATTTGTCTGAGGACAAGCTTCACTTGTCATGTGGCCAGCATGACTATACACTGTAGCACACGGAACGCCGTTCCCTTCCCACCAAAGTGGTCCCTATTTATCTACTTGCATTTTTGCGTGCTTTCGAACTGCTAGGTTGGCAGGAGCTGGGACAAGCAATGGGAGCTCACTCCGTCGCGTGGTCTCAAACTCCCAACCTTCCGGTCAGAAAGCTCAGCAGCAGCAGTTTAACCCGCAGCGCCACCATGTCCCTTTCAGGGAAGGTACAGTACAGCTATGGAGGAGGACCTACCAGAGGGCACCTTATTAAAAGTTCCCTCAAAAGTGGACACTGCCCTGCTTTTAACACAGCTCTCAACAGAAACCGAAATGTTCTATGATGATGTGTTGAAAAAAATCTAGAATCTGTGACGTTGTCAGGGAGGAAAGCATAACCACTAGTGGTCTTTGGAGATCTGCCCTGAAAGACTATGAGAAACCAGGCCCACAAACTTTCCTCATGCCCCTCTAGCACATTGATGTGCTGGCCTTCCACTTTTCATAATGCAGCTTATGAATGATAATGTTTATATTGTTTTCTTTATTTAATACATGTATATCCCAGCTGTCTGTGATTGTTCTTCTTGGGGTATGCATATAAAAATCCTGAAAATCCACAAGGATTATGGATGTGCCCCAAGTCCAGATTTTTGTGGACCAAGAGGGTTGATGGTATTCCTACAACTTGCTTGGGTACGCTTCCACATGATGCCATTCAGAGTCAGGTCAATTCCCCCATTTCAACCTCTATCTTTCCTCTGTCCAATAGGTTGCCTCAGAGGCTCCTCCTCCCCACTGCATCTCTCTCTAGTCTCTACCGTGGGAAATCGGACAGTCTATTTGGCCATTCATGAATGAAAGGGAAATGAAAAGCAAACACGTCATATTTATAAACAGAGACAGACGGAGAAAACTTCTTCCTGCCTGAAGTGCCAGACAATCTGTGGGAATAAGCAGGGTTTTCTTTACTATTATATTAATAATTATTTACATAACTTTGTTAAGTGTGCAAAGAGCTTTACATTTGCACATTCTTGCTCACCATCAGAAACTGATTATCCAGAGCCACCTACTGAGCACCGAGCAGCTATGCACTGGAACACAGATATTCCAGGTTCTTCATGCTTTCTTGAATTGGTAGTTGAAAAATTGAGCACTGTGTTTGGGTACTACTAGCCTATTATTTAATTGCTATTCTAATTCTTGCCTTTTTGCAACTTGATAATCCAATCCTAACCATCCAAGCAAGTTGCAGGATCATAAACCAAGGCAGTACATAGACTACACATTTGTGTGTTACATCAGTGAGTGCTAAGCACATAGTAGTTGCAACTGCACATTCACTCCATTGTGGAGCTTTATGTGTAGAAAAAACTGTGCTAGTCTATCCTCCGGTACTGTGAATCTTCCTTCAACTATCTATCTTCTCCAGTGATGTCATCTACAAATAAGGAACGGGAACGCTGGGCAGGACTTACATGGGACTTCCACATGACTGGCTGCCCGCCCGTCCCGTTCCGCGGCTGCCAATCACGCGGAAGTCCCGCCCAAGTCCCACCCAGGGTTCCCGTTCCTTGTTTGTAGATGACACCACTGATCTTCTCCTATGTCTGCAAATACTATATCCCACTTGCCTGCTGAAAGGAGCAGCAATTTCTCCCTGAAGGTCTGAGGCAGCAAACTCATGTATACCCTCCCCAGAAAACAGTCTAGGACAGTGTTTCTCAAATTGTGTTTTCACCCTTTTTAAAAGCCCAGGTGTGTTGTCACTTCCAAAAGTGACATCACTTCCTGTTGCAACATCACTTCCAAGGCATTTTGCCCTTGGCACCAGGCTACACTTTCATTAGCTACGCCACTGTTGCTGATCACCTCAGAGGACAAGAATATACTTTTTCAGTAACATTCAACCATTTCCCACTAGGGAAAATTATAGCTGGCAATTTTCAGCCAATGGCAGTTCATGCCTTCTTTTTCTTTGCCCTGCCTCCTAACCGCAAACAGCTACTCCTCTCCTTAGATTGTATTTATGATTTTCACACGCTCTGTCCCTCCTGCCTCTTTAGACTTTCTGTTCTGCTACTTGCCCCCTCATCTACAATGCCTTGCACACCCTCTTCCTAGCAACTCTACAATACATTATCTTTTCTGTCCTTGGTCCTACCTCAAGTTGTTTCCCAGTCAAACTGCAATGCTTTCTATCATTCAATTGCTGATCATTCTGAGCAGCAATCAGAATGTTTGTGAATGTTCTATGACATTCCGGCGATTCAGTCAGTGCTAAAAAGGGGAAACAGGAAGGCAAAGCTTTCAGAGAAATGACAACCAGTTTTCTACCATTCCATGAAGTCAGAATTGGGCTACCCCAGCAATACCATAACATTAGGCTTTCAAAAGCAGCATAGTAAAATCACTTCCAGAGACAATGGAAAGCATCAGACAACTGTCCCTTTTCTCCACCTTCCTCTTCTATAGGATAAATTCTGACTAATCTAGTGCTGTGACTAACAGCCAGTCACAGCACCAAGAATACACAAGCTCTAAGGGACCAGAGCTCAACATGCATCAAGATGAACATCGTGTTCAAGTTGAAATGTGAAAGAGGTTGTTGATGCCCTTAACTTTTGTGATGACCCCCTTTAGCTCCTGTTTTTAGAAATTTATAGGGGATGTGATGATACAGGGCGCAATCCTAACCTGGTGTCAGGCGGGCACAGTTAGGCCAGCAAAGTTTGGACGGCACAAGGGACACCATAAAGCATGTTTGGACCACTCTCAGAGTCAGAGAAGCCAGCACACAGACATGCACCATCCTCCCTGATTCCGAGTGGTTCAAACACACTTTACGGTGTCCCTTGTGCCAGCCAAACTGCTGGCCTAACTGTGCCGGCCTAACTCCAGATTAGGATTGTGCCCACAATCAAATACACATGTTCCTGGAAGTAAGTCCCTTTGGATACATTGGAACTTCTGAATAGACATGCATAGGATTGTGCTGTGATTTAACTAAAATTGGAAGGAGTCAAGGGGTTTCATTAGGGGGCTCTCCTACCTCTTTCTTAATCTTCCTTGTATTTCAAACACTGCTCTGTCTCATGCCTATAGAACCACGAGCATATATAGAAACTTGGGGACTGGGAATTTTGATGACATTTCCTGCACAAACACAAGAAACCAAGAACAAGAAGGAAGTAGGAAGGGCAGATTACTCACACATGTTCTCAGACCCCTTATGGGAGCCGTACTGCAGCACTCCAGTCACAGTCACCCACAGAAATCTCCGCTCCACCTCTGCAACTGAACTTCAAGATCAAAGCAAACCTCAGAGGTAAATAAGAGGATGCTCACATCCCACAGCAGGATTCTTGAGGATCATCCTCCAACTTTTCCCAAAAGACCTGCAATTTGCTCAGAGCACTTACATACCCATAACCAATCTCCTCCCTCCCCTCGCTGAATTTTGCCATCCGCGACTAATGCAGAAGTGTCATTAGCTAGCATAGTTCTCATGGCTGGGGAGTCAGATGTCAAGCACCTACCAAGGCTCATACCCTGTCAAAAGAGCCACAGCCTACTCCTGGAGCACTCTGGCAGTGTGGCTCCTTTTCCTTGGTGTTGCTTTGTGCTCTCTGAGCATGCAAGTAGTGACAGAAACAAGGAGAAGCCACCTCCACTTGCCTCACTCTCTGTGGAAAGCTATAGAGCTTGATCCCAAAGGAGGAAAACAAGCAAGTGGGCACAACTACATCGATGAGGAGGAAGTGAGCCCACTGAGGACATCCTGCATGAGGGCCCCACCCTCAAAATCTGAAACCAGCACTGATCATTGTGATGAGTGGGGGTTGATGGAGTTGTTGCAATGGATCCTGTGGGGCATGGATATCATAGTTGCCCCATTGGCTCTTGTTTCTGACGCAATTATTTTGCATCCTACTTGGCTGTGCAGGTGATTGGAATTGGGGTAGAGTCAGGTGTAACCAGGCTGCACGCTGGTGAAGGGGCCATGCTGATACAAGGATCCACCTGTCCAGACTGATCCAGAACTCTTAGTAATGATGCCAATGATAGTGCCCAGTGTCTCATTAGGGTAAGTGGGAGGGCACCATGGGAGATACAGTGCAAGACTTTGCTCCACTGTCCCCTGCAACTTGGTGGCAGCATTGCATAGGGACCCAACTACAGTGCTGCATAAGGCTGGCATTAGCCTTGGTGTAATGACTGCTGACATACCCAGATCCTAAGATCAGCCTGCACAGTCGTGTGTCACTTCTGTCTGTCTAGTTACTTGGCTCAACAGTGTCCTCCTTCAATTCATGTTCTCACAAATGACTTTTAGCCATTGCTGTTACCCTGACAACATTCTGTCTTGTTTATTTGCTGTCAGATCTTTCACTAGCCCTTCTTTTTTATGCTCCTTCCTTAAAAAAAAAAAATCAGCTGCGATTAATACCAAAATAAATCCTTAAGAATCACAGCAATTCTTTAACACCTGGAATCTCATAGCTGCCATTGTATCTTGGTGGCTAACTTGTTGGAATTCAATGGCATTATAAAAGGTTAGCATGTGGTCATACATCTCCTTGCTGGTTTCAATATATACAGCATACAGTATTTTTCAAGATAATGGCACCATCATGTGGTCATTTTATTTTACTGTTAAGAACTGACTCAAATTCATCTCTGTTATTACTGTGATTAGTAAACCTTCTTGCCATCCTGGAGAAAGAATAAGGATGGTTTCAGAGGCTCAGATCCAGGTAGACCCTACTAATGGATGATTTAGAAGTTGAATTATTTCTAGACACAATCCAGGTTTGCACAGTCTGTGCTAGGTGCATATCATCAGTGGTTTTGCCTTGACTGGGAAGATGATTTCGAGTGCTCCAGGACTCTGTCTTGGGCCCGGTTCTCTTTAACATCTTCATCAATGGATGAAGGGATACAAGGGGACTGCATCAAATTTGCAGAGGACACAAAACTGGGAGGAGTAGCAAACATAATAGACTTAGACTTAGAGTACCTTTATTGGCATAGCAAAACACAGTACAACATAGTCGCCTATCACATAAAAGACACTGAACACCAACCAGAAAATTGAGAATTCGCTAGTAAGGCACTCACAATGTTATTATTCTGAGTAAAACTATAGAGGGAAAGCAACATTGCCCAATCAGTACATAAACTAAAACTATGATGACCTTGAAGACAGTAAAAATCAATCAATCAATAAAACTAGTTAAGATTGTCCCATACATATTCTCTGGCCGCATTACATTTTACAATACTGCAAAGAAAAGAAGCTAGGTGCTTTAGCATATTCAGATCAGTCAACATGGGAAGGAATTTAAGATTAACTTCATCCATATGACCTAATTTCCACTGAGACATATTGGAATGAAAAATCTTGCGGGCCACTGCATGAAAGGGGCAATGGAAAAATATATGAGGTAGCGACTCTACTACCCTCATCTGACATGGGCATTTCTATCCTTAAAAGGGATGCTGTTATATCTGCCCATCACTACCGCCGATGGAATTACATTACATCGTGCTAATGATAATGCCCTTCTTTCGTCTGGGTTAGTCAGTAAAATAATATAGGTATTTTTCCTACCACAACTGGAAGATTCCAGTATAAGGGCGAAGAGGTACTATTAGCGGCGCTCAACAAAGTTTGAGCATGTACATCAAGTACTCTCTGTTTGACCATACTAAATGCTGTAGAGAAAGGGACAGATCCTAATAAGTCGGGGTCTAAGCCAAACTGCTTAATCTTCTTGAGCCATGTGCCCTCCGGAGGACAAGAGTCTATTTTGAAATGATACAGTAAGCTGTTTTGAGCATTGTTAAAATACAACTTTAACCAGTATCTGCATGTCCTTAGCCAAGCTAATGTCTCAAGCATAAGTTGGCCAGATTCAAGAGCAAACATAATAGAAGACAGTAAGAGCCTTCAGGAAGACCCTGACAAAATGGAATACTAGGCTGAAAAGAATAAGACGAAATTCAATAGGGAAAAATGCAAGGTTCTACACTTAGGCAAAAATAACCAAAGATGTGTGTATAGAATGGGAGAAACCTGGCTTGGCAGACAGCATGTGAGAGGGATCTTGGAGTTGCAGTGGATCACAAGATGAACATGAGTAAGCAGTGTGATACAGCTGCAAAGAAGGCTAATGCAATTTTAGCCTGCATTAATAGAACAATAGCATCCAAGTCACAAGAAATTGTGGTTCCACTTTACTCCTCATTGGTGAGACCTCATCTGGAGTTCTGTGTTCAATTCTGGGTTCCTAAGTTCAAGAAGGATGCAGCCAAACTGGAGCAGGTTCAGAGAAGAGCAACGAAGATTATCAGGGGTCTGGAAAACAAGTGCTATGAGGAAGGATTGAGGAACCTTGGAATGTTTTGCTTGGACAAGGCTGAGAGGGAATATGATAGCACTCTTCAAATATCATAAGGAAGAAGGGACAAATCTGTTCTCATCTGCCTTTGACAGTAGAACTAGGTCCAATGGGTACAAACAGCAAGAGAGGAGTTTCCCGTTGAACATCAGGAAGCATTTCTTGATGATAAGGGAGGTTCAACAGTGGAATGGATTGCCAAGAAGGGGGTAGATTCTCCCTCACAGGAGTCATTCAAGCAGAGGCTTGACTGGCACCTGCTGGAGCTGCTCTAGGAGGATTTCCAGGTACAGGCAGGGGGTTGGACTAGATGACCTTGTATTGTAGATACCTTCCAACTCTATGATCTAAAACAGTTGTTCAGTAATTCACTGAAGTAGCCAATGTTTATTATGAAGGGCAGATTTAAAAAACAATGCTGTCATGTTGTCCATTATCAGCAGCCCAATTCTATGAGCCTGGCACAGAAGGGGCTTGCAATTCTGTGAAGGTTGTGCTGTTGCTGGGCCATTTGAGGCCACTGCTGCAAGGTGGATCCCTGCTGCTATGGATTTCTGCTGGGCAGGTAGGCTGAAACTGGGGGCAGTTTGTGGGTGGGGAGGGCAGGGGGAGTAACTGGGCAGGGAGGAGAAATCAAGGGGATCCACTTAGCAGTGATTATCACTGGATCCTATCTCCCATTTTCCAACGTGACACTTTCCCAGCTCTCCTCAGACTTGCATCAGCAAAATGGCTGGTGCATGTCTGAGGAGGTCTATAAATGATTGGGCAGCCTCCCAGGAGGTATACTTTTACTTACCTCTTGCAGGCTGTCCAATCACAGCCTTAGCATGCTTCATGCACTCTGTTAAATGAACAGAGTGTGCAACTAGAGTTTGCTAGCATGGGTGAGTACCAAAGCACAACTGTTCAGAGATGCACAGGTAGAATAGAATGCCACAGGCAATCCCAGTGAAAAATGTTAAGCTTCCTTTACAGCACATGAACAAAATTAATATTTATTGCATGTGTGCAACACAGTGGATTTTTTTTTTTGCCACCTCTTTTAAAAAACTGATCTGATTTGCACATACACAGTCAAAGTTAGTGCTTACAGTGACTGGTCAAAATAGCAGAGCAGCTGCTCAGAAAAGATTGCACCACCACCACCATCAATTCATCCTTACAAGATAAGGCAGTGCATTGCCTATTAGTCTCTAGGCACCTGTGAGATGGAGAAGGGGGCTGGATCTTAGAGGGATGACCAAACAATTGCTGTATCATACTGTTATTTATATGCCTGAACAGAGGGAAAGGAGGGAAATAAAGAAACAGAGGGGCCTGGTTTGTGGGAGAATTTGCATTGTGTTATTCTCCCCCTGCCCATGCCACTAATTGTGGTAAGAAAGCTTCCACTGGGCTTCTCCTTCCTTATCTCATTTTTCCTCTGGGCTTCTCCTTCCTTATCTCATTTTTCCTCGCATATTTTTCCATCTGAAAGACCATATTTAATAGGCCTTAAGAATAAGCTGGGTAGTTCAAAGCAAGGACCACAGAACTATTGTAGAATCAGCTCCATAACAATAAGTCTGTGTGCTCTTATATTAGTAGGCAACCCTGACAAAATATCTTCAGCACAAAGCCAAACTTTGCTATTGAAGCTTGAATGCTTATGAGTTACGTAAGTGCAATCCTGACTTATCTGTAGTCAGGTAAATCCCTTGTGCCAGCCTACAATGTCAAAAATGTGCCATAAAGCACATTTGTGCCACTTTCAGAGGCAGGGAGGCTGGTGAACAGATATGCACCGCAACAGGAGCCAGGTAAGTCCAGCCTCTGGAGGTTGGCACAGGGACTCGGGCACACATAAGGTGGAACGGGGCAGGGGAGGGCAGGCCTGTGGGCGGCCCTGCCCAGGAAGCGGGGTGGAGTCAGGATCCAGCACTTAGGCTGGATCCAAGGAGGTTAGATATTTGATGGAGGCGGCATGATACCGTTTTCTTGAAGCCATGGGCGTAACAATATGGCTGACTCACCACCAGGGAGGATTGCCGCGCATTCACCCAGCACGTGTGTAAAAGTTAATCTCTACGTCTTTAATAATGACTGCGTGTTCTGCATATGGGTGCACGAATCGCTGTACGAAAAATGGGATCACTTTTCCCAGGTACTTAAAATCATTGTGATTAATTGATACTGAAAAATATTACCTCATAAAGTATGCAACCCTTCACAAACTGAAGTAGGTATGAAGAAGTAAAAGGAACTCAATTCACACACAACCTTCAGCAGTGATTTTTCGGATACAAAATGTTTGGTTTATTACATTAAAGAACTCTGTCAGAGACTGGCATTTTTGAATATTAAATTTCAACAGAAAGATTCATGTATTCACATTACATCGGTTCAATAAAATTACAGTTCACTGAAACACTGTTAATGGTCTAGAAACACTGTTAATGGTCTAGAAGGTAAAAAATATATATTCCCCCCCTCCTTTTTTCCCCCTTCCCATTTACACTTTTCTTCCCACCTTCCATTTTTTTCTTTCCTTCACGTTCACACTTTATTTTTCCGCCTTTCATTTTCTACTGTAATATCTATGAAATTCTGAACATTATCAAAAAAATTTTTTAATGGGGCCTGGCCGTTTTATTTTTGCTTGTGTAGATTTCAAAAAATAAGTCTGTCAAAATAGTGCAATCTGAGTTTAAATAGACAGCATTTCTATTGCTGAACGTCAGGTATGTTCAGTAATATAATTACGAGGAATTTAACCTTGTAATTGCATATTAACTCATAATAAGGTTACCAATAATGTTTCTACACGATCACACGTTTTTATTTTTGTAAGTTTTTACTTCAGGAGTAAACTATTAAGTCCTAAACAGCACACGCAAAGCAATCTGAAATGCTTGGAATGAGGATTGTTTTGAGCATAACAACATGGCTGCTGAGCCCGCCCCCTGGCTTCAGTCGGCGGCTATTAATTGTACAGGGATGCCGCCTCCAGTCATTTAACCTTCTTGGCTGGATCCCAACCTCTGTCCCCAGCCCAGTCATCCCCAACCTGGACCATTTGGATTTGCACCAGTTATTTTGCTGGCACAGATCCAGGTAACCCCATAGGGATAAGGGGTGCCTGGCATTTACCATAGGGGTGCCTGGCATTTACCCCCAGTAAGGGGAAAATATCTCCTTACCCCAAAGTGACTTCCAGCTGCCTCCTAACCTCAGCTGGATATATTGCAGGCCAGCCGCCTGCCTGTTCCAGTGCAGTTTAGGATTGTACTCTAAGGGCCCAGTCCTACCCAACCTTCCAGTATTGATGAACCCACAACACAGCTCCAGAGTAAGAGAACAAATGTTACCTTGAGGAGGCCTCCATGATTACCCCCCCCCCTTGCAGGATGCAGCCCATGCCCCACTGGCACAGTACTAAAAGTTGGGCCCTTAAATTAACACTTGGCCCACACTGATTTTGTTAAACAAACACCACTGCTTGGGTGTAGCTTACTATTTCCAGCTGAAACCACAGCACTGTATCATCACCCACAGCTGATCCTGAAAAAAATGACAGTTCTCCCATAGGCTTTGCTTGGTAGGCCTGGCTTACAGGCAATTTAGACAGCCCTCGAATTTAGTGGTTCTCAAATTTTTTAGCACCGGGACCCACCAGAAGTGATGTCATGGCCGGAAGTGCTGTCACTGTGACGCCAGAACCTGCTGCTTTCCTGAGAATGCAGCAATAAGCTGGGTTATTTCTCAGCCATTTTCCAATAGCAAAGTGAATCAGAAAAAAAAAAAAAAGACTATTTACAACCTTGACAAAAGCAAAACAACTGCACAGCTCTCCACCCTTCGAGTGTCCCATCTTATGTATTTTCAATATGGCTGCTCTAGGTGCTTTGTGACCCACTTGAAATTGGCTCGTGACCCACTCCTCCCCCACAGCTTGGGAACCACTGCTCTAACTAAAAAAAAAAAAAACTACAGTACTGTTCCATCACTGTTCTCCATCACTCATCAAAGCAGGAGCAGCTTCGGTGAAAAGGCTTCAAGTGAGACACGTGGTTAAAGATCGTGTGAAGCGAGCTGACCCAGGGGGCGCCTCTGATCTTGGGGGTGAGAGATATCCCAGGAGTTCAGGGGCGATCTGAAAGTTCACACACGCTCAAAGCCATCGCTTCGGGTTGCCAGCCGTCCAGATTAGCCTGGAGTCTCCAGGTGAAGAACAACCTTGGAGATGGGGGCCTCCAGGAATTGCCAGCGTTACATCGGGCGGAACGGGAGGGGGCACTTCCAGGAATAGCTTCAATCGGAGTTGGCAACCCCACCATCACACCATTGTTTTTAGCGTCTTGTTGTTTTGGTCGATTCGGCCGCCCCCTCCTTGCAGCAGCGCGCGCCCTCCTCCGCGGCCGCCTCTCGCGAGCGCCTTTTGTCCCGCCCAGCGGGTGCCTCCCGTCAGTAAGTCCTGGGCCGGCGGAGGGCTGCGCCGCGAGTCTTTCCTGTGGCGGAGACGGCGGCGAGAGAAAGGAACGTTGCCCCGCTTCCTCCCCGCCATGGGTCCCTGCCGAGCTTTCTCGTGGGTCGCGCTTTTGCTGTGCCTCCTCCCGCCTTCGGACGATCTGGTCGGCGTCCTGGGAGCGCCCACGTCTGCGCCCGGGGAACCAGGAGGTAAGAGCTGCCCGTGGACGGGGCGCGGAGCTGGCCGAGGGTCGCCTTGGGGCGGGGCTGTCAGTGAGCTGGGTTCCCTCGCTGGCCCTGTTGCCCCTTCCGCCTCCTCCTTCCCCGTCGCGGCTGAAGCGAAAACCAAGCGTGGGCCGCGGCGTCCCTGAGGCGTCGCCTCTTCCCCGGACTCACAACAGGGGGCCCAGCCGTGTGTCGCCCTGAATAGAAGAGCGGCTCCGGCGTCGCGCGCAACGCCGATAACGGGCAGCCCTCTCTCTGGCTCCTGGCTGGCAGGCTCGCGAGTTCTGTTCTCACAGCAGAAGCCTTCGAGGATTCCTGGCCGCTTCCTCGGATGTGCCCGTCGCGTAAACTGGCCGCAGCTTGCCATGATTGGAGCGGACCCGTTCCCAGGCGGTGTCAGAATCCGTCCTGGCTTCGATGCGTGTTTAGCGCCAGGAGTTTCTGTTTTCTGGGAACCAACAGGCGCCCCCGCCCCTTCTCCGACTCAAAATAGTCCAGGACTGTGGTGTTAAACTTCTAGTAGACTAAAGTTAATCGGTTTCAAACGAGATGACAACCACCATTTTAAGGGGCATTCATTTCCCCGTTTTGCTGGCATTACTGAGTCGAAACTGAGATTAGATAGGTGTTTCAGAAGATTGACTTCCTTAATCTTTGAGCTCTTATTGGTTGACGGAGCTAATATTTATGGGGCTGAGTAAGGTATTAACTGTGGCAAAACTCTCCTGATACAAAGAGAGTATACAGCACTCAAGGTCTTGTGATAAGATTAGTCGTTCCTTAAACACCCTGTCATTCCTTTAAGTGGGCATCCCATTAGTGGGTAGGGTGTTGATGGTTGAAATAGAAGTTTTCAAATTTGGAAAAATAGCAAAGCCGGATTTGGTCATTGTAGTTTAGTCCTGAGAGTAAACTTCTTGTGAGAACATAGGTAGACTCTTGGGACACTTGGCTGCCATTACTGGGTATATATATTTTTGGCCTTGCAGTTGAATATTCTGTTTAGATGGAATTGTCTGGGAGGATGATTTTCATTTACAATCAATATTGTATCATACTCACAATGTATGTACTCATAATACAATATTGTATCATACTTACAATCAATATTGTATCATATTCTAGAGCTGCTTGCTCTAGAACTATAGCACAAACCTGGAATTATTTCTAGTTACAAGAATTTGCAGTCCACACTCTGTATTTATTTCCTGCTATTGCTGTGTATGTTTACTTCTGCACTTACTGGGTCAGTTGAACTGTAGCATAGCTGGTGCAGATGTTTCTCTTACTGTGACCCAGATATGATCTGGGTCAGCACGTCTGATTAAAGAGTCTGCCTTTTGTGTCATGGCTTCACACTGCATATAGAGAAACCAAAATAATAACACTAATTACCTGATATTAAGCTACAGTACTTCCATTTTGTGTGTGTAGTTGAGCAACATCTGTTGTATGTTTATGATTATTTGTTTGATTGTCAGACTTGTTTACTGAAGCTGATAGCTAAACTTGAAATCATTAATTAGCTTCAGGATTGAAATCTTAGAGCCCAATCCTATACTAGCTGACCACACAGTAGCCAAGCAGCTACCGCTGCATCCCATGGCAGCCATGGGAGCCTCTGGGTAAGGGTGCGGTCAAGGGGGTCTACACACTTCTGCGCTGGCTGTTTAGCCAGCCCAGAAGTGAGGGCCTCTGGGAAAAGCTGAGTGGCCTTACTTGAAAGCCAGGAACTGGAGGCAAGAGTCACTGCCAGCCCTGCCCCTGCTCTACCCCTCCTAGTTTTGATGTGGCAAGTTGGTCACAAAAGTTCTTTTCAGACATGTGGCTTGAGTGTGTGAGAGACAGATTCCATTTCATAAGTTTTCAATGTTATTAATAGCATGGAGAATTGTTTGTGCTTATAATTATATTAACTGTGCAATTATCCCTTAACTGTCCTGGGTTCTGTTGCAACTAAATAAGTTTTTTGCCTCCAACATAGGAGGAAACAGGAAATATTGAAAGGCTAACTTAAAATTCTGTTAACTATAATCTAATGTTCTGTTCTTTTCCTCTGCCCTCTCAGTAGAGTGTCAACAATACACAAATAAAACTTGTGAGGAGTGCCTGAAAAATGTCACTGTAAGTACTGCATAATTGCTAAGTAGCATTTCTTATAATGTGTAATTCTGTATAAACCTTCTGTGTGCTGTGTTCTTGAAAGTCAGCTCAACCCATAATTGTTCAGATGTTCTAACTTCTCAAAGTATCCATGGATTTTTTTCTCTGTTGTGCCACAGACCTGCTATCTATCCCCTTTCTTGCTGTCTCAGTCAAAGTCCCAGTGCAAGCCTTGAGAGATTCTGAGAAGCCAGAAGGATGCTGTAGGACAGAGGCGTATCTAGGGAAAATGGCACCCATGGCAAGCAATGAAATTGCGCCCCTATCAAAACACCTGGAAGATCAGTGGTATTCAAACATCATCAAGCAGGAAGTGTCGTCATCATCATGACATAATCAAATGACACACCTGAAATGCAAATTGGCATTCTTAGAGTGCCTCGCCGCCAGGTTTAATGTCTCCTAACAACAGTGCAACCATCAGAAATCCAACAGGTTAAGCCTTTGCCATTGTTGCATCTGCCTATCCAAATCAGTATCATCAAATCTTTACATCAGGGTGGGCAAAATAGACACATAAACCAATCCTTGCACCACGTTATGCTAAATTGTTTAAATCTTAGCCTCATCAATGAAGTACTTAAGCAGTACTTTGCTATTTTCACAGCAGTGTTATGTGAAAGAAGTTGAACTTCTCAATTGTCTCTATAAAATTTATCGTACATACTATTATGAAAAAAATGTTTTCCATTATGACAATCATTAACTTCTACGTCCTATTTAGTTATTGACCTCATGTACAGCAATACACAGTTCAATGGATGCACATCACCTCCTAGCCCCAGCGCATCCCCACCCTGCTCTCCACAGCAACCACGTTTGTCTGCAGAGACAGAGAGAGTCTGCACCCAGAAAGAGAATATTCTCATGACCTGGAACACTGGGCACCCTAGTAAGCCCCACCTGCTGTCCTTGACCATGCATTCCTACCCAGGATGCAAGTAATGGCTAAACAGAATTAAAATTAGTCAGAAATCTACCACCAATTAATTCAATTACATTAACCATACTATGTTTGCACTTCACCCTAACCAAAGTTAAATTTACAAAGCAAGATTTTTATATAATCCATAATTCCCTAATGACACTTGCCAAATTGCTCTACTGACTTTCAGGATGATCCTGTGCCTTTAGCAGCAGCTTAATAAAAAACTGACTACAACTTCTCTTGACATTGAAAACATTAAGGCAAGAGTCATTTTCAGCAGCTGGGAAGTCAGTCCGGCTGAAACATTTGGAACCCTTTTCAACCCATCCGAGGCGACAGACATGCCATAGGTGGGACTCGCCTACCCACGCACCCTCCCTGAGCACCTGCTCTTCCCAGCACCAAGTAATCCCCAAACAGATATTAAAGATGGGGGGGCAGGCTTCTGGGGCACTAGATCAGTGTGGGTTCCCCCGCCCGCACTGTTCTTTTTTCCCCCCATAAGCAGGGCAATGTGGTTTTTCCGGCATCACGTGTGAACCTCCCTCCTCGCCTTTGAGAGATCAGCGTCTTTGCTGCGTAGAAGTTCTTGGTGGAAAGCTGTTTGGGGGGGGGGGGTGGGAGTCACACAGGGCTCAATGTGGCGTTCGCAAAGCGAGGATGGAGTCCCCTCCCTTTCTCCCCTCCGCCCCCACTCAGGCCCTGCCCGCTCCTTGTTGGTGCTCCAGCTGCATGCAGAGCCCCGCTGCCGGCAGTACCCCCAGGGTGGGGTCGGGGAACTGCTCGGGTGAGCCACGAGTGGCCGCCGCGGAGCGTTTTCCTGGCCTACTTTTGCAGAAGTGGCGCTGCGAGTCCGCAACCGGCTTGCCAGCGCAGGTCAGAAACGCAGCCTCGGTGCACGGAATCGGATCGGATCTCTACTGTGCTGGCTCTTCCAATGGAAACACATGTCCTGACGCAATGGTGTCAAGTTGCACGTGCGGTCGTTGGGAAGGACATGCACGCCACGCGTTTCCCAAAGGGAGAGAGATTTGGAGGGGGGTAGGAGAGAGGTGGGAGAGGAGGAGGAGGACCATTGTGCGCTCTGGGCGCGTTTCCCAAGAGCAACAATATGGGGGGGTGGAAAGGAGGAGGAAGGGGGCACGGTGCACTCCTGGGCAAACCAAGTAGAGGGGGGAGGAGGAGGAAGGGGGCAGTGCGCCCTCTGGCAGAGAGCTCGTTTCCCCAAAAGAAACAAATGAGGGGCAGAGAGGAGGAGGAATGGGAAATGTGTGCGCTCTTGGCGCGTTTCCCAAAAGTTACAACATTGGGATGAGGTGGGGAGGAGGAGGAAGGGTCCAGCGAGCGCTTGTGTCCCCCCAAAGCCAAAGGATCAAAAAAAAAAATCCTGCTCCCTGGAAAGTTTTCTTCTGATGGTGCCAGCAACGAAACACATCTGAGGCAGACTTACTCCATCCTCTGTAAATGTGGATAAGCTCGAAGCCTGGAAACGCGGTCTTCAACCTAGGAGCCAGTCTCCCCAGCCTATGCATTACTCGTGAGTTTACATGTGCCCAGAAATGTTCCACTGGCCAGACCCTGCCTGTTCATCTGCATATGGCTAATTTGCATGCCTCCTCTCTCAGAAGCCTATATAACTGGGGGGGGGGGTGAGTGCATGCCAATCTCCCAAAACAGAGCTGGACCTCCTTGCTGGACTCATGCAAATTAGAAGCATTGCATGATGGTCTCTGCTCACATGTGGCAATTCCTTCTTGCTTTTTTCCACATTGCTGAAAGTGGAGACACAGGGATTTCAAACTCTACTCCGCAAAGGGAAAGAGACAACTACAAAATGCTAAGGCTGAGCTTACCATAACCTGAAAGGAATGCAATCCATGAAGTTTATATAGCTGGCTTTCAGGCTACTTTAAAGATGGGTGGGTACTTTAAAGACAGAATGAATGGGTGGGGGAAGGTCTACGCAATTCTGGGGGCGAGCCATCAAGCGGGGGCGTGGCGGGGGGGGCTGAGGCCAAATTGGCGCCCCTATGGAAATGGTGCCCATGGCTCTAGCCATGCCACACCCTAGATACGCCTCTGCTGTAGGATACCGCATTGCCGGCTAATAGGCAATAGGTGCACTGGCAAAGTGGACCACACTTTGAGTAGTGCTGTAATAAGTGTGAAATAAAAGAATAGTTCTGCGTGTGCAGTGAGACTGATGTCCTGAATAGGGAAGGTTCTGTCAGTGTATGAGTACTTATGTGCACATGGGGAACTTTGCAGAAATGGCATCTCTTTCAGTGGAACTCTCTTTCCTTTTGTATATGGTTCTGACTCTTCAAAAATAGTTACATCTTAAATATATGGCCGTGGAGTACAACTGTGTCTTTATGCCCAATTGTGGTGTTTTCATAACAATCTTGTCAGAAAGTCTTGTGAATGCTGAAGCTTTCATTTCTCTAGCTTATTCTTTTCAGATCACACTCCTAATGAATACATGATACTTAGCTCAATGTCCTTATGTTATGAGAAAAATATATTATTGGTAGAAAGATCTCTTAGCTCAGATAATTTCCTGTGTCTTTCCCCAAACCTTTCAAATTGGTTGGGTGGGAAGATGTCTGCATTACAAACAAAAGTTTGAAGAGGCAACTGTCTGTTCATCCAAAGTACATTCATTCGTGGGAATTGCTGCCAGTTTGTCATTGTTGCAGATGAGGTGAAACCGTGTAAATATTGAAGACTCTCTTAACATATAACAAGATCACTGTTGTCTCAAAAATGCATCTCACTTAGAGGAGGAAATGACTTCATATGCTTATAATAGGGAGTGTTTTCTACATAACATAAAATAACGGGATGCTATATTTAAAATAAAACATTATAACAATTTATTACTTCCTGCAGCTGTCGACATGTCTACTATGATGAGCAAGTCAACTGCCCGCTTCAAAGCATTTCACTCTGCAATGAAATTCTGTCCTGGTGTATTACTGATTCATGTCAGGATCTGAATAAGTCTTTAGAAAAATGAAAATAAGTAATTCAAGTTATCAAAACGGCAATGCCAAACATATGCTAGGCAGGTCATGCAAACATTTCTGTTTTATTTTAGATTTTCACTGAGTTACTTTTGCTGGCCATTTATGTTTTCTACCTTGTGTCTTATTGATTTTTGTATTGCTAACATGTTGTTAGATTGTTCTATTGTGAATTTTAAACTGTAAGCTGCCTTGGTAATCCCTTCAATGGGACCAAAACGCAACATAGAAATATTTTTAATAAATTGTGCACCATGTGTATGCTTTACAGTGAATGAAAAGCTTACAACTCACTCATAATTTTCAAGGGACATATACAGAAAAAGATAATTGAAATCCTTTCTAAAAATTGTCATTGCCAAACTGTACATCTCTATACAGACACATTCTATCAGGCTAATACAGAGAACTTAAAGTCTAATTAGGGGATTAGCTCTGATGCAGTATGGACATATTGCATGATACCTGCAAAGACACTAATCTTAAGAAAATGAAGTCTTTCACTACGTGCTTCTTGAGATAGTTGACAGGCTTTACAGCTGTCTCAGAGGTAGAATTATGGAAGCCACCTGCTTGAATTCTAAAGGAATGCTAATTTATGTGACTGTACTGCTATGTGTCAAGGGAGGTGGCTGAGGGATGCATCCTGTTGAATTTGATTACAAGCTAAGAAATGAACTGCATAAATTCTCTGGCTAATGAAAACCGAAACAGTACTGTCATTGACTGGTAGCTTTCTTGTGAAGCTTACTGATTTACTTACAGGTTAGTTCATTTACAGCCTAATCCTAAAGTCCCATTGTGCCAATGCAGGCCTCCTGCACCGGCTCTCAAGTGTTGCAAACTTGTCGTAAGGTACTTTTGCGCTGACTTCAGATCCAGCACAATGATGTGTGTGAGCCTGCTGGTGCTAGCTCCAATTCCTGTGCCAGCTAGCAAGGTGTTGTGCAGGGGGTGGGAGATGGTAGCATGAAGGCAGTGCGGAGGTGGGGAGGGGTGTTTCTGGGCAGGGGGAGGGAAAAATAGGGGCAGATTGGGCCCAGGAAGGGGGGATTTGCAGCACACAGTATCCTAACCCCTGCTCCTGGGCCTGCCCAACCATACATGGGCTTCTCAAATGTGCACCAGCTAAATACAGTAGCTGGGGCTTAAAACAGGGTAAGGGGAAAAATTCCCTTAACCTTAGATGGCCTCTCACCCGCTCCATGCCTCTGTTGGAAACAGTACAGACCATGCAGCCTGGCTGAACCAGTGTAGGCTTAGAGTAAGGGTTGCTGAGAGTTGGCACTGGACCTGGGGCAAGATGTCTGATTGGGCCCTCCCTTCCTAAATTTTCCTACAAAACAGATTTTACTACATTTTATTAAACAAGTTTTTAATTGTTTTAACTTACCATGAGCAAGAATGAAGCTAAATATAAACATCAGAGTGGGATTATTTCCTTACTTTGAGTAGCACTACTTAATTTCTTCTACCTCAAAGTCCTCCTCATTGCTTTTTCTTCTAATAATGCATGGGTTTCCAGAGACTGGCTTTCACTTTCTCCTTCATTGCTATGTAATGATTTTGAAAGAAAAACTAGGTGAAATAAACTTGCCTGGCCTCTTCTTTTTCTTTTCCTTTTTTTTCTCTTCCATGCTCCAAATTTATATTTGTACTCCATATTGCTAATTTCACATTCTAGCAATGCCAAAACACATGTAGACTTGATCCATGTGTTCTACACATACACTAATCTAGAAGAATGGATGGAACTTGCTGTTGGGGTCTGGGAATTCTGTGAACTAAACTGGGTAACCTACTACTGGGACCTAGCCATTCTCGTCTGAAGGGGAAGGTTTCACTTTCCCATGTTTGAATTGTACTAATACATGTTGGTGCCTATGTAGAATACCTGGGCTGAATTTCCATTACAGCTTTAATGCACTTCTGTTCCCCAAATGCTTTCTGGGGAATAACGACAAATACTGTAGTTCGTTAAAGAATCTGAGAGCTGTTACAGCTACCCCTAAAAAACTACAGTCTTTTGAGAAATTGAAATGAATTTAAAGTGGATCAAAACTGTAGTGAAAATGTAACCCTGAATTTTTTGTACTTAATAGTTTGTTTTGTCATGTCCCAGGCCTCCTGGAAGCCTGGGCCCAGATATTTGGCCCCCCCCCCCCCCCGATCACCTTGCCTCAGGCCTGGTTAGCATTGTGCTGTTAATTGTTAGGCTGTGAGGCCAAGGCAGACTTCTTTGAGAATAAAATTTTTATCTCATTTTAAAATCCTCTTCTGAAGACCATACCTACTTACTGATTGCAGTAGCAATTGAAATATGCTTTGCAACTAACTGCCTTTGTATTAAGGAGGTACCGCCTGCATGTGCTCAGAATTAAAGTATATCTGCTTTAGAGAAAATTGGTATCCTTGCTTTTATACAAAGCAAGATCATTAACAAGCCTAAGGCTATAATTGTGTATATGTTTATTGAGAAGTAAGTCATTGAGTGAAATAAGGCTTAAACATGATTTTGTACACATTTACTTGAAAGTATATGTCCAGAAATCTCTGAACAAAGACTTGTAGTTCATGGGCAACCTAGTGTTTCTCAGTGAGATGAAAAGTAAATGTCTGGGGTATGTTTTGCAATATTCATAATTTTGAAAACTTGAACCTATTGCAGAGCTTGAGAATTTGGAAACTATAAAATAGGATTAAACATGTGGGATTGATCCTGGTAATATACAGGCTGGCATCCTCTGGACTCTATTATCAAACCTGCTAGTGCTAGTTCAAAAGGAGGACCACATTAATTGATGCAACACATGACTTACTGTTGAACACTTTCCTTGCTCATGCTAACACATGAACACTTTCCTTGCTCATGCTTACGTTCAGTCAGATAGCTTTAGTTTAATAAGTAACTCAGTCTAAACGTACATATAAGTCCATCTGAGTGTAAGTGCATAGGATTGCAAATTAAGCTTTTATTTTCTTGGTTTTTAAAATGGATCAAAACTGTAGTGAAAATTAAATGTAGTGTAGTTTCATATTAAAATTTCTTGAACAACTAAGTACAGAATGTCATCTAATGAAATGAACTCAGATGGGACAGAATCCCATGAATGATGAATCTGATACTTGAATGGTGTGGTCACAATGAAGTTTTTCTCATAAGTTGACAGCCTGTTGACAGCGAGAAAGTCTTCTGGCAAAGATTGGAATAGTGAATGCTCTTATAGCAAATTTGGCAATGTTCTCATCAAATAAACTAATGTATTCTCATTTATTGCCTCTACATTTTCTAATGTTTGCAATCTTTGTGTTGTACTTGCCATTTTTTAGTGCTTATGGTGCAGCAGCAACAAAAAATGCATGGAATATCCTGTACGAAATATTCTTCCTCCCAGCTCTCTCTGCAAATTGAGTTCTGCCCGCTGGGGTGTATGTTGGGGTAAGTAACTACTGCTTTCTCTAAATTGTTCTAACATTATTTGTCACAATAAATGCAAAGAAATCCCTCACTATAATATACCTATATAATGTCTGAAAGGTAACTTGTCCATGTGAGAAGCTTGCAGTCTTTTTGCAACTTGTAAACATTGGCTTAACTGCATGTTGATGGAATATTCTTTTTCTCCTAACAATAAACTCCCCTACATAAATGTATTATGCAAATAATTCAAATTTACTAACAATTCTTAATGTAAATTAGATACAGTATCTGTAATTCCAAAAAGCTGATTCCAACAAGATCTGTAGGCTGTGCTGGGAAGCTGGCGTATGTTGTCATCTTTGGTGTTATCTACATTTAGGGCCCAGTTCAGAACTGCCTAACTGTTGCGGGCTTAGCGGTAGCGAGACAGCCACTGGAGTGTCCCCAGGAGGACGTTCATCCCCTTCTCCTGGGGAAAGCCCCATTGTCTGCAATGCGGCTGATCGATTTGCCACTGGTGATAAAATCCAATGGTGGAAGCCACCACCAGGTCCCACCCCCTCGCAGCCAGCTCCTCTCCTGCCCCAAATGGGCTTACCGGCAGCTAGCACTGCTAGAGTGCCGACCAGCGACCTGCTTGTATTGGGGCCTAGTGCTGAACGAGCACTGCTCCAACACAAGCGTAAATGTGACGTTCTTTACAGCACTAACATAGCTGTGCCAATGGGCCATTTGCCGCATCCTGCAGTGGAGTAGTAGTCATGGAGGCCTCCTCAAGATAATATCCTCAAGATAAGGGAATATTTGTTCCCTTTTCTTTGAGGTATATTGCCCTTACCCCGTTGCTGGAAAGTTGGATAGGATTGTGCTAAACTTGCTATGTGCCCATGTAAATCGTGTCTGTGTATTGAATGAATAAATTTAGGCAATAAATGAATTTACGTGTATTGAAATTTACGTGTACATTTACACAGGAAAAGATTTCCAGAATTCAGAAGCAAAAGAAATAAACACAGTTATTATTCCAAGGAATTTCTCCCCCTCCCCTAGGGTATTTTGATTTTAAATGTTAGGCTGTGTGTTTTTAATGGCTCACTTTACCTTTTGTGTTTCAGTTAATTTTGAAGCCCTGATTATTGCAATGTCTGTGGTGGGAGGAACAATACTCATTGCTTTGTGCATTTTCTGCTATTGCTGCTGCTGCAGGACGAAAAAGATCAGAAAGCAAGTATCTTAATATATCCGGGATTTGAAAACCAAATTTTGACTGATCCCACTGACATTCACAATCATTCATGTCTTAAATACTTTTCTTTGTGCAGAAAGAAAGATGATGAAAAAGAAGATGAAAAGGATGCCAGGCAGAGAGAGCAAAGAAGAATAAGGCAGGAAGAGAGGTGAGTGACTATTATCACTGGCACTGAAATCAAGCATAGCAGACTGACAGTATTGTGTTTGTTCGCTATGCATTATTCCTGCACTGTCATTTTTAGTGGATTATATGGGTCTCATAGAATATCTTAATATTTATAAGCATTGGCACTGTGTTGTAATTTGCCTTGATGCTTTGGTTGAGGTAAAAAGGCAATGTGAATTTTAAAGTTAAATGTAGGTACAGTACTTTAGAGCCAAGTAACTTGACAGCATTTATTTTCCTTCCTACTTGGAAAAATGTGTGTAGTAAAACTTGTCTATGTTCAAACATAGACAAGCATTTCACATGCTTTATATTTCTTGCAGGAGAGCAGAAATGAAATCTAGGCACGATGAAATCCGGAAAAAATATGGTAAGTCAGTTGACAGGATTACTTTTTGTATGCATAAGATACTTCACCTTATTGTGCCATATGCCAATTTGCTACAGAGAGCAGGAGTTATCATATTACCTACTCCTGTCTCTTTATTTGCCTGCAATTGAAATTTGGGGTGGGTGAGATAAATGGCTTCCCAGAATGCTTAACTCTGAAGTAAACTCATTTCATAATTCTTTCCATTCAACTTAAAGAAAAGCCTTTCTCAAATGGGCTTTTGATAGACTGTATTCCAATCTGTCCTTGCTTTGCTAGCCAGTGCTCCTAAAGTACATAAGTCTTAAAGTGATAGAGGAAAATTATTCTCTAGCCCCCTTCCTCCCACCTATTGCACATAAGACTTACAATAGAGATTTGTGAAAAACAGTTCTAACAAATGGAGTAAGTGCCATAACTGGATTACATTTTTAATGGTTAGCTTCCAAACGGTTAAGCTGGTTTATTGAAACTTTAAAGTGCTGAATACTGAATTCTGTAATAAGTTGTTGCACAGTTTTTAATTATGCAAGTGAAATCTTGGCCTTGGCAACTCCTTGTGATTAACTCGGAAATGTTTAAATTCTGGTTTCTAAGATACTGAAGGCATTCTTTTACATTTTGGGGTAAGACTACTCCAGCTTACAGGAATTCGTGTTCCTGAGCTTGTCATTTGATTGGGATTGTTTTGAACAGGAATCTAGTGCTTGAGGTCCTGATTAGCTGCTATACGCTTTCATGTTGGTCTTCTGTTTTAATACTTGATTTACTGGTCAACGTGACTGGAGAGAAGGCCAATAACCAGCTGCCTCATCAGTCAAGCTTGAATGCTGCTATGATAACTTTAAAAAACGTTTAAAAATACCTTGTGAGAAAAAGAGAGGTATTAAAATCTGTCTTGTTGTCCTGCAAAGAGGCTCAGGGCAGAATACATGGTTCTTTTTTTATGGTTTCCACCATTTTATACTTGGCAACCCTGTGATGTAGGTAAGGTTACCCAGGTAAGGTTTATGGTTGAGCAGGGATTTAGGTCTGGGTCTTTCCACGCCCAACTTGAATAGTCTAACACTACAGCTAACATATTCTTGCTCTTCTGAATTTGTGACCAAATATCACCTTCTGCAGAATAACTATTTAGATATCCAACCTATTAAGAAAGATAGATTAATCTGTATTCAGTGTTTTAAAAAGGATGTAGATGGAAGTAAATATTTAATATTGGCTTTTTCCCAATTTTTTCTGCTTTCTTTTTGGGTATTTGCCCCTTAGCTCTGTGTTCTGACCAGTATGTTTATTCTTTTCTAGGTTTGTTTAAAGAAGATAACCCATATGCAAAATTTGAAAACTAACATACGTTTGGAATGCTAAAATAAGGTTGGGTAATGCTGTCTATAGAATGTGCAGTATACTTGCTGGGAGATCATGTATTTATATGCCTTAATTGCGACTGGAAAAACAATCTCACTGCTGTTTTGACTGTGTTAAAACAGTCACTTACAACTACAGTGAGATAAAACACGCCCTCTAAAAATCCAGATGGCTTCGTAGGCTGCAAGATTATAATCTTTCTGTTCTTTAGGCATCTATTTTAACAGAGCATCTCACTTGTATATCCTTTGTTTTGAACAGTCAATTCTTGAACAAACTCTTCCATCAGGGGGGACCATGGACCTGTAGTTCATTCTGTGATCACAAAATCTAGCTCTTCTGGTCATTGTTAAACTAAGAATAGGAGTGGGATATAGGTCTTAAGGTCCCAGTGGGCTATCCAGGCATATTAGTGGGATACAGTGTATGAAAGGAACTTAAGCTTTAATGTGCCACTAGCAAAAGTGCCTAAACCATTCTAAAACTATTCTGTTTGCAGCACAGATCTTCTTAGCTTGAGACTGAGGATTTGCACTTTTATATAGATACTATTTTTTCGTTTTTGAATTCTGTCTAAATGTCTCTTGGTTCTTTTGCCGTATCATTTTTCAGTAACTGCAGAAGTAGCAAAAGACTATTGACGATAGTACATGAATTTTATATTGGTGCTTGTTTTGAATTTTAAAGGCTCTGCTGTAAGTATTTTGAAAGCCCAGTTGATCTTCTTCTGAGTAACAAAGGTATGCTTGTTATATGATGTTGCCAAATCCCAGTTGTATCTGAAGCAATGTATAATCCTGTAAAGAATGTCCTGGTAACAAGCGAGTCCAAAGAATGAAAAGGCACCTTTCTGAAGTAAAGAGTCACAATGAATAGAAGCCTTGAGGCTGAAATCTGCTGCCTGGAGTAAAGCTTGTCTCTCTTGATACAGTCTTCTGGTTTCATGCAATAGCCTGTTTTTCAGGTTTTCCTACATCTGAGTCCTATGCACTGGAATCTGAAATACTTTTTAACTATATAGATCAAGCTATAAGAAAACAACCTGACTAATGTTTTATGTCAGTTGGAAGAGTGGACTGAAAAGACTACCATGAAGAAATGATAGGATGAGGTGCTTTCAGTAACCATTTGGTATATCACAAATTTGTTTTCAAAGAGACTTCTTGAATGCAGCATCTGCCTGAGAAGTGAATGAAATGTGTGGAATAACACCAAGCCATCTGTATGCAATTTAAAGTGAGAGATGTGGCACGATGATCACCATTATTTTCATATTTATAATATTTTATCTTCTAGCTAAAAGCAAGATAGGTGTAAATATGATGTATTCCCACATTCTTCTCCAAAATCAGTCACCATAGGGAGTTGTAGGGGAGTCACCAGTGACACAAATGTATGCAAAAGCTCTTAATATGTCTCATTCTTCGGTTGATGGCTCACTGTGAACTTTTGTAAAATTCTCTGGAGGTATGCTTAAAAAGTGTAGCACTGGTCATACATGCCACAAACTTGTTCTCTCATGGAAGGCTTTCATACTGTTTTTTGCCTTATTAATAGTTTAAATTGAACCGATTCTTAGCCAACAGAACATTAAATGTTTAATCTTGTAGTCTGTCTCTGGTGTCAGTCTATATGACTCTAGCACTGCCCTCTTCCAAGAACATAGTGGCTAGGAAACTAGTCTGGGTTCAAACATAACCATGAGCCTGCTGACCTATACACATGTACTTGGGCGAAGTCTCATTGACGTAACTGGTGTGACGCTAGTCTATATATATATATATAAAGGAGAACACGTGTGTGTGTGTTCCGCATAGGCTCGCAACGCCTGGAACGATTGACACCAAACTTGGCACGCGTATGCCTTGCAGTCTGGCAACAAACACTGCAGGGGTACGACCCCCCCCAGCGCCCCCAGGGGTGGGGGTGCGCAGGGGGCGCCATGTAAAAATGATCGAAAACGGCCGACATCGGTGTTGAATCCGTAGTTTCCTGGGTCGCCAAGACAAGCGGTGACGCTCCCGACGCCATTTGAGTCCATTTGACGCCATTTGAGCATGGGGGGCGAGAAGGGGTGCGAAATAAATGTCCACCATCGCCTGCTGGAACGCCTGGAGCGATTGACACCAAACTTGGCACACGTATGCCTTACAGTCTGGCGACAAGTACTGTGGGGGGTACAACACCCCTGGCACCCCTAGGGGTGGGGGTGCGAAGGGGGTGCCATGTAAAAATACTCAAACGGCCGACATTAGTGTCGAATCCATAGTTTCCAGGGTCGCCTAGAAGCTTGGGATAATTTGTTACCTGGGCAATGCCGGGTAACAAAAGGCTAGTAGACAATATAAACGAAGTGACTCAAAGCATGATTTCTCTCCAGTCAAACACAGTAAGTTAGAGGAGGGTTGGGTAGTGTCTGTATTCTTTGGACCACTTGTTTCTCCAAAAAATGATTCAAGGGCCAGAAGTGAAAAGGCTCTATAGTAGATTAATAGTTAACCTTCATTGTTAGGCTGTATGTATATATGTCGCACATAAGAGGACCAAAGGCAAATGAAATGTTTCAAATGTGGGGTATCTTTTTTTTCCCCTTAAGCAATTTTCTTGATAGATGAAATGGTTAATAAACTTGATAAGATTGCCAAATAACTTGAGCACCCATTTTATTTGGAGAGAAAGTAAGATATAAATCATTTATATAAACAAACATGGGGGGGGGGGCTCCTAGTAGGTGACCCATCCAAGATGGTCTGCTACTCATGTGCCTGATGGCTCACAATGCAAAACTGACTTCAGTTGTACTTGGAAAATGGTTTTCATGAGAAACCTATATAATAAGAAAACTGGCAGAGCAAAGACCATGAATGAGCCATTTAGGTGACAATAATCCCTTTGTTTTCTTTATAGAGCACTTTGAACTTTTTTGTTGAAAAAACTGTATGTAAATAATGCAGACATTTAAAGATTACTTCTGTATTTTTGCTTTAAGTATGGTAATCCTAACATACATTATATTTACTGTGCTTTTTCAAAATACCACAACTTGGCAATGCAATTTACCCTGTTTTCCCTGTCTTGTAATGATACAAACCTATCCAACTTTCTGGTGCCAATGCAGCCCCAGGGTAAGAGAACAAATGTTCCCTTACCTTGTGGAGGTACTGCTGACTGCTGTGCTATAACAAAATGCAGCACACACCCCATTGGCACAGTTACACCAGGGCTGGAAAATAGGATAGGATTTGGCCCACAGTTAGCATGGCATTGTGGCTAAGAGTGAGCAGTAAAGCAGCAAGTCCTTCTTTCCTGCCCTCCACTCTGTCCAGAAATACAGTATGTCTTATCTTGCAGATTTATTGTAAGAATTGCTGAGAAGCTATGCAGTACTCTAAAAGCATTTTAGTACTCTATCAATACTCTAAAAGCATTACAAATACATATGTAGAAGCCACTATATTTCATCAGTGGCATAGCTAGGTCAGTTGACACCCTGGGCACCCCCATACAACAAAATTAAGGTATATTTTTCATACTTTATACCACCCTTCTTTCAAAGTGTGTCCCATTTTGAGCATTAAGGAATCCTACGTTTTGCTACATAAGAGAGTTATATTTTTGTTTTTAGGTCATAACTTTTGATAGAATGAAGTTTGTTTAATTGAATTCCTCATGCAATTCCACATCGCCTAATATATAATGGTATTATTGCTCGAAACCACAATTTTAACAAATGGCAATTTTTACATGACAGGCGTGCCCTGGTATCCACCGATTTGGTATCCGTGGTTTCTGTTATCTTTAAAAAGGTGTTCCCAGTATCCATGTTTTCAGGTATCCACGGTGGGGTCGGGAACACAACCCCATAGGATACTGGGGCATGCCTGAATTTTTTTGTTCCTTTGCGGGAGGGCATAGCATTTGATGGAATGAAGATATTGCACTCCAATTTATTTCTTTGAATTCCCCAAAGAATGATATATAATGGTAGTATTCTTTAAAACAGCAATTTTCACAATTTTAGTCTCGAGTGGTGTCACACACACATCAGCACCACGGCTAGCTATGCCACTGCATTTCATAATGCCAAAACTGTCTCATTTCTTGTACTATTTCCTGCCTGTGCTCATTTTCTTCTGCTGCATTCTCTCATTTCTCTATTGTCCTCATGCATTGTTCCCATGCTGCACAGCTTAGCAAGAACCTTGTCCCCAACTCTTGCTCCCAACACCACAGATAAATCTAATCAAGAGGTACGGAATATGCTAATATTACAGTATAGGCTCTGGGCTCCAGAGCAAATCCAAAGTTAGTTGCTGCACATTTGGCAGGGTGCAAAACAATAGAGGAACCTATTTCTTTGGTGATACCAGTCAAGGGCCATCCCAACACCAAAGTAAGGTTCTTGATGAACTCATCCCACAAATGATCCTATACATTGTCACAGACCCCCTGGTGTTCTTTGTTAGCCTTTTTCCTATTGTTTATTGACCTGCTGGTGCTGCATTAAGTGCTCCTGTTTCCTTTGGTACCCAAGGACTGTGGTGCCAGCCAACACGCAGGACAGGTATGGGACCGTTTTCTTCCATTATAGCCTTTATACTGTCTTCCTTGCTTTCCCTTCCTGAACACAACTGAGGGCAGAATCCTAACCTGGATTTAGGCCTGCATAGTTAGGCCAGCACAAAAGCCACCGTAAAGTGTGTTTGGACCACCCTCAGAGTCGGGAAGGATAGAGCACATCTGTGTGCTGGCCTCTGACTCTGAGAGGTGGTCCAAACATACTTTATGGTGTCCTTGTGCCGGCCAAACTTTGCTGAGCCAGCCTAACTCCAGGTTAGGATTGTACTCTGAGAAGACGCTGCTCTAGTGTCCACTGAGTGGTTATCTTTTTGTGTGCCACTTTGCAATGCACCCCTTTCCACGGGGAAGCAACCTTGGTTCCCTTACTTTGCTTTTGTCATTTGAATTAGGTATAGCTACAATGTAGCCTCTGGGTTTGCTTTTTGCACCATTCTGAACTAAGAGCTTGCTTGGTTGTGGCAGCCTAGCTCCATGATTCCTGCAATGCTACTAAAATTGGCAAAAATAGGTAGGTAACCTTGGTCTCTGGCAAGCCTGGCCATTGACCCATAAAACCCTCTTATTGTTTTTTGTGTAATCAAGAGAAGACATGAGAACACATTTAATGCGTTTGTTATTTTCTCCTTGGTGTGAGTGCTGCATGTGCTTGTAAATGTAGGATTCTTCTACTTTTAAGTTATTGACCTGAAATTGGCCCCATGCCTCCCGTGTGCGATTCCCCTCTAGCCAAACAATCAAGAACTCCAAGACCAAAGACAATCCCTGCTGCCTATAGATATTCCCGTGGAGGGTTGGAACTTTCGTCAGGGGTAATCAAACAATATGACAGACAACCCCTCTCACCACAAGCGAGTGATGTTTCCCTAACCTAAGCCCTTCTTTTCCACTCTTCTTGTGTCCTTACTAGGAGCGTTTTCTCTGTGACCAACACAGAATGCTAAATAATGAGAATTTCTACTCTGATCTAAAATGAAATTTATATACAAATGTTAAATTTTGCTTTTGCTTGAAATCAATTTCACAAGAAAACTATTTTTGACACAGTTTTAAGGAATCCACAAATAGTTTTTAGTAAGAGATCAAGAGGAGCAGGAGGAGGAGCAGGAACAGAAAGAAGCTTAAACTATGAATATGCACAGTACAGGCTCTTTCTGTGCAATGCATATTGGGGTGACTTTAATGGAATGTGGAAGTAGCAAGCAGCAGTTTCATGACGCTCCAATCAGCAACCAAAGCGCAGTGCAGGAACTCTTGAGAGGTCATTTGGGGCTGGGGTATGCACACCAATGATTGCTTGCCTTTATAGGACCATTCACCCTCACTTCTTGCTGGCCTGGGTTTATGTCCCCCCCGCCCCATGAGCTGTTTTTCGACTTGGAAGTAGATAGAACTCTTCCATGTCTTCATATTCTCACTCTCGCGCACACACTTTTATTGTGCTTTACTGCATTGTTTGTACAATTTGCAATAAAAATTTGGATAAAAACACAATTTACTTTTTTAAAAAAATCAAGTCATTTTGGAAAAAATATCACCAAAACAACCACCCCTAGCCCTTATACCTTTTCGCTTGTAAAGATTTCATTTCTACTTAGAAATTGGTTATGTTGGCCTAGTTACATGACTGACTAGAAAATACATTGCATTGCTTTTTTTTTCCCCATGCAAGTGTTGCGTGTACTCTAAAAACACACCATGGATCACCTCACATTTTGAGAACATTTGGAGGATTCACATCTCTCACACTACAGGAAACTATTGTGCACAAAAGCTTTTGATAATATGGTGTCTCCCTTGTGAGAAGCTTTTTACCATCTCAGACAATCCGATTTAAATGAGTATGGCATTCCCAAACTATGTGGTGGAAATAGTTACAGCAAGACGGAGTGAGAACTATGGAAATGAGAGATACTTTTCTCTTGTTATTGTATTATTACAAGAAAAGGGCATCAATGTTGATTGCTACTCTAAAACGTTTTTAAAGAAAAATGGGAGACTTATTTATCACCCATCTAATGCTTAAATGGTTCCTTTAAAAATCAATTTGACAGCACACATGGCATGTTTCAGTGAGACTGAATACTTCTTGAACTTCTCTTGCTATTTCCTTAGAATTCTAAACAAGGCTCTAGTATTTTTGTAGCCGTAGTCCAATATTTTTGTGGAAAAGGTTTTGCCTCAACCACTAGCACAAAATATAATGGGTAAATCTCATGCTTGATAAATATATTCAGCACATGGAAATCAGAGATTTCTCCTGAAGGCTTGTTGGTATAATTTGCAGCTGGGATTTTATTTGGTCTAGATTTGAAATTAATAGCTCAGCTCCCATAAAAGCGTTAATATGCCTTAGAGCACAATCCTAACCAACTTTCCAGCACTGACATAGCCGTGCCAATGGAACATGTTCTGCATCCTGCAGTGGAGTAGTAGTCATGGAGGCCTCCTCAAGGTAAGGGACTGTTTGCTCCCTTACCTCAGAGCTGCATTGTCCTTAAACTCGTGCTGGAAAGTTGGTTTGCCTCTCCTTCGAATTGAAAGTTGGTTAGGCTTGCCCTCCTAGTTCCAGTTAGTGGGAATTGTCTTTAGGCTACACTCTTCTCCCCCATGCTAAATATAGTTTTGTTGTTGAGATCGCATTTTTGTGACACAACCATCAAGCAATAGAATAACACATTTCAAATGATTCTTGGAGATGTTGTCAGGTTGTGTGGGGTCAGGAAATCTGCCAGATGCAACTTTTAGCCCAATCTGCCTTGGGCTTATTGTGTGACTGGAATGGGATAGGATTGTTGCTATCTGGAAGCATCAATCCCTCTTGAGGAGCTTTTATTTGTGTTAGACCCATTGCTTCCCCTGCAGGCAGAGGGGATAATTTTAAAATCCCACCCACTTTACCTGTACAGAAATTAAATGGGAGAAATGCCTACAAATTTGCCTCCTTATCTTCCCCACTATAGACTCCTTTACTACTCACCCACTGTCACTATATACATAAAACTTTTCGCTTGCTCAGGCACAGACACAGGAGTGAGCACCCAACCTACCATACAAAAATAAACTTTATATTTGCAGTATATGGGCCATTGCTTGAAAGGTTTCTTTAATTCAAATGCTTAAGAATGACTTCATCTTGTGACTACTTCCAACTTGCTATACTAATCCTTTCCTGTCTCTAACCCAGTCACACATTCTGGAAAGCAGAGTGGCTCCACCTTCAAGCAGATTCAGACCTCTGGAAGCTTCTTGATGTCTCCCCTCTCAGGTCCTTACATCAAAGGCCACAGAACACTTGCACTCCTGCTACCACTGAAGATACCACTTCAGTCAGCTTCTAGGATGGCTTCCTTAAGCTTTCTCCCACTGACAAAGTTGTCAGTGATTCAGCCACAAGATCTACTTCTTCTTGCAACATTGCCTCTCAAATCTCAGCAGCAAGCAACCAGATCTCAGCAGCAACCTTTTCACTGGGTCCACGGCCCGTTTTTGTCCCTGTCTATGATGCTGTTATGCGTTTGGCTTATGCCAGTGTTCTTCAACCTTGGGCTTGGGGCCCCGATGGGGTCACAAAGCCTCAGTTGTGGGTTCATAGCGAGAATGGAAAAGGTTGAGGACCACTAAACTGGAGCACCACCAGTTAGGCACCTGGTGTCCCAGTCCTGCTCAGGTTCTTGAAAATTGTGCTAAAATAGCTTTCACTACTAGTGCCAGGCTTCATGGTAACTTTTTCTGCTCTTTCTCGAATAAGAATATTTGGTTACAGTGAGTGAACAGTGTTGGGTGTGAGTGGATAGGGTCCTGGGAGGGGGCAGGATCGACAGTAGGGTCCCCAGTCTTGTAGTTTATTTATATACTGGGGTCATGGCATGAAAAAGTTGAAGACTACTGGGTTATGCGACATTGACACGGCGCAATCCTAACCAATTTTCCAATACTGACATTGCTGCACCTGTGGGGCATATTCTGCAGTCTGCAGTGGTGGTAGTCACGGAGGCCTCCATGGGAGTGTTTGTTCCCCTACCTCAGAGCTGTATTGCTACTGGAATATTTGTTAGGATTGCACCCTCAATCTCTCAAAGCTGCTGACCACTGACCATAGTAATAAGCCAATGATAACGCTTGAAGGGAATTTTGAATAGCCAACATGGAAGTGTGTTGACTAACCAGAACTGAGTTTGACACTGAAAACACCTTTCTTGCAACAATGCACCTATTTTTTGAACTTGTGTGTGTTCTTGTCATTGTATCTGAGCTGGGAAATACCTCTCTATTGTTTTCATGAATGGATATGTACAGTACTTACATTATCTTCCTTGCTGAAAATGAAGCAGGAAGGACAACAATTAATTTCTGCATCTTTTGTAAGACTAGAAGATTGTGTAATTCCCTAGCTCAGGATCTCTAATAAGCCAGATGAGTGTCTGTTAAGTGCTCAGTTTTTTAATGCTAGTTCTGCAAATCCCTACATGGCAAGGGCAATAGCCTTGAATGCTAAAGTGCCATGTGTACAGTGGGTAGAAAAAGGGGATTGTTCAGCTTGAAAAGGTGCCAGAGGGAACTTCCACAGTCATTTTCAAACGAGGTAGCACTGAGGAAGGAAAAGCTAAGGAAACACTGAGGAAGGAAAACCTTTCCTTTAAAAGGAAAAGCTTTGTGAATGAACATGTGTGTATATGCATATGTGTATGTCTGAGAGAACAAATATACAAACTTGTTGGGCATAATATTGATTTTTTAGACAAATGAACAGATATCCCTTCACAGGACAGAATTCCTTAGGAGTTGGAATGACAACGTGGCCACACCCATTCCGCCAAGATTTTTTAAAACAAAAACCTGACCCCGCCCCCTTTCTGCTCCCGCGCACTGGAGCAAGCCCCGCCCCCAATTTGGACCGTTCCGCGCCACAGCGGTGACGCATGTTCAGCGCCATCTCCTCCTCCACCCTAACGAAGCGCGCTCCCGAGAAGGGGGTCCGGCGGTCGGGAGCGCGCATGAAGAGCGTGCGACCTCCACGTGACCCTTTTGGACCAACCGGGTGCCGAAGATTGTGGGGCGCGAAGCGCGTTCTCGCGGGCAGTTGCGGCGGGCGGGAGTGGAGAGGGAAGGAAGAAGCGGAATCTGAGCGCGTGCGGATTCGCTCCCCGAGAGAGGTCTCTGCTTGACGCGCCGCCATGTCCGAGGAGAAGCCTAAGGTAAAGGGGGTGGAGGCGGACCCAGCCCCGGCTTCCCTGCGTCCCTCTGGTGGGGATCCGGGGAGGGAAGGAGGGCCGCCGCCGCCGCCCGAGCTCCTTCGAAGGCTCGATTCCCGTCGCTGCCGTCCCCCGGTGTCGTCGGGAGCGGAGACTGGACCCCTCGCGGCGGAGAGCCCAGCTCCAGGCCCGCTGGCTGAGGTTCCCCCGCCCCGGTTGTGAGCGAGACCCGGACCCGCCTCACCCGGAAGGAGGGCGCCTCGCGAGGGGCTGGCCCGTCTGTACTCCTCCTGGGCTTGTGCTCCCGCCTAGGCCGCGTGGGCGCCGCTGCGCTTTGCCAGCTCCGTCCGTCCCTCCCTTCCTCCCCCCCACGCTCCTCTCTGCCAAGGGCGTGAGACGGCGCGACCACCACACGGCAGACGGCTCTTCTCACGCCCTCGGGGCCGCCCGTGGAACTCCCCTCCCCCTCTCCGCTGCCTTGGTTGCACTTCTGTGCGCGGTTGGAAATGGGCGCAGCGGTCCAGGTAACCGAAGGGATTTGCACGCGTGACGCGCGCAGTTTGGAGAAGGATGGCAATGCACGTGCTCCAAAGAGGCACGGCTGAAATCCTGGGCGTACTTACTCGGAGTAAGCCCCCGACCTAGGTGGGAGTACGGAGCACAGGGACGCAGGGCAGGCTGTGAGTGGTTCTGAGCAGAAAGTTAGTTGTTTCCTGTGGAACCATCACTTTCTCTGTCTTTAATATCAACGTTCTGAACTTGCAGTTACCTATTCGATCTGTGGATATAAACCGCAGTGGGCTTACCAGGTCCTTAAAAATGCTTGGCGTATTAGCATAGAAACCGATCAGAAAAGTAGTACTTAAACGTGCTGAACAATTAATTGGTGTGATGAGGGTGTGAAGCAGATTCTTAAACCGAATTGATTAAAATGTTGCTAGTGAACTTAAGCATGATCTGCCTCCTCTTCCAGGGTGGGGGTGGTGTGTGCTTCAAAACGATACTAGGCATGTGCATTGCGCATGGGTTTCCTAGGTCAATTCTAGGAAGGGGCAGGTCTCATTCCTGGTGCAGTCTTTTCAGACACAAGAAAAGTTAAGGCCAAGGACTGGCAGACTTTTGATAAAATTTGCCAGCTCTTACATTCATTTGCTGCTTTTAGGAATAGAAGTGCTTTCAGTTTGCCCCATGATTAGACTCTAGATTGAACAATGTCAGAAAAAATATTTTCTATGTAGCATACAACCCAGGGACTATAATAATTAGCACTGAGTGCCTATTCAGTGAATGAAACTAATTTTGCTCCAAGAAACTACACGTTAAACTTTTTGTGATTAGGTATTGCTTAGCAATGATGAAAATGTGCTGAATGTAATTAAAAAGTTCTCCACATTTAAATTAGCCTATTGAATTAGCCTATTGCTTGGGGAAGATTACTGGCCTACCCCTTTTCCCATTTAAGTGATGGTTCATTATGATGTTTGTTGCTACTCTTTGCTCAGTTTTAGCATTGAAACTTAAATGGACTTGCTAGAGTTCCAAAGGTAAGAACTCTATACCAGGAGGGTATTTTAAAATAGGTAATAGTGAAGTGGCTGCCACGTAAAGAAGAGGGGTGGTGTTGGGTACTATCAGGTACATCACAGATCTACATGAGATAGTAGTTCTGCATCGGTTCATACCTAAAAGGATTTTGCTATAGTTGAAATGGAAGCTCTAGAAATTGAGGCAGACCAGACTGGATGAGGTTAGAATAAGTGTTGCACAATAAGAATATTCAGTGGTGTCTTTTTAAATTGCTGGGAAAGACCCTTATCCAAGTCATTATTAATTTGGCCTTACTTTTATGGGTTTGTATTTTGTTGTCCGAATGGGCTTCCATCCTTGGAATATAAACTTGAAAAATGGTAGTGAGGAGAGGGAAGAGGAACAGTGATACTTTTAACCAGCTGCTTTTATATATGGTTACTGTAAAACCAATCTATGCGCTAGTTATGCTATTATCAAACTTCGTTAAATAACTTTTCCCTTCAGTTTGGAAAAATAACGTAGGTATAAAAAGTGAAACTGTGCACTTAAGAGATCTGCTATTGCAGCAGTTTCCAAACTATGGGTCTGTGGCCCAGCAGTAGGTCATGACCCAATTTTTGGTGGGTCAGGAAACAGCCTAATCCACCTTGTCAATGTGCATCCATGGTTAAACAACATGCTACTTGGTGGAGGCACAGCTGCCCAATCACCATTATAGCCACTGAGATATGAACTGCTAGTAAAGTGAAACCATTTTTAAGTTGGGTCCTGATGCTAAAAAGTTTAGAAACCACTGAACTATTGTATAGGAAAATTACATGTATGCAATTAAGCTGTGTTCTGGTAATTGCTTTCTTTAATGGCTGGATGTATGAATTACTGTTAAACTGAAAGTACAGGAAGCAGTATCAGAAAAAAGAGGTACAACTCTGAAGGCCTTTTCAAACCCAAAGCCATTTTAAAAAAATGATATTCTTCCTGTTCAGAAACAAACTCAAGGTGGCTTGCAGTTGTAGTTATAATATAAGCTCTCTTTATGCGCAGAGTAGAATAGAATAAAGAAAATTCCACTGAAGCCCTTTTAAAAGATTTAGAAAGGTTGCGTAAGGGTCATTCCATGTCAATTCAACCACAAAAATGGGGTTTGTACACCC
>JAJKFI010000002.1:30091959-30166512 GCA_029204185.1 Lerista edwardsae
GAGCAATCTTTGGCATTGCCCTTCTTTGGGATTGGAATGTAAACTGATCTTTTCCAGTCTTGTGGCCACTGGATTTTAGTAGTATATAATTTAAGTTCTTTGTAAACCACTTTGAATTTGTCAAAATGGGTAGTATTCTTCAAGAATAGGGAGCTGTGTCTCATAATAAGGAGTGTGTTCTCTCTCTCTCTCTCTCTCTCTCTCTCTCTCTCTCTCTCTCTCTCTCTCTCTGTGCGCGCGCTTGTGTGCATATCCAGTTTTATAATAAAATCCCTTCTACTGGTCATCTGTTGTAACTGCAGGTGTATCCAAACAAAAACATAGCTAATTGAAAATATGAAGTCGTAGTCATAGTGGTACATGTTGCAGGAGCCTAGTACTCTTGTGGAAACACTTTTCCATTTTATTTGGCAGCCTACTCTGGAAAATTCTAGAATTTCAGTATGTGTTAGAACTGAGAGGTACTGATTCAAATTAAATATAAGTACTAAAAGAACTCAAAATAGAGTCCAAATCCTTTCCAGATTAGAAAGGAGCATATTGCAGTGACATAGTAACTGTTGGGAGTGCAATTTCTGTTCTTGTGACACCAGAAGATAGAATGGTAAAGTGCATGTTATATTTCATTATGCTGTAACAAACAAATGGTATTGCTAGGTGGCCAACGAGCATCCGACATAGATTACTACAAATCAAATGGCAAGTCAAAGCAAACTGATTTCATCAAAATGTACTCAATCTTTGTACTATTCATAAATTAATGCTTTAAAAGGTAGTGTAGTCGCTATTCAACTACACAGCTAACAGATTTGACAGAAGTAAATTGAACCAGCGCTATGTAGTGACTGCTTTGCAACACCCATTGAAAGGTGTTTTGGTTCTAGGAACAGGTTTACTATACTTCCATCTTCCCTTATCATTGGTAGATGCAACTGAGGTTTGCACTAAACTTCAAAATGAGATTTGAGTTGGCACTTAAAATGGGAATGCTCATGTTTGGTAGCTTAATCTTTACTAGTGTAAACTATTTACAGTTTTGTTTCCTCTTTCATAACAAAATAGCATTAAAGGCTCACATTGGAACTTGAAGTACTGTACTGAAGTGCATGTTATTGATTTTACAAAATTCAAATTCTAACCTTTTCATGATTTCTGAAAATGAAGTAACTGCCTATCTTTGAGTTCCCTGATGAAAACAAAAATAACTCCAGCATTATAGTGTGAATATTTTGAACCAGACAAAGCCTGTTAAAAATATAGTCTTGACTATATAGTCTTCGGTACTATAGTCTTTGATACTGACTAAACTTACTATGAACAAGTCCTATGGATTTAAATGGGGCCTATTTGCAAGTAAATGTGTACGATTGCTGTGTTCGTCTTCTCATAAGACTGTACTTATTTTACAATTCATAACAAGTGTTGTGCTAAAGCAGATAAATACACATCTTTGGTGTCCTTGTCACACCAAAGAATTAATATAGCTGTAAGTTATATATTTGCTGTGGGAGAAGGTAATACCACAAAGAATAGTTGTAAGTCATGAATTCCCAAACTGTGGGTCAGGACACACCAGTGGGTTCTAACCCAATTTTTGGTGGGTCGTGAAACTGACAGGCAGATAGTTGACAAGAGAAATGTGTTGAACCTTATGGAAACCGAAATGGAGCAGCACATGCATGTTTACTCATGAGTGCGTGAGCGTGCTGTGGTCCACTTCGAAGTGGACTTTGAGCGAAATGCAATGCCACCAGAATGGTCCTAATCTGATGAATGCAAACTGGAACAAATTCTCAGAGGTTCCCCACTCCTAGCCGACAAGGAAAATGTATTGAGCCCTATGGAAAATGAAACAGTCACACAGGCATATTTACTCCTCAGTAGGCAGATGTGCCTTGGTTCACCGCAAAGGGGAACACAAGGACACAAAAATGGTCCCTAGCCAGTGACCGTGGAGCTCAACAAATGCTCCACAAAGCACCCCGCCCCCAGTAAATAGGATAAAAACAATAGCTGATAAAGTGAAACTTTTTTTAGTCTTTTAAAGCTAGGTGGCTCCTAATCCAATGTCTTCTTAAAAAGTGGGACCCTGTGCTAAAATGTTTTGGGCACCACTGCATAGAAGCATTTTCACCCTCTGAAATCCTTTACGTTTTCCATTTCGTGCGAGTACTGTGTTGTGCAAATCCATCAGCTTAATATGTGTGTGCTAATATTTTTTCTGCTTCTTGTCAGAGTACACTGGCTTATTAACTTCAAAACTGATGGTGTTTAGAACTTGCAGTGCTCATTACAAGAACAATTTAGCCCACTGAAATATACAAAAATGTTCATTGTTAGAACTTGGTTAGCCTAAAGGCTGCTCTTAAACAGCAAGAACAAATTTAAGCCAATATTTTAAAAAGCTGTCTAAAAAGTAATTAAAAAAGCCCTATACCTAAAACTAAAATATACTATGTATGTTTACTTCAGCTTGGAATTCCCCTTTGTGCATTGATGAGATGGGAGAGGGCGGGTTGCAGTTATTTTCATGAAAACAGAAGAAACTGTTCACAAGTGCGCTAAAAAAACAATTATTATAGCATTAACTGACCTCCCGTAAGTGTTTGTTCTCTCAGCAGATGTTTGTATGAAGATTCTCTACCCTCTTATTTTCTGTAATTGTAAGTAGCTGATATAATGCTGAAGTTATCCAGTGTTTTTGCTAATGATCTAAATCTAGGGTACTGTACATGTTTTTACCATGGCTGCATAAATTAACAAGGTTTTAGCCATATTTGTGCCATTGAGAAAATCATGTCTGTAATTTCTGAAATTTTCCATCTTGAGTCACTTGAGACACTACCATCCATTGTCGCAAAGCCGGAGGTGCTTGTTTTGTTGTGTTTTAGATGTCTGGAGGCTTGGGCAGCCCTCCACAGGATTGCACTGCTGCCTTAGTCCCTTCTTCCCCCCCCCCCCCCGCCCCACATAACTCCTGAGGAGGGCTTATGTGCAAAAAGGTTGAAGACCACTGTTTCAGATAATACAGTCCCTTATCAATTGAACAGCGCTTGCTCAGTTTTACACTCAAAAGTTTATATAGCAAAAGAAAATGGACTTCAGGTATTAACTTCTAGTCTCTTAAAAATATACATTTTGTATGAGTTATTATAATTGAACTGTAAGTGAATGCTGTGGTATCAAGGCAGGCATCTGGCAGAGCAGTGTTTCTCAAACTGTGGGTTAGTACCCAATAGGTGGGTCATGAGCCAATTGGAGGTTGCACCTAGGGCATGTAGCACCTAGTGCAGCCATCATTGAAAATATTGGAAGATAGGACACTGGTAAGATTCAGGGCTGTGTTTATTTTGCTTGTGTGACGGTTTAAATAGGCGTTTCTTCTTTCCGATACACTTTGCTATTGGAAAATGGCTGAGAAATACCCAACATATTGCTGCATTCTCAGGAAAGCAGCAGGTGTCACATTGATGGCACTTCTGGCCATGACATCACTTCTAGGTGAATGACATCACTTCCAGTGGGCCCTGGATAGATTGTCATTCTAAAAAGTGAGCCTCAGTGCTCAGTTCCTTAACCTCTTGTTGGTCCAGATGCTGTCCTCGTCATATTTACCAGTCTGGGCTAACAGATGCAATCTCTACTACCACATGGAGATTGCTGTCGTCTCTGGAGTTCACAGAACAATGTCCCTGCAGCACTAGGGTCTGAGCAATGTATGTCTGAGTATGTAGGGTCTGAGTATGGAAGGCAAGAGCATAGCAATCACAATATGAAGCCTTCAAGAGGTTAGTGGTTCTCCTCTGATGCAATGACTTTTGCTTCTAGCCTATATAATCTCTTTCATGGCTGGCATCTGATGCAAAGTTAGACTTATCCAAGCTGATAGGCCATGGCCAGACAGACTTATTTTCAGCTAACATTTCACCCACTGATGATGTGGGCATTTTCAAAGGCTGGCGATATACACTGTAGCCTTACAAACTCCTAGATGTAACTGTCAGTATCTAAGCTCAAAAGTCCTGATAAAGGCTGATGGAATGGTAGCTGGTCTCTGACTGGCTGTGTAAACATCAGTTGTGAGTTGCTGGCCTGTTCTAAGATTGCTGTTTTTGTTTTTGTTTTTTGTTTTTGCTTAATTTCGCTCTCAGAAATATCGCCCCTGAGCTCTTTGGAGGATGAATGGGAGATTGTACCTGAGCTTTATGAGTTGTTTTAAGTGAACAGGTTAGAAGGGAGGGGAAAGGCAATGGTTAAGAAGTGGGTAGTAATGGAGATAGTACAAGCAAAGTGAGGTCATCATGCATTTTGAAGGAAGGGGAGGGGGAATGTCTCCTGATTTTATATTACCCGTACAGTGAAGGCACAAATATTATAGGCTGAAGAGCAATATGGCAAAATGCTCAGAAGCAACAGTAAGGAAGGGGTAGATTGAACTTGTGTCAAACGTTTGAAACTGCAGTGTGATTGAGTGCAGGTGTGAGGAGGTTGCAAACCCTATCTTACCAGTATATCTTATGACAACTTTCCAGAAATACTGCTGAGGTTTTATACAGGATTCAGATACCAAACATAAAAGTAGAAGGAGAAGGATTACATAAAATATATTCGCAAATTTTATTTTTAACACCGTGTGTGAGTTTTAAAAATTGGTGTTTCCATAATGTAGGACTTAAATCTTCTGCTCAAGATTTATTTTTTTATAAAATTTATATCCCACATTTTTCCCCACTGAAGGGGATTCAGTTCTTCAAACTGTAGATTGAAGTTCTGCAATTCCACTGTATAGTTTTTGGCTCATTTTGCTCAAACAACTCTTCCATGCTGTCTAAACAAAGCTAGGTGCATGCTTGGAAGCTTTGCCTGTTAATGATTTAACTTGTCAGAAATGATCATTGGTGCTTTTCAAGAGTGCGCATGCATGTGTATATATAGACACTTATAAATCTGGGTGTGCACCTTGGACATGCTTCAGTTCAAGCATCTTAAGCCAACTGTTTCAGCATACCTGGCCTAGGCAGTTGTTTGTTTACTTTAAATTCTAGCAACTCTTTCATAGGGTCATTAGGAGTTCTTTCTTAAACCTTAGTTTATTCAGAGCCTTTTAAATAGCAGTCATTGACACCTCTGTCCACCGCAGTGCAAAAATTTCTTCAAAGCAGCAAGATCAGCACCTGCTGGCTATATTCCTTGACGTGCAGGCATTAAAACCTGGAACATGCCTTAGAGACAGATTGAGTATAATTGAACTAACACACCCTGGTAATTAAGGAGAGTTGTGACCTTCCTAGTAATTTAATGTGCAAGCTTTGATTTATCTCTCTCCCCTCCCCCTTTCTTGTTTTAGGTTAAAGAAGATAGATGTGAGCAAATTAACTCTTCATATGTAGGATTTCCTTAAATCATAAATGATCTTGAAGCTTTCAGTAGGTGTGGACTTGGTCACTCGTATTTGTACTGAGGCAAATATGGATGACATTGCACCTGAAGCAATTTATATAGCAAGGTGGTTGCCATCCATATTGGAAGCTAACATACTGTAAATTGGCAATCTAAAATCAGATGGACCATGATAGGCAGAGGTCAAGAAATTGATTTTTAAATAATCAAATGTCTTAATAAAAAAGTTGGAGTGTAATATCTCCTCAAGTAATGAGAAGATGCCTCAAAGGCCAGGCCTCTTAGCAGCTACACAGTAGACTTGAAGCTTTGGAAAGTTCCCTGGACAAAGAAATGGGAAACTGATGCTATATGAAAAAGCAAGGAGAAAAAAATGGACTAATTAACACTTTTGTTACGTAATCTCTCCTTTCATTTTAAAATGGAAAAAACTTCATGTGAACCAGGGATTATGTAAACATAGTAACACAATGGTGTGTTTTTATATTGAAGGAAAAATGAGGAGCTTGTGTTTTTGAATTGCTGCCCCCCTCCCTCAGCTTCAGAGAAGAAGTGTTAAAATCTTGGATAAAAAATAATGGGAAAATGCACAAATTTATGAATAGTGTGTCAATGAGACCAGTTACTTCTTTATTACTGGGCCAGGGGGAAGTGCAGGACACATGCTGGACCTGGTGTTTACTGCTGGGCAGGCTGATGATGATCTAGAGGTGGAGGAGATTAAAATCACTTCTTTGTCATTGACAGATCACTTCCTGGTGGGATTTAGGCTTGTTGCAGCCTCTCACCTCCACAATGGTGGGGGATTGCATTGCATGATCCGCCCTCGGAAACTGATGGATCCAAATGGATTCCTGAGGGCTCTGGGGGAGTTTCCTGTTGCCAGAGTTGGAGACCCACCCAGCGCCCTGATCGATCTCTGGAATAGGGAGATGACCAGGGCCCTAGATGAGATCGCTCCCGAGCGTCCTCTGCCCAGTCGCAGGGTAAGAGTGGCTCCTTGGTTTTCTGAGGAGCTGCGAATGATGAAGCAGCAGGGCAGATGTCTAGAGTGTCTGTGGCAGAAGACTTGTGCCGAATCTGACCGTGCACGGGCTAGAGCCCAGTTAAGATCCTACTCTAGGGCAGTGGTGGCGGCTAAGAGGGTATACTTCTCTGCCACCATCGTGTCCGCAGATAACTGTCCGGCTGAGCTCTTTCATGTGGTCCGTAGCCTACTCCATCTGCCCCCCCTACTGGCGGGGAGGAGCACACGGAGGCTCGCTGTGACGAGTTCGCAAAACATTTTGCGGAGAAGGCTGATCAGATCCAGCATGACTTGGACATCGCAGTGGGCGTGTCTAGTGATGTCCCCGGGGAATCTGTGTATCCTATTATTTGGGGTTCTTTTCAGCTTGTAGAACCTGAGGATGTGGACAGGATTCTCTGAAGTGTGAGACCTGCTGCTTGCCCGCTCGACCCTTGCCCAGCATGGCTAATTAACGCTGCCCGGGAAGGGCTGGCCAAATGGACAGGGAGGGTGGTGTATTCATCCCGTGCTTTTCTTTTGGCCTGAAAGTGAAACAAGTCATTGTTGAGTTGTATATGCATGCCCCGGTATCCACTGGGATTCCATTCCTGATTACCACCACCTCCAAGGATAACTACAACAGTTTATACCAAATCATTGGATACTGGGACACACATGAATTTAGTGATGTTTCCTTAAATTAATTGACCCCTGTTAATGATTTAACTTTATCATTACATTATCATTGGTGCTTTTCAAAAATGCGCATGCATGTGTACTGTATATACAGACACTTATAAATCTGCAAACCCGCACACATGGAAAAGACGCTGGGGTTCAGAGTGAGATCTTATTAATTGCACCTATTTAATATTGTATCAGTAAATAAATAATAATAATAATAATAATAATACATGTATTTATATACCGCCTTTCTTAAGATCACTAGATTTCTCTAGTGATTACAACTCAAGGCGGTTTACATAGGCAGACTTTTCATAAACCCGAAGGTTTTTACAATTTACAGAAATGTTCTGTCTTTCAAGAACTACACACTTTCAGATCTTCCTTTCTGGATTTAGCCTTCTTTCTTTAGCCACCCGTCTGTCTTCTGCTGGCTGATGCTTCCCTGCTCACACCAGAGACGCAGCTGACCTTCAGCACACTCCTCCTCCCACGAGGCAGCTGAAGCTCAGCTTCTAATCAGCCGCAGCTGCAAGGTCTGCCGCTCTCAGAGACTTCCTGCAGTCCCGAGCTCACGACCTTGAGATCTTCAGGTGTTATTTTCGGGCAAACGGAGGCATTAACCCTCTCGGCTAAATCTTCTGCCCTCTCGGCTAAATCTTCTGCCCATAAAATAAAGGAGTATTTCTTCCTCCAAGCAGCTTGTAATCCTTCCTTTTTATATTTTTTTTCAGAAGTGGAGACCTAGTGCCACGTCATAATTTGCATGTATACAAATGTGTGTTTTAGTAGACACTAGAGACTTCCTTAAAGGGTTGAAGTACTTGATGGCAACCAGTATAACCTTCTCACTTTTTTGTAGCTAGCTAACATTTTGGAGCTGATGTTGCACAAATTCTTCATTTTGTTTCTAGGGGCCCAGAAGACACCTGCTTTGAGTATGGCGTTTTCCCTGCAATTCTCAGTTTTCCTCTTGATTATCCTTTAAGTCCTCCGAAGATGAGATTCACATGTGAAATGTTTCATCCCAACAGTAAGTTCTACAAATAGAGGATACCATTGTTTTTTTAGGTTAGGTTTTATTTCCTTATTGGCCATGGACATGCTATGGCCTCTCTGACTCAGAGAGTAGTCCAAGCACACTATACCAGAGTGTTTGCAACACTCCTGGACCTGCCCAGGTGACTTGTGCTGGCCTAACTCTAGGTTAGGATTTTTCCCTTAGACTTATTTTAATGGTGTCTGCTCAATCATGTGTATGGCAAAGAGCTTCCTCTTTGGCTGTTCTAGAGTCTTATCATTCTTTATGTTCTCCTAGCCTTTTCTTAAATCTCTGTATGGAGGAGGTTAACGATTCTGATACTTCACTTGCAAAATACTTCTTTTTCAGTCTATCCAGATGGAAGAGTTTGCATTTCTATTCTTCACGCTCCTGGAGATGATCCCATGGGCTATGAGAGCAGTGCAGAACGATGGAGTCCAGTTCAGAGTGTGGAGAAAATCCTCTTGTCAGTGGTCAGCATGTTGGCAGGTATGGAACAGGCATTCATTTGTGGATGCTCGGCTGTGAAAACCATTAATCACAAGTCATTTGAATATTTTGTGAGTCTAGTTTGTCCTTAATATTTACAGTGCCCTACCTTAATTTGTTGGTGAATTAAGCTATCTCTATAGTTCCAGGAGGTGAAAGTTATAACTCAAGATATTTCTTGAGCTACTAAAATAACAAGAATTTACCCATTAAGGATTATCAAATAACAAAGAGAGGTTTCTTGGTTTGCTCACCCCACAAAAGGTCCCACAGAAACCTACAGGTAAAAAAATATAGAAAGCTGGTCACTCAACCTTCACGTGTTCACTGGTTTGTTCACTCATTGACCTCCCTGGAGCTGTGTGAGTCCAATCGCATTTCAGCCACAATCCAAGGACCATTATGCCAAGCTGGCACCCAGGATCAGCCTTTCTTCCTACTACTCTCCTTGAGTGAAGCTGCTTTGCCAAGGTGGTCTGGACAGTAAACCTTAGTGAGTCATCTCATTGCCATTTTCCCTGGGAAAGCAGCTCTGACTCTTGCTTTGCTTCCTTTCCTCCAGTAAATTCAGGCCATTGCCTACTTTCGGGGCTCACTTCAAAACCCTCTTTCCACTTTGAAGCCCTGTTTTAATTGGGAGATACGCCTGGTCTTGACACTCTTGTCCTTCAGCCCCTGCAATGCATTGCACCTGATACAGCCTGGTAATCCTGGTCCTTGGGGCAGCCTTGCCACTGCTCCACAGACTTCCACTATCTTTTATTGTCTGCCTCATATGCAGTCAAACACACGTACTTGTGATTTTCTACCTTTTATGTGTGAATCAATTCTATTTTTAAACTGTTAATGAAGACTTGAGAAGCCTCCGCAGATAAATTCCTCTCCTCAGTTTTCTTCCCTTTTCCTGCCTTCCCCAAACCCTAACCCCACCCCCATTTTCCCACACCAGGTCTTTCAAAATTTCCTTTTGTCCTTTCTCCCCATTCTTTTCCTCCTACGTGCTGTTACATACCCCCTATTCTGAAGACCTGCTCTCGCTTGCTTTCCCTCTTTTATAGCAATCATGTACACTTAAGGCCTAGCTGTGAAAGACCATTAAGTAGACCATGTTGCATTACTTTTCTTCTGATTTTCCTTTTCCCATTATATTTCTCTCCCATAAAGTGTTTTTGTTGTACCTTTTACCCTTCCCCCTTCTTACCTGCTGAACCATTGGGGTGTATTATTGGTCACTACACACTACATTATATTATTGATCACTGGATCCCCACACATGAATTAGTTTTGCCCTGTATGCTCATTGTTGTTGTTGTTGTTGTTGTTCAGTTGCTAAGTCGTGTCCGATTCTTCGTGACCCCGTGAACCACAGCACGCCAGGCCTCCCTGTCCTCCACTAGCTTCCAGAGTTCACTCAACTTTATGTTCATTGCTTCAGTGACACTGTCTAACCATCTCATCCTCTGCCGACCCCTTCTTCTTTTGCCTTCAATCTTTTTCAACATGAGGGTCTTCCAGAGAGAGTCCTCTCTTCTCATGAGGTGGCCAAAGTATAGTATTTGAGCGTCAGTATTTGTCCTTCCAAGGAGCAATCAGGAGCAATCAGGCTTAACATGCTCAAGTTATGAGTGTTTAAATGCATGCCAGGTAACATCCTAATTAGGGTGTATGGCTTGTCGTTATGCTCTCCTTGCTCTTTCCTGGTTCTTTCTAGAATGCTTCAAAAGAGCTTGTGTGTTCTGGTGCGTGTGATTCTTGTGTCCCAGAGCAATGTTGACTTTAGACATATCCCTTAGCAATCCTGTTTTGTTAATTTTACTGTTCTTTATTTAACATTTCAGAACCAAATGATGAAAGTGGAGCCAATGTGGATGCCTCTAAAATGTGGCGAGAGGACAGAGAACAATTTAACAAAATAGCCAAGCAAATTGTCCAGAAGTCACTTGGGCTTTAAAAATGGAAGACAGTTGAAACTATATACAATCGCAATGTGTGAACTTTTCTCAAGCGGACAGATGATAGTACTCTGTGTTGGTACCAAAAGGCTTATCTTGCAAAATTGTTGACTGGGTCTCTTGACTGTTCTTTCTGAAAAAGAATCTCAAGCTCAGCCATGTAAATAAATGGAATACAAATGGATTTAGTCATAGAGGAAAATGTTATGTAGTATTGTGAACACTTTGGACTAGTGAAAGCTTGCAAGCATTACACAGTGTTTATCTTTTTCATCATATTCGTATTGTGTTTCTACCTCCTTGTGTTGATCTTGAGCACTTGCTGATAATGGGGCTGGGCAGATCTGCAAATTTTTCAGTAGAAAAAGGCCAGCTAAACACTATAGAAAATCAGTTTGCTTAGAAATAGTTTTCCTTACATAATTTTAGAAAGAGCGCACGGGCAGCTCACTCATTGGGCAAGGTGATGCATCAACAGCAGATGCAGGGAGACGAGGAGGCAGCAAACCCTTCACCCCAAGCCTGTCACTGCCTCCCTCCAGGCTGCCATGGTTGCATCCCATGCTTATCTGCTTTTCCCCTGCGTAAAGCGAGTGGATAAAGGATCACTCACCTCCTTGCCGTGCTTCTCATGTAGTTCTTCAAACAGGGAAGTTCAGGACTGCCAGTTTGATTTACAGGGATCATGCGAACAATTGATTTTCTTCTTTAAAGTCCCTTTAAAATCAAACATGAAAGCCCTGCACTTCTGTAGCTGAAGAAACTAAGCAGCCTCGTACTGTATCCCTTGCTATTTTAAAAAATTGGATACAGACAGCAGACCCTAGGTGGCTTTCGAGGTCACTCCGCTGCTCTGAGACAGAACTTGTGATATCCAAACTGTTGCAGAAAATGGCATTGTTTATATTGGGAAGGTAGTTAACACTGTTAGGCACTATTTTTGAGCAAGTGAATTACTACCGCTAATGGGGGAGAACCAGCTTCAAGAACATAATTGGTAGCTTGTTTTTTAGGAATATAGGATTTTGCCTTCCTCAGTGATGACCTTTCACCTGACAGCTTTTAGCTGCCTTCAAACATGACTGAATTACTTTTGAGAATTTTATACAGTTCCTATTGGCTTAATATTTCTGGAGTAATCACCATTATTAAAATGTATGGGTTGCCTGTAACTGTCAACTCTACCCAGGGTGCTTGCTGTTCGGAAATACCTGGGAGTTGCTGCTTAGATGGTTGTATCCAAGAGCCTCTGTCCTCCGATGCAATCAAATTGTTTTGCTCTTTTGCAAGTTACTCTTCCATCCTATTCTGATAGTAATTTCCAACAATATAGAAGCTATGATCTGATACACACTTAACTGGAAGTTAAATCCCACTAACATAAGCCCCACTAACATAAAATTAGCTTACTTCTGAGTAGTTACTGTGCTAAAGGAATCTGTCTTGAATTTGGCATTGTTCAGAATATATCCCTTATGAAAACAGGAAGAAAGCAAGTCTTGGCATGAAATTCAGTATGGATATAATCTGTATTAGCAGGAGCTTGTACCTCATAATTTCAGTAATTTTTGTATTTTGAAGTTTGGGAGGGAGAAACCTTTTTTCTTGGTTTACAGTTTCTAAAATGTGTATTTATTAAAACCATTGAAATGAGAGGTTCTGCTCAGTTCTTTTTTTGTTGACTAATATTGGACAGTAAAGAACAGGCACTTGGTTTGTATTTTATAGCAACTGACATCTTTAAGATGCTTGGTTAAAATTACCTGACAGGAAATATTGTGAACATCTCTTGGATTTGGATTAGCATTTACTTACATTTTGAATCAAAGTTTCAAAAGTTCAGGGAAGACCAGATTTAGGTCAATTAACTATACTGTGTAGCTCCACTATCGTGTAGACCTGAGTTCATAGTGTTTCTCTATGAACTCAGGTCAACTTGTTCTGCTTGACATTATCCTTATTTCCAGGGGAATATAGTGTACTTAATTGCACTGTTGGCATTTGCAAATAAAGAGCTTTCATTATATTAAATATTCCCAGGGGAAGCTGAATTCAGGTTTTTCTTCAGCCTCATGCACCCTGACCTCATTGGAGTGACTGCCAGTGGTGGGAATGTCACTGGAGTTACTTCCAAGTCAGATCTTTCTCCTCTTAAGTTTTGAGAGAGATGTAAGTTTGGGAAAGGATGGAGTGGAAAAAATAGTATTTTACCAAAGTTTTTGCTTTTCTCCACTCAAAGTAGATGTCTATTAATTTTGAAAGATGCACCACAGCTTTAAGAGAATAACCTGATGGCAGCATTCTGAAAGGAGGGAACTAAGCATTATTGCTCACTGGTGGTTAACATGTGTGTAAGAAAGCTATTCTGCTCTAATACAGTATTCATATGTATTTTTAAAAAGTTTATGATGGATGTACCTCTTTAAAATAAAGACATATTTTCCTTTTTGAAAGTACGAAAATTGTATTCATTTTTTGGAAGAAGTCCATGAACTAAATGTGAAAGATGGTTATTTAGCTCAGATTAAATGCCAGCTTGAGGAACATGGTCTTTTCAGAGCCTACAGAGGATTAGGATAGAAAATGAACACACAAGAGCATTTGCAGAGGCAATATCAATGAGTGACCCTTCTGCTTCTACTGGCATTAGGTGAGTGTGTATGTTAAATATATTACCAGTTTTTCTAGCAGTCTATATGAGGTGTAAAACATATAACCTTGCCTGGGTTTGTGTTGCCAGGAACAGCAGCACAAGTTCTCTCAAAGCAATTTCTCCTGTCGTACCCATCCCACCCACCCCCAAGGCAAGCCACAGATACCCAATGGGACGGAGCAAGAAATGCTCCTCTGAGATATCTGTAGTCAGGATACAGGGCTGCAGTCAGGATACAGTCAGTACATACACCCAGCCATAACATAAAACAAGAAACTTAGCAGGTCAACTCTACTAAAATTCTAGCCTATCTTACCAAGAACAGATGCTGGGATCCATTTCCATGTCCAAAAGTTCAGATCCTCTGGCTGCCCATGCCATGTGTAAAAACTGCCTCCTCTAGCAGACCTGACCCCATTCTCATAGTAAATGTCCACTGACCCCAGTGGAAATTTACTATGACCCAGTATCACCCAGTATTTCTGCTGAATCATGATTACCTAATCTGAACCAATCAGAACTGTTGAATATCCACTCTTCTTTGGTATTCCACCAAATTAAAGGCACTTGGGATGACTTCTCAGAGAACATCTTATCTGTTCTTTCCCAAAAATGCTGATTCCTCCTTGCCACTCTGTCCCTCTACTTCAAAGGTTAGTCCTTTGCTTGTCTTTTTTCCACTTCACACATTTCAAATGGCCAGATATCTCCCTCCATAAGCCTTGTAACTGTTCACAAGATGTACAGTCAGAATACACAACCACATGTTGAAAGGATGCATCACCTTGTTACTGATCAAAGCATTCCACAGTCTTGCACCTCTTCAGCATCCTATATGTTCAGCATCTCTCCCTATCTAATATACATTTTAAAAAAACCCTACATATGGATTCACCCCGTTGACATGGAGCAGGACTCTGAAACAATGTAAGTCAGATAGGGAAGGTATTCAAAGAAGTCTTGCCAGGGTTTTTGTTTTATTTCCTGCTTGCACTATAACATTCTTGCCACGCTTTGCTGCTGCCCCTGCTTCTTTTTCTCCTTTTTTGCTAATTTATCAAAGCCTTCGTTTATCCATGCCTCTTTTCTGTAATTGTTTTGATATTTTACAGCCTTTTAATATTTTTTTACTGGTTTACCTGCCTGGTCTCAGTTCCTTCTGGAGGCAGAATCTCCCAGACTGCCCACCTTGAACACTACTGGTTGATCTGAGGAGACCCCTTGCTTTTCAGGGTTCCCTGTTCACTCACTCTGGGGGTGGGGAGGTTTTTGCAAGATTGTCTTCTGCATTGGGTGATGGCAGAAAACTACCTTTTCCCCAGGTGACCCAGTAGAAAGGACAACATGGGGAATAGGGAGGTGGGTGCTGGTCTGTTTTGGCCTCCTTTAATCCCTTGGAAGTCCTTACTGTGATGTGCATGCAACTAACTTCTTAATCCATAGTTTCACATTCTTTTTATTCAGATAGTTTGCTTTAGGCTTTGTAGTTATAACAGTTGTAAAGAATGCAAATGAACGCCTCTCCTCTGGCAGAAAGGGCTGTGTCAAAATGTGCGCGTGTATGCGCGCGCACACACAAATTGCACACCTCCCCCCTCCCCCCCCCACAATGCTTGTTTGAAAGAACAAGCTTCTGGAACGACATAAATCCGTTGAAGCTTGAGGGAAGGGCTGATCTTTTGGATTCTTACTGCTGCTTTGTTTTTGGCCCAGTTCTCACTTAATGATTATCAGCATGATGAGAGAAATATGCATGCTCTACAATCAAGTTGGCATGCTAGCTGGAAATTAACTAAATGCACTGCAATTGACACCTGTCTACAAATTTTTACTTACTGTTTTTTTGCTTTCCAAGTCCCGTTTCACAGGCAGAAGCCAAAGACATGGCGACCACAAAGAGCTGCATGATCATTCATAAACATCACAGCAGTGATTGTGCTGCGGCTATGTTCTTGCAGTAAACGAGCAAGAGCTGTTGATTGAATATTTTTACTCATGTCAGTCTGACTATGATCAACATTCTAACAAAGGGCAATACTACAAAGCCTCATGGTGACTAGGTGCAACTGTATGGAACTGTTCAAGTTTCATACAAAATTTATTTATTTATAAGGTAATATATAGCTCCTTAGCAGGGATCCTAACATAGGCCTGCAGCATAATTTATCCTACCTTGAGAGGAAGGGGGAAATCTGGAGCCTATAGGGATAATGCATAGTTATTTCACTATGCCTAAATCCAGCTGCAGGAAAGAGAAGAAACAAATTCATGACAACCTGGTTTATTAACTCTTGCCTTTGCATTCCCCAGTGGTATATCTGAAAATCATAGTTTGATATTATAGCAATCTTAATGTAATGTCTGTTTTATAATTGCTCAGAATGTGAATAAGTTCAACATAGATATAAGAACTCTTGTATGATAAAGTACTACTATTTTGTATAGGGGCAAACATTTTTTCCTTTACATATGGACGATACTCTACCATTCAAATATTCAGTAGCTCTACTACAGATGTACAGATCTCCGTGCAAATCATATCTTCACAACAGTTGGAGCCCCTGACACTGTGCTAACCAAAGGGATAATTATGGGCTCAGCTGTTTTTCCCACTTTGTTCTAACATGTGGAGCTGAATGGAAAGAAACAGTACCAGGAACAGAAAGCAATGGCTGTACAATCTTTGTGAGGTGTGCTGGTTCATAAACTACATTTTCTTATAAACTAGCCAGTAAAATCCATGGCCAGATTTTGTCTAAGTTGTCATAACCTGCAGGTTTAATTTATTGCATCAGCTCTAAATGTCCTAGTATGGAATCATGTATAGTCAAGTAAGGAATAGATTCAACCTAATGCCCAAGAAACTGAAATATTAATAGGTTTTATTTCTCAGAGATTGGTTGTATAAAACCAGAGATTGGTTTCATCAACTCAGTATTAATTTTGGCTGTACAATGAAATGTGCAAGTTTTGCACCTACAAATTAAGGAATACGGATTGTCTTCCCATTCCCTTCTAAAAGGAATTTGAAACACAGATGGCCTGGCAATATGAAAAAAAATTGTCTTCAAACAACTCAAAATTCTAAATAACTGTTAACGAAGCATAGAACTGAAACCATAAATGGCACTCCTAATTTAATGCTCACCAATGTTATGAAATGCACTAATAGTTACACATCTCACATTGATTCTTATGCTGAGGGAGAGGGAAGAATATTATTATTCCAAAGTGCATGCGTAACTTTAGACAGGAAAGGGTGGGGCTGCTTTTCACTGAAACTGGCCTAATCCTAGAATACAAAATTTGATGTTGGTGGGAGTATTGTTGATTGTGGCCTACATCTGTTACCCTTGAAGTCTGCATAATGTGAAAGAGCCTATACTGTCCCAGAGCCCATAAATGTAGTTCCTTGTAAAAGCGATGTTTTTAATCTCTGCAGCCACATGGTGGTGCCTATAGCTTGTCTAAATGGAACCTCATTTCTGAACAGAATCTATGCTTGACTTGGCTGAAAAGTTGCAAGAACCAGCCAGTCCACATAGAATGTTCTCTCAGATCAAATTGTCTCAAGTTCTTTAGTATGAATACTTGATTGCTGGCCTTGATGGTGTCATGAAATTTCATTTATTTATTTATTAGAAGAATTTATACCCTGCCTTTCCCATGCTGAAGCAAATGCCTAAGGCGGCTTACATGAGCAGGCTAGTCTAAACCACAATTTTTCAATTTAATTGGGTTTTTACAAATCTACAGTATTCTTGTGATCCGCCAATCCTCAGTCCCAGATGTAGCCTTCACAGTGTGGTTCTCTCCTTTGGCTACATGCCATCAAGCCTCAGCAGGCAACTGCAAGTCCAGCCTGGACAGGTCCTCAAGGTCGTATTCCATTCTTTTGCTGGCTGGCCTTCTCACAGAAGTTGCGGTGAGTAATCAGCTCCACAGTGACGCTGTTCTGCCACCACAGGTACTGCAGCTTGTCACAGCCTGGCATCCGTCTCCCATCCAGAAACAAACCACAGATTTTCCTGCTTAGCTTCAGGCAGTACCAGCAGTTCAACCATCAGTCCATACCTCCTGCCCCAGGGTGCCACTTGGATGGACTTATTTGTTGTCCATCTGTAAGCGATGATAACACAAACCCAACAAGTAAAATTAAGTGCAGGTTATTTGCCAGCAAAGGCTGAGTCTGCCCGCAAAAGACAGCAGCAACTACAAACCATGCATATATGCATGCAAATGTCAAATTCACACTTCATATCTTAAAGACAAATGACTTCTACAAGGGGCTTCTCCCATTTGCATTTTGATCATCTCATGATCTGGATGCATCTGTGACATGTGGCTACAGTGAGCACTGAAGTGTACATGTAGTTTCATACCAGCCAGCATGTCAATGAGAGCTGAAGCATGTATGGTGTCTTCTAGCCAAGCAGCTCAGCAAGCCTAAGCATTGCAGTAACCAACATGAGGTCTGTTGCGTCAAGCCTTGATCTTATTGCTAGCTTATTTATCCCCCCCACAACCACAGTAGATTTCTTACATAAATGGTTCATTTCTAAAACAATTCTATAAGTGCAATAGTAATGTGAAATTTAACTAATGTGGGGAAATGGTGTGAAGAAACGCAAACTTTAGTCTCAAGCAATGCTGCTCTGGGATTGAACAAAAGAAGATTGACACCACCTGTTAGAGGCATTTAGGAGATGCTCCTGAGTGAAAAGGTTTAGTATGACTGCTGGTAGCCTGTATTGGAGTGGAGAAGCTTAGGGTAAGATGGTCCATTTCTTTCCCCATACCATTTTGTATTAGAAAGGCAAAGGAAGCATTTTTAGGAGTTGTCTGGTAATGGCAGAGAGACAGACAGATTCGATCTGTGAAAGGATGGAGAAGCTGAGTGACAGGAGGGCAAGACCCTCAGTACTGTGGGCCCCAGTGCTGCTGGCTGGGAATGTAACAACTTGTCTTTGTAAGGAGTACTTTGCTATTTACCACTATCCAATGTTCATTTTTTATATTTGTAAATATAAAGACAACCACAGCCAGTGTGATGTAAAGGTTACAGTCTCAGACTCAGGTTCAAATTTATTTATTTAATGCATTTTTTTACCGCCTTTCTCCAGATTTCACTGGACTCAAGGCGGTTTACATGGGCAGGCTGTTCATAAACCCCATTTTTCAATTGGGGTTTTTACAATTATTGTTCTATGTACCATATTCACAGAACCCTCAATTTCTTCAGATGTTTCCCTTTCAATGTGTGGTTATGATCCTGGCTGCACTCTTGCACCTTCTGAGCCTTCACAGTCCACCACCTTGGCCAATTCTTTTGTCAGCTGACTCCTCCACACTCCTCCCATTCCTCCACAAGCTCCGTCAGTGGCTTCGGTCTCCCATCCAAGGCCAATCCAAGACTGATCCTGCTTAGCATCTTCAGGCAAAGGCGACAGCTCAACCTCCAGACCACACTTCCTGCCCCACTCAATCATGAAGGTAATTGGTTGAATGTATAGCCTTTAAGATATGACAGGGGTAGTTAGGGTATACCTCATCATACTTGTTTTTCTTTTTGCCATTTCTTTGTGTCTTTATAATATTTTGGGAATAAATACAATCTATATATATATATAAAAATGGACGTGGGTATGTGGGTGTGTATGTATGCGGGTGTGTATGTATGTATGTTATGCATAGGCTCGGGAACGCCTGGACCAATCCGCATGAAACTTGGCAGGAATACACCTTGCAGCCTGGAAGGAAACACTGCAGGGGTCAGACCCCCCTACAGCCCCCGGGGGGGAGGGACAGCGAGGGGATTGTATTGGAGTGAAAGTGTGCTGCCACCCTGTGGTCACAAAGGATTCTGCGGTCATGAGCTGGGATTGCACTCACTGAGCTGATACACAGGAAGAGACCTCAGAAACGAAAGTGAAACTGCTTTGCACTGCCTGAGTGGCCCAGGCTGGAAAGAGCATGATCCAGAGAGTTCCAACACCCAGTCAGATCTGAGAGGGACCTATTTCCAGAGGGCTAACTGGCCACCTCTTCCTGTTTCTCACACGTCGGTGCTATCCTACCACAGGACCTGCAGACAGTGTTCAGTGAGTGTGACAATTTCATTACGCTCCTTTGCTTGATTCTGTCCCTGTATTCATTCCTTCTCCTAATAGAAGCTGGGGATACTTTGTCCCCCAGGCAATGCTGGGTAACAAAAGGCTAGTTTAAAATAATTGAATTAACATTTAAATTAACATTTTAAAAAAGAAAAAAAATCACCATTTCTTATCCTCACCTACCTCACAGGTTTAATGTGAGGATTAAAAGAGGGGCAAGACTTATGTACACAGCTCCGAATCCCTTGGGGCAAGGATGGTATAAAAATGCAATAAATGCAGAAAAGAAATACTGTATTACTGGAGGCATTACTGTATGCCTCCAGTGATCTCTCATTCAAAAGAAGCCAGAACCAGGGAAATGTATGCTCCGAAGCTTCTTGCTGCTGGACAAAATGGGGCACAAGTACCTAACAAGGCCAAATTGGCAATAAGCATTGGGACAAGTCCTGTGCAGGGCCTAAATTGGTATAACACAAAATAAATACTTAAATAACACAATATGTACTGAATCAGTAGTTTTCTCAAATAGGAAATAGGTGCAAATAGCATGTGAGAAACTCCAAGGCTTGCATGTGAAAATATCTTCAGACTCCTTAAAAAAGGAAGGTTTAGTTTTGATGTGTGGCAGAGTTGCTTTGCGCCTCATTGAATTTGGAATGGAGGGCAAATCTTATCAAACATGGCCACAGAAACATGACTGTGAAAGTTGGGAGGACTGAAACAGCTTCTTGTGCCTTGGTGTTTAATAGTCATCATTTTAAAAGCATTTTTAGTTCTTATTTAGCTAAATAAATAATGTGTTTAGCACGTTTCAGTTTTAAGTACTTCCATATGCATTCTTAGCAATCTTTAAAGTCTTGTAAACTAAGCCAGAACTCTTCAAATGGGTTTGGGAGAGCTGAAGCCGAAATAATCTTGGCTTGCTGAAGGCCACTTAGGATTTATTGCTGAAGGCAACTTAGGGTTTGAGCAGGGGAGTTTTCATAGCTCACACTTGCTAACCACTGGGCTATACCAGCACATCTGATATAAAAAATATACTGTGAGAGGAGAAAAGAAGCAAGTAATAATAATAATAATAATAATAATAATAATAATAATAATAATAATACTTAGTATTTATATACCGCCTTTCTAGGTCATTAGATTGCTCTTTTGACTTAGAAGTAAGTTACTTCTAGAAGTAAGAGAAGTAAAATCTCATCTGAGCCCAATCCTGAATTCGCTGACCACCCAGGAGCGCAGTGTTAGCCTCTGGGAGCCTCCAAACGGAAAGGGGACGTTCATCCCCTTTCCACACAATAAGGGCGCAGGGCGGGCAATGGGTCTACTCTCGCAGCCTTACTTGATAAGTGCCCTACCGCACTTTTACGTCATTAGCAGTAAGGACTTACCGCCAGCGCTAGGCCGCAGAGGATTGGGCTTTAAATGTCAGCATTCATGAATGTTGAGATTATACACCCATACAATTCTCATGCTTTTTGAAAGCAAAGCTACATACAAAATATGTTTAATCAAATCCTACGGGCAGCTTTTGGGAGAATGGGCAATTTGCTGTGTGGGAGGGAATGAAGGAAAGTTTTCTTCTTTTTTTGCTCACCTGCATATTTTCCATCTGTGGAGTCCCAGGTGTATGCTTGCCTGCAGATTCTTCCATCCTGAAGCAGCTTTGCCTCAAAGTGAACCCACAAGAGTTTTACTACCCATCTTTGCACGTAATATGCAGTTTAGCCCGGAGACAATGCGGTAATTGTGCCACAGAAAAAGGCACGAAAGCAAGTTGTTGGCTGAACAACTGTCTGTTGCCCTATGTGTTGAGAACATCATGCACATGGATAGTGTTATATAAATAACAAATAATAATTTTGCTCTGGCCAGCATAAGAAGTAAAAGAGCAGAGCAATCTAGATGCCCCCAAGGCTGTGTTTGGCTTGGCATATCATTACTGAGAAGAACCAGACCAGCAATTACTGGTGCTTTGCATTAGGATTAAGGCAGATGATTCCTTCCAAAGGTAGCCCAGCAGCAGCAGCAGCATGCTATTATTGAGCACTTAGATGGGTCTGGTTCCCTCAGAGACTCCCCCTTCTGCCCTGGAGCTTGGCTGTTTCTAACAAGAGAGTGATGTATACTGAGCGATTTCATGATGAAGTTCTTTTCCTATTGCTGTGGTGTGTACCCAGCTTCCTGTATGTACACGATTTGGAGGCATACATGTACATATGCATGTGCGCGCGCACGCGCGCGCGCGCGCACGCACACACACACACACACAGAGAGAGAGAGAGAGAGAGAGAGAGAGAGAGAGAGAGAGAGAGAGGATGCAATCCTATATACACTTTCTTGGGAGTAAGCCCCATTTACAATAATGGGACTTACTTCTGAGAAGATTTGCTCTGGCCAGCATAAGAAGTAAAAGAGCAGAGCAATCTAGATGCCCCCAAGGCAGAGATATTCCTGCGATTGCTCTGACGGTGTCTGAACTATTTTAGCTATCACAATTCCCAACAAAAGGAAGCTGTGTGATGGAGTATCCATAATTAATAATCCCTACATGGGAGTTTCTGATCTGGGGAATAAAAAAAAAGCCCCTTACTTCTAAACACTGATGTGCCTACCAAGAAGAGGAAAGCTATTCTCTAGTTTCTAAAATATACTTCTGGAAAATGTATGTTTGCAATATTAGTCAAAGGCTTTGGTCACAAAGGCATATCCCAAACCTAGTCTTCCTATGAGTGTGAATTACAGACAAAACAGTTTTCGAAACCGATGTTTCAATGGAGAATCTTTTGCTCACAGAAGCAGTTTTAGTTTCTTCCTCATTAAAATCCCGGTACAGTCCCTTCAGGGCATTCAGAGGCATTACTACAATCTCCCAGCTGTAAACCACTTTCAGGACTGCCGCAGCCTTGTTAGTCAGGGAGAATAAGAGCTAATTCCCCTTTGTCTGCTTAAAAAAAAAGGTGACTTCAGAGGCCCACAAAGTCTGGATGTGACTCTTAAAATGTGGATCCCACTCCATGAGAGGCATTAAGATTACGGGGTGTGCCAGTATATTATTACTGGTAATTATATATTTTGCTGTGTCATTATAGGGCATGCGCTTCCGCTAGTGTCACATGTGTAAATTGCCCATGAAGCACAAAGTGAGGCAGCTGTGAACCGCAGAGATTTGAGTATTCAGTGGTTGCTAAATGAAGGCTGATTTCATGCAACTGTTGTCAAGTGATGAGGTGCAGGCTTAGTAGATTATGTTTATGTGTTTCATTCTGGTAGAAAGTGGTTGTCCATTTGCTTTGAAAACAATATATCCTGAGATCTCTGGGTTTGCTACCTTGTGGCACTGGTCATATTTTATTGTGCTGCTATTCAGTGACTTCCTAAAATTTGGCAGTTGTGTACTAAGGGATCTGAGCATGCCATAAAGTAAATACACACATGTCTGGCAGTACCTGAAAAAATGAATCCATCTCGCTAACAAAAAATGGTCATGTGAATTGAATTTGGACAGGGCTGGTTCTAGGAGCAGTGGGGTCCAATGCAAGATATTCCAGCGGGGCTTCTACCCTCTCTGTGGGACACCCCCACTCACCAAGAAGAATGCATGTGGTGCGATGCGCAGTGTGGTACCTGTAAATAGTTGGTGGTAACATGATGACCATCACTGCCAACTGCTTCCAGTAGGCCCATTTTGGGCTGTTCGGAGGCAGGGACAGGTTGGAGGGCCCAAGGGTAAAGCTGCTCTGCTCAACCCACTGACTTACAGCCCATAGATACTCCGACTGCAGCAGCAGGCGATATGCTATCTGCACTGGTGCGGGTCCCCAAAGCACAGGGGCCCAATGTGATGACATTGGTCACATTGGCTTAAAGCAAGCCCTGAATTGGGGCAATGTTGAAAAGAAGCAGAATTCTGGAACTTTTGTTCTATAAACGATGAACTATTGTTGTGTACTTCCCTAAATGGCAGAAAGTAATTTATTTTCCTTTGTGATCTCTGTGTAATCACACACAGAGAAGTTCTGCACACACGCAGAGCCAACCTTAGAAGCTTCCAGAGCATTGCAGAGCATCCTGCCCCTGCTCTTGAGCTGCGAAAACCCCATACACACTGTGTACTTCAGGCGGGAAGAAAGCCCAATCCTTCCATTCCTTTTTGACCAGTCTTAGCAGCACTGGTGAGGGAATGCTACTAGCTTGTCCTCTCTTTCACCATATTCAGTAGCAAAAAGTAAAATAAGGTTTATCTCAGGTTTTGACTTTTATTCAGTTTATTAGTGTTAGCTGTTAAAAAGGAGTGTGTGTTTAATTTGCTTCCTGCTTCCCTGAAAAGCAAGTGGGCTAACCTTTAAAAGGGGAGAGAAACATCTTTTACTTCAGATTTTTCTTTCTTTTTCTTCTACTGTTGCTGAAAGAAGGAAATAAAGAAAAAAGGGGAATTTTACATTCCAACACTCCTCTGAATCAACTCATTGGTATGAAAAAGGGGGGGGGGAGAATTATTACCACAGAATGGACTTTAAAAAAAAAAATTCAGACTCATGCAGGTTGTATAGAGCTAAGGGTGTATACCTTCTGAACTGTGAAACTACTTACACCAGAGTCATCCTAAAACATTTCTTGGTATTCAGACTCTTGCAGGAAGCCTGTTGCTGAGGCCCAGGCATATATGTCTTCTGGACTGAGGCTGCCAAAGTGGCCTCAATCCCTAGAGGGACTTCGGCATTCAGACTCATGCAGAAAGAATGACGTTGAGGCCTGGGCATAAGCCTTTGGCATCAACACTGACTAAATGGATTCCATCCCATCAGGGAAGGACAGCAGCATTCAGATTCATGTGGGAAGCATGAATGCTTGGCCTAGACATAAGCCTCTTGTAGGGTCACTTGAGGGAACTCCATCCTTTAGGGGGTTCAGGCTCCTGGTCTAAGGCAAGCTACCTGTCAGCTTTTGCCTCTAGTGACTGAATTAACTGTTTGATTAAAAGCTAATGCATTGCTGTAAAAGGTAAAGGTTTCCCCACGACCGAATGGTCTAGTCGTGACCAACTGTAGGTCGACTGTAGTGCTCATCTCCGTTTCAAAGCCTGCAGAGCGGGTGTTTTTGTCCAAGGACAAGCTTCCGTGGTCATGTGGCCGACATGACTCTACACCGTAGCGCACGGAACGCTGTCCCCTTCCCACCGAAGTGGTCCCTATTTATCTACTTGCATTTAGGTGCTTTTGAACTGCTAGGTTGGCAGGACCTGGGACAAGCAACGGGAGCTCACTCCGTTGCGCAGTCTTGAACTCCCAACCTTGCGGTCAAAAGCCCAGCAACAGCGGATTAACTCGCTGCGCCACCACGTCCCACACAATGCATTGCCGAGGCAGACATTAATGCTAATAAGAAAACTTCTGACCCTGAACTCCCCAAGAGGCTTAATTCCCTAAGGCAGTGTTTCTCAAACAGTGGATTGGGGCCCACTAGGTGAGTCGTGAGCCAATTCATTTTAATGTGTATTTTGTTTTTAATACATTTTCTTGAGCTTGAAAAGAAGAGGGAGGCTGGGAATGAAAATTTCCTGCCTAAGAAAGGCTATTGTTTAATGGGGTGGGGGCTGGAGCATTCATGGGAAAAAAGTGGGCAGCTTTTTCCCCACTCAGGAGGTGTGTCTGCATTTAGAGGAAACAGTCCAAACTGGAATCAGCTGTGGAATTATGCCAAAAGGGAATTCGCCCCTAAACCTGACTGTGTGCCGTTTCCCCTGCATTTGTTAAACTAGCAATTAATATCTGGGAACACCCTGAAAGCATCCTATATATGAGGGAAATATAGCAGTAATCCTTAGTTTAAAAAAAAAAACACCCTTAGAGAGCTGGAAGGTAAATGCCCATAATTGTTGTGTTGATGGATATGACATTGTAACAATCTGGAAGCAGAGAGACCTGATGTTTAGACACGCATAATATGAAGTATCAACAAAGTTTTTTACAGGCTATTTACCTGTCAAGACATAGTTTATTGCTGGTGACAGGAGTTTTTTCAACTTGTCTTATAGAAACAATGGCAGGTTCCAGCCAGCATCCACCATGAAGGTTGTTACATCTGGCTGAAGCCAAGTGCCCTATGATGGGCACTAGGTCCCAATCGGCCAATGGGAATCACGAAATGTTATACTAAGGGATTTGAGAGAACCTCCTTGACAAAAGCAGCTACAAGGGACAAATATTGGCAATAAAAAGAGAGGATTGTGTGGGGAGGAAACACTTTTAGTATTTCTTTGTCAACATCCATGATATCAAAACTGGCTAGTGCTGATTAGACAAACAATGAACCCTTGATTTAATGGACTAATAGGGGGAAGGGGTGTCTTTAAATGCCATTAAATCAGAACGTATTGAAGTCAGTGGACACCCATATGTGCAGAATGAATATGACTCATGTTTAATGGAGCAGAAAACCTCTGTTGTTTCTGAAGTGTGTTAAATCAAGAATTCACTGTGTACAGTATTCTGGTAGATTTTGGAGCTCAGGTGAATTCATTATATGGTAGAGATTTTTCAGCATACCAAGCAATTACAGCAAATGCCTGGTATCTACCCTGTACAATTTTCAACCAGCAGTGGACTTGGCCAACCTAATCGGAAGTAAAGAACGAATAGGAATTAAGGAAGCTGCTGTACAGGTGTGACCTGTACATCTACTGATTCAGTATTCACAGTTTCAGTTATCCACAGATACCATGGATACTGGGACACCTATTAAAAAGAGAGGGAAACATTAAACAAATCTCTTTTTTTTACCTTGTTGCAGGAAAACCACTGATGGTGCCCTATCTTTAAAAAGGTGTCCCCAGTATCCACGATTTTAGGTATCCACGGTGGGGTCCGGAATGGAACCCCAGCGAATACTAGTATAGGGCTTGCCTGCATAGTGAGTCAGAGCACAATACTAACCTGGAGCTAGGCCGGCACAGTTAGGCCAGCACAAAGGCCACAGTAAAACACATTTGGACCACTCTCGGAGTCAGAGAGGCCAACACACAGATGTGCACCAACCTTCCTGACTCCAAGAGTGGTCCAAACATGCTCTACGATGGCCCTTGTGCCAGCTATACTTCACAGTCAGGGATCTTTCCCAGTCTTACTGAAACCTAGCACATTCCACACACAATGCATGTTCTTTACCACCAAGCTACACCCTCTCTTCTGCTTCCTTTCATGGCTGATGTGAAACAAATGTTTAATTTATTGTTAAACATATACTACTCTAAATTTTTCAAACACCCAGAAAAAATATTATGGATATTATTATATCCATAATAACTGTAAAGTGAAGATTACTTTTAAAGTGTTGAATAGATAAAATACAATTATTCCTGCAATACTTTTAAAGAACATAGATTTTTATTAAAGATAAGCTGTTTCAGCTGCAATTAAAAGCCAAATCTTTGTCGATTTCAAGGGATGTGCATTCATTTTGGAACTTCTGAAAAATTGAGATGAATTGGGCCATTTCAGTTAACTTTTCATTTGCAACAAAATAAATGACAAGAACAATGCATGAGTCTGAATGAATGAAACAGAGAGTACATTTTTATGACTCATTCATGATTCTTTCAAGGGGGCTTCACTTTTCCAATAACAGCATAGCTCAGTCACTGCCTGGAACCATCACCCACAATTTTCCCACAATGCCCTGTGTGTTGCATCATGCCATGACATTGTGACATTGTCAGGGGACAGTGGTAGCTGTGTGTGGGGGCTGCCACATTTTTAGTGGCTGCTGGTTCTACTCCACAATGTCTTAGGTCAATGGTTCCCAAACTTTTTCAACTAGAAGTCCTTTGACTTATTGAGCCATTGGGGGTGGCTCCCCATTAAGGTTATAATCCTATGCATTGTATAGGGTAGCCATTTTTCATGAAGATTCCACAGCTCCCTTGGCTGGTTTCCATGGTTCCCCAGGGAGCCATGGCTCACAGTTGGGGAACCACTGTCTTTAGCTGATACAAAGCCCGAGGCATTTTTGGAAAACAAAGTGGCACTATCAGGAGGGAGCTGCTGAGAGGAGTTCTGCTGCTCCCGTCATAATAATGAAAGAAGCAAAAAAAGAGCATTATATATATAATTATGAAATGTATGCAAAAATGAATAACTAAATGAAAGAGGTGTTTTATAATGAAAGCAAATGGAATAACCAAAGCAATTTTCATTCTTGCAGATACCTATTAATTTCTGACTTTACCGAATTCAGATATCAACATTGTCATTTCGAGTACATTTCAAAATTTTCATACCATGGAGAAACAGAGAGGTGTGAGTACAAATGATGTCTTATACATTTACCAAAATATTGTTTCCTTCTGGTTTAAATCACCTGGTCAACAAATCATTTTTGTTGCAAATTTATGTCATTCTGGCTTTCAAAATTTTGACCTGTTCTTTTTTCAGGTATCTGGTTGGCCTGTTGAAATGGAAAGATCCTCACATGAATATCTTCGGTTCAGGGTGTTTGCTGTTTTCTTTTTAAATTGTTACAACTGCCTTTTAAGGCGCAATCCTAACCTGGAGTTAGGTTGGCACAGTTAGGCCAGCAAACTTTGCCTGCCACAAGGAAACCGGAAAGTATGTTTGGACCACTCTTGGAGTCAGAGAGGCCAGCACACAGACATGTGCCATCCTCCCTGACTCCAAGCATGGTCCAAATGCACTTTATGGTATTCCTTGTGGCAGCCAAACTGTGCTGGCCTAACTGTGCTGGCCTAACTCCAGGTTAGGATTGTGCCCTTAGTTATGAATCATGAAAGCCCCAGCTATGAAAATGATTTTTGTAAATGGTATTGGCTGAAGCTGATAGCTGTATGGGCAGTTCTCAGAGAGACAGAGCTAGAGAGGAGAGAGTCTGGAGGCAAGTGAAGCTGACAGGGCTGCCATGAAAGAAGTGGAACTTTCCCTAAAAATCCTGCTACCCTTCTTCAGGTAGATTCCAGCCATGATGCATGGACTCTAGAAAGGCTGAAAAGACTCCAGACTTCCAGGATCTGAGAGGCAACATCCTCTGAAAGCCAGTTGCCAGGATGTAGTAGCAGGAGATGACATCCTGCCTAACTGTCCCACTTCTGAGCTGTCCAGAGCTATATGGTTGGCTGGCCATGGTGGGACCTTCTGTCTGATGCAGCAGGTCCCTCTTTATCTTCATGTGCTGCAGGTCTGCCTCATCAGAAAATATGGCACACTGCTTCAGGCCCAGCCGAAGAAGAAATGGTAACTAAAGCGCGGACAAAATTAGGGTGCTGCCCTTCATCGCCACTTCTGCTGCAAATTACAATTAACCATAAAATGAGGATCCCAGTTCGTTTTTGATGTGCTTCTTCTTTTGCTAAGCATGATTTTTTCCCTAAAATTTAAATCCAGTGTTACTAAGTCCATGCTAGACAGCTACATAGGATGAAGGCTTAAAGTCCCCTCCCTCTGTCATGGTCCTGATCCTGATGAGATTCCCCAGTAGTTTTTAACAAAGGAAAAACAAGTAAGCAGCTGCATAGTACATCCTTATAGTAACATGTGGTTTGGCCTTAAGCCTAAGCAGTGGAAAGCTTTAGGCGTGATTTGAGCATGTGTCAGAAGAAATTTAAATCTCTCTGCCTAAAAGACAAGAGACACCTCCTTCTATATCATGCATAAGCAAAAAGAGAACCCACCTCTCGTAGCCTAAGGCTGCAATAGTTATCTTCCCACATGTCCACCAAGATAGGAATGACATCATAAGCCAAAATATCTCTACAGTAGATGAATTACGATATAAGAACCCAATCCTATGCAAGTATATGCAGAAAAAAAGTCTCGTTATTGACTATTACTCTCCAGGTAACTGCAGACAGGATTGGAGCCTAAAACGTACAGCCTGTTTTGAACTCTGCAATTTATAACCACATACCACTCATTAGCCATATGAATTCCTTGGGTTGCTTATATGGAAAACTTGTCAGACCTTCTCTAACTGGTTCAGTCCAACTAACCTGCTCCAAAGGCCAAATATACACATTGCCCCAATTGCAGAGTTTGGGCAAACAATAATGTCACTTTTGGCATTTTTTTTTCTTTTGCCCCATCTGGTAGGGAAGCACCTCTGGCAAGGAGAAAAACTGGCTTAGGGCACAATCCTACCCAACTTTCCAGCACCAGGATAAGGGCAATGCAGCTCTGAGGTGAGGGAACAAACATTCTTTTACCTTGAAGAGGCCTCTACTCCTCCCATTCCACTGCAGGATGCAACACATGCCCCACTGGCACAGCTATGTCAGTGCTGGGAAGTTGGTTAGGATTGCACCCTTAATCTAGCCATTAATTAGTTAGGAAGTACTCTTAATTAAAAAAGGGATGTGGTGGCACTGTGGGTTAAACCGCTTGCTTGCTGACGGGAAGTTTGGGAGTTCGAGACCACGCGACGGAGTAAGTTCCTATTGCTTGTCCCAGCTCCTGCCAACCTAGCAGTTCGAAAGCATGTAAAAAATGCAAGTAGATAAATAGGTACCACTTCGGTGGGAAAGTAACAGCATTCCATGCACCTTGGCGTATAGTCACGCCGGCCACATGACTATGGAAACTTGTCCTCGGACAAATGCCAGCTCTTCGACTTAGAAATGGAGATGAGCACCACCCCATACAATCGGTCACGACTAGACTATTCGGTCGTGGGGAAACCTTTACCTTTTTTTACTTTTAACAAAGTAATTCTTTGAGATGCGAAGAACACACATGGGAAGCTAGTTGTACTAAAGACCAGCAGGAGTTGACATGCATAGGAACATAAGAAGAGCCCCTCTCTGTCTCCAAATGACACAAATTTTCTTACGTTAGCATGGCGGCAGAGAAGCCAGCTACAATGGGATTGTTGGCAACATTGCCACTAATTGAATATGTTACTCATTTTCCATTTGCAGCATCTGCCACTGGATTTGCCCCTTAAGACAGCACAATCCATAATGTATGTGCCCTTTCATTTCCCCAGAGGTCCAATATTTTAGGATGTTACATTTTTAAAAATGAAATGGGGGCCCTGGAAATGACAAAGATTCATATACGGATGGTTCTCATTACAACAGTGGTAACAATAACATCTAACACTTGTCACTAGACTTTAGCAGCTGTTTCCAATATTGTTGCCATGTCATTTCTGCATATTTAAGCGACAAGCCTATACATGCTTGGGAGTTACTTCCACTTAATTAAGTGGGATTTTCTTCTAAGTAAACAGCTATAGGATTGTGCTGTGTATTTATAACATAATATATAGTACATGGCAGAGCTTCTGTACATATTTACAAAAAACACAAGGCAGCAACACACAAGCTATTTTTCAAAATGCTGCATAAAAGCATGACAAAATATTTGACTTTGGAACAGACTTCTGAAAAAGTCTGAATAAATTAATCAAAATGGCCCTGATCGGAAAAAAAAACCTAGTTCTTGTTTCATTTTTTATTTTATTTTTTGCATGTTTACAATTTGAATGAAAAATCTATATTGCTAGGATGGAGGGACCCACTAAGTGGGTGGCGACCTGATTTTTGGTGGGCCACAAAACTGACAAGGAAATGTACTGAGCCCTATGGAAACTGAGGGCGCAATCCTATGCAGCGCTGGAATGGCGAGGTCGACTCGGCAGCACCATATCCAACGCGGCATAGGAGAGGCTGGAGTCCCCTCCCCCCACAGCAAAGGCGCTCCCTTACCGTAGGGGAAGCTCCAGCCCTATGTGCTCCTTGGATCTGCGCCCACTAAAGTTCTGAGGAGACTGCGCGGCCTGAATCGGGGCCTCGCAGATGGGCTTAGGATGTGGCTGTATGGCCACCTTCCAAGCCTGACCACGTCCCGCCAAGTCCCGCCCCCGCCTCCCTCCCTCCCACCAATCCCCATCCCAATATGGGAGAGAGCCCCCCTTGCGCCGGCCGAGGGAGGTGCTGTGTGGGTGCAACAGGACCGGCGCTGCCAGCAGTCCTGTTGCCTTAGCGCTGACACGAAGTTGCATCAACGCTAAGCGCTAGATAGGATGGTGCTGTGAAACAGAGCGGCATGCGCATGCATGTTTACTCATGAGTAGGCAACTGTGCCTTGCCTACTGTTATTGAAGGCTGGGAAAGTGAAACGCAATACCATCAGAATGGTTCCAGTCCAATGGACATGAAGCTCAACAAATGCTCCAGAAGGCAGGGGCACCCCTACCATAGGATATAAACAGGGGCTTGGGTGGCTGGTAAACTGAAACTTATTTTTTAAAGGCTTGTAAGGCTACGTGGGTTCCAATAGAGTGTTGTTTTAAAAAGTGGGTCCCAGTGCCAAAACGTTTGGGAACTATTAAATGGACTTTCCCCCATGATTTTTTCTCTGTTGTAATGGACATAATCTAGAGCATGATCCTAACGATGTGCCGTAAAGCATATTTGTTACTACTCGCAAGCCAGCTAGGCCCACGCATGTCTGTGTACTGGCTAACCAGCGCCGGATCCAGGCCCAAGGCTAGTAAGTTTGCCAAGAATGGCCAGTGCAGGGGGTGGAGAGGGCATGTGGAGGGTGGAATGGGGGTGTTTTTGGGTGCGGGGAGGGCAGGGGAGAGTAGGCCAGTGGACAGACCAGACTGGGGAGGAGAGGAGTGGGTCCGGCCTCAGCAACTTCGCACAGTCCTAACACCCAGGCCCCCTCCCAGTGGTGTTACTCAGGATGCTTGGATTTTCTTCGGCGATTCCGCTGGTACAGATCAGAATAGCCCCATAGGGGTGGCTGCCACGTGACATGGGAAAAGGGGAAATAAATCTTACTCCAAGTTGTGTGGCAGTCTCCTCCTACCCTTTGCTGGGTAGGGCACAGGCCTGGTTATTCCACCACAGGATGGGATCTGGCTGCCCGACACTGAAGCATAGCCCACTACAGAGCTGTACGTAGGGTGGTGGTGGGGCACTCCAGGCACCTGTTGTGGCAGGACACAAACTGACAGGGAAGAGTAGTGGCAGAGAAGTAGGGGAAAAGCAGGAGCATAAGTTGGCCTACCCGTCCTCCCCTGCATCCATTTAGCTCTGAAATGGAGCCATTATGGATACTGGGGGTATGGTGGGGTGGGGTAGGGTGGGATGCAGTAATGCAGGGTGGTGACGGCACTATGTTTCCTCATCCCAGGTGCAATTAGGGCCCATTACGGCTCTGGCCCACTAACAGCCTAATCCTAGCTGGGTTGCCTGCCAGTGGAATATGAGGCCTGCCAGCCTAATTGCCAGCCCACCCACGAGAGGTGTTCCATGGACATGCTGGCATTCCCTTCAGCCAGTGCGGAGAGGCTGCCAGCTGCAAGGACCCTGTGCCCCAGAGCCATTAAGGCGGAGGAGGAGGTGGGCGGATCAAGGTAGGGATCAGGGCCTCAGGGGGTGGGACAGGTTCCGGCAGGAGTTGGGTATTGGTGGCGATGGCTCTGCCAATATCCTTTGCTCCTTTTTGGTCCCGAAATATCCCCTGCCTTGCCTCTATTCCTTCTGCCAGAAAGAGCTGGCTCAGGTCTGAATAACTCCATAGGAATCCATGTGGGAGCGGAGTCAAATTAAGCAAAAGAAATTTTTTACTTACTTCTCTGCCCCTGCATGGTGTTTGGCCTCCCGCAGGATGCAGCGGGGACTGTGTTGGCACTGCAGGATCCTACAGGCAGCCATTACTTAGGATTGGGCCCTAGCCTGCAATCCTATGCACATTTACCTGGAAGTAAGCCCCAGTAACTATAGTGAAACTTGCTTCTGAGTAACCATGCATAGGATTGTGCTGTGAGTTTAGCAGGGATTTCCTCCTTGTAAGCCTATACACGCTAATTTAAGAGAATGCCCCTCTGAACACATTTATGATGCAGCCATTTGTGAAAGCATCCTCAAAATTCCCTTTTCTGCCCTATTCGGAGTATTCAGTATGAAACACAGACTGTGTTAGATCTCTACTGTCCTGAATTTGAGCAAACAGACGGATAATGTGCTGCCATGCCCTGAAAGTCAATAAATAACATTTGTGATAAGTTGAAAGCATGAGGGACCCTTTATTTGGAACTTTTCATGAAAGAAAATGGCGGGGGGGGGGGAAGAGGGAAAATTACTGCAGTTTAAAGCAAGAAAGGGAGGAACTTCAACTTCATTGTTTCGATATCAGAGTGGGAGTACCACCTTCCCTGTCAGAAGATGTCAGAAAGATAATTAAGATCTACATCTTTAGATTGAAAAATGTTTAGCGGGGCTATGAGAGCATCCTCTTTGGCAGCCATCAGGCTATTATGGAGAGAGGATCATTCTCCAAATTGTAGTCTCACAATCTGGGGTTTAATCAGGAGTGGGGGGACTGGGGAACTGAGACTTCCCCTACAGCCGGAGCAATGTCAGGGGCCTGAGGTGAAGTATTGGACAATATGATGCTGCTGGGAAGTCCTGCTTATTACCTGAAAGCAACAGTCTTCTCTGCAGCAGCTTCTTCCCTGCAACTCTCCCCAGTTTCTCCCCAGTGTCAGTACTCAGCCAACTACTGAGTACTGAGTCTCTGAAACTGGAGGTTCCATGTAGCCATCATGACTATACTAAAACTTGTGCAAAATTCTCCCTCTGATATTAAGACCTGGCTTAATGAGAAAGGGAAATATGGAACATTCCTTGATGTACGTGTGGAAGGTCTTTCTGCTAAGTCCTTCTGGTCAATGGTCATAACCAGGGCCGGCTCTAGGAGCAGTGGTGCCCAATGTGTGGCATTCTTGCGGGGGAGGGGGGGCTCCCACCCTCCCTGCAAGGCTCCCCACTCACCCAAAAAAGCGCTTGGGATGCCATGTGTGGCAACTGGAACTAATTGGTGGTGACATGATGTCATCACCAACGGCTTCCAGGAGGCCCATTTTGGGCAGTTTGGAGGCAGGGGCAGGTGGGAGGGCTCAAGGAAAAGCTTCTGTGCTCACCCTACTGACTTACAGTTCATAGAGATCCCGGCTACAGCAGCATTCAATATGCTTGTGTGCTGGTGCAGGGGCCCCCAAAGCACGGGGCCCAATGTGACGACATTGGCCACATTGGCTTAAGGCTGGCCAGAACCCTTTTGAATAGAAGGTTTTCAATTAGGGTTAGAACACTTTATATCGCTGAAATGCTCCTTTACAATGGTGAATGGTGATTGAATCCAAATAACAGCATGCTTTAGCTTGGTAGGGAGGATGAATTGTAATTTAGGGCATGATCAAGTCCCCTTTTCCCTTCTGCCAAACACACTGCAATTACGAGTGCAAGAATGCCTGAGTACCCTCCACGTAATTTCTGAGTGTGCTGACTTCAAAGGCTTGAAAAGTGGGAAAGAGGTAGCTCTTTGCTCCATGGCTGTGGTTCACTGACGAGAGGGTGTAATTATAGCTAAGAGAGAGAGAGAGAGGAACAAGAAACCCCAGAGCTCAGAGTGCAATCAAGGGCTTGCTCATCCTCGTTGTCACACACAGTTTCCCGTCTATTTATCTTTTGCTTTTTGTAAGCAGAGACCTTTATTTACTGTTGCGCAGCCCTGTTAGGAACAAAGGCGCATTCTGTTTGATGTGAATCACATGTAGTCTACAAAAGGGAAGTCTATGCCAGGTTCTTCTCTGATAACCTGTTGTTTTCTTCTTCCTTTGCTCTTTGATACCACGGCTGTGTTTAACCTCCCCTGGCTCTTTTTGTGGTGCGATGCATGCAAAGGTGCATGAGAGAATACTTTTCCTGACCCCTTCATGTACCTCCAAATGGAGCAAACCCAAATTAGCACTCCCCTCATGAACAATTAAGCGTAACTCTCCTGTAATCAGTGCCATATATGGGTACGTAGAACTAGAACTGGATGGAATGGAAGCCATAAATGGAAGCCTATGGTACTGTGGGGATTGTAGTCCTCTTGCAGGAATATCCTATATAAAATTTAGAAGTAGTAGAAGAGCATGAGCATCTACTTTGCATGCAGGAAGATTTCAAGTTCAGTTTCCAAGTAGGACATAGAAAACTTCCTGCTGTCTATCAGTGCTGACATTAGCAAGATAGATTAAAGAGAAATGGGCAGTGCTACTGAGTTTGAGGAACAACGTGCTCAGGGTTTTAAAGGCTAGGCTTTTTCTAAAAACCTAGGCTAAAAACAATTCAAATTCTTACTCCCAGGACAAACTCTAGGCCAAATGGTGCTCCAGGATATTGCAGTCTGAGAGCGCAATCCAAGGGCACCCTAGGGCTGAAACAAGCTGCTTGCCTCGGCCCTGCGGTGTTGCAGACATGCCATAAGTCATGTTCATGCCAGCACAAGGTGTGCTGTGCTGACAAAGGCAGCTGCGTTGGCACAGTAGTGCCATGGAGCCCCCCAAGTAAGTCACCGGTACCAGTGATGGGATTCAAATAAATTAACAACCGGTTCTATGTCCTTCAGGGCGGCCTTCAGGGCCATCCGCTGCCTTTCTTCCCTCTCCCAACCTAAAATTAGCAACCGGTTCTGCAGAATAGGTGAGAACTGGCTGAATTTCACCACTGACCGGTACGCTGGCCGAGTTTGGCCACTGCAGGGGCGTTTCTGGGCAGGGGGCAGAGGGAAGGCAGGAGGGGATGGAATGGGGCGGGGGGAGGGCATTCCAGCAGATGGAGTGGCCTGGGGAGGGGAGAGGAGAATGTCCCCGGGCCACGTGGCCTCGATTTGGGCTGCTGCAGTCTGCTCGGACTTGCACCTGCTATTTTGCAGGCACAGGTCTGAGCAGCTCTATCAGGCTGCCTGTGGCTTATGTTTGTCCCTTTCCCCATGCTAAGCTGCTGCCACCTCCTAATTTGGTTAGGATGCAGTGCAGACCAGCCAGCTTTCCTGCCCCTGCCCAAGTTAGGATTGGGCTGCCTCCATTTGTTCAACCCTTACAGTTTTTGATTGCATCTGCCCCTTTCACAACCTTTATACAAACTGGGCCCAATCATAGCCAACTTTCCAGTGCTGATGCAGCAGTGTCAATAGGGCATGTGCTGCATCCTGCGGTGGAGGGGCGGTCACGTAGTCCACTTCAAGGTAAGGGAACTGCATTGTGGCTGCATCACCGCTGGCAAACTGGATAGGATGAGGCCCGCAATCCCTGCTATATATTGGCATGCATGAATGTATGAATCTGCATTTATTTATATCAAATAGAAACATTTTCCCTCTAATTTCATAGACATTCTAGAATTTTAAAAATAACTAAGGGTGCCATCCTAACCTGGAGTTAGGCTGGCACAAGGGATTTGTGCCGGCGTCCCTGACTCCAAGAGTGGTGCAAACACACTTTGCGGTGCGTTTGCAACACTCCTGGTTAGGATTGGGCCCTAAAATGGCATTTTAGGCATTTCCGCTGCCCCCTCCTCAGTGAGTCCATTTTTTCAGGTGATGGCTTGTCCTTAAGCCCTACCTACTTTCAAGGGTAAATAAAGGATATAATACATTCTTTATTAATCCTGCCCAATTTTGCTTTCTATCCACGAAGTTAGTCAGAACTTTCCACCTTGCCTTTGCAAATTACTTGCACTTTTAGTGTCTGACAGACTGGAGACTTTTTGAGCTTGTAATACTTTCCACTCTCTCACCATGGATTACACCATAGGCTTTGTAAAATCTCTCTCCTTGTCTGGCTGTATAAATCATTATGAAGTCAGCTGTAGAAAAAGAGTGAGGAGCATGTATTGCAGTTGTGGCTCCTTCGTGCAAACAAGAGTGAGACAGGAAAGCCGGTGTTTATAGTCTTATATTTGGCCTCGGGATCTCCTATTTGTTGCTCTTCAAGACAGATTCCATGTGAGGTCAAAGACAAATAATATGTATTGCAAATTGCTCACAGAGACCTGCCAGAATGACAGGAGACACTACAAATTGTCAAGCCTAAATTCAAGGCAACCTGCCTGACCAGATACTGAGGGTGCAATCCTAACCTAGAGTTAGGCCGGCACAGGTAGACCAGCAAAGTTTGGCTGGCCCAAGGGACACCGTAAAGCGCGTTTGAACCACTCTTGGAATCAGGGAGGATGGCGCACGTCTGTATGCTGGCCTCTCTGATTCTGAGAGTGGTCCAAACATACTAAAGGTGACCCTTGTGCCGGCCAGCCACTATTTGGCTAGCGCTGGCTGCAGTAGCCCACAAGACAAACATGTTTATTGGTATATTTATATACATAAAAATTACATTAGATATAAATATACAACTATAAATATACAAACTTATGAAGTGTGTGTGTGTGTGTGTGTGTGTAAAAGTTGTATATTTATATAATTTTGTCATGGGGGTGCTAAACATTTATGGGCCCTGGGGGTTAAATGAACTTTGGCATGGCACTGCTCTGCCCACATAGTTCCTTGATGCTATCAGAATGGTCTAAGAAAACACCACATAGAGATGGTACCTGACCTGCCTCCAATAATGTACTTATTGTTTATTTTATGGTTAAAATTTTTGATAGATTGCTAGCATCAGTTATTGGGTGTAATAAAGGGTGGAATATTAAAATAAATAAAATAATGTATGAATTGCTACATAATCCTTGCTGAAGCACTGAGGATCTTTCGTAGCCATATTAGGGCTCAATTCCACCATGTGCTGGAATGGCAAGGCTGGCCGGGCAGTGCCTTATCCAATGCTGCATAGGAGAGGCTGAAGCCCCCCCCCCCACGGCAAGGGAGTGTGTGCTCCCTTACCGTAGGGGAGGCTCCAGCCTCCCCTATGCATTCCTCAGATCTGTGCCCGCTAAAAGAGCGGGCGCAGATCCAAGGAGACTGCGCGGCCCGAATCAGGGCCTCACGGCCTCGCAGATGGGCTTAGGAAGTGGCCATATGGCCACCTCCCAAGCCCACCCATATCCCGCCCAAGTCCCGCCCCTGCCTCCCTCCTTCCCACCAATCCCCGTGCTGCCCCGTCATGGTGCCTCCCTTGGGCCAGCCAGCTTCGGCCAACGCTAGGGAGGTGCTGCGCGGGCGCAATAGGACCGGCACTGCCAGCAGCGCTGGTCCTGTTGCCTTAGCGCTGATGCGGGGGTGCCGATCGGCACCCCCACATCAGCGCTAAGCGCACAGCGTTGGCACAACCTGTTGTGCCAACACTGCGTGAATTTTAGGATGCAAGTCGCAATGCTGGCATTTTCTGCAGTAGAATTTGAACTTGGCAAAAGGTAACAATGGGTGAATAATGATAAATGAATAACTGAGGCTGCAGTCCTGTACTTTCCTGGGAATAAGCCCCATTAAACATAATAATGGGAGACATTTTGTGGAGATGTGTGTAGGATCGTGCTGTAAATCCCAACTCTGCCAATGCAGCTGGGCCAATGGAGTGCATATTGTACTCTGCGGAGGGGGGCGGAAGTCTGGAGGCCGAGATCAGGGAACATTTTTTTCTTTTACCCTGGGGCAAATGTTCCTTGCCTTGATATAATAGGTCTCCTTGGATTTACTATGTTGTTGGTGCAAGTCCTTAGAAGAAGGAAGGGGACAGGGAATGGAGTTAGGATCTGCTGCACACTGGTGCTGCTAAGATCCACCACCTCCCTTTCCTGTTCCACTTCCTGGTCACCTCCTCTCCCAGAAGCTCACTCCCCCATTGCTCTCCTACTCTGTTCCACCCACACTCCTGCCACCGCCCTGCTGCCATCATAAAGGGTGGCCTAATCCTAGTTAGGATTGGGCTGTTGTTGTTTTTGTTGTTGTTCAGTCGCTATATCGGGTCCGACTCTTCACGATCCCATGGACCACAGCATGCCAGATCTCTCTGCAAGCTGCAAGTTTTATTAAATAGCCCACTAACAAGTTACCCCGGTATACTAGAGTGTATGGGGTAATTGAATAGAAGAATACATGAAGTTGTGGTAGCAGGCTGAAAGAGCCAGCAAAAAGATCTCTTTCCGCCCTTGGGGAGGTATTTCACAGTGAATACTTTTATACCCAAATTATTTGAAATGAAGGGGGATTGCCCCTCAAATCACGCACATGTTTTAAACAATATTGAGCCCCATATTCAGAACAATAGAATGAATTTTTATGTAAGTGGGATTTTATAGGGAAGAATTACTTACCGTAAACCATGTGCTACTTGTAGCTAATGAGTTTTAGTTTACATTGTAAACTGTCTTGGGCACAACGGAATAGGAATATATGAGCAGAAAAATTGAACTGAACACTTTAATCTGTTCAAAATGTTTGCTACAGACATACATTCAAATAAATCATGTAGTCTCTGACTGTTTCACTAGAACAATGGCTATAATATATCATGGGCTGGCTTTGATGGTATTTTAACTTGGGAACATCGAATTTCATAAATGAACATGCAGCACAATTAAAAAAAATAAAAATGGACTGATGTGTCTCCTAAAGTGAGGGAGACAAGACTGATGGCTGTTTGATTTGCTGATATGAATGTTGTCATTTAGAAGCCAGGCTCACACATTCAGGCTCAGGAGCAGCAGGAATGGGAACTTGGCACCGCAGAGTCTTGAGTCGAGTTGCGAGTCTCCGCCCCCATGACTCAACTTGTTCATGCCCATGACGACTTGCCTCCTGAAATCCCTGAATAATCTGGACTCAAATCAGAGTCTTCTTTTAAAGTGAGCCACGGCGCTGATCAGGTACAACTTCATGGGTAAAAACGACTAGGCAAGGCAGGAAGGGGTGGAATGGACAGCGAAGGGGACAGAAGCAGGAAGTGGGAGCAGATTTGTGCAAAGCAGCAGGTGCGCACAGAGGCCCCATGGCTGGCGCTGAAACCGTGCCCCCCCCATGTCGACCCGCCCCCGTGCGTCACTCAGACACGCCTTCCTTAGCCCGGAAATGCTCCATTTCCGAGCTAAGGGAAGCATGGGCAGGCGGGAGGGCCAAAAACCGCACGGTTCTGCGCGTGATGGTGCCCCACCACTGCCCGGCGCCCCATGGCTCGTGCCATGGGGGGGCCACAGGTAAGATATGCACCTGCAAAGCAGCTGAGTGTCTTACCAGTATGGCTCAATTCTTTGCAGCTGTACTCAGAAGTAATCCCATTGCATAGGTCATTCAACGGGGCTTCCTCCTCCCAGGTAACAATGGAGCCCACATGATTGCTAGGAACTGTCTTCTGGCTTACCAGCCTCCTCTTTTTCCCCTCCCTAGGCTTCTCTAGCCAATCCTAAGGCAGGAACTCCTTGAACTCCTTCTTATGTCCTCCTTTGTCCAAATAAAAAAAATCAGACTATCCATCCTTCATCCAAAGATCACTGCCAAGAGAAACCAAATAGAGCTAATATTAGCATTGATCATCCACTTTCTTCCAAAATCCCCAGGACATTTCCACCATCAACATATCTGGTGACAGCTTTTTCTCTTACATAGCTTTTATGTAGCTAGGCAACTTTGACATTATGTCATGCTACAGATTAATGAAAGTGCTGTCCCTGTCATTTTTAATGTTTTTGATAAGAAATTAATTTTTCCAACTAAGCTGTCACCATCTTGCAGATAATGTATTAATTCTGCATCTTTTATTTTTCTGTTCCATCTTGCATGTGTTAGCAGAAAGAACATAATCTAATGTAGGGGGCTCCAAACTGGCCCACGGGCCAGATCTGGTGCTTCCCTGATAGTTCCCCAGCATGAGCAGCGCTTTGCATTCTGCCAGGGAAGCCGCGAAAGACCCCTATTACAACTCCCAAGGGTTTTTGCAGCCAGCTACTTCCAGGGTCTGCTGCTCTAGCAAGCTATGTGTCTAGCTCTCCATGCATGGGCAGTGAAGTTTTCATGACAGTGAAGACCCCTGGGAGCTGTAGTAGGGGGGGCCTTTTGTGGCTTACCTGGCACAGAGCAAAATGCTGTTCGTGCCGGGGAAGATTTTCCCCATAGCAGTGCTCTCCAGTTTGTAGATCGCTGATCTAACAGGACATATTTACCAACTCAATTCTTTAGCACTTTCCGTACCTTTTCCAACTTTTTTTTTTTGCTGTACTGTATAGTCCTTGCACTGGATGAAGGAACTTTTTCTTTGGAGTAATACTAGATACTACCAACATTGCCAACGTTCTCTATTATTATTGGATGCCCCCATAGCCACCTTGAGTGCCCCAATATGGGGTAGAAAATTGGGATAGAAATTCAATAAATAATAACATTCCTTTTATATATTTTACATATATTCCAAGAATGTGTGGTACACCCACGGAAGTTGGCAATAATGTCACTTATAGGTCTCACAATTCCCAGTTTTTCCAAATGTGCATGAACACGTGAGAGTATCCAAGGCCTTAGGGAAGGCATAGTGTTCATACCATGAATTGAACTGTCTTGCATTATCTGAGGAAGGGGAGACCTTCTGAAAACTCTGTTGGTACATGAAAGCTACAGGCATTTGTGTGGAATTGGGTACTCCTGTGAACTTGAGACTCTGCTGAAGAAGCTTAGAACCATTGGTTTCTGTAAATTCTACAGTTCCCATGGCTTTCACTTTGTGAACAGGGCTCTGCTGGCCATCTCCTCCCCCACATCCAGTAAGTAACACAGAGAGACAATCTGGGGAGAAGAATTCCCTTTGTTGGTTGGTAAACCACCACAGCTTCTAGGCCTCCAGGCCCTGACATGTGGCAATCTGTACCCAATTCAGATTCTGAATTACGGTAATCTATTTTAATATCCAGACTAGGACATTTGCCAGTTTAGTCTAGGAAATTTAGATTTATTCCAGCTCAGACTTTAGGAAGTTTGTCCACCTCTAACTGTTTCCATCTTTGTACTGGGACTTATCATTCTAACAACAGTGTTCTAACTGTTGTGAAAATGCAACACCTTAAGGGTTTTCTAGGATTCCCAGGTTACTCACTGTTGTACAATATTGTTGTACAACTTCCAGCATCTTTATAGTGAGAAAGGAATTTCAGGCAAAGAGAAGGAAAAAAAAGAGACAGTGTTTTATATCTATACTAGCTTGTCCTTATCCGGCATTGCCCGGGTATTTATGTATCCCAAGCTTCTATTAGACAGGAAAAGGAATGAATTCTATCTATAGTGTAAACTCAAAGTAATTTTATGTACAGGAAATGAAAAGTATAAGTACAGTATAAAAATTATAAAGTAAAATCTTTTACAAATTCACTATAATATAAATTTAATTTAGAACTTGATTATAAACAACGTTTTTAGTTTCACCTCCAGGAGCAAGAATAAATAAAGTCTTGGGTGAACCCACCCTTGAGCAAGCAACATAAAGTTGTCCTTGGGAGAAACATGGCAATCTCAAATCCACTCTGCAGTACTTAATAGACTGCCCCTGTTGATCGTGATCGAGAATGCAAGTCTCACTGGAAATTGCAATCTCTTAAAGTTAAAAGGGAGATCCATCGGAATGAGTGGTATCCGTGGGATAAAAACTGTTTCGCCCTCTCCCTTTCTTGTCAAGATAGTCGCTTCAATTACAGTACCCAGCATCTTCTTGACACACAGCCTTGCGCTGTTACAAAGGTTTTGCGGGCAAGGTTCCGTAGTAAAATAATTGGAGATCCCACTGTAAGTAAAAGACGATGTGGTGGCAGTCCAGCCGGATCAAGTGAGTTTAGGAAGTCTGATGGGAAATTGACGACCTCATAGGCATCTACTACGGTATTGATAGACTTGTATTCAGTGACTACGCCTGGTAACATGGCAAGTATTTGATTGGAGACCAAGACTGAGGCATAACAATTTCTAAAAATTTCCAGAAGGTTCTACAGAGTTCTATTCGTTCTATTCAACTACACTTGGGCTTCAATGTCATTGGGACTGTCACCCATCAGCTTAGCGGCCCTGAAAACTATGGATTTGACACGAATGTCTGTCATTTTGGACATTTTATGTTTCACCCCTTCTCACCCCCCATGCCAATGGGGGCTGAACTTGGACTTAAACGGCATTGGGAGTGTCACTGTTCATCTCAGTGACCCCGGAAACTATGGATTCGACACTAATATCGGCCGTTTTTGATTACTTTTACAGGTCACCCCCTTCCCATCCCCAACTCTAGGAGTGCTAGAGCTGTCTTACCCCCGCAGTATTTCTTTCCAGAGTGTAAGTCATATGTATACCAAGTTTGGTGTAAATCGCTCCAGGCATTCCAGCTTAGCGACCGCAAAAACTATGGATTTGACACTAAGGTCGGTCATTTTGGACATTTTATTGTTCACCCCTTCTCACCCCCCATGCCGATGGGGCCGAACGTGGACTTACACAGCATCGGGAGTGTCACCATTTATCTCAGCGATCCCGAAAACTATGGAGTTGACACTAACGTCGGCCATTTTCGATTATTTTTACCTGTCGCTCCCTTCCCACCCCCACCCCTAGGGGTGCTAGGAGTGTCTCACCCCCACTGTATTTCTAGAAGTGGGATGAGTTGTGAAATCTGAAATCAAATGGCGTCCTCTACACCACCATCAGTGTACTACAGATCTTCTAGTTCCAAGCGCTGCATCTTGCACCCCTTCTCACCCCCCATGCCAAGGAGGGGCGAATGTGGACTTAAACAGCATCAGGAGTGTCACCGTTCATCTCGGCGACCCCAAAAACTATGGATTCGATACCAATATCAGCCATTTTCAATCATTTTTACATGGCACCCCCTTCGCACCCCCACCCCCGGGGGTGCTAGGGGTGTCTTACCCCTGCAGAATTTCTTTCCAAATCACAAGGCACATGTGTACCAAGTTTGGTGCACATCACTCCAGGCGTTCCAGAGCTTATGTGGAACATACACACATACGTACATATATTCTCTTTTATATATATAGAAGATAGAAGATAGATTATCACTCTCCAGCTTCTAGTTGTCTCTGGCTTTCCCTCCCAGCCACAGTTCCCTCACACCGTAAGCTCTCCCACAGCTTTGTTCTTGATTAACACATCTTCCTCTCCAGCAGAGAAACCCTCACAACTAGAAGACGACACTATGATATCCCAAACCACAACTGAAGCTCATAATACATATTGCAGCCACATCTAGAAACTTGGAGGATTTGTTCCAGATAAATGCCGAGCATTGTCGTGTTCTGAGTCCGGAGAATTAATAATTACCATTTGTAGCTATGTTTTGCAACCCCCTTGCTGGGATTTATTTGGAGATTTATTTGCACGGTTCGCTAAAGGATATTCATGTGGTGAGAATTCAGAGACGTCTACAGCCTTGCCACACATGTTGCTGTTTCAGACTAATGGGAAAACAGAATCATTGTGGTGGAGTAATTAAGGGCACAGAGAAAGCCCATCTCTAGAAACTCAATCTATTTTTTCTTCTTACACATTTACCTGTTGTTTGCTTGCTCCTAAGAATGCTATGGTTTTCTGGTGACATTAAGGTGTCTTTAAAAGTATGTATGATAGGCAGAAAAATAGATGCAGCATTTTTTACAGTATGAGGACAAAATGGTGAGAAACACTGTGCCTGTTGCATTTCTGAAAGTAATGTAGCTTTTAAAGGCACAGGTGTCCTGCTAGAGAGGTAGGATGGAGTCTTAAGAACAAGCAAATAGGAGGAAAATAAATAAGAGAGAAAACAATGGATTGGGTTTATACAGGTGAGCCAGCTGGGGGGGGGGGCATAACTAAAGAAGTGCAGGGGGTGCAATTGTACTAGGTAACAAGCCAGCGATGGGATCTACAAATGAACAAGGGGAACGCTGGGTGGGACTTACGCGGGGCTTCCGCGTGATTGGCTGCCTGTCCGTAGTGTTCCACAGCTGTCCTGGCCTTGGGGGGGGGGCTGCCCCTGGTAAGCGCACCCCCCCCGCTGCTCGCTCAGGCACCCGGCGCGACCCTCACCTGTCCCCTGTGGCGATAAGGAGCCCCGCCGAGGCCAGGGCAGCTGCGGAACGCTACGGACGGGCTGCCACTCAAGCGGAAGTCCCGCCTATGTCCCGCCCAGTGTTCCCCTTGTTCATTTGTGGATCCCATTGCTGTAACAAGCTTTAGGGAGGGGCAATAAGCTGAGCTTGATGCTAGTGGTCAAAATTGTGAAAATCTTGCAATGTACATTGGAAAGGTAATGCAAAATGCAATGAAACAAACCAGAGTGTAATATATTTGCTGTATCAAAAGTTATGGCCCAAAAGCCAGAAAATGAAAAAAAAAACAAAAAAACCCTGTCATGTAAAAATTGCGGTTTGCTAAAACCGGGCAGAGAGATTGCACTGCTGGAAGGAGGATGCGGGTTCCCTCCCATTTCCCCCCTTTTTTAAAAGCTCAGACATGCTGGTACATCCGGAAGTGATGTCACTTCCTGTTGTGATGTCACTTCCAGGGCATCATTTTGCCCTAGGCACTGGGCTACAATTTCATTTGCCACGCCACTGCCAGCTAGACTTGCTGGGGCTATCCTTTGTGTGTCTGCATCATTCACATATGAAATGTCAAATGGAAGGTCTTACTGTAATAATAAAAGAAGCAGGTAGGGAGGAAGGAATTTTTCCCTCACCTCCATGCTTTACTGCTGGTTTTTTCCCAGGCCCTTTTAGTCTTTCCTAGTATCAATACTGGAAGTGAAGCATACATGTTTTTGAAGCAATGGGCTGAGGGAGGCGTGATGTGGGAGTGTGTGCTCCTTGTCTCCATTTTGCTCTAGCTGCTCAGAATGGCTCCGGAGGAGAGTGAGAGGGGCCACTTGCACAGTACTTTGAGGCGTCATGCAAAACTTAGTGATGTGGCCCAACTCTAGCTACGCCGCTGTTGGAATGATCTGCCCCAGAGACTAGGACTTATGACCTAGTGTGGTTCTACCCGTGGATTTCAATGGTGATTCAAAGGCTTCAATGGTCTGATGAAGCTTTGGAAGGAGATGTTGGCCGTGTGAGATTAAACCATGAGATCACGGTACACACTCAGTCTGGAGAAGAGGCACTGAATGATGACCACATTCTTCAACCGTAAATCCTATATTCTAATTGGAGTTTGGACATCGTTTTTTCATTTTGAAACATGTCTTGAAGAGAAAAAGTCCTCATTTGCTAACTCCATTGTCCAAGAACAGCATTCATGTTTTTGTGGTGACAATCAAATTGAGCTTGCTATCATAATATAAAGAGTCTTTCCAGTCCTGCCTCGAATTCTTATATTTTAATGAGCTTTTAACGCCATATGTTCTCTGGCTCCTTCTCATGAGACCATTACCCCAAGAGACCTACTGGAGCGTTCACACAACCACCTCCTCATAACCAGGAACATCTGTTTAATCACACATCAGTGCCCTTTGTTTTTTGTGCGTAGACTCCAAATTGAGTTTCACTCTGCAGGGGGTTAGAAAGGAAGCTATTTCCTGCAATTGCAAGAATAGTCAGAATCCTAGTAGCTCCTGTGAAGTTGTGTCTGGTTGTTTATAAATGTTTGCAAAGGGGAGGGACATAATTATAGAGCTGGGAAGACAAAGCACATACACACCCATGTGGCTTTATCTGAATCCAGGTTTGCAGCATAATGGGAGAGATGAAGACTTCAGGTACACACACAGCTGAACTCCTCCTTTCTATCTACGATCCCCTCTGAACACTGGCTCTGCTGAAGAGGGAAATTCCTTTGCTTAAACATTAAAACCCAACCTCAAGAGGGCTGGGCAAAAAAGATGAAAAGCTCCCCAAGGCGGTCCTCCTCCTCCTCCTCCTTTTCAAGCTAGTTTCCATTTAAATGTCTGCAAACACAGCCTCCTGCTGTTGCTTACTTTGTGGCTGGTGGGAGGTCTCTCTGCTCCTCAGGGATGGAGCATTTCAGCAACTAGACACCAGTCAGCTGAAGAGAATCCACGTTCTGGGCTTCTTGTGTTTGAGTGTGTTTGTGTTTCCATTTGGAAAAATGCCTTACCTTCGAGCCTAATCTGTAATAACAGGCTAAGCCAGGATTCGTGGTTTAAGGTGACATGATGGGAAGGAATATCTGAGAGGGAGAGAACAGAGAGGAGAGGTCAGGTTGTGGCCACCAGCCTGATACTCATTGCTCCTAGGAGTAGCAGAAGTAGTGGAAAGTTTTGGATCACTGACAGTGTCCCTACCAGGATGTTCTTATAAATCTTCGGGACAGCTCTTGAGGAGATCTAGCTGTTTAGGATGAGGAAGTTAGATGATGACCAAGAAGGTTCCTCTGCATGGACCTGGTGACTGAGTTCCCCGATGTCTGCGGTGCTGCTGATTTGGGCTGTGCTCCTGCACTTGGGGATTGACCAATCCCTAGCCAGAGGAGGCAAGTCATGGGAGCACTGCACAGGTAAGAAATGGGGGTATGACTGCAAATTCTTGGGGGGGGGGTGAGTGTGAAGGGGAATAGCACTTCATGTGCCATCTTCATATTCAGCTCCTTTCACAAGAGATTGCCTTCTAGACTGGAAGGTATGGGTTGGTTATAAACCTCTTGATCAGTGGTTCCCAAACTGTGGTTGGGACCCACCAGTGGGTCGCAAGCCCATTTCAGATGGGTCGCAAAGCACCCAGAGCAGTCATACTGAAAATATGGGAAGATGGAATGCTGGAGAGGGCTGTGTGCTTATTTTGCTTGTGTCAAGGTTGTAAATAGGTTTTTATCTTTCTGAATCACTTTGCTATTGGAAAGTGGCTGAGAAATAACCCAACTTATTGTTGTATTCTTGGAAAGCAGCAGGCTCTGGCATCACAATGACAGCACTTTTGGCCATGGCATCACTTCTGGTGGGTCCTGAACAGATTGTCATTTTTAAAAAGTGTGTCCTGGTGCTGAAACATTTAAGAGCCACTGCTCTAGATCAGTCGGCTGTACAACTGCATTTGCTCCAAAATCTTTTTTTCCCTTTCAACATGTACCATGACATTAATTGGTAAGGGAGTCATCTCTAGTTTTAAAATCATCCGTAACCATTTGAGTGACACAGGGACTCTGCATCAGCCATGTGTTTTCAGGGGAAAATAAAAATTGCCGTGCTTTCTGTGGTTATGTAGCCTTGTTTGATGTTGTGTAACCTGGTTGCTCTGTAAGCAAAGAACCTGCAGGTAGAGTAATTTCTCTCACTCAGTGAGTCATGCTGGCCCAGCAAACAAATCAGAGTTCAAGAGGCATAATTAAAAAAAATCATTATTGCTTGGCATTTTTCTATGCCAAGTTCCATCCAAGCTGCACATAACACTTGTATGGCTCTGTTAGCAAAGCAAAAACTGTCATTTCATTTTTGCTGGGTGTTATCCTACAGATTTCACTTTTAGTTCTGTCCTGATTACTTAGTAGTGACTATGAGTGAGTTATGTTGATGGGCTTCAGAGAACAATGTTCTTTTTCTCATTATCAAGCTATTTGAAACACTTAGAGCACAATCCTAAACTGGAGTTAGGCCAGCATAAACTAAGCTAGCAAAGTTTGGCCAGCACAAGAGCCAACATAAAACGTGTTTGGACTACTCTCAGAGTCAGGGAGGATGGCTCACATCTGTGTGCTGACCAGTGATGTCATCTGGTAATGAAGAACGGGAACGCTGGGCGGAACTTAGGCGTAATTGGCAGCCCGTCCGTTCCGTTCCATTCCGTTCCGTTCCGCGGCTGCCCTGGCCTTGGGCAGGCACCCAGCACGCCCCCCACCCACCCACCCCGGCGAGCAGGCGCCCCGCTGAGGCCAGGGCAGCCGCGGAATGGAACGGACAGGCAGCCAATCACACGTAAGTCCCGCCCAGCATTCCCGTTCTTCATTACCAGATGACATCACTGGTGCTGACCTCTCTGACTCCGAGAGTTGTCCAAACATACTTTATGGTGTCCCTTGTGCTGACCAAACTTTGCTGATTTAGCTTATGCTGGCCTAACTCAGTTTAGGATTGCGCCCCTAATCTTAACTGCACTATATTGAAATGACATTTGATGGAAACTTCCCCCCCTACAAGTAGTCATGTTTTCAAATCTGTGTCCCCATGGGAAGCAAATCTTGGAGCTTTTCAACTATATAATGATGGAAAAATGTCCTACCTTCATAACCTATTGATTTTAGTGGGATCAAATTCATTTAATTTTGAGGGCTCTGGTTATTTGGTTGGTGCATAACTGCCATGGGAACATATAGTGTGCCAGCTAAAAACTTTTGGAAGCTCCTTTTTGATGCAGAAGACCTTGTGATTTTAACGCCTAATGAAGGCATGACTTGAAGTATATTGGTGAATCAGATTGTATCAATACATTCTGTCTTGGCACCTGTTTGAGAGACTCGTTTTGACTCATTTTGGTGCTGTCTTCCCTCTTCTTTCTGCAGTCACTTCATTGTAAGATCTGGGAGGTAAATGCTGCTTTGCTCATTACAAATTCCTGCATAGGAATTGTTTCCATGTAATATTCAGGCTGCAAACTTATATGTACTTCCCTGAGAGTAAGTCCCATTGAATACAGTGGAACCTATTTCTGAGTAAACATGTATAGGATTGCACTGTGTGCAACCCACATGTATCATTTATATGAATGTGCACATGTGTGTGTGTGTGTGTGTGTGTGTGTGTGTGTGTGTGTGTTTGTACACACATGTAGCGTGCCAATGCTGTAGGGATCATAGTTTCCCAATGCCCAAAACAAAAAATCTGCACATTTACTCATCATGCATTACTCTCAGCAGGCAAGATTTACATTAACTTTGAAAATGAAGTGTATCCTATATAGATATTATATTTGAAGCAGCCCTAACTTTAAGACTCTCTTCAAATGTTCATGGCTCCTGGTTGCTGATCCTTGTGAAACAAGAAGCACCAGAACATTTGCCTCTCTCTTTGGAAGTCTTTACTCTGGATTGCAGAGTAAATCAGGAAGGACAGAGTTCAAGACACATTATAAAAATTGTCTACATTTGTTGTTAATGCATACAGTACTGTTATTCTACCTTGCTTCGACTGCCTTCTTTTTTTCAACTGCCTTCTTTGCCTAGAAACTGAATATTGGTTGGGGTGAAATGACTTAAGAGCTTGAATGAAGGAATATTTTAATATGAACACAAAAGATATGAAAATGGAATTAGAACTATAAGGAATAAATCTAAAATTTTCATTTTACATGGCAGAAGATATGTAATGGCTAGTTCTGTAAGTGTAATAATAATATCTGGATGTGCTTGAAGTAAAACAGTAAAATGCCCAGTCTCTCTAGCAATGTGTGAATGCTGTGACTGGGGAGTTATGTGCTACTGTGTCTGTATTGTTCTAGAGAGTTAATTGTAGGGAGTTCAACTGGGAAGCCCAAATCTGTTCTGTTCTGATCCACTTTTTCTTCTGTCTCTCTCTTGAGTTTGGGTTTTTGCCTGCGCATATCCAACAGTGCCCAAGAATTGGGATTGAGTCCTAAGGTTTAAAATTAGCAAGGAAGAACTTAAAATAACTCCTGAAGAAAGTCTATAATATTTTACTGTCATCTTTAAAAAAAAGCAAGCATAGTTTTAACTTATCTACATCTTTCTGTGATGTAATAAAGATGTTATCTTGTTTTACTGTTGTGAAAGGCAAGAATCATCACCTGGTTCTGAGCCGCAGACTCAGAATAGCATTCTAGGGGGAAAAAATGGTGCAGATTATGAACATACGTTGCTACCTCGTTCCGAGGAGGACCATTGGTCCATCTAGCACAGTATTGATGGTGCTGACTGACAGCATCTCTCCAGGGTTTCAGGCTGAGATTTTCTGCAGATGCTGCCAAGGATTGAACCTAGGACCTCCTGCATGCAAAGCAGGCACCAAACCCTGATCTATAACACCTCGGTCCTCGTCTATTCCAGGTCGTCCATACATACCACAAGGGCCAATTCATTCTAAACATGGGATTCTTCTAAATTTCCCTGCCAAAGAAACTGTGCAGTGAACTTTCCAGTTGAGCAGCATGCATAGGTTCTGTCAGGTAGTTTCTCTGTGAAATGCTGTTAGTCTTTGAAGTGAAAAGAAGATACACTAAAGCTCTAGCTCTTCATCATAGTGATGAACAATGGGTGGTAATTTTTGTTCTGCTTTTAATTTCAGTCAAGTTTTGCCTTGATTCTTTCACTTAGACCCACCTAAGACAACCCCAGCTTCATATCTGAATTGTGGAAACTGCAGTTGGTGCAGAACAATGCACGTCTGGGCATGCGGGGGGGACTGTTATGTGAATCATATTACTCCAATTTGATTTGATTTGTTGTTTCTGAGCCCAATTCAAATTGGTGATTGTCACAGTTAATGCCCTAATTGCTGCAATCCTTGGAGGAGTATTTGTTCTGTGTCCCATGGGCCAAGTCACATGCCACGTTTCATGCCCATTTGATCTTATAGTCCCCCCCCCCCAACAAATAGCACATGAAGCAGGGGTTTGCAGGATGAGTCAAGACTGCATTGCGGATGAAGACTTTAGCACTTTGCCCGTACTGTGGGTCGGATCCAGATTGTGCATGCCTCTGTGCACTATTTACATTCGTTATTTTCTGTGCACTATTTACATTAGGAAAAGAAAGTTTCAATTTGTGTTGTTTTATTTTAATAAAATAAATATGTTAGTTTAGTTTAGTTTAGTTTAGTTTAGTTACACGCAATTGACTGGAAAATAGAACCATGTAAAACTTTAGTCTAAAATGTTCTGCTAAGCATACCATAGGAAAATGCTTCTTCTGTAAAATATGCAGTAAGCAAGTAAGAATGTTGCTAACCTAAAGTTATCAATTGGAAACATACTGACTAGAGGGAAGTATTAACCTGTTCACAACAAACACAGCAAAAATTGCTGTTATATTATAGCTCTGTGTCAGTTCAAATGGGGGCACTGTGCTACCTCTAGGAAAGGTCATGGTCTCAGTTTGATTTCAGCCAGTTTCTTAGAACATCTAGTTTTTAAATCTCTGAAAGAATTTCACAATTATGCATCCTTGGAAGCAATAATTTCTTTCTCATTTTCCTTTTTTTTTGTGGGTCACTTTATATTGAATGATATTGCTAAATTTGCACAATTGTCAATGTAATAAAATGGGAAAAATGAGATGGGAACCCCATACCTTAGCAAAAATCACCTTTTGAACCTGCTACCTATGTAAACCACTTTGTGAAATACTTTTTGTTGAATATAATTTATTATTATTATTATTATTATTATTATTATTAATCATCATCATCATCATCATCATCATCTATCAATCAATTTATATACTGCTAATCTATTTATATACTGCTTTTCAACACAAGTTCACAAAGTGGTTTACAGGATAATAATAATAATAATAATAATAATAATAATAATAATAATAATAATAAAGTTAAATGGCTCCCTTTCCCAAAAGAGCTCACAATCTAAAAAAATGCAGAACACCATCAGCAACAGCCACTAGAAAAGACACTGTGCAGGGGTGAAGAGGGACAATTACTCTCCCCCTGCTAAATATAAGAGGAGCACTACTTGAAAAAGTGCCTCTTGCTCAGTTAGCAAGGGTAAATTATTATACATTTCCTTTGCTGAGTTTATGATACATTTGTCTACGTGCTTTTTTTATAATATGGTCATAGCGAAGCAAGAAATCCTCTTAACTACCCTAGCCCAACTTTAAGTGCAGCAACTCATACACATAGATCTAGGAAAGATTGTTGCTTCATTACCATCTTGAGTGTTGTGTAGATCGCATGCATGAACCAATTTGGTGCTATGGTGCACAACTGATTTTCAGTTGGTGCACAACTGGAAACATGAAGAGGCAAGCACATTTCCTTGTGGGCCACCTCTAGGGCTGGCCCATCTTTTAGATGAGGAGATGCAGTTTTCGTTAGTGGCAGATTGCAAGGTGGTGAGAGGGTGGCAAATAGGGGGTGTCCTTCACCCTGAGTCTGCTGCCACCAACAACTCTCTCCAACTTGCAGCAGATGCAGCCAGCACTAATCAGCTAAAGATGAGTGGTAAGTGGATCACTTGCCTCCTTATCAAAAAATCAATTAACAATATTTATATACCGCTTTTCAACACGAAGTTCACAAAGCGGTTCACAGGCTAATAATAATAAAGTTAAATGGCTCCCTGTCCCCAAAGGGCTCACAATCTAAAAATAAATAAATGCAGAACCCCACCAGCAACAGCCACTAGAAAAGACACTGTGCAGGGGTGAAGCGGGATAATTACTCTCCCCCCTGCTAAATATAAGAGGAGCACCCCTTGAAAAAGTGCCTCTTGCTCAGATAGCAGGGGTTACTTGCCTCTTTATCTTGCTCCTTATGTGGTTTCTTTAAACACGGAAGTGCAAGACTTCCAGTTGTAGAGCTCTTTCATTTGCGCGATCCCTTGCCATTAAATGTGGCAGCCCTGCATTTCCACAACTGAAAAAACTGAAGAAGAACATAGTAAGCGACTGCTTACAAATGAGTTTACAGGCAGCTTAGAGTAACAGAGCAAATGTATGCTGTAACTTTAATCGAGAAGAGACTATAAACTCCATTCACCTGCCTCTGTTTCTTAGAGCCTGGTACAATTGGTCTCACCAGTCAGGACAGCTGGCAAGGCTGAGCATATTGCATGTGCTGACAAAGACAAACACTGATCCTCTCCACTGTGATTCAGAATCATGAATTACCTCTTCCAGCACACCTGGCAGGTGCTCAGTCATTATCTTTAGAGCAGCCAGATCAAGCCATTCCACAGATTGGTTTGGCACACAGCTGATATTAAAATGACACACAGTTCTGTACAGTCCAGTGCAATCTAATACTTCTGAAGTGTGTTCATATTTTCTTTCATAAGCGACATGGAACACGTCACCACTTCTATCCATCACTAATGTGGCTTTATTTGAACTCCTAAATATATCATTGTTTCAATATTTAACAAGGGTGAAACAGATATTTTTATTGGACTGACAATCCTGATGTATTGAATTTGGATGAATCAATCGAAATTAATTTCCTCTGATTTTTGTGGATGGGCACATTCTTACAAAGGTGCAAGGATATAAAATAAAATGAAAAAATGAAAGATGAAAAATGAAAGATGAAAATGAAATGAAATGAAAATGAAAGATGGGGGGCAGAAGAAATAGGAACATAATAACACTGCATTGTGAACCTGTGTAATGCAGCAGGTGGCTGTGCAACCTTTGGGCAGCCCAATCCTAACCAGTGTTGGAGTAGGCAGGCCACCTGGCCTGCATTGCATTCAGTGCAGGATTGACTGCTGCTGGAGCTCACCTCTGGGCAAGGGGATATTTGTAAGCCCCAGCCACCCCATGGGACTGCTTGGATCTGTGCCAGCAAAATCCCTGACATAAGACCAAGCAGCCCAGATCAGGACCATACGGCCCAGGGACAGGGGTCAGGATCCATCCAAACAGCCAGATCCGGACTCCACCCTCCTCCCTCCTCCCTGGGCTGTCTTTAACTGGTTGACTGTCCTAAGTATCAGTGCTGGTCTGTTTTTGAGACAAATAATCCAAAGGTTCTATGCTCTATGGAAGTCCCCGAGTCAATCCAGTTTATACACATTTACTTATTTTGGCGTCAAGCCTGATTGCTCCCTGGAAGGACAAATCCTGAAGCTGAAGCTCAAGTACTTTGGCCACCTCATGAGAAGAGAGGACTCTTTAGAAAAGACCCTCATGCTGGGAAAGATAGAAGGCAAAAGGAGAAGGGGGCGGCAGAGGATGAGATGGTTAGAGAGTGTCACTGAAGCAATGAACATGAAATTGGGTGAACTCAGGAAGCTAGTGGAGGACAGGGAGGCCTGGCGTGCTGTGGTCCATGGGGCCGCAAAGAGTCAGACACAACTTAGCGACTGAACAACAACAACTTATTTTGGCTCACCTGTAGTTTAAATATAAGCAAGATAATACTTCACAGAGACCGTTGTGAGGGCAAACAAATGGAAGGTGGTAAAGGTTTTTACACATCAAAAAGGGCTATGTATATTTTTAAGGGGAAAAAAGTGGTGCTGCAGGGCAGTTTTACTTCCATCCTGCTGTGTAGGGCCCATGGGAGTCAGTCGTGGAATCACAACCTCAGCTGCTGTGCCAGTCAAGAGAGATTCAGACTCCTGTGTAACTTAAGAGCCTTTGAAACTGCTGCCCCAGGCGTTCCCTTGATCTGCCTGATGTGACTGTCCTCAGCTCTCTGTTAAAAGTGAAAGAGGGCTCTCGTCAGAGTCTTCACAACATAAGCTGCCGAACTTGCTCTCAAGTATCCACAGCTGCTGTTCTGCACTCATTAATGAGATTCTGTATAATCCCTTGCTGCACTTTAATCATTAAGCAAGTCTGTGTAATGTGGGAGGTGAACTGAAAATGACTGCTTTGGTTTTCATTCTACATCAATTTGAGCGCGAGCTGCTCCTCCGTCTCGGAGGAATCTGTCTGCAAGGCCCAGACTGCTGAGGTGCTCAAAGTGCTTGTGGTAACCTACAAGCGCCGTTCCTTTCACTGAGTGCTGTAAGAAGAGACTGCAGGGCAGGGCCATCCTTGAGGCTGACCAAAGCAGTTGCCTCAGGCAGCAGATGGATGGGGGATCCCCCACTTCCCCCCACTGCTCCTGCTGCTTCTTTTCCCACTTCCTGGATTGGAAAACAGAAATGGAGCAGAAGAGGAAGTGTGGAGGAGAGAAAAGTGAGGGGCTAGAGCAGTTCTCAAACTGTGGGGCGGGACCCACTTGGTTGCGACCTGATGTCAGGTGGGTTGCAGAAAGCTGGGAGCAGCCATCTTGGAAGCTGCAGACCTTACTCCTGCTATATTCCTCTTTGAATTTTCAAGTGAGGGTTTTTTACATTTTGTTTTTAGTTCAGTGCTTTTACACACTATTTTGTCCTAATCTTGCTTTCCGTATCACGTTGTGTAATTGCTGCAGTCCAAGAATGCTAGTTTGCATTCCGGGAATGTCATTTGATTATGTCACAATGACAGCCCTTCCTGTTTGATTATATGGCTTCCGGCTATGACATCACCTCCAGGTTAATGACATCACTTCCAGTGGGTCCTGACACAACTGCCATTCTAAAAAGTGGATATCAGTCCAAAAAGTTTGAGAACTGCTGAGCTAGAGCATCTCTCCACTCTTCTGTTCTTCCCAGTTGCTCCAATATGCCTAGCTTAATGCCAACTTGTGATACAGGAGATGATGACAACATGAATGTCGTAGGGTCAAATCAGTTATGATTAACCAGTTGCAAGCATACTCAAAGAGATACAGGATCATTTCCTTAGTCAGATTTCAGCGGAGGCAGATGTATGCAAGTTTATTGAATTCTGAACATATTTTTAGTAGGTAGAACAAAAAAGTTGCTAATTCTCACTTGGACCAGGGGAAGAAAAGTGGTGACAAGTGCAATGTTTGTAGCAGTAACTTTTATGTACTTCCACTGGCTTGTGACCTAATGAGAGAGAGCATAGCTTAGCACCAAAGGCTTGTAGCTCATTGGTAGAGTGCATGCAGAACGTCCCAGTTTCAATGTCTGTATTTTTTTTTTAAAAAAATGTTCTGTTTAATTGTGTGTGTTTTTATGCTGTAAGCAGCCCAGAACCATACAAGAAGGCAGGGTAGACATTTTAAAATAAATCTGTATTTTGCTGGGAAAGGCCCCTGCCGGAAACCCTGGAGAGCTGCTGCCAGTCAGTGCTAAAAATACTGAGCTGGAGGACCAGTGGCCTGTTTCAGCATGCAGCAGCTTCCTGTTTTTCTCATTACAAAACAACTACAAGCATCTTTTAATAAATTGATCGGGGGAGCCGGTTGTGATGACACGAGAACTTAAGACTGCTATTTCCTATTGCTTCTTAAAGCAAAGAAACTCAGTTAATTTACACTTTGTTCAGAAAAAAAATAGGATTTCTGTAGATGCTGCATAAGCATGTGGAACCCTCAGGCTTCATTCCTAGTTTCTGCATGTAATAATATTTGTGAAGACATCAAAAGGTGGGTGTTTTCCCTGCTGCTAAATTGATCTAATTTGGTGTTTGGTTGAACACGGCCGACAACCTTTGAATAACTGACAGCCCACTGCTAACTAAATTCCCATGTGGCAGTGCAGTAATGCCAGCGCAGGCTATGCTGCATCCCGCTTGGGAAATTTTGGCTGCTAGAGGTAAGGGCTAAGGGGGGTATTTGTCTCCTTGCCCCTGGATAAGCCTCAGCAGCCACTATGGGTCAACTTGGACTTGGTGCCAGTTATACTGCTGGGGCAAATCTGTGCAGGAGATCAGGCCTGGGAAGGGGGTATAGCACATGCTGGCACAGTCAATCCTGCCCCTTCCAGGGCCCCCCTGTCACCCTGCCCCTATTGCTGCCATCCCCATGTCCCACTCCCTCCTGTGTTCCCCCCTGCCCCTGACTTACCTAGTCTGGTGGTCGTCTCGCTCCTTTAGTGCATGCAGGACGGCTCTGGCAAGTAGCACTGTTGCAAAGCATTTTATGGTGCTTTTGCAACCGTGCACGCCAGCAGAGCACATGTTCGGCTCGTGCAGCAATTCAGTAGGATTGGGCTGTTAGCTGGTTTTGCAAGATAGGTGTACATAGTTACCAGATGTTTTCAGTTAAAATGGTTTATCCTGCCTGGTTGTTGTTTTCAAATTATTAGTCTTTGGTCCGTGTTCTTCCCCCAGGGCCACATGTGTTTTGCTTTCCTCTGCTAATAACTTGAATTATTTGGAAGCCGAGTGTTGTGTGGGAGGATATGTTGACATGAGTGTGTTTTGTGGATAACAGAGATAGCTAGGCTTTGGGCCAAATTCCTGGAATCCCGATTCCCAAATCCCAGTCTGGATACTGTGTTTACTAATATTGAAACTGTCAGATTCTCTGTGTTTGAGATGCTCAAGCACATATTAGGGTTGTACAGACTTGAATGTATGCTTAAATGAACCTGTATTCTGAGGACCTACAGAAAAATAAAAACTGGAGCAAAACCTGCACTTGCAGTTTACAAAATGGAAAAAGTTTTCCTTTTTACTATCAAATAATGGTTGCAGTTCATTTGGGTTAGTTAGTACATGTTAATTACATGTAGTATGTGTAAGTTCCAGGTACACTCACTTGAAGCAAATGTTGAGAGTTTCAAGTTCAGGTTGGGCATTATGCTGATCGGGGGGGGGGCGGGAGTGGGACTGAAACTGGCTCACAATCCCACTTTGAGGTTTTTTCCTTCTTGTTCCATCACATTTTTTTCCTCACTGATTGGGGCCAATTTCAGGGTCAGGGGACTTTGCAGTCCAGCCTTGCAGTTCAGGCACTCATAAAGTAGAGGCAGGGACCTAAGCGAGTACAAGTCTGGTTTTCAGCAGAAACAGAGAGTGGGACAGCTGGGATGCAGAACATGAAGGCTTGAAGAATAGGGAATGGCTCCAGTTGTCAGCACTTTAATGCGGTGTGGACTTGGCTTGCTGTTTAGATAATGGTCTGGATCCACTGGCCCCTTTTAGGCAAAGGAAAGGAAACAAGGCACCAATGCAGAAACAATAGGAAAGGAAAATCCAGAGGTGTGCCTAGAAGGGGATCACAGCACTAAGTTTTGCAAGCAGCTGCTCCTCTTCCTTTTCAGAGCCATTCCCAGTTAAGTGGCTAAAGCAAAACAGAGGCTACGCTGGCTACTAATAGCTATGAAGAGGAGGGGGAGTGGCTGCTTGCAAAACTTAGTGCTGTGATCCCCCTCTAGGCACACCTCTGGGAAAATCACTGGAAACACTTTTTAATGATTAGGTCCAATGCATTTTGCTTCAAGCCAATTTTGGCACATTCCTCTTTCACCCTCCTCAGAAGGTTCTTTAGGTCTTCCTCTCTTTCTGCTATTCTAATGGCCACTTTCTGCCATTAGAGTGGCAGAAAGTGAGGAAGACCTAAAGAACCTTCTGAGGAGGGTGAAAGAGGAAACTGCCAAAATTGGCTTGAAGCTCAACATTAAAAAAACTAAGATCATGGCAACCACTCCCATCACTTCCTGGCAAATAGAAGGGGAAGAAATGGAAGCAGCGACAGAGTTTATTTTCCTGGGCTCCAAGATCACTGCAGATGATGACTGCAGCCATGAAATTAAAAGACATTTACTTCTTGGGAGGAAAGCTATGGTGAACCTAGACAACTTAATCAAAAGCCGAGACATCACCCTGCCAACAAAGGTTCGCATAGTGAAAGCTATGGTTTTCCCAGTAGTCATGTATAGCTGTGAGAACTGGACCATAAGGAAGGCGGAGTGCCGAAGAATAGATTTTTTTTTTAATTATGGTGTTGGAAAAAATCTATTCTTCGGCACTCCGCCTTCCTTATGGTCCAGTTCTCACAGCTATACATGACTACTGGGAAAACCATAGCTTTCACTATGAGTCCCCTGGACTGCAAGGAGACCCAATTGGTCAATCCTCCAGGAAGTCAAGCCTGATTGCTCCCTGGAAGGACAAATCCTGAAGCTGAAGCTCAAATACTTTGGCCACCTCATGAGAAGAGAGGACTCTTTAGAAAAGACCCTCATGCTAGGAAAGATGGAAGGCAAAAGGAGAAGGGGGCGGCAGAGGATGAGATGGTTAGATAGTGTCACCGAAACGATGAACATGAAATTGGGCGATCTCCAGAAGCTAGTGGAGGACAGGGAGGCCTGGCGTGCTGTGGTCCATGGGATCACGAAGAGTCAGACACGACTTAGTGACTAAACAACAATTTTGAGAAGCTGCTCTTCTTTAGAGGCCCTTATAAAACAGCTTTCTGTATTAAATCAAACTAAAATGGGCTCTTTTGCTTTAAAGCTGCCCAAAGCCCATCTAACCCTCTTGAATTGGGTGGGCAGGAGTGGGAATCTCTATTGAAAACTGCATGGTACTGTGGTGGTCAAACGACTTTATGGATCTCTACTGAAAATCTTCCCTCCAGAACTATTAGACAGAACCAGCAATTCCGGTAGAAACTGCACTCCTATCAACTCTGATTTTTGTGGGAATAGCATATCACAGCACTACTCATAGCCAATTTGCTAATATGTTATAAGAACTCAAAAGAAGCTGAACCTGAGATAAATATAGGATAGCTATAAGCTGCCAGACACACAATCCTAGCCAGAGGCTGATTATAAGTGCATAATAAGAACCCTTCTGAATCGAGTCAAAGGACCATCTGGTCCAGCATCCTGTTTCATACAGAAACCAGCCAGTTGTTTCTGGGGAAACTGACGAATGGAGTGTGAAGACTGAAGTCCTCCCCTGCTGCTTGCCTCCCACAAACTGGAATTTGGAGAGGCATACTATTTGGATAAGGCATACTAGTCTTATCCATGAGTGTTAGAATGGCTAAATGGTACTTCCGAGTTCAAAAGTACCATTTAGCCATTCTAACTAATGGCCATGGATAAGGCTTTTCCTCTTCTGTGGATTTGTTGATTCCCTTAAAGAAATCTGAGTGAGTAGCCAGTGTCCCACATAGTGGCTGTGAGTTCCATACATATACTATACATTATGTGAAAAAGTTATTTCTTGTGTCCCTCCTGCCCCTTTATTTCAATGAGGAGCCCTGAGTTGCAGTAGCATGGTGGAAGGAATTAAAGCTCTCAATCCACTTTTTTGACAATCTTCTTCATTTTGTAAGCCCCTGTCATGTGTTCCTGTACAGGCCAATCCTAACAAAATTTCCAGCTGTGATTTAGCTGCACTGCAGCCCAAGGTAGGGGAACAACATTCCCTTACCTTGAAGAGGCCTCCATGACTGCCCTACCACCACTGAATGCAGTGTGCACCCCATTGTCACCTCTGCATCGGTGCTGGAAAGTTGGTTAGGATTGGACTGTTAGTCACTTGGGTTTTTTTCTGAATGAAAAAGCCTCAAAACATTTTAGCCTTTCCATGCAAGGAAAATGCTCCAGCCCTAGTTTTCAGCATCTTTTTCAGCTCCATGACATCCTTTCTGAGATGGAGAAACAGATTTATACACACTCTGCCAAATGTGGCCATAGAGTTTTATGAAGGCTTTAAGCTGGTATTTCAGCACGTTCTTGAGGGAAAGCTTCGTGAAGGCCTAGGGACCAGTAAGCTCTATGTGCTAGTGATGGGAAAGGGTGCTGAGATGCAAGGAAGGCTAAATTTCTAGAGTAAGAAGCACTTGCATCACCATCTGGAGGTTGGCATCAGTAGAGTTCATTTGTGGTGCCAGCAGCATAGTGTAGTGTACACCTTTGGTGGGGGCTGCATAAGAAAGAGCAAGTACAGTTGGCCTGCATAGCTGTGAAAACATGGAAGACCAACTGATTATCAATGAGAAAATATGATCAATCTGTGGACCCCTTGAGAAGCTATAGCAGTATTTCCAGTGAGGATAAGAAGTAGGCTTTTGTAGCTGACAGAGGGGCTATAGGTTGTGGCAGCATTCATGCATTGTATGCATCCCCATGAGGTGGAAAAAATACACCTGCTGAAACCCTGGAATGCTGCTGCAGTTACTGCATAGACAATATTAAGCTAGATGGCACTTCCAACATACGTTTGGAGGAGACTGGCCATTGGAAGCTGCTGCCTATAGAGCATAACATATACATATATGCTATGTATATCTCATACTGTAGATCACACGTGGTACGACAAAGCACAGGCCAAGAAGGGGTTGTTGGAGTGCAAGATTGAGCAATACATTTTAATTGCAGGAAACTTACTTAGAGTCCTTGGGGAGGGGAAATTTCCCCAGCTGCAAGAAATATTGGCATTAAAACAAATTGTTCCAGGAGATTGGAGAGCCAATCTCAATTTGATGAGCAAAAGGAGGTGGAGAGGTGGGCTTGGCCCTCTAATGTTTCAGACTTTATACGATTATTCCTTGGGAGATGGAGATCTCACATTATTATGAAATGGTACAAAGTAACCACAACAAATGCTCTTGCTACTTTTTCTTTTTTCTTTTTATTTAATCTTGAATATATCTTTGCCTTTGAACCTTTGCTACAAACCTGGTTTCCTTTGGTGAAATCTTCCGTCCTCCTCACCCCACCCCACCCTACCCCCCTGGGATGTTCAAGAAGCATCCGGCAAGCATAGTTCAGGTACAACACAGCCTGTGTTATGCAGGGGTGAACTTGGGGTTGTGGAATCAGATGTTTCAAAACAAAGACGGCTCTAAAGTTCTGGTGTCTGAGCTAAGAAATGTGTCCACTGGGTTCTGTGGAGCTGAACTGCTTTCAAAACAGAAACGGCTATTATTACCCATGTTGCTGAGCTAATATAGAGAGCAATAAGAATAATTCTCTTAATTACGTACAATCAAAAGAATAAGATTGTGTTGAGATAATCTAGAAATGTTTAATAATTATTTTTAAAAAATATTGACGTTACCTTTCCCATCTAGCAGCAAGAGAAGTTGAAGGTCCCCTCTCTTGGCCTGGCAATTTGGTCCCTTCCCTTCCAAACTGTGACCTCCTTCAGCCATTTCTGCAGCAGAAAGAGAGGCAAGCTAGCAAGAGCCCTGACATTGGCCTGGCAAGAATTTATACTCAAATGCCTGTAATATTCTTCCCACATTCCCCCCCCCCCGCCTTGTCTCTCTTTTTAGATGGTGAGCTCCTTTGAGGCAAGGAGCCATAGTCTCTTTCCTTTTTCTATGTAAAGGTGAATATTTTGCTTATAAGCAGTATACTGTATTAACATTCAAAATAAGTATCTAAAATGAAGCATCCTTTAAAATAAGGGACATCTGGCAACCACAGATAAAGAATGGCAGCAAGACAATTTAATTTCAATTTCATATCTCTATTAGTATTAATTTAACTCTGTGTGGCAAACTAACCCGGATTTTTTAAATCTACCAACACAACTTTATTGTTGTTGCATTCTTTTGATTCATCTGGAGACCCCCCATGCTGGAGTTACTGTCCGGCCCATCCCCATCCTTCAACAACAGCCTGTGTAGCTCTCTGGTGCGCTCTCCAGTTTCCCGTAGTATAACTTTGTGCTTCCTCTGACAGACCTGCGTCCCTTGGATATTCTCTCTGAAGTGGTACCCATGAATGCGGTGAAGAATGGGATACGAATGATCCAAATACAAGGGGCACGTGGCTTTCAGTTCTCTGCAGTGCGCCCGCGCTTCCTCAGTTTTCCAGCATCACGTTTTTTCATTTACTGTAACCTCTTCCCGGAAGAATTCTCCATTATATTCACTCTGAAAGTTTTCCACATGCAGTCTAAGGTAAGCATGATGGCGGATTTTACATTAGAGGACAATCAAATCTGTGCAGTGATTAGGACAGTGATGGTGAACCTATGACACATGTGTCAAAGGTGACACACCACAACATTTGGCAGCATTCACCAGTGCCTGACAAAAACTGAGTTTATTTTACTCATTTTTCATTTTTGTAATTATTTAATGTTTCTTTATATAATACATAGCACCACACATGATTTAAACTGTATGTTTTCTTTAAATAAATAAATATAAAGAATTGTTTGTCTTTTGTATGGAAGGGGGGGGGGTTTGACAAACCAGCAGAGTCAAGTTACGCATTTTCCTAAGTTTTGACACACCAAGCTCAAAAGGTTCACCATCACTGGATTAGGACACACAAAATTATGCAATGGATGGATAGAGTGAATAGAGGGATTTTTTCCCCCTTCTCTCACAGCACCATAACCGGGGGACATCCACTACAATTGGGAGAGTTAGAAGAGATAAAAGAAAAGAGGGTAATTAATCTGTGGAACTCCTAGCACTAGATGTGATGATGGTGTCTGGCCCGGATGCCTTTAAAAGGGGATTGGACAGATTTCTAGAAGAAAAGTTCATCACAGGTTACAAGCCATGAGGGATATGTCCAACCTCCTGGTTTTAGGAGTAGGCTATCTCAGAATACCAGATGCAGGGGAGTGGCAACAGGATGCAGGTATCTTGTTGCCTTGTGTGCTCCCTGAAGCATCTGATGGGCCACTGTGAGATATAGGAAGCTGGACTAGATGGGCCTTTGGCCTGAGCCGGCAGGGATCTTTTTATGTTCTTATGTCTTTCTTAGTCTTCTGTATCAGCTGAACAAAGCTGCTGCAGAATGGGAAATTGGTAGTAATGGCTTCTTGGTTAATGTGTTTTCAAATTTCAAACAAGTGAATGACGTGCAAATAATTGAGCACAAATTCTTGTTGATGAACTAATTATGCATGTTTAGCATGCTAGCAACCTGGACTAAATAAGCTATTTGATATTAATAAATAGCATTGCATCACGGATAGCAATGCACAATTGCCTCCTGAGTGAAACATTCACCATGGGCTTAATGGCATTTTCTCACTTGACTAATTGATAGTTGTCAGCAAACCTTCTTTTGAACACTTCTTGTTCCTATTGATTTATTAGCCCTAGAGATGCTGGTCATGAGTGGAGATCATTCTCTATCCAATTCACTTATGTTTAAATTATACATGTGTAGTTCAAGCTGTGTGGTGTCTATATAGTTATTTCGACTTACCATGTTATACCTAGTAAAGGGTTAGTTTCCAAATTGTGTTTCCAAATTTTTATTCTTAGTGCACAATTATGTTAGCAGCTGCCCATGGCAACATGGAAATGGGAAAGAATCAGAAATGGTTTGCAGAGGAATGGCTAATACCTTGTGGCTCATAAGTCCCAACTTCTCTGGGTTCAGAGAACCAGCAAAGTAGTTATAGTTTTAACAAGCCTGAAACCACCCATTCATTTGATGAGCTTGCTTTTAAGTGTTTTGAAACACCTGCTCTGGTAATAAATTCATTTCCAAGCACAGTTTAAAGTATTGGTGCTGCCTATATTCTAAACAAGTTCCAAGCCAGGTACCTGAAGGACTTTCTCTTTCTTAAACCAAAGTCATCTTTAGAAGCCCTCTCTGGGTCCCCTGCTTTGGAGACAAGCTGGGTGAAACCCAATTATAGGCCATTCTCCGTTAGGGCAACCTGGATGTTGGGCAGTCTCTCCAAGGAGGCTCACCTGATCCTGAGGTTGATGCCTTTTTAGCACCAGGTGAAGACTTCTAAAAAAAATTAATCCAAACTTTTTACGTCTTTGGATATTAGCTCTTGTCTTTGATTTTGTTTTAAGCTGAGGCTGTTTTACAGCTGCTGGTCTTTTAATAATTTTTAATTTTTTCATTAATGTGAGTTGTTTTTAAAGTTCTTTGAACTACAAAGTTGTATTCAAGTTTGAAATAAATGTTCAGTGGTGTATCATCTACTCATGAGACGACTGAAACCCTTGATGGATCAGAACAGTGTCAGTAGACAAGTTTGCTTGAAGGGGAAATGAATGGGGTCATGCACACCCAAATCTCCCAGTAACACATGCCCAGAGCCACATGTCAAGCTACATAAGAACATCCATAAGCATTGTTTCTTCCTTGATGGATCTTGTTATTCTCCTTGAATCGGGGATTATTTTTGAAAATAATTTTTAGAAACCCACACCTAGTAAAAAGTAATGGCTTTTGGTTTTAACTGTGTTTCAGAGAAATGAGTACATCTTTACCCTCTTGGAAGAAAACAGTGACACTCTGCTGCTTGGACTCCGGTATTCACGGAATAAACTTCACTTCCTCTTCTGGAACAGAGAACTCTCCAATGGCTGGCAGACACGGGTCACCTTCCGGGATGTATTTTTGGCAGATAATCAGTGGCACACACTGGTTCTGTCAGTGTCTAAAGCTTCCTTCTCTCTTACTGTGGACTGCAGCATCCCCACATATGTGTATGTGAAGCACATACAATTCAGGGGTAATTTAACTACCACCAACATTCCTGGGATGGGGCTGCATGGGAACAGACACTCCCCAGGGTTGGGAAGATTTTGGTCATGGTGCGATAGGTCCTAAGTAGTAGACCCTGTCCAGTAAATGTAATCAAACAGAACATGTTTCTGTGTTAAGCTAGAAGCCTTGTGGTGCTTTCCTAGTCAGACTCCAGACTGTGTAGGTGCTGATGTGGTGGGAAGAACACCAGGTCAGGATGAGATCAAGAGACTGTCCCATGTAGTAGTCAAGGAGAAACAAAGGTATGCAGGGATGACTGAAGCAACACAGAAACAGTTTAAGTAGGGTGTGGTCCACAGGCATCTATGTAAGAAAAGCCCTGCTGGAGCAGACCAAAGATCCATCTAGTCCAGTGTCCTGCTTCCCACAGCAATCAACCAACTCCATCTTGGAAGCCCACAAGCAGGACCTGAAGGCAATAGCCCTCTCCTGCTGTTGCTCTCCTGTATTGGTATTTGGAGGCATTTTTACTTTGAATCTGGAGGTTTCTTATAGCCATCAGCGACTGTGTAGATGATGCAGTGATTGAGCTGCCCAGAAGAATTATCCTCCTGACAGCAGTGATGAGCATCCAGTCATGGGAGGAATAGCGTTGGAGTCAGGGCCGGCCTTAGGGCAGTTTGCCCTATGACATCAAATTGGGCCCTTCACTTCGGTGAATTTAGTGGGTTACTTGGCCAATTTAGGGGCCTACTTGGGCAGCAGGTGGATCGTCCACTGCTGCAACCAGCATCTTGGTGGCTAGGAGGGCATCTCAGGGAGTGGGGCGTCACTCCTGGCCTCCCGCCTCTGAGTCTGTATGGCCTGAAATGGGCCTTCTGGAAGCACTTGGTGATGATGCCATCACTTCACCGCAAACTATTTCTGGGTACTGTGCTTTGTGCACAGCACCACAAGTATCTGGCTATCCGCAGCTGCAGTCCCCAAGGCTGCCTGATGAGTTGTGGCGGGGGGGGGGGCTGCCACTCCTAGGTCCAGCCTTGGCTATAGACACTGTCTGGAGGTTCAGACATTTTCAAAGGATAGGAAGTCATGGAAAAGTAAGAACCAATAGGCAGTAAAAAAGCACTCAACATTTTGTAGGCCTTGAAGTTCAATTATAACAAATAATCTGCAGAACTGAAAACTCACGGCAGTTTTTCCAAAGCTCTGTAGTCCAATCCTTCATTTTCCTCTGCTGGAAATGGTCTGGATACACACGTGCTTTTTCTCTTTATCTTCTTCAGGATTGTGGATGCTCCTTTCCCCATGTCCATGACTGTGACGGGATCCCGCTTTTATGTAGCGAGCCGAAGGAGAAGAAAAGGTTTCTTTACTGTGAGTATATATTCAAGTAAATATCTGAAAGGTTATCATAACCATTCTTCTTAAATCTGAGCAGTCTCTGCTGCTGTACTTGAAGGTGGGTCTACATTGCAGTAAGGCACTGAGGGCGCAATCCAAAGCCCCTGTTGGGCCGACACATGTGCGTTGCATTGACCCAAGGCTGTCACATATGTTCCGTAAGGCATGTCTGTGCCAGCCAAAGAGGCACTGGGCCGATGCAGGCACTTACATCAACCCAGGTGCGCCCACGGAGGCAGCCAGTAAGCTGCTCCTGTGCTGGCTGAGTTCAGCCAGCACAGAGGCTTTTCTGGGCAGGTGGGAAGGTGGAAGAGGGAGGGGAGGATGTTCTGGTGGGCAGGGAGGCCCCAGGAGGAGGGTGGAGCCATTAGGCCTCATCCAAACCCCTGTCCCCATCCCACATGGGGATGCTGCAGGAGGCTTGGACTTGCACCTACAATTTTGCAGGCAAAGATCTGCCATGCTGTTCAGAATAGACCTTGAGAGAATTACATCATTGGAAGCTGTGCTACCAATCTACTACGATTCCTTTTACTTTCTCCCTTCCGGCTTTTCCAGACGCATGGATGGAACAGCTTCTGTTCATTTTTTGATTATTGTTGATAACTTTTAGCTATCCTCTTGGATAGATCATCAGACTTCCTGAGCAGACATTGCAACCAATGCACATATGGTGTGTGGTAGTGACCGGGAGACACGATGGAGCGCAAGATAAAATTCTCTTTTTCCTTCTTCTCTTAAACTGGCTTGTGAAGGAAAGCCAACCGGAGTGGAGAAGCATCTGTTTCAGGATACCTTAGCCCCAGGCAGGATGTTTTCTGTGCACTTAAACGGAGGACAAGATATAAGCTGAGAATGAGCATGCAGGGACAAGGGCGAGCCCATCAAGCAGTCAGAGCAAAAATCACACACAGGAATACATATAAAAAGGGATAAAATATCTAGTTGTTCGTACACTGGTAGAAATCTCTAAGCCAAGATGGGGGAGGCTGAGGCTGCTCTTGATTTAATGCCAAGAAGTAGGAAGATACATTTGTTTTTCTGATCAGCCACCGAACTGAATGGGACCCTTGAAGTTCAGGTCTCATTCACGTATAAAGCTAACATGACAATATAACTAATTGAGAGTGCAATCCTAAACTGGAGTTAGGCCGGCACAAGCCAAGCCAGCAAAGTTTGGCCAGCATAAGGGCCACCATAAAGTGTGTTTGGACCAGTCTCGGAGTCAGGGAGGATGGCTCACGTCTGTGTTCTGGCCTCTCTGACTCCGAGAATGGTCCAAACATACTTGACGGTGTCCCTTGTGCTGGCCAAACTTTGCTGGCTTAGTTTCTGCTGGCCTTACTCAGTTTAGGATTGCGCCCTGATAAAAATGGAGTTTGTTTTCAGAACCCTGTTAGAACCTTCCATATCCTATCCCACCTTTCCTGCATCCTACGCAGCCCCTCCTGGCCACAGAGCACACACAACGAAGGTACCCAAGGAGCTAGAAGCACACGCACAGCGTAGCAACTATTGAATCTCCTCTATTTTTTTAACTCCCCCCCCCCATTTCTGCATTTTACAAGCTTTTGGTTACCAGAACACCTAACAGTCATGTTTACGGTGGATAATAATTGGGCTTCTACTGTACAGTATAAACATTAATTTGGCTGTGAAAGATTCAATTATGGTGGATTTCCCATTGCTTCTTCTTTTCTTACGTCTGTAGTTCTTGAGGAGGATATGGGCTGACAGGTCACTGTTTAAAATCTTGCTTGTTCTTCTTGATGGTTGTTGTGTATTCAACACTGGAGCTATGTGCATGTACTGAGCTGACCTCAGAAGCTTCCAGAGCTTTGTTGAGAATTCTGCCCTACATTTGAATGGAGGAGACTCTATGCATGGATGTGTGCCTCAAGCATGGGCAGAATGCCCAACTTCTCAGTTCTCTTTCAACTGCCATTGAAACAGCATCATAAGAAACACTTCCCTTTGTCCCTCTCACACACAAAAAACATAGCTTACTTCAGTTTTCAAGTGTATTGTATATAATATTGTTAGTAATAGGGTGTTTTTTTTTAAAAAAAATACATTGTATTTGGCATCTTCACAGCGCTGAGGGTCTTCACAAGGAGTATGACTGTGCATTCCTTCAGTGTCAGGAAATAATGGTTTCCCCTTACCTAGATGATTGGCTTATCGTGGCAGAATCCAAGCAGCAGCTCCTAAAACACCAGTACAGGTCTTCTTTCTGGACCTATGAACATCTTTGGACTGCATATGTCAGCGGCAATAATTCTCAGCTGAAACCAATTCAGTAGGTCCAGTTTATATAAGTTCAGCTGGATTCTGTGCACTGTTGTGCTTATCTCCCAAGATCAAGGAGTCAGACCATAATATCCCCCATCACATAATCCTATCTCAGTCTGCACATCAGATCCTGTGATTCCTAGGCCACGTGGCATCCACCACTAAAGTTATTGTACTGGTATATATGAGGTTTTCACAGAGATGGTTTCTGTTGGTGTTCAGGCCTTGGGCCACTGGGGCCACATAAGCCCAGGCAGCCTTCTTTGAGGGGCAGCCCTGCCCCCTTGTTCACCCTGCCTCCTCCGAAAGCGACTGGCGCTGTGCTCCGTTTGCCTCTGGCGGTATTCTGAAGCCCTTAAAAGGTCACTTCTGGTTTTCAGAAAAAAATTTTTTCTGGAAGTGATATTTTAAGGCCTTCTGAGGCCCAGGTAGGTGTTTCCTGGCCCTCAGAAGACCCTTCAGAAGCAACCGGAGCACAGCTCTGGTTGCATTCAGAGGGGGTGGGGGCTGCCCTGGAAAATGTGTCCCTGGGCGGCACACCTTCCAGCTACAACACTGACCCTGCACACACACGCACTTCTAATACCACACACCCCTAATATCAACTCCACCCAGTGGTGTCATTCAAATGATTTAGAAACAGGAACTCACTTTTGATTGGCACTTGTCGGGAACCCGGAACCAGCCACGGAGCCCGTTAGGATCCGGAACGCCCGTTCTGGTCCGTTCCCCTTGAATGACATCACTGCCTTCGCCCCCCTAGGAATCCGGAGTTGCTCCCTTTAACCCTCTGAGTGCCAGCCAACCAAGAAGAAAAGCTCTTTGCAGAGGAATTGGGAGGAGGGAGGAGGGAGAGTGAAGTGGGCGGAGTCAGCCCTACTTTTAACTAGTGGAACTGAGTTCCCCCGCGTTCCCCCTGCATGACATCACTGACTCCACCTCTTAGCCCTGGGGTCACCTCATCAAACTCTTGCAATCTTCCACATTCCACACATTTTAGGGTGACCTTTGTACCCAAATTTTTAGGGACATCAACTGACAGCTTGCATGCTGGCAACACAGGGTATTTTCCACTGGCACGGAAGCCAGGCTGCTGTCACCTGCTGCCAGGCCGCTGCCTCAGTGAGCAGTACTGTGCATGCAGCAGAAGTTCTTCTGGCTGCTCTGGCAAGTTGGCTTGGGGAGCAGACCATCAGCATGGAGGAGCAAGATCAGGGTGGAGAGGAGGGGATTGAGGCTGCAAGGAGGCATGTCAGGGGAGGACAAGGGGCTGTTATTGGGGACAACAGCACCACTGATATGTAGTACCCCCCTCTGCCCAGCTTGACCACATCCCCTTCGGTCCACTTTGACTTATGCCAGTCAAAGAGCTGGTGCAAATCTGACCCATTGGGAGATCATGGGTCAGAGTAGATAGGTAAAAAATGTCTAACTTTAATGCCTTTAACTTTGTTGTGCCACAGCCTGCAGCTGACTTGCAGGATGCACCAGCTGTGGCCATCAGTGCTATTGCATAGGGCGGCTGAGGATAAGGTTTGGACCCTTAGTCAGGCACCACTTCTCTTAGATCAACTAGAACAAACTAAAAGGAAGGAAGGTATCTTGCTGGAGTGGTTTATACAGTACTGATTTTCATCTTGATTTTGATCTTGCACTTAAATATGAGTTATTAAATTCAAATTATGATAAAACAGCCTGAAGCATATACCTAAAACCTAAATATACTGAAAAGAGAAACTATTTGCGCTGAGGGTGTGGGTGTGTGCTCATGATGGGTGGCTGAAAAGAGGCATTTAAACGAGGTGCTAGAACTGGCTCTCAGGGGTATTAGGAAGATGGGGGGTCTGGGAAATTGTTGAGAGTAAATTTTAGAGATAAGATAAACTCCAGTGCAGAAATTACACAAAGGATCACATTACGTCTCTCATAGTCCGACTGTAGTTTCTCAGCTGAATGAGGATCCTACAGGTAACCAGAAAACTTCACAAATGAGGTGCTGGGTATGGGTTATGCAGGGGCCTCTTTCCCCATTCCTGTGTGTTTTAGGCCACATGGACAAGGCCTCCTCATGGACATGTCATTTCTGACCAACCCACTCCTTCTACACTCTGAAGGTCCACATTACAGATCCACTACATCCATATTACGGATTATTAACTAAACATTCATCCCCCCTCTATAGAGCAATGTTTCTCAAACTGTGGGCCAGAACCCACCAAGTGGGTTGTGAGCCAATTTCATGTGGGTCGCATAGCACCTTGGGCATCCATCATTGAAATTATGGGAAGATGGGACACCAAGAAGGGGAGAGCGATGTAGTTATTTTGCTTGTGTTGATGTTGTAAATAAGCTTTTTCCCCCTATCTGAGGGTGCAATCCTCAACTCAACGTAGCACCAATGCAACGTTGTTGCATTGGCTCTATGTCACTAGCGCCGACATGGCTCAGAATCCTAGACCACAAAACCTTGCTTGGATCCACCTCCACATTTGTAATGATTCACAGCTCAATCCTAACCAGCGCCAGTGTAGCAAGGCCAGCACAGCAGGGCTGCATCCTAAACCCAGTAGGAGGCAGCAGCAGTGCAGTGTAGGACAAGGGGAGGTTTTCCCCTTACACCTGGGTAAGCCCCATCCAGCCCTTTGAGGCTGCTCGGATCTGTGCCTGCTGATTTGTAGGCACAGGTGAATGTGCGCAGCAGCAGCCCGAATCAGGGCCACCTTGGCCAGGGATGGGGCTTAGGATACGGCACAATGGCCGTCGGCCGTGGCCACACCCATCACTGCCCACTGCACTGCCCCGTTACATCCCCAGCACAACTCTGGAACACCCTCTGTGATGTTGTGCGCCAACCGAGTGCCACTGGCGCTCGACTGGTGCATGACCAGCGCAACCGATGGGTGCAGTGGCGCCTGAGCGCCGTCACTGCTGCTTGCGCCGGTTTAGCACTGCTGCTTGCGCCGGTCCAGCGCCCAACTCACTGGTGCAGACGTGCCTGACGGCATGTTTGCAACAGTGCTGGATCAGTGCAAGAGTGCAAAGCCAGCACAACGCTAGCTTAGAATTGCGCTCTCAGTCGTATGTTGGCCAACAAGGTTGGTGTAAAACACATAGAAGTATTGTGACTGTTTCAGTGTTTCCTGATCATGTGTACATCTGAATAGTCAAAATTACCTCTAACACAAATGCATTGGTAGGAAGAAGAAAAGGGGAATGCAGTTCTGAGGCATAATTTGACCATGTGTTTGGCTTGGAACCTGTGAGCAAAACCCTCAAGCACAAAAAGCAATAAGAAGAGGGAGCCTCTGAACATATCAAGCTCAGATTTTTCCTGCCAATGAAGAATCACAGATAGATCCACAAGTTTGGCATTAGGAGTCTGGACTTCCAGGACTGAAGGGTATGATTTTTAGGTAGGCTTTCAGCCCCAGCGCCTTTTTATTTTCCTTTTTTACAAGAAACTTAAAATTGTGTAAACCCACCAATCATTATCACCCCATTATAACCCCAATAGAGCTGATTCCCTAGTTTTTCTTCCTCTCTTTTCAGGGCTTGATAAGGCAGCTAGTCCTGTTGCCAGGATCTGATGCTACCTCACAGTTGTGCACTGGCAAGAACTTTAATCTAGCAGTGCTCTCCATCCCCAAAATTCTGCAGGATCTCCCTGTGAAACCAGCGGGCAATGAGCTGCTGAAATACCCTTACGGTCAGTAAAATGAAGCAGAATTTTTGAGTTGATTCACCTTTGCTTGCGTTCGAAAATGGGAGAGCTGAGCAACTTTGTTGGCTTTCCAAGTGACTGATAATGAGCCCAGAGATCCAGGCTGATTGGGATGTAACGTGGGTCAAATTTCTTCATTGAGAAGGAATTTTTTAAGGTATAACATTCTATTTCATTTCCTCTCTAAGGAAATTGCCAGACTGAATACTTGTAGTTAATGAAGCTTTCTTCCTTGTAGTCATAAAATACACAATAAGTGCAAGATATATGGAATAGATAGTACTTTGATTTTACTCTTGCCAGCACCTTAATGAATAGCAATACAAGTCTGCGCTGCTCATCTATCACAGGTTCATCATGCACGTGCATACACGTGCGCATATTTTACGATGGGTCTCTGTATGCCTCAGGATAGCCACAAAGGCTGATTCAAGCCTGTGTCACACAAATGTGTCAGATTGGCTGTAGGGTTCTTTCCTGGCACACTGAAGTCAGGCAGGAATTGGAACTGACATTAAGGGCACAATCCTAACCTGGAGTTAGGCCGGCACAGTTAGGCGAGCAAAGTTTGGCCGGCACAAGGGACACCGTAAAGTATGTTTGGATCACTCTTGGAGTCAGAGAGGCCAGCATATAGACATGTGTCATCCTCTCTGAGAGTGGTCCAAATGTACTTTACAGTAGCCCTTGTGCCAGCCTAACTTTGCTGGCTTAACTGTGCCAGCCTAACTCCAGGTTAGGATTGCGCTCTAAGGCACATTAGGGTTGGGTACCAAGTTTGTATGTATCCATCAGTTCTATGATCTGAAAAAGAAGTGTGCAATTCACAGGATCCTCATGGATCTCAGCTTCTTTTAATTTTTCTAAAATCTTTAAAAGCCATTTTCTGGTCCTTAAGGTTGTGAATGCTTATCGGTTGGAAATGCCTAGTGAAATTCCAAAAGTGTTTTTATGGGGTGGAGTCATTATCTGAGATAGCTCTTTGCCTTGTGACTAGCCAATAGCAAATGATGGAAGACAAAGAAATACTTGCCAATTCACTCTATTTGTAGATATTGCAGAATGCAGTTTGATTTTAAAACAGTGTTTTAATACAGACACTGAATGAATGAATGAATGAATGAATGAATGAATGAATGAAAGCGGTATATAAATACTGTTTGAATGAATGAATGAATGAATGAATGAATGAATGAATGAATGAATGAA
>JAJKFI010000002.1:30166522-30199467 GCA_029204185.1 Lerista edwardsae
GAATGAATGAATGAATGAATGAATGAATGAATGAATGAATGAATGAAAGGTTTGCACAACACTGATGTGGTGTAGACTTTTTACTACTGTTTCCTGAACAACCATGGGGTGATATGTCAGCACATGGTAGAGTTAGCCAGGGGAACGGCAGCCAGCCACTGGGTAGAAATGTGATCTTCAGGACCAGGTATTGTCAGGTGCACTGTGGAGTACCAGTGAGAAGCTAGTATGGTAGGGAGGGGAGAGTTCCAATGTGCACCTTGAGGAATTTTCATCATTTTACTCACTAGGTGAGGAAGGCACTGGATCATGCTGTGGAAAATCCCACAGCAACAGGCTTGCAGCCTCAGTGGGTGGGCTGCACACATCTGTTACACGGAAATCTGGGGAAGTGAAATGCTGCAGATGAGTAAGCCACTACATAAAACAGCAACAAATCTGCTGCTGTTTCTGTTCAGCATAGAATAGAGGAAAATGACTCACTGCTATTTGAAAATGTTGCAGTCTCCTCATCTTGTCCCACCCCCACCTCTTTTATTGGTTGTTGTAGGAAACCATGTGGCAAAAGTAGCCCCTTGACATTCTAGTTCTTGCTGTGGTGCTTTTCCTTCCAGTTAGTGCACATGTCAATGTGCAGTTAGGCAATGTCTTTGGTCAAACAGTATGTGCACTCTTTGATCATAGCAGTGCCTTATTTGTGGACTTCTTCTTGCTGGTCTCTGCACCGTGGCAAATGCCCAGCTATGCCAACTTCTGCTATATGGGGAGAAATACATCTGGAAGAAGCATCAGTACCTGGTTTAGCAGCATCAGTCTGTATGCTGATAAACTCCTTCAAATGTATGGGTAGATGCTACCTGGTAGAAAGCAATGAGCTACTTTTGTGGCAATTCTGGATGTTTTATTTATTTATTTATCATTAATAATGACAACTATGTAGATTAGGGATGTCAAACTCATTTCATACAGAGGGCCAAATAGCATTTATGATGCCTGCTGAGGGCTGCTCCTATCCAACTTTCCAGTGCTGATGTAGCCATGCTAGTGAGGTGTGCACTGCATCCTGTGCTGGGGGTCCAGTCATGGGGGCCGCTCATTCCTGAGAGCCAGTCCTGAGTTTCCTGCCCAGGATCTGGGGTGCTGAGCAGGCAGGGATCATGAGATGAGCAAACAGCAAAAGCGGAGGAGATGGTTGGAGACTGGATCACTGACTGTGGTGGGAGAAGGTTAAAAAGGGTCACAGGCATTGATAAAAATGATGAGAGGAAGGATTTCAATTCTCAGTAAGTCAAGCCAACTGAAAAATCCATGAACTGCCGTTGCCTTACCTAGCCTTGAATGAACTAAAAATGCATTGAAGTAGCACCTCCAAGCTTGGCACTCTGGCTCTCATAATTATACCTTTTCTTCTGTTGCTGATGTTATGGCACATATTTTTTTAAACTGGGGCTTCTCCCCACCCCAGGAACAAATATTGCATAAATCTCCCACCTCAAGGCCCTATAATTTGCATGAAGCAGCCCCACCCAAGCCTTTAAAAGATCCCTGGTCGTTTTAAAAAAAAAATGGAAAAAATTGAACTATGTTAGTAACCAATTTTGCTGATACAGAGGTTTAATCCATCTCTTCTTCCTTTAAAAGAAATGTTTCCATTCTGCAAAGTGACCCTGATTTTAAGGTAAAAATATAATACTGAATTCCCATGACTTAGGTGGATGGTAGGAATCTTCAGGAATGGTGTCAGAATTGTCCAGTAGCAAAAGAAGCAGGAGAAAGCAATTTTCCTAGAATTGTATGTGTAGAAAATAAAAAGAATTGGAAGACAATGCAAAATTTAAAATTTTATTTCACTTGTTTTTGAAGTTTAAAAATCCAGCATGAATTTAGTAACTTTTTATAATGTTCTCTTAAAAGAACAGTTTTTATATTTAGAATGTGAATAATGTAGTTTGGTTACATATTCATTTTTAAAAACCATGGAGTATGCAAATTTGTCATAAAATAACATTTTTTTTATTGTGCCAGAGCAAGTATTTATCTGTTCCTCATGTCTGATGGGAGTCATTTGTTTGTGGTATTTTTCTGGATTATTGATTGTTAACAATTATATGTTTATTTCCTTTGGGCTTTATGTGATTGTATTATTTAAAATGAATCAGAGGAGCAAATGAGTGCAAATTATTTGTGTTTTTTCTCAATGTTCAGAAGCAGACATGAAAGTGACTTTAGGGTCCCGTCCTTCCTGCACCAAGAGCGAAAGTGGCCAGTTCTGGTTCAATGTTGCTCAGAAAGGACTATATCTCTGTAGTGGGACTGAATGGATTTCCATGCTAGAAGGTAAGTGTTGCCTGGACATGTTTCGAATTCTGGATCTGCTTGATACTTTCGATAGCTGCTGCTCAAGGGACATAACTATTTAGACTGCAAGCAGAGAACAGATCTAATCCCTGAAACAGTGGTTCCTGTTATGTCGCTAGGGAGGGCATATCTGCCTTGCTACAGTCAAATTGGTTTAACAGTCACTCTTTCTTCGTAGAAACTGTAGTGCCTTGAGGTAGGGAAAATAGTAATATTATGTATGCCAGTGGTTCCCAAACTGTGGGTCGCGATCCACCAGTGGGTTGCGAGCCAATTGCAGGTGGGTTGTGAAGCACCTAGAACACCATAATGAAAATATGGAAAGATGGGATGCTAGAAAGGGAGAGGCTGTGTGGTTGTTTTGCTTGTGTCAAGGTTGTAGATAGGCTTTTTTCCCTTTCTGATTCACTTTGCTGTCGGAAAATGGCTGAGAAATAACCCAACTTATTGCTGCTTTCTCAGGAAAGCACCAGGCTCTGGTGTCAAAATGGTGGCACTGCTGCCAGTAAATCCTGGCAGCAGATGACAATAGCAGGAAGCAGGGCTGCTCCTTCATTGGGCCTCATGAGTGAGAACAGGCTGCGATTGCCATCTCTTTGCAGCAGCAGCAGCTCCTCCAAGGGGCTCCAGTGAGGGTGGTTGGGATGGCAACAGTACTCATGTCTGCCCAGGTATTCTGTGGCTGCTGGTTTCTCCAGAGCAGGTATGGTATATTAGTTTGTAGCCTTGATGTGCCCAGTGACTGAAAGTAACCTCCTTTTTCTTTACTATAGTAGAGACAGACAAGAATCTCTGGAATGGAAAAATATTTAAAGAGGAAGGGATTCACGGTCAGATATGCTTTGGGATGTGAACAGCATAACTGGGTCAAGTCTAGGAGGTGCATTTGTGCCAGCTCAGAACTAGTGGTGGAGCCCGGAGTGGCAATCGGGGGCAGATAGAACTGGGAGGCAATTCAGAGCAGATTACAGTCACAGGAAACTGGATCACAGATAAAGCAATGCAAAAAAAAAGCAATCAGATAACAACAATAATATCTGTGAAAAAGGCAAGTTCTTCTGCCTTTGTTCTACATGTCCGCAGAAACCCTTTGTGAGGGAAATTTGATTTCATCTGACCTTTTTGTCACTTTCCAGTCAAAGAAAGATTGGACTATCTGGAAGAATACCAGAGTTTAGTGACGAATTCAGAAAATATGGGCATTGAAGTCTTCATCATCCCAAAGGTGGGACTCTTTGCAGCTGTTGCTAATCGCTACACTCCCCCTGGCTCTGCAATCTACAAATGGACTGATGAGAAATTTGTGGCTTACCAAAATCTCCCCACATACCAAGCCCAATCCTGGAAATTCTTCACTATTGGAAAAAAGGTAAATTGTAAAACATCTTCCAGTATGGTTTCACAAATAACCATCGAAATATTAAAATTTGCAACCATAATTATTGGCATAAAATATGTGACTTTCCAGAAAAATTATAGGACATAAAATGGCAATTTTCAGGGCATGTCTTAGGGTGCAATCCTAACTTGTGCTGGAATGGCAAGGCCGACAGGCCTGCACTGTATCCCATGCAAGTTGGAGCAGGCAGGAGCCTCCCTGGGGCAGGGGCATTTTTGTGCCCTTCCCCCGGGGTAGGTGCCAGCTGCACCTATGGGCTCCTTGGATCTGTGCCTGTTGTTTAGCAGGCGCAGAGCCGAAGATGCCACGTGGCCCAAATTGCAGGCTTGGGGACAGGAGCTTGGATGCTACCTAATGGCTGCATCCCAACTCCCCACATACCAAGCGCAGACCTGGCCACAGTGACCCACGCCCTAGTGACATCTAGATTAGATTATTGCAATGCGCTCTACGTGGGGCTGCCTTTGAAGACAGTCCGGAAATTACAACTAGTACAGAACGCGGCTGCTCGGAAGGTTGCTGGGGCACATCGGTTTGATTCTGTCGAGCCGTTGCTTCGGCGACTACACTGGCTGCCGGTTCTGTTCCGGGCCAAATTCAAAGTGCTGGTTTTGACCTTTAAAGCCCTTTACGGCTCGGGCCCAGGGTATTTGAGGGACCGCCTCCTCCCATATAATCCGACCCGTACGCTGAGGTCATCTGGGGGGGGCCCTTTTGACTGTGCCGCCACCAGGAGAGGTGAGAGGGGTGGCGGCCAGTAGGAGAGCCTTCTCGGCGGTGGCCCCCCAACTTTGGAATACCCTCCCCTTAGAGTTGAGAACTGCTCCCTCTTTGGCGGTATTTCGGCGGGGGCTGAAGACCTTTTTGTTTCAGCAGGCTTTTAGTTGCTGACAGGCTGGCTGGCTTTTTTGCATCCTTTTTATATCTTTGTACATTTTATGATCCATGGGATTGGCTTGTTGTATGTTTTATTTTTAATGTTGTTTTTAATTATTGTCTTTTAATTGATGGAATTATTTTATTGTGTTTTAAATTTGTAATGCCGCCTTGAGTGCCTTCGGGCAGAAAGGCGGGGTAGAAATTTAGTAAATAATAATAAATAATAAATAACTCCACCCCCCTTCCTGGGCTGGCACTCTTCCTGGACCGCCCAGAAACTTCCCCCCTCCTGCCTTTCCCCATCCAGAACTGCTCTTGCACCACCCGAACTCGGCTGGCCCAGGAGCGGCACAGCACAACCTTTGGCCAGAGCCCCTGGGCCAACACTGCTGCTAGCGTTGGCCCAACGGCAGCAGCACTGATGCAAGGGGGCTGGTTGGGGCTCTTGCACCAGCGCTGCTGCCATTGTGCCGACGCAAGCAGCTAGCATCAGCCCAAGGGAGCTCGTTGGATTTCACTCTCAGAACATGTCAGGCTCATGTACTGTTGGACCTCGGTATCCCCGGAACTTGGCCACAAGCCTGATATCATCTGGTTGAGGTTCTTACTCCATGGGATTGAAGAAAGCCCTTTCCTGTAGGTAGTTCTGTTGTTCCTTGAGACAATGTGCGAGTCATACATCTTGATTTTAGTTGCTGAGGGTCTTGTGCAAATAACTGAAACTACCCACAGTTCTTCAGATCACAAATTTTTACACATTCCATTCTTTTCCCAGAAACATATGAATGACAAGAGTGGGCTAATGTGTGAAACACATGACATGTGTTTAAAAAAAAAATCACCCTGTCTGTCCCTTGCCAGTGGCAATAGGGCCTTTTCTTGGCTCTTCTGAAAAATGCTGGTTGCTTATTTGTGGCTTGAGCTCTCCTTGCAGATGTTTAGCAGCCTGAGGCTTATTAGAGGCCTTTGAGGGAAAATCAGGTCACTTTGATTCGCCTGTCTGTGTCTTAGTGGCAACATCAGCCTCCATCCTCTGTTTTCTCTGTTGTCTACTTCCAGAAATTCAGAATCATGGAATAATACAAATTGTGGTAGGAAGATCATGGAGCCATTACCCCAATATTTCAATTAAGTGCTAAAAATGACTCATCTTATAGCCAACAGCAACAACTAAATATAACATTAAACTGAGTCAGACCATTGATTCTGCTAGTTCAGAGTAATTTATACTGACTGGCAGTTGCTCTCCAGGGTCTTTTCCAGTCTTATCTGGAATGTCAGGGATTGAATCGGAGACTTTCTAGATGTGCTGTACCACTGAGCCACAGCCCCATCCCAACACACAGTGCACCACTGAAATCAGTGGGCACGTTTTAGCCGACTGTGCTGGCCTGTGAACTGCATCCTTGCATTCTGTCCCTATGCATGATTTCTTGAAAGTAAATTCACTGAGAGCAACGGACTGTGCCCCCAAACAAGCATACTTAAGATTGCAGCCTTTGGGCCTCTGATCCTGGTGCCTCAACCAAGAGGAAACAGCAACAGGAGGAGAAAACATTGTGTTCTGTAGATTGTTGAGCATCTTTCCCCCATGTGCACAGCATCCTTGATGTTGGAGAACAGCAGACGTGCCAGGGGGGCTGCTGGTTTCACTAATTTTTTTTTTGTTTCCCTGGCAAGGCTCCTATGCCTTTAACAGCACCTGAAACTAAGCCTGGTGATAGAGTTTTCTGTCACTTCATCTTTATGGAAAGGACTCCTGCTGAAGCAAGCACCCTGTGCCTTGTGCTCTGAAGACTGGAGCAAAGCTCTGTCCGAATTCAGCTATACAGCATGCAAGGGAAGGGTTAAAACATAAAAAACATTTTTAAAAAATCCACTTTTGTGAATAATACAAGGAGAAAAGACTGCAACAAGCAGGTTTGGAAATGGCTTGGACATTAGGAGTGCTCATACAAGAATCTTAGTACAAAGAATACCAGCAGGAGACGACTGGCAAAAAACATAACATAAAATGCCCTTATATATAATAAATCAGTCCTATGCATGTTTTCTCAAAAGTAAGTTCCACAGACTTTAATGTCTCTTACTCCCATGTAAATATGTTTAAAATTGCAGACAAAACCTCACTGATACTTCATGGTACTTTACTACCAGTTTGACAATTCCGTTACACAGGTTTGACCCGGAGATGGGCTAGAACTGATCAGTTCACACACTGATACTTTCTCTGAGAATGCCAAGCCGGAGCACACACGAGAATCTTGGGCTTGACCCAGGTTTGATGATGTCATTTTTAGATGTTCATGGCCACCTAGAGCTTAGAGCTAATTTGTTCTTTCTGGATCCAGATGAACAAGAAAAGGGATACACACAACAACCTGTTTGCCAATATGGTCTATATGATATGTTGCTGATTTTAAAGGATCTCAGGGAAAACTCCTTTTGGTTGAAGCTTTTGTTGAGGGTTTTCCTGAAGGAAAACATTTGGGGGCAGGGAAGAGAAGCAATATGTGCTCAGACATCACACCTGGGAAAAGAGCCAGGAAGGTAAATTCTTCAAATAAAATAAATAATAAATAAATTTCTGATGCCAATCTGATTTCACATCCCTTGTCAGATTCTTACAAAGCAAATTCATATCCTATTGACACTGAACTACGTAATCTGTGTGCAGATTGTTCCCTGGAAGAAGAATGTCTGAGCTGTATTGGCTTCTTGTTTTTCAGATTTTCCTTGCTGTGGCTAATTTTGAACAGAATGAAAAGGGTCAGGAGTTTTCTGTAATTTACAAGTGGAACTACAGAAAAGAGAAATTTGTTGTGTACCAGAGGATCCTGACACACAGTGCTAGAGATTGGGAGGCGTTTGTCATTGATGGCGAAGCCTTCCTCGCAGTGGCTAATCACAGAAAAGGTATCTTGATTCTAAAGTTCAGCTATCCTCATGAGAACGCACAATTCCCCACTTTCCTTCATCACTGGGGTAATGACAACCACTTTCTTTTCCCAATGTAAGCTCTATGCCTTTAACTGCTTCCAGGCAAGCATACAATGTACAGGTGCAAAGTAACTTGCATACACTGGATGAAAGGGACGTGAGCCCTGCAAAAAGGCAGTGGGGCTAACCCATCCTAAATTTGGAATAGGGCTTTCATGTGAGCAGACTCAGGGCACAATCCTAACCAACTTTCCAGCACTGTCATAGCTGTGCCAATGGGGCAAGTGCTGTATCCTGCAGTGGAGTAGTAGTCACGATAAGGGAAGGGAATGTTTGTTCCCTTACCTCAGAGCTGCATTACCTTTACCTTGGTGCTGGAAAGTTGGTTAGGATTGCACCCTCAGTTTCTGGGCAAGCAACATGGGCTCTTCCATCTTTGAAGCTAAGCACTGATTATATCCTAGCAGCTTTCTCACTAGAAGTAACTGTGGCAAGAAGTTACTGTTATGCAATCAGCACTCTGCTAGAGAGGAATGTTGTTCTTCTGGCACACTTGATTTTCCAAGGGTCAGTTATCTGAACTTTGGAGAAATAAACAAGTCAAGTGTGTCTCAGTTCAGGGGTGTAGCTAAAGAAGTGCAGGGGTTGCAATTGCACCGGGCTTTAGGGGGGCAACAAGCTGAACTTGAAACTAGTGACCAAAATTGTGAACACCTTGGTATGTATGAAAAATAACATCATGTTATATACCATTCGGTGTGGAATTTCATGCAGAGTGCAATGAAACAAACTGGAGTGTAAGTTATGGCCAAAAAATCCAAGTAAATGAAATACTACTGTGATATCGCTTTCTGTTGTGATGTCACTTCTGGGGCTTTTTTGCCCTCTACCCTTTGCCACTTTTGCCCTCTGCACTGGACTACGCCTTCATTAGCTACACCAGTGCCTCAGATTTTTTTTTATAACAGATGCCCCACTTCATTTCACATCACTTCCAATGCCCCATTTCATTTCACATCAGAATTTTAAAGTTTACATCTGCAGCATGTGCCCTGTGTGGCTATACATTTTTAGCTGCTGAGAACTATGTGAGGTTTCCCATGTTTGTGTCCAAGATTACTGGACTCAGACTGAAGCTCAGATTTCCACACACAAATTAGGTGCAAAATGCCGGCTGAGAAACCTGGCTTTCTGTTTCAGATTGCAAGCATTTAGGTTCAATATCTGCAGCATTCCTCCTGCAAGAGGAAAATCTGGAAGGATTTTTAGAAAAGCGGTATAAGAGTCCTACAAAGTGGAACACAAGTGGAACATCCTGAGAAAGTTAGATCCATAGTCTGAGAGAGATCCATAGTCATCTATCCGAGGAGGGCTTTCAGGCTGTTAATGGTCCATGAATGGCTATCTGCTGCCACCTGGTGGAGTCTGTAGCATAATCGCTGAAGACTGCTTATGCAGAAATAAATTCATTAGTTTTTTAGGACTACAGACATGCTCCAGTATCTGCTGGGGTTCCAGACCCCACCATGGATACCTGAAACTGTGGATACTGGGAACACCTTTTTAAAGAGAGGGGAACATCAGCGGTTTTGCTGCAACAAGGCAAAAAAAAAAAAAAAAGAGCGATAACTGAAACCATGGATACTGAATCTGTGGATACTGGGAGTTGTATTTGTTATATGGGTACTACATTTTTTAAAAGCATTGCATGATTGTTAGTATTCATGGTTTTGGCCTTAATATGGGCTATATAAGGGAAGATATGAAAGTTAATTTTCTAATTCTTGCAGCAGTTTCAATAATTTTCCTACCATTTTTGCTCCTTGCATTTACCAATAAATAAATAAATAAATAAAGTGGGGAGAGTTAAGAAGAATGTAATTAAGTAGACTGTAATCTACTACCAAGTGTCCACAATTTTTTATTCAGTATTCCTGTATTTAATTCTCTTTATTTTCTATTTTGATGCTATAAGCGTGGAGATTATGAAAATGGTTTCCATTTGAAATCAGTGTTTAATGCTCAAAGACTTCTAATTTCAGAAGTCATGCAAATGCCCAGCCAATGAGCATGACCCCATGTGCAATAAATTAGACAAAGAGGCAAGAGAAGAAGGAACTTGGAGTAACCCCAAAGAGCCATAAATTTAATCCATGGAATGTGGTATTGCATTTTGACATTTTTAATTGTGCATTGTTTTATGCTAAAAACGTTTTTTCAATGAACGGCATTATTTATGCTTTTCTGGGTTTACCTGATCAAAAACCTATCCATTGTCTTTAACTTGACTGTGATGGGCATTCAAAAGCCAAAAATGAGTTTCAACATAGACAAATGTAAAGTGATGCACGTTGGGGCAAAAAACCAAAACTTTACCTATAGGCTAATGGGTTCTGAGCTGCCTGTGACAGCTCAGGAGAGAGATCTCTGGTGGGCCGCTGTGAGATACAGGAAGCTGGACTAGATGGGCCTTTGGCCTGATCCAGCAGGGCTCTTCTTATGTTCTTATGTTCTTAATGCAAACTAGATATGTTTAATGTATCTACTTTGTATCTTATCATGTCTGTAATATCAGCCATATTCCTGTTGTTTGAAACATCTGCTATCTCCTCCTGCTTTACCATATTTCTATGACTTTTCTATAAATTCTGTTCTTTTCTGATTTCTCCAAAAGGGGATAACCACAATATAGACAGTGTCATATATAGGTGGAACTCTAGGATGGGCATTTTTGAAGCCAATCAGACCATTCCTACCTCTGGAGCTTACGACTGGGAATTTTTCACCATTGGGCCTTATTCCTTCCTGGTGGTGGCCAACACATTTAATGGAACATCTACCAGGATCTACTCTCACATCTACATTTGGCTCAGTGGAGCCTTCCAGCTCTTCCAGTCAATCTTGGTAAGTCACAGCAATAGGAAAACCAGTTTAGTTTGAGGGCCAAAGTCTTTCACTTCCTATGCTCAAATATGCTCAGGCAATCTGTTTACATCAACGGTGTGTATGGGCATGTCTGTGTGTCTGTGTGGTGTAGAATAGTACACATGCCAGAGCTGTTCTAAGCTGCACAGATTTGCACTAGGTAGTGCCCCTGCAGTGATGTTGCTCCTGGAGAAGAATGAGCTGAGCAGCCACCAGCGGCGACCTCATTGCCTGCCATATCTAGCACCTTGCAGTGTGTATCTGTTCCACATGTCAGTGTGAGCCCCTCTCCTGGGGCCACGCAATGTGGCCTCAGATCAGATGATAGGAGTTTCTGCGAGCAGAGCCATTGCAAGCTCTGGTGGCACCTGCAGCAGGACGACGTTGTGATGTATCACTGCGCCCCTAGCACTGCCGCCTCGTTCCCTGCACTGCCCGGCCACACCTCCAGCAACCGGAATCACTCCATTTAGGAGTGATTCTGAACACGAGAGAGGGCAGGTGGGTAACACAAGGCGGCAGCCCCAGTGCTTCTCCACAAACGGCGCCCTGGGCAGCTGCCATGTGTCGCCCCACAAACTGCCTCTGCCTCAAGACAACATCCTTGCCCCCCCTCTCCATGCTCCTTTTTCAGCACTTGCGGCAGTCCCAGATCCTCTACTTCTTACCCTCTTTGTGCTGTCAAACTCCCATGGGAATCCCTGGTTCTGTGGAGTGATTGAGGCACATCCCAGTCACTCACTACAGGCCAGCAGATATCTCCTAGCTGGAATTGGTGACTCTGCTAAAATGCATTCTGGTTGCCATGGCAATGTGGCAGCAGTGCTATCCTTGCTGTTCTGATGCTCATATCTCACCTGGACCAGGGGCAAAAGAGGGCAATTTAGGCCACATGTTCCTTTTTTTGGAGAGTGGGAAATGGCCCCCAAATGGGAGTCAGACAAAGCTGAGAGGCAGTGGGGTGGAGCCTTTGGTGATTGGCTGAAAATGACTGGGGCGGGGGTGGACAGTAAGAGGTGGGCCATGATGGTGGCTGGAGGAAGGTGCAGAAGGCAAGGAGAAGCTCCTAAGAGGGGCCACTATAGGTCGAAATCAGCTCAGCTGTGGATGTGTCTGGAAGTGAAAGGAAAGTGCGATGCTGCAAAGAGCAATACTGCATAGGAACCTGGAACGTCAGATCTATGAATCAAGGTAAGTTAGATGTAGTCAAACGTGAGATGTCAAGGCTGAACATCGACATCATGGGAGTTAGTGAACTAAAATGGACAGGAATGGGAGAATTTAATTCAGATGACCATTATATCTGCTACTGTGGGCAGGAATCCCTTAGAAGAAATGGAGTAGCCTTCATAGTGAACAAGAGAGTGAGAACAGCAGTACTGGGGTATAATCTCAAAAGTGATAGAATGATTTCAATTCGGATCCAAGGCAAACCTTTCAACATCACAGTAATCCAAGTCTACGCCCCAACCACTGGTGCTGAAGAGGAAGAAGTTGACCGTTTCTATGAAGACCTAGAACAGCTTCTAGAATTAACACCCAAAAAAGATGTCCTTCTCATCATAGGGGATTGGAATGCTAAAGTAGGCAGTCAAGAGGTAATAGGAGTAACAGGCAAGTTTGGTCTTGGAGTACAGAATGAAGCAGGGCAAAGACTGATAGAGTTTTGTCAGGAGAACACATTAGTCATAGCAAATACCCTTTTCCAGCAACACAAACGGCGACTGTACACATGGACTTCACCAGATGGTCTACATCGAAATCAGATTGATTACATTCTTTGCAGCCAAAGGTGGAGAAGCTCTATACAGGCAGTAAAAACAAGACCTGGAGCTGACTGTGGCTCAGATCATGAGCTTCTTATTGCAAAATTCAGGCTTAAACTTAAAAAAGTAGGGAAAAGCACTAGGCCCTCCATGTATGACCTAAATCAGATCCCAAACGAATATACAGTGGAGGTGACAAACAGATTTAGAGGCTTAGATTTGGTAGACAGAGTGCCTGAAGAACTTTGGACGGAGGTCTGTAACATTGTACAGGAAGCAGCAACTAAAACCATCCCAAAGAGAAAGAAATGCAAGAAGGCAAAGTGGCTATCTGAAGAGGCTTTACAAATAGCTGAGGAAAGAAGGGAAGCCAAAAGCAAGGGAGAAAGGGAAAGATATACCCAACTGAATGCAGATTTCCAGAGAACAGCAAGGAGAGATAGGAAGGCCTTCCTCAATGAGCAATGCAAAGAAATAGAGGAAAACAATAGAATGGGAAAGACTAGAGATCTTTTCAAGAAAATTGGAGATGTCAAAGGACAATTTCATGCTAAGGTAGGCACAATAAAGGACAAAAACGGCAAGGACCTAACAGAAGCAGATGAGATTAAGAAGAGGTGGCAAGAATACACAGAGGAACTCTATAAGGCCGATCTCAATGTTCCTGATAACCACAATGGTGCGGTCACTGAGCTTGAACCTGACATCCTGGAGTGTGAAGTCAAGTGGGCTTTAGAAAGCCTCACTAACAACAAAGCTAGTGGAGGTGACAGCATTCCAGTGGAATTACTGAAAATCTTAAAAGATGATGCTGTCAAAGTGCTGCACTCCATATGCCAGCAAATTTGGAAAACCCAGCAGTGGCCACAAGACTGGAAAAGATCAGTTTACATTCCAATCCCAAAGAAGGGCAATGCCAAAGATTGTTCAAACTACCGCACCATTGCACTCATTTCACATGCTAGCAAGGTCATGCTCAAAATCCTACAAGCTCGGCTTCAGCAGTATGTGAATCGAGAACTACCAGATGTACAAGCTGGTTTCCGAAGAGGCAGAGGAACTAGAGATCAAATTGCCAACATTCGATGGATCATGGAGAAAGCCAGAGAGTTCCAGAAAAACATCTACCTCTGCTTCATTGACTATGCTAAAGCCTTTGATTGTGTGGATCACAACAAACTGTGGCAAGTTCTTGAAGAGATGGGAGTACCAGACCACCTTATCTGTCTTCTGAGAAACCTGTACGTGGGCCAGGAAGCAACAGTTAGAACTGGACATGGAACAACCGACTGGTTTCAAATTGGGAAAGGAGTACGACAAGGCTGTATCCTGTCACCCTGCTTATTTAACTTATATGCAGAGTACATCATGAGGAAGGCAGGGCTGGATGATTCACAAGCTGGAATCAAGATCGCTGGGAGAAATATCAACAACCTCAGATATGCAGACGACACCACTCTAATGGCAGAAAGTGAGGAAGACTTAAAGAACCTGCTGATGAGGGTGAAAGAGGAAAGTGCCAAAATTGGCTTGAAGCTCAACATTAAAAAAACTAAGATCATGGCCACCACTCCCATCACTTCCTGGCAAATAGAAGGGGAAGAAATGGAAGCAGTGACAGACTTTATCTTCCTGGGCTCCAAGATCACCGCAGATGGTGACTGCAGCCATGAAATTAAAAGACGTTTACTTCTTGGGAGGAAAGCTATGGCGAACTTAGACAACTTAATCAAAAGCCGAGACATCACCCTGCCAACAAAGGTTCGCATAGTCAAAGCTATGGTTTTCCCAGTAGCTATGTATGGCTGTGAGAGCTGGACCATAAGAAAGGCAGAGCGCCGAAGAATAGATGCTTTCGAATTATGGTGCTGGAGAAGACTCTTGAGAGTCCCCTGGACTGCAAAGAGGTCCAATCGGTCCATCCTACAGGAAGTCAAGCCTGATTGCTCCCTGGAAGGACAAATGCTGAAGCTGAAGCTCCAATACTTTGGCCACCTGATGAGAAGAGAGGACTCTTTAGAAAAGACCCTCATGCTGGGAAAGATTGAAGGCAAAAGGAGAAGGGGGCGGCAGAGGATGAGATGGTTAGATAGTGTCACCGAAGCGATGAACATGAAATTGGGTGAACTCCGGAAGCTAGTGGAGGACAGGGAGGCCTGGCGTGCTGTGGTCCATGGGGTCGCGAAGAGTCGGACACGACTTAGCGACTGAACAACAACAACAACAAATAGGTCCTTGCTTGGGGCCAGCAAAAAACCAGGAGCTGGCCCTATTTTTCTTCCACAGTGTTGCTCTTGGAATGGTTTCTGAAGAAGACACTTGAAAATGTACATCAGTATAAACACCAGGTAATTGTTCAGACAAGATTGATGAGCAGGAATTTACAGGAATCAGTAATCTATAGGGGTCTAATATTTCTGGAAATTCTGAAACATTTCTGAAAATTCTACATAGAGTTTCTGTTGTGAGAAAATGCTTTCTGGGTATGCTCCTCCACAGGTATGGAGGAAACCATGATGTCACAACCTGCTATTTCCAGTCTCAGGGAGACAATCCCAAAATTAGTGTAGATCTTCTGTTAAAGTCAAGCCCAAGTGCACATGAGCTACCTGATGAATGGATGGGTTGACCCAGGTCTGGAAATGATATTTGCACCTCCTTTGTGGAAGAAGTTAAGGCTAGCATGAAGATACGTTAGTCCCAACTTCTGGGTTCCTAACAGATTAATGGCCTGTAGTCAGTGATGTCATTCAGGGGAAACGGACCAGAACGGGCGTTCCGGATCCTAACGGGCTCTGTGGCTGGTTCCGGGTTCCCAACAAGTGCCAATCAAAAGTGAGTTCCTGTTCCTAAATCATTTGAATGACACCACTGCCTGTAGTGCATGGGACTGGGAATGAGAACGTAGTGCATGAAATAGACTGCAGAAGAAAACATTTGCTAGACATTCTCTTGGAAATATTTCAAACAGAATTCAGGGCACAATCCTAACCTGGAGTTAGGCTGGCCCAAGGGCCAAAGTAAAGCACGTTTGGACCTCTCTCAGAGTCAGGGAGGATGGTGTACATTTGTGTGCTAGCATCCCTGACTCCAAGAATGGTTCAAACATATTTTAAGGTGTCCCTTGTGCTGGTCCAACTTTTCTGGCCTAACTATGCCGGCCTAACTCCAGGTTAGGATTGTGCTCCCAGTGCTCAAGGAAACTGTAGAATGTGACTTGGCAGAGTGAAATGTGTCTTTGTGTTCTTCATTCCTGCAACTCCCTAGGAGGGTGTTTGTCCGGGCACTTTGTTTTTCACTCAGAAACAATGTTGCCTTAGGATTTGTCCGAATAACTTTTAAAATTTGGAACCATGAGAGTAGGTTTTCTTGGGGTCACACTACCCATTCGCTAGGCTTTATTCTAGCAACAGAAGTGAGCAACCATTCAAACATTCACACAAGTCTTGTTGCAAACAGAAAATTCCTTTATCCTTTAAAAAAAAGGACTAGGAGGTATTTGTGCAGAAGAAGGAGCAGGGACAATGTGAGCAAGTTATTTCAATTAAAAAGAAAGAATACTTGGAGGGGTACAAGAGAGGGGCTGGTTTTTCCTTTTAGTTTTGCTTTATCAGCATTTTCCTTGTAAAAAGGCAACCTGAACATTTATATGGAAAGTGGGGAAGTGCTCACCTTAAAAAGGAAATTCTCCAAAATTGCATAGGCATAGGAAGGGTACTAGGTTTTTATTCCTTGTCGTGTGTAGGTGCCACAGGCAGGGCCGACTCTAGGAGCAGCAGAGCCCAATGTGGGGCAATCCTGTGGGGCTTCCCAAGCCTCCCTGTGGGATGCCCCACTAACCAAGAAACGTGCTTGTGTTGCCATGCTTGGCACCTGGAAATAGTTGCTGGTGACATGGTGACGTCACCGCCTACTGCTTCCAAGAGGCCCATTTTGGGCAGTTCAGAGGGTGGAGCAGGTGGGAGGGCCCTGGTAAAGCTGCTCTTTTCGCCCCACTGACTTACAGCCCATAGAAATCCCGGGTGCAGCAGCAGCAGGCAATATGCTTGCTGCGCTCATGTGGGGCCCCCCAAAGTGCAGGGCCCAATGTGACGACATTCGTCACAATAGCTTAAGGCCGGCCCTGATCACAGGCATTGTTTAATAAACAGCAGTGTAGCTAGACCGGGGCCAGGGGAACCATTCCCCGCTTTGCAGTGGCTTTCTGCCATCTCCAATGGGGCATGACAGCTCCTACCTCTTGGCATGCAGTAGCATCCTCCCACCTGCCCTGGCTCCTGTACAGCTCCAACTGGAGCCATTTCCAGGACCGGTGCCGTGGATGCACGGAGGAGAGGTTGTCTGTGCAGACACAGGGTGACACAATGACACAGGAACATCGTTGCGACACCCAGTCCTTGGTTCCTGCCCTCCCAGCTCAGCCACTGCCAATAAGTGCTTGTGCCAGTCTTGCAATCTCTCAACACGTACCACCAACAGTTGTGCCAATAGCCCTTAGCAGGAGGAAAGAATCAGGTATTCAAGCAGTTATGATTTGAGGTTCTGGTGATGGTGATACAGGTTTTCTCATTGGTGGATACAGATGTCAGTACAAAGCCTTGGGACTACTATTGTCGTTTTATTATCTGTACAAACCTGTAACGGAAACTGATGTTCAGTCTGTGTGTGTGCTGATTGGTGTGCATGCTATAATGCTTCTGAAAGGAAGTCACTTAATAATATACTCTGATCTAGAACCTTCTCCTGTATTGCAGAGGATACATCTTTCTACAGCTGCCACATTTTCTGATAAGCTGTTCTTTCTGTCTTCTCTTTTGATTTAGACTTTTGGTGCTGCTGACTGGGAGTTCTTTCGCATCCGAGACAGAGTCTTCCTTGTGGTTGCCAACAGTCATAGCTACGACAGCAGAACTGTGGCCCCAAACAACTACTATGCCATCAATTCTTCCATCTATGAGCTTAACATCACTGCACAGATGTTTGTCAAGTTCCAGGACATTCTTACTTACAGGTGCCCCTTTTGTATATTGCTCAAAACTCCAGCGCTGTGTTATTCTGACAGAGAAAAGAATGTGTTTTTTCTTTCACACACACACACGCACAACACAGACACAGAATTAGAATGCATTCTTACAATTTGATAAAGAATCAAAATACATGAAGGAAAAACATTCTTTGTCAAAATAACTTTGTCAATCCTAACCTGGAGTTTGGCCAGCACAAGGGCCACTGTAAAGTGCATTTGGACCACTCTCAGAGTGCAATCCTAACCTAGGGTTAGGCCGGCCCAGTTAGGCCAGTAAAGTTTGGCAGGGTCTGGGGCCACTGTAAAAAGCGATTGGACCACTCTTGGAGTTAGGTAGGATGGTGCGTGACTGTGTGCTGCCCAATCTGACTCCAAGAGTGGTCCAAACATGATGTATGGTGTTCCTTGTGCCAGCCAAACTTTGATGACCTAACTGTGCCGGCCTAACTCCAGGTTAGGATTGCACCCTCAATGTGTGTATGTTTAGTTGTTCTTGCCAACAGAAATCCTTAGAAAGATGAGAGAGCTAACTTTTCTGAAATTACATTGATTTTGAAAACCAAGGATTTTCCATTCTAAATACTAAATGGGCCCTTGATGTACCAGCTGATGATTCTGGGATTGTTGCAATCTCTTCTTGTTTGTTGGTTTTTGCTACAGTGCTCTGGACTGGGAGTTCTTTTCTGTGGGAGAAGATAAATTTTTGGTGGTAGCAAATTCCTTCGATGGTGTGACCTTCTCTGTAAACAGTATTATTTACAGGTAAGATGTCAAGAGTTGAACACTCTTTTCTGTCATAGCTTGATTCATGTTTGGTACTTTTTATGATGAATGGAAACTAATCAGATCTTAGTTAATGACTTGCATGAATGAGTGAACAGCACATCTGTACAATTCATGGATGATACGAAAGTACAACACATTTGTCAAGGAACTTTCAAGACTAGGAAATCTTAAACATTGTTGAGAAGGTGGTAGCCAATTCAGGGAGAAAAATCTATGATGGAGAGCAATTTTCTTTCACCCTCTGCTCCTGCCATTGAATGCCATTGAGCTGGCAGAATATTAAGGGAATATAAGGGACTTGATCACTGAAAGGGAACCCTTAGAGCCAGTGGTCTTCAACCTTTTTCATGCCACGACCCCAGTAAGTAAGTAAGTAAGTAAGTAAGTAAGTAAGTAAGTAAGTAAGTAAGTAAGTAAGTAAGAGACTAGGGACACATCGCCAATCCACTCCCAGGACCCTATCCTTCCACCACTGCCCCCATTGATGCTCACAGCCTGTCCCATAATGCCTTCCCAGCATTGGTTACTGTAACCAAATGTTCATACGAGAGAGCAGAAAAAGTTACCATCAAGCCTGGAACTAGTGAAAGCTATTCAGCACAATTTCCAAGAACCTGAGTCAGACTGGGACACCATCGCCTGGCACCTGGAGGGGTACACCAGATGCCTCCCCCTTTATTTGGTGGTGCTCTTCAACCTTTTTCATTCCTGTAAGATGCTGTGAACCCACATCGGAGGCTTTGAAACCCCATTGGGATCCCAACCCCAAGGTTGAAGAACAGAGCACAGAAGGATTTTCTGCTCTTGAAACTTCCCTGACAAATGCCTTGTATCATCTGTGAATGTTCTAAGTGTGCAGTTAACTCTTCCAAGCTAATTAACTATGGGCTGCCTTGTACATGCATATTCATTCCGATAAATATAGCATCAAGTGAACACTTACACATGTTGGTGTGAATTTTTTTGTCATTTCATCGCAAACACAATGTTTTTGAATAGATTCTGTAGTCATTCATGTGTGAATAAACTAGTGATGCGAAATCAAGAGATGTATCTGCATGTGGAAACCAGCCCTAATATACAGTATTAAAAAACTACTAGACCCAGGAATGATCCCTATAGAATGCCACTACATAGTCCCTGTTGATTTCATTTTTGATGCAGTTTCCCAGCAATCCACATTGTTTGTTTCCCCATCTGTATTTTGGAAACTTTCCCAAAGGTATGTCCATACTGTAGGTTCTTTGAACTTGTGCTAAGAAACTTTCTTTCTGATGCTTTTCTGTGCTAGCAGGTTTTTTTCTGGATAAGAGAGAAAACAGTGTGGAGGTGTATGGAGAAGAGAAAGTCACATTTTGAGAAACACGCACAATAAGTGACTTTTTCTCTTTGCTTTAGATGGCAAGGCTATGAAGGTTTTGTAGCAGTTCACCATCTTCCGACCTTTGGCTGTAGGGACTGGGAAGCTTTCAACACTACAGCTGGCTCTTACCTCATGTACTCGAGTGCAAGAGAACCGCTCTGCAGGGTCCTGAAGCTGAAAACCTTTTGATCTGGAAAGAGGTGCTTTAGTTGGCTGCAAACTGAAGGCAAGCTTGGACACGTGAGGAACTACTCTGGCTACTCATCAGGGCTAGAATCAGAAACACGGTGCCTTGGCATCACTTCAGTGGAGACCAGAGATACCATAGGATAGATGCCCCTGGCCTCACTCAGCTAGACTCTCTCAGCTAGACTCAGCAGTGTGAGGTTGTGGAGACGAGGTTTTACTGTCCTGCCCCTTGGAGTAGGTTAGGAATATAAATTTGAGCAGCCCTACAATAACAAATGCAATAATCCGGGTGCACTCCTCTTCCTACCTACAAACTCTCTTGCAGCTTCCAGATCCCAAGGAGCTGCAGATATACTCCACACTTCTGGAAACAAAATGGGAAACTTTTTGCAACTGGAGCAGGACAGAGAATGCAGCAAAATGCCTTTGGCAAATTGTGGGCTACTGAACTGTAGAACAAATCTACATATTTTTATTGATTCCTCTCCTGTCCCAGTAGTGTGGATACCTCCCCCACCCTCTCCCAATTCCCAGATGCGATCCTTTATAGGAAATGCATGCACTATTTTGACTTATTCTAATCCATTTATTGGCAGCACACAGTCTGCTGTGAAGCCCTATGAAATTTCCCTGACAAAATCCCAAAAGAGCTGATGGAAGATTCCTCAGATTATGGGACGCTACAGCAGTGGTTCTCAAACATTTTGGACTAAGACCCACTTTTTAGAATGGCACTAGCGTTGGGACCAACCAGAAGTGATGTCATTAATTTGGACGTGATGCCATTGCCAGAAGTTACATTACAGATAGTGCAATCATTGTAACATATTAAAATGACATTCCTGAAATGTAAACTGGCGTTCTTGGACTGCAGGAATTGCACAACCATGAAACATCCCTGACAGAAAGCAAGATGAGGACAAAATATTATGTAAAAGTGCTGAATTAAAAGCAAAGTATAAAAAACCCTCATTGAAAATTTAGACGGTCAACACTAACAAAAGGAATATGGCAAGAGTAAGGTCTGCAGCTTCCAAGACGGCCGCCCCCCCCCCCCGCTTTCTGCGACCCACCTGACATCAGGTCGCAACCCATTGTTTGAGAAACACTGCTCTATAGCATGAGAATTCAGTGGGGCCACAAAATCCTAGCTGTTGCTTTCAAGAAATTTACCTCCCCCCCCCCCACACACACACGAAAAGAAAAGAAAAGATCAAACCAACTCAGAAAATTCTTTATGGCTCTGATTCTCAGGTTTCAAGGGATAGCACTTGATGCTCGCCAAACAGAAGTCTGGTTCTTTGGTGCACAGTGGCACAGTTCCACTAGAAATAATGAACACTGTGTACACACTTGAGGTGTCACACCAGCAGCTGCATAGCGTGAAAGTCTTCCCTCTACAAAGGGCTTATGATATCTGCTTGAGTCGTCCAGATTTGTACTTTTCCAGCTTTGCAGCATAACTACCAGGAGTAGAAAGTAATGGCCTTACATTGGGCCAACGGTTGAGAATTCTACACACTATTTTGTATTTGACATTGGGAAAATCATTAGAGTGGTAATCTCCATCCACTGTCATTGGTGCTCTCTCAGTTCTTGTTCCCTTGTTAGTCTGTGAGTAATGCCCATAGCTCCCTGAAATGTCTGTATAACCTCTACTTGTTATTGAAAGAGTTGCCATTACTGTCTATACATATGTTTCTGTTGTATAAATTGACATCATTGACAACTATATTTTTTACATGGAGGTGGAATTATTTTATTACAGTATTGGGAGAATATTTGCAGAATTCTAAGTGGTCCAACTGGGAGAATGATTAGCATCATCCCAGAGTTTTCCTGCAGGGCTTGTTTCTGGGTGACTTCAAGCACCATCTCACTGAAAAGAAATGGCCAAATGCAGTCCCAGTTATTATCATTTCCTTATATCCATTGTACTCAATTCATGAGTTTACCCAAATGTAAAAGAAGGTAATGCACAGATGAGATGAATGCAGAGCTACACCCTTGATTTTGGGGTCCCCCTGTGAAAATGGCCTCTGTGTTTGAATTCAAATTTTACTGAGGTTGGATCTTTGCAAAGGAGCATTTTTAAAAACACAAGCTGTGCTGATTTCCTGCAGCCGTGTGGGTTGGTTCTGATGGTTCAAACCTGCTTAGATGTTGCACATGTCTATTTATTCAAAGGTTTTGAAATGTCATGAAGACATTTCCCTCTGGTTTTGGAAACTGATAAATGGACACAGTACATTGAACAATTTCACAACCTGTTTCATTCTATTAATAATTAAGAGCCAACTTCTGTTTCCTTCTCAGAGCACAATCCTAGACTGGAGTTAGGCCAGCATAAACTAAGCCAGCAAAGTTTGGCCAGCACAAGGGCCATCATAAAGCGTTTTTGGACCACTCTTAGAGTCAGGGAGGATGGTGCACGTCTGTGTGCTGGCCTCTCTGACTCAGAGAGAGTCGTCCAAACATACGTTGGTGTCCCTTGTGCTAGCCAAACTTTGCTTAGCTTATGCTGGCCTAACTCAGTTTAGGATTGCGCTCTCAGTTTTTCCAGGTCTGCTCTTTTTTTGGACTCTGGAAACAGTTCACTAGAAACGCTTCTTGGAAAGCCAAATGTAATATGTTTTTGTTACCCTCCTTTGCACTGTGTTTGTACACAAGATGTCCCAGAGGAGAGGCCCAGCTGTTAAGAAAAACGGAGTAAAGGATTTTGCTTTCATGTCCATGTTTGGTAGGGATTTTTGAGTTGCATCATTTTTCACACTCTCTAAAGATAATTTATCAGATTGGGCTGCTGTTGTTTGGCACAGCTGAGCCTTAAAATGAATTGCCTGCTCTGCCACTAGTTTTATGTTGCCTAGCTGACAATATAGGGACCTGCTCTGTATTTGCAAGGACTACATTGGTTGATAAATCACCTATAAGGCAGCCCACACATATTCACTTGTTCCCATGACAAGCCACGTTGTCATGGTATTTTCTTCCCAGTATTCTTGGTAGTCCAATGCACAAAGAGATACCACAGCTCACCTTTTACAACATATTGGGCCCCAGCTACAACATGATGTGGGGCATCTATGTGCGAGTCTCCCAATCTTTTTATTTTTACCTTAAAGCAAGTTTACAGGGTGAGTGTCTGTGCATGTGTGTGCGCATGTGTGCATGCATGTTTGCATGCACACGAGAGATTTTGATTGAAGCAGTGGGGAGGGAAGAGCTGTTTCTGGGTGTAAATTGCCTCTTCCATGTCTGCTTTTAGTTAATACAGGTAACTGTATTTTTCTGCTGCAGCACCATTGTTCATTTATCCATTATTTTACAAAAAAAATTATTTGAGAAGCCTTGCATTTTGAAATATGATGCTGGCAGGAGAAGAGGTTGTATAACTAGTACTTACATTTGTTTTCTCGTAGTCGCTTTAAAAGCAGGAAAATTTAGCAACATGTACTGACAAAACTGGTGGTACGCATCAACTAGTGTCTCCGTGTATTATATAGCCAGGATGACCAACAGGCATCCCGTAGGCAGCATCATTGGTACCAACACATTTTTGTCTAGTCCCCACCATTGCACTATGGCAGACACAAATGCCTCAGCTAAAAATGTGCCTATGCTTTACCAACCACAGAAGCGGGAGGAGGCAGTGCAGGGGTACGTGCCAAAGTAAGACATAATAGGGTGTGCATGGCTCATAATAATACTCAGAAGAATAAAAATAGGGCTGGGTCGGCAGGGTGGGTGATAGTATTACTTGCCTAAAGGCAGATTCTCTGGGGCAGTGCAAGCGCTGGATAGTCTAATAAAAACGACATCTCTGTCACATGTGAAGTGGTCCAAGGAAAGAGCCTTTAAAAAGTGTGCCTTTGCCACACGGCACCATGAAAATGTAGAACATTGCTGGCAAAGCACACCAGTCACCAAATTCGATACAGCCCAGGGTGACTTAAAAATGAAGTAACTTCTTAGCTGGGCTATGATGCTGCATACGATCATCTTATATGAAAATAAGTCACTTGTTTTCATGAACTATATAATAAGTTAGATATTGAGATTTGGGGACCTGCCTGAAACAGAAACTCCTCCCAACAGCCCAGTCCTATGGAGGCTGGCCCCCACAGGCACAGTAGTAGCCAAACAGCTACCGTCGCTTCCTACAGGTGCTGTGGGAGCCACAGGAGGCACCTTGGGGGAAGCCGACATTTGTGTGCCCCCCCTCGGGAAAGGGTGCAGGCCCCCCAAGGGGCCTCCTCAAGTCTGAACTGACTATTTTGCCAGTGCAGATTTGAGGGCCTCCATGTTGGGTGGCATGGCCTGACATGGAGCTTGTGATCCGGCGGTAGAGGCCACCAATGGTCCTACTCCCACTCCACCCTTTACCCCTCCATGTTCTGCCCTGCCTGCCTGCTAAGACTGCACCGCAACAGTGGCGTTACATACCACCCACTGGCTCCATGTGGGCTCCTCTGGGCACTGGGGCCTGGCGCAGGTGGCAAGCCCTCACCACCTTATGGCACTTTCACAACACGGGCACCTGTGGTAAAGGGCTTACCCCCAGCACTATCAGGGATAGGATTGGGCCTAAGCCTATGGCCACTGAAGTTTCTCACTCCCTTTGGCTGCATTTTACCCCAGTAGTAAAATGAGTATGCCATGTGCTGATGCTTTGGAGCATCCAAATGAGAGGAGGGAGAAAGTTGGAGAAGCTGCCTATAGGCTTGGGTGGGAGAAAGCGACAGCAATACCTTGGCTTTTTGAAGACGGCTCCCCCACGCTCCCCCTAAGCCATTGGGGACCTGCGCATGCACACGCCCCTCTTGCTGCTCCCTAACTTTGGTATCAGAGAATCAAATGCAGGCATTATCTGGGGACTTCTACTGCCTGCCCCTCTTCAGCCTAGAGCCAAAGGGAGCGGGGATTGGATTTGGAAGACGAGACAGCCACAGCATCCTTCTCAACTGAAAGGGGGAAGGGCAATTAGAGCCTGCCCCAGGCCCCAGTTGATTTCAGACAGCATGGAGAACAGAGATGTGCCAGAACTGAAGGTAAGGAGATGAGGGGTGAGCTCTGGGTTGCCTTGCCCTCTTTTCCCACCGAGCTGCTTTCCTAAGCAAGGTGTGGATGAAGAGGCAGCATCAGGTTTTCCCCTACTTTCCTCCAGCAATGCAAAAAACTCTCCCACTGCCAGGTGTCTGAGGTGCGGTGGCGCAAATGCCGGAAGGTGGCCCATTTGGTGCTGCCTCAGATGACAGCCGAGCTTCAATCTGGCCTGCAGCTTAACAAAGATCACAGGTGTAAAGCTTAAAAAAAAAATGTGTGTGAAACGTGTCTGCTAAATATTGCTGTGGGTAGCTGTTGTTACCTTGGTAACACAAGCAGTGCAATGCAGAGCACAACGTTCTCTACAAAACTTGCTAATTTCTCTTTCTTGGGAAGGGTTTCCTACATTGATCGTCTGCTTGAAATAAGAGACAGGCTGTATTGCGGGTCTGGCTTCTTCCTCCCAGCCCATTGCAATCATTGCTGAAAAATATTCAGTTTGCGGATTTAAGTGCCACCTGATTTAAGTATCAATATGCATTTTTTGCCATCTTTATTATCATCTTTCCAAACAAATAAACCCAGGTTTTATCTATAGTGCTACACCTGCAATACCCCTGATCCAACAACTCTACTATAATATTCCATCCTTATGTAATGGACATAAGTAGCCTTACTGGCAGGGGAATAGTCTACCATATTTATCTGTAGAACTTTTGACAAAGCTGGTATACAAGTGCTCTTGTGCTGGGTTTGCACAATGGGAAAATTCCTGTCCTGTCAAGGGCATTTAAAAAAAAAAATCAAGTAAAAATGAAAATAATCATTCTGCTGCTTGAGTTTTTTTTTCCCCCAAGATAGCAATGGGCGAGTACTCCAGTACTGTGGCATTATGGCATGACCATCAATTTTTTGTTGTTGTTAACAGAACGATGCAGACATTTGTGTCACTTGTTATTCATGACGTTACAGGCACTGTCCATTAGGCGCCAGTGATACGCAATCATATTCTATGCAGCCGTCCCAACAGCACAATGTCTGTGCTAACTAGAGGAGGAATCAGGTTCTCCCCATAAGAAAGAGAAGCAATTACATAGTGTAAGATAAATCTCACATCCCTGTGACCAAAGTGGGAGACATCTGGATCCCATACAACAAATATTCTACTTACAAACAGATTGACTGGAAAAGGCCCTGTTACACTGCCCATTTCAGTATTTTCTTTGTTGATTTTGACAGAACACTGCCTAATTAGATTCTATGTAGACATACAACATCTCAACAATTACTGTTGAAATAGAGAAAAATGCAAAACAACAACACTGAGGAAGGGAAGGTTGTGATAATACCACACATGGGGGGATTCATCTGGCAATTGATACTTGGATTCTTTAAACCAGTGGTACTCAAAAATTTTAGACCGGGACCCACTTTTTAGTATAACACTCATGTCAGGACCCACCGAAAGTGATGTCATTAACCTGGAAGTGATGTTATGGCAGGAAGTGACATCATCAAGCAGGAAGTGCTGTCATTGTAACATCATAAAATGACACTCCTGAAATGCAAATTGGCATTCTTGGACTGCAGCAATTGTACAACCATGATACATCCCTCACAGAAAGCAAGAGGAGGACAAATTTGATGTAAAAGCACTGAACTAAAAACAAAATTTAAAAAACCCTCACTTGAAAATGCAAACTGTAAACACTCACAAAAGGAATATAAGAGTTTGCAGTTTCCAAGATGGCTGCTCCCAGCTTTCTGCGACCCACCTGCCATCAGGTCACACAACCCACTAAGTGGGTCCCAACCCACAGTTTGAATAACACTGCTTTAAACAGTTTTAGGAATGATTCAAAATTTTACTTCGTTAAGCATTCATTTCTTCATCAAATGACATTTATTAAAATTTGATTTTCAAACCCTGAATGGAGTTTGTTTTCATCAACTAGGGTTCCTCCTAGGGTGCAGGGCATTGTCAGTACCCTGTGCGCTTGCTTGTTTATACACAGAGTTTGTGTTTGACTTTTCTGTCTCAGCCAATTCGAGCCCCAGCAACATCCTAGGACCAGCTCTTGAGGAACAAATTGATGGCATTATGAGAAACAGATGGCTAGTCTCAGATCATGCTTCCTGCCTTCTTTCCTCCAGAGGGAACCTGTTCATGCTGCAGACATTGACTTTTTGGATGATCAACTGGGGCCAGCAGGGAAAACTATGAAAATTGATTAGTAATTTTTTCAGAGGAAAACGGAGTTTCAGAGGTGCAGGCTCCATTTGCAGCATAGGGGGAAGCTTATACCCTCTTAAGATTGGCAACACACATCCCATACTGTACGTATGACATTCTGTTACATTTCACTGGTCTGTCTGTGCATGCTTGCAAAATTTACAAAGTTAGAGGCAGGGCTTTGTGTGGTTCTAAGAACTCCTGAGAATGTTTTTCCAGCATCTCAAGATATCAAGCAAAGATTAGCCATGTGCAAACGTCCCACTGTGTCATGGGCATTGTTGTCAAGCTTCTAGTAGTTCCACTGTGAGGTTTTCAGATCTCTCCCCAGTGAACCTCTCATCTCCAGATGTAGTCCTGGAAAGCAGTTCTCTGTACAAAGTTCTCTAGTTTCTGCCGAGCTTCACTATCGATAATGTAAGCACAGAAGATTAGTCAACCTAAACTTCATTTGGACATTCTTCCAATGTTCGTAACAACAACGGTTTTACCCTTCAATTGAACTCTTAAAAAAAATTCTTAGAAAAGTTCTTGCAGAATGAGTACAAAATAAACATTCTAGATCACACCCAATATTCTCTTCTTTAGAAAACTGGATATCCAGTAGTCGGCTGCATATCTGGCTACAGGATAGTGCTGATGGTCTCTTTAGGAACCCGTGTGCTAGGCAGTGATTTCAGGTATTCCAAGTGCTTTTTTGTGTCTTCTTGGTTGTGCCGAACATAGTATACCACGTAACTAATGACCAAGGTAAACCAGCTGAACATGGTAACAAACATGGCAACATCGGTGGTTTTCTCGTGCATGTTACAAAAGTTGATCCCTGAATCAAGGACATGGAGCAGAGGTTTCCCAGCATATTCCTCCTGTGCAGATGTTTGGCAGGTGATCTCGTTGACTGACTCTGGGTCTAGATGCACTTCCTTCAAGACTTCCTGCAAAGTACATTCACAGTGCCAGGGATTGTTGGACAGGCGAATTATGGCATTCAGGTTAACCAAGGCTTCCTTTGGGATTCTCTGTATGAGGTTGCCGGAGAGATCAAGCAACCTCAGGCCATCAGGCACCCCTCTGAAGGCTGCAGAATCAATCTTCTCAATGGCATTTTTGGAGAGGTCTATCTCTTGTAAGTGGGCCAGGTGTCGGAAGGTGCTGTTGGGGACTGCAGTGATTTTGTTAGCGTCCAACTTCAAAAACATGGTGTCCTTGGGGATATCCTTTGGAATCTCTTCCAGGTTGCTAGAACTGCAAAGGACAGCTGTTGCTCCAGAGTAGTTGGTGCACTGACACTGCCTGGGGCAGGAAGTACAAGAATAGGAAAGGGCCCAAAAAAGGAGGCAGAAGAGAACTTGGGACCAGTACAGTGGTGCAGGCCTGGATGCCCTGGCTGCCAGAAACATGCTGGTCATCCAATCAGTAGCGTGTGGACCTGCATGGCTGCTCAGGTGAAGGAAGTTAGTCTTTCTCCCAATCCTCTGAATTGGGGATTTCCACACTTCCTTCAAGCAGGTGGGGCTTGGACTGCGATTGGCCCAGGTGCGGCCCAGCTATCCACTCGCTCTTTTCACCTTTCAGTGCACAGAAAGGGGGCACAGGCAACCCCTAGAGAGGGCAGATAATATGCAATTGTTTTTTAAAAACAACATGAATTCATCATGACAGGGAACAGAGCATCTTTACCAAAAAAAAATGTACTGTATATCCCACTTTTAGGAAAAACTGCAAAGAGGGAAGCGACAAAGTCCTTCAAACAGTACAGATGCCAAAATCATCCATGAAACAATCAAACGACAGAGAATGGTAGGAAAAAGTCAATGCAAAACAAGAAAATGAGTCAGCAAAAAACCAAGGAAGGATAGCAGAGAAAACATGGGTCACCCCCCCCCCAAAAGCAGCAGAAAAAACACACACAATCAGCCCCCACCATGTTTTGATGAGATAGCTAAATGTACTTAAGAGAGAGAATGAGACAGACCTCCCTAGGTAGTAATATAGACACTAGAACTGAAAAGATCCTGCTTTTTTCTCACCTCCGTTGGTAAGGGAACCTGGAGCAGGACCTCTGAAGCTGACTGGAGCATACAAGAGGTAACACATAGAAGAAACACATCCCTAAGGGGCTCAGAACCGAAGCTGTTTAGAGCTTTAAAGTTCAGTATACAGAGCTCAGGTTCTAGATACTATTACCTGCAAATGCATTCAACCAAATCTTGATGGTCTGTTCCTCTTTCCTTCTTTAAAAGAAATCCACTTTGTCAAATGCAGGTTCTCAAATGTATGCTTGTCAAGATGACATGAGTGTGGCAGTGGCATTTGCTGGAGAAGAGCGGCAAGTAAGAGGGGGAAGTTTTTAACCTTGGTGGTGCTGCAAATTCTTCTCTGGAAAACTCTTGCCCCAAAAGTGGCCCCTCAGCAAGCCATATTTCCAAGTTTTAGAATCCAGCTGGAGGGAGGTATTTCAAAATAAATACTGGAGGGGAATCCAGCAGAAGAGAGTCGGGGAGGGGGGATGAATGTGATGAGGAAAAGCCTGGTTTTTTTCCTTATAATATGTATTTTTGCCCTTAGAGTGCAGCCTCACCCATCCCAGATCCCAATGCATGTTTATGAAAGGAGGTCAACATTTGGAGCTTCACAGGAGGAAAATCAGCTTAGGGGAGGGGAAATCTGAAGTGGAGAAACAATGGGCAAGGAATCTCTCCTTCTTTTGCTTCTTGATCTAAACTAGGGGTCTGTTTTCAGTATGAGGGCCACCTTGTACATTTTACAGATTCTTTTAGGCTGAAAATTTTATAAATGAATGAAATTTAAATGAATGAATAAGTTTTACCTGGATCTTTTTTGTAATCTGCAAGATATGATTCAGAATGAAAGAGAAACTTGACATTTACTATGAAACAATGCTGTGTTTAAACTGGGAAATTATAATTAGTAAAAATGTCAAATATTTTAAGTTGCTGCAGGCCGGATAAAATCTTGTGGCAGGCTGGATGTGACTCCTGGGCTGTAGTTTGGAGAGGACTGCACTAAACTACTCCTCCAGAAGTTTTCTCAACAACACAATAGGCTTGCAGAAGTGTATTAAAAGCATTTGTATCCAACAGCTGTCAGGGCTTCAGGTGGACGTGATTCTGTTCTATGCATTTGAATCCATGCAGACGATACCACTTACCTCACATAGTGGTTGAGTAAAGGGACTCAGTAAAATGTCTGAGGCAGGAGGTGTGGTCTGTTACCTTGCCTGAAAAAGCTAAACAAGATCAGTCCTTGACCAGAAGCCTCTGGTTAGAGACAAAGGAATATGGAGGAGTCAGGTGGCAAGGAATGGATGGATAACATCCTGAGAATCGGCCCGAGGCGTGTTTTGCAGCAGCTTGTTGAACCTTGGAAAGTGCAAGAGCTGTGCAGCCAGGATGATGACTGCACCGTGAAGAGTAATGCCTGGAGAAATTGAGGGTTTCTTGAGTTTTTCTCATAGAATAAGGCTTGTAACACTTGTAATGTTTTGAGCAAGCATGGCACTAGAGCCAAACCCAGAGACAAATGCAGCTGGGACCACGGTATCACTGAGGTTTAGTTCTGGGACTCCCCGCTGATACCAAAAATTGTTTTAAATTACAGCCGTTAAAACAAAACACCAGTCAGTTAAAACCAGTGATATCATTCAGGGGGAACGGACCAGAACGGGCGTTCCGGATCCTAACGGGCTCCGTGGCTGGTTCCGGGTTCCCGACAAGTGCCAATCAAAAGTGAGTTCCTGTTCCTAAATCATTTGAATGACACCACTGGTTAAAACTGCTATTTTGCAGTGTGCTCCCAAGAAAAGCAACCCCCTCCCTTAGCCCTGGCTACCTGAAGAATGGAATGTGAAAGGGTTTAAATCACTTCCACATTCCATTGTTCAGCAAGTCAGGGTGCAAAATGGCAGTTCTAATAGTCTGACTCCCTGACTGACTTCCTAGAAAAGCAGTTTTTAGAATGAGGATCATAAAGAGAAATTCTTATCTGCAGTGGCCAGCAATGTCAAGTCTAATCCATGGATCAAAAATCAGTATATAAAACGGTTGGACCTGTGCTTGGCCAGTTGCCTGGAATGGACAAAAGAGGGCTTCGAAATGTTAATGGTCCAAGGAAGTCCTCCATCAGAGCACTTCCTCCCTCTCTGAGAGCACAATCCTATGCTTGTCTTCTCAAAAGAAAGTCCCATTGTCTTCAATAGGGCTTACCCTCAGGAATGTGTGCATAGGATTTAGTCGAGAGGGTTAATGCCTCCGTTTCCCTGAAGATAAGAGCTGAAGATCTGAAGGTCGCCAGTTTGGGACAATCGGAAGTCTCTGCGAGCGGCAGACCTCGTTAATTGCGGCTGATTAACAGCTGAGCTTTGGCTGCCTTGTGTGAGGGGGAGTTATGCCAAAGTTCAGCTGCTTCTCTGGTGGGAGCAGGGAAGCCGTTTATCAGCCAGCAAGAAGACAAACGAGTGGCCAGAAAGAAGGACTAAATCCAGAAAGATCCATCTGTATGTGTGTAATTCTTGAAAGATAGAACATTTCTGTAAAAATTGTAAAAACCTTCGGGTTTCTGAATAAAGTCTGCCTATGTAAACCGCCTTGAGTTACAGTCACTAGAGAAATCGGGTGACCTAAGAAAGGCGGTATATAAATCCAAGTATTATTATTATTATTATTATTATTATTATTATTATTATTAGGATTGAAGCTGGAGTCAGTGAGGAAGAAGAAAGAGGGGGAAGCAGGAAGACAAAGGAACTGGCAGATCTTTGAAAAGGCAGAAAGAGGGTTAGGATTTGGCTGGGGAACAGACTAGAATGGAAGCCAAGAGGAAGAGTTAGCCAACACAGAAAATTCAGGCAGCCAGGCTGCCTGCTGCCCACTCTATCCAACCCTCGAACCTACATACAGTTTATGCCAATAAAGCAAATGTTACAAAGGACACCACAAGCCTTCAGTGGGGTTTCCTCCCAAGGAAGCTCAAATCAGGATTGCGCTGCAGCTCCTGGAACTTATCATGGCTGGCAGAAGTGGGGCACAAGCATGCAACCATACTTTGCCCATCAGTGGTGCTGTACAAAAGACTGATGCTCTTGCTCTTTTTAATGTATATGTCAGTTATTCTTACCATAAAACTCACAGGGCACACTATACTGAATTTCAGACATAGCTTGGGTTTGCACGCAGCCTGTTTGATTATCTTGGCTAACTCCTTAGGAACTGCAATTTGATGAAGACTCTGTGGGGGGGGGGCACACGGAAGACATCAAGGGGGGCACAATCTTTGCCCCACTCAAAGAACTACAAATCCCACAGTTCCCTGGGGCTGGGGGCTAACTCTCAAGCCTGTGGTATAGTACAGATATGCTCTGATCTGTGAGCAGGTGAGGTCAGCAATTTCGTAGCTGGGTGTTGCCCAGAGAGGCACTCCGGCTAATGCAGCTCACCCTAGTCTGGCCATTGCGCCTGAAGAAACCTCATCGGGGGCCCCTCTCTGTCCCCGGGAGAATCCCTCTTCCCCCGTCACAAGTATTGCTCAGGAGTCCCCAGCCATGTGTCGAGGAGGACATTCTGGCAGGCTCAGCACCAGGCTGGGAGAAGTGGCGGCTGCAGCCTTCCACACCGCTATCCCAGGGAGGTGAGCCATCCATCAAGCCAGCCATCCAGCCCCCTCCTGTGCCTCCGGGGTGCCGCATCTGTGATCCATCAGGCTGCAGCGCCTGCCTGGATTCTCTTCGCGGACTTCCCTCCGCGATGGCAGCAGCCCCGGTTTCCGAAATCTGGACCCGCAAGGCTGCGGGGCCTCGGGGCGGGCGTCTCTCGCTTGCGCTGGTGGTCCCAGGGATTCCCTGCTGCGCGTCGAGGAACTCTCGTGCAACGCATCAGCCTCCCCGTCCCCCCGACGGAGGCGCCTTACCTGAGCCGAGGTCGACCGAGTCCCACTGGCAGGGCTGCCCCAAGTTTCTTCCGCGCCCAGGCACGACGGTGGGAGGGCTCCCCGCCTGCCACACCCTGCCGGGGGGGGGG
>JAJKFI010000002.1:30199477-30227285 GCA_029204185.1 Lerista edwardsae
TTTTTTTTAATGCACACGTGCAGCTTTTAAACACACTTGTACACTGGCAGGAGCCAGTGATTTGTGTCACTCCACAGACCGTCAGGTTGAAATGATGGTTTGGCCAGCGTTGCTCACAGACCGTAACCTGGACTTGCATTCCTAAAAAGCAGCAGCGAAGGCCACTGCGGGAAAAACAGAACAGAATGCAAGGATTTGCAGCACACCCACCCGACGTCCCTGAAGCAGACGCTCGTGATGATGCCCCTATATGGCCAGGCACATAAAGAGCGCAGAAATAGTCTCGCTGCAGCCTCACCCGGTCCAGCATTCTGCTTCCGTTTCTCACGGTGGTCAACCAGAGGCCTCTGAGGGGCCAACAAGCAGAGCATGAAGGCAGTGGCAACCTCCTCCTATGGGTCCCCCCAGCATATGTTATTCAAAGGTATACTGTCTCTAAACATGGAGGTTCTACGTTCACAGCCATCGAGATTAACACCTGCAAGTGGCCTCTCCACGAATTTGTCTAATTCCCTTTGAAAGCCAGCTAGCCTTACCACCCTTTCCAGTAAAAGCAAATTCTATGAATTCTGCACTGTGTGTTTGCAGATGCATCTTCCGTTCGACCATTGTGGGCAGGGCTCTAACCAGCCTGTGGGGTAGGGGAGAAAGTAGTTCAGCAGTGGGGAAAGGAAAATGACCCTTTCTCCCTTTTCCATTGCCCTGATTGAGGCCTTCCCTCAGATACTTTGTGGAAGGTACATAGGGCATGTATAGTGTGGGTGAATTGGGAGTGGGGCTGGCAGATGACCCCAAGCCCGAGCATTTTATAACTACTGTATGTAGAAGGGTGGGAAGAGTGGTAGGAAGACATACCTATGTAGTACAGTCTTCTCAACCTCACAGCAGATTTCCACCTAACCCTAATTTCTCCTCCAGGATACTTGCTGTAATGTAACCCAAGGACAGTCAATTCTCCTTCCCCTCCCCAGAAAATGAGAGCTGTCTGTAGAAACATTGGAGGCATGTTGTACTGGGCAACAGCAGCAGAATCTCTTACTCCACCCAACAACAAGAGTCAGCAGGAATGACTAAGATGGGAGATTCCTTCCACATTCCTTGTACTTTAGTTTTTAATTCTCTGTACTCTCTTGGGTAAGACCTTAGAAGACCTGGAAACTGACAGTTATCCTGGTGCTTTTTAAAACAAAAACCTTAAAATTTGTACTAAATTTGTATACTCAGAATCAAAGAATGTTTGAGGTGGATGGAACCTTGGGAGGAATGCTGATTACTATACAGACCAACCATTCCATTGTTTAATTGATCCTGGTTAATAGCCCAGAATAGTCAGCTGATGGTTATGACTGGAACTCTGAGTAGGATACTCTTCAGACTTTGTGGAAGGTTAACCCCACCCCGCCCTTCAAAGAAAACCAGACAGCAGCATCCCTAAAGTTGCTTTGCAATCATGCAGTAATAAGATGGCTGGCAAAGTCTGCAAAGGAAGGGCTCCTGACACTGTTGGAAGAGGTAGCTCAGCCCATAAGGGGAGCAATTTCTAGCAAATCCAGATGTGTTGTCACAGAAAGCATGCTTAGTAGCAAGCGACAGAAGTAAACTAAAGAAGGCTGCCATTTGTCTTTTTTTCTGGGCATTGAAACACAAATGACATATTTATCAAGAAAAATGTGATGCTAATAGCAATAGACCAAAAATAACATTGAGTGACTCTCACAGGTCAGCTGGTGGTAGTGTGGAGGACTGAATGAAGGATACCAAGGACCAAAATTGTGAACAACAGTGATGCCATTCTCCTTACGCCTTCCATGTGTTCCAATAGGCAGGGCTTATGCAAATTAGCTTTGGAACCTTCACTCTGGACAGGTGGACCAGCAACTGCCCCTTTCCAGTTCTGGTCCTGACTAGCTCCAAAGCTGTTGGAGGGCAATGAAGCTCATTTGAAGGTAGTCTCTTGCTAACCAGGTTAGTGCCAGAAGCAAGTTGCTGTTTTGTTTTGCAAGTCACTTGTGGCTGTCAGAAATGGCCATGCAGTCTTCCCGGATGGCAAACCTGAGCCTGGAATCTATCAGTGGAGGACTGTGATCAGAGTTGCAATAAACAGGTCAATTCAGGGACTATTATATGTATCTGTAGCAGGATCAAGTCAGAGATCAGGTTCTCTAATTGTGGCTCAAGCAGACGTTAGAATGTAATAGACAAAATGCTCAGTGTCTGAGTTGGATTTTTAAAGTGGGGCTATTCTAAGCACCACAACCTGGTGCAATAAAAGTTAATTTCAGGTGGTATAGACTTACCTGTAAACAGTAATGAGTGTGGATTTTTCTGCTAAATAAGCCGTGCTTGCCCCTGCATTTTCTCTTCATACATAGTGCAGAGTATAATATGGATTCATTTATTTTTAAAGCATTTTTGTTCAATTGTCTCATCAAATGTTTGTTGGAGGGTGTCATTATTTTAAAGCTTTTGAACACTTGAAGGAAAAAAAAACTTTTTAGTTTGGGAAATAATGGTTTCAGTGTGAAAGTAGGCTTTGTAACTGACATAGCCGACCAGTGAAATAACTGTGAACATCCAGCTTCCCAGATTACACTAAATGTACACCTAGAGCAGGATCACCAGTAATGTTATGTAGATCTGTACACATCCTTGCTGTGCATTCCTCATTCCCTGGGACTGGTACATCAACATGACTCTTAAAACTAGGTCTGCAGAGTCTGTATTTTTCATGAATCTTCCTAGATTGTCTCAGGCTTCTGATGTTTTGGCACAAAATGAAGATTAGACATAGGACTTGGCAATCAAACTGCTTTGCTAATGATCAAAAGAATTAAACCTTCAAAGAAAATCTGGCTGCAGCAATACTAATAATGCACAGCATTGCTACATCATTTTTCTTTCTATAAATAACAGCCGCAGCATTAATGGAATCCCTGGCACTGATACACCAAACCTAAGGAAGCAGAGCCTTTTTATCGAGGAGCAGCAAACCAGTGTGGGGCACATGTTCAGACTACATTAGCACCATTGGACTAAAACTAGAAAGGCCCAAGTATTAAAAGGAGCATCAGAAATAAGAAGTCTTGGGAGAATCACTGTCAAGAGATAAATTCAGAAGCTCAAACATTTCAGTGATGGAATTTTTAGGCAAACATAATAAGCAGACACAAGCAATTTAATAAACAAATGAATTCCACACACATTGAATTAGTGCCACCCTACACAAAGGTTTAGCACCAGCTGCAGTTATGAAAGTGCGAATGAAATAGTGTTCTGTCTAAAGGTCAGCCTTTCTGTGTGAATGTAAAACAGATGCTGGCATCATCTAGGGCAGAAGTACACTATTGTGTGATTCACTATTATCACACTTCCGTGATTCTACCCCTTTATCTTGGGTGGTTTCAGGTGGCCAGGGAAGGGGCTGCTTAATCATTTTCCCTTTTTCCACTCCAAATTGTAGTCTTCCTCCCCATCCCACAGCTGCTGTTCTCCCTGGATACTTAAGGAAAACCTTTTACCTCTTGGGAAGAAAAGCAGCTGATTAGAGGGAATTCAAATTAGTTTGAAGAGGATTTCCATAGGTTTCCCAGGCCTGCAATTTTTCCATTTAAACAACCGATTCTTACTGTACTTGGGCTTTATGAATCAATTGAGATGGAAAACATTAGCAAGCATAGACCAAGTTCAGCAGGACTGATCATTTCAATGGGCGTAAGTGCATTTAACACTATTGGATCTTGGTCTTTGTTTCACTGCAGAATGATTGCTTCACAATTTCTAGTTAGCATCAATGGTGGGCTAGGCACATTCAGAAATAACGTTGCCTTCTCCCACTTAGTTTTTGTTGCACTAGGACTGCTTTTCATATTGCTTAGCAACTCCCATTGCCATCTTAAATGTAGTTGCAATGTCTTGTAAATATTTGTATTTATAAAGGTTTTATAGACATACCCATCTGCTGCCTCAGTGTAGTTTTGTTTATGATGTGATCTATTTATTTTACAGGAGCACATAGGTTGTTTCTCTCCATTGAAATAAATGGAGTCACACACCAGCAAATTTTCACATGTGTATATAGAACTCCTATATGCAATCATCAGGAGCTGACCTGCACAAACATATGAAAATTGGCTCCTTCTGCTGAAACAATTGAGGGCCCAATCCTATCCAATTTTGATGCAGCCGTACCACTATAATATCAGAAGGTTATCTCCATAATGTAGTCCTTGAAACAGAATGCTGCAGTAGAGGGACTGGTGTCAAATTGAGAAAGGTAAATTTGCATATTCTTACAGATGATTGTGAGACATGAGAACATGAAAGAGGTGGCTTTATTTGGTTTGAGTCTTTTTGCTCAGCTTGTGTACCAAGACTCAACATATTCGCAGCCAAGTGGTTACATGATTAATAGACTGTGCAATCCTATGCATGTCTATGCAGAAGTCCCATTCTATTCAATGGGGCTCACTCTCAGGAAAGCATGACTAGGAGTGCAGCCTGAATCACATGGGGCAAAATGAGTACGGAGATGTAAACCCACATGGAAGGAACTGGACTTCATTCCCTTCATCACACTATGATGTTGTGATCACATCATAGTGTGATCACAACATTATGATGTTAGTGGCATCATAACCACCAACGTGATAGAAGTCCGTAAAACAAGAAGCTCAGACTGCCTCGGTTGAAAAGAGCCGAGAGACTCTGGTACACCATTGCACTGATCATGTACGGTCTAATTCAACAGAGTGGTTGAATCCTTTCTGCACTGATAAGTTTCCAACACAGCAGAGAATCAAGAGAGGCTTTGGTTCATGCCTTGTGAAAACCAGCTATATGTAGGAAGCTCCAGACACGTACTGGTCAGAACTGCATCAAACCAGGCAAGGTAAGTCAGTGGAACAGCCTGATTCTGTCCGTCTCCTAGCTCTGCTTTGGCAATCTCTAAAGGCAGCCTTAGAAATCTTCTTGATATTCTCAAAGTCAGCATGCTAACAGCTGTCACATAGTAACTTTAAACTTGTGCGTTCATCTGCACATTCATTAACTGCCCTGGATCCTCTGAGAAATATCTTGGCCGTTGAATCTTTTGAAAAGTAGGTCTGATTGACATAGCATGCAATTTGAAGGCCATGAAGTTGGCCTCTCATCATTAGATCAATGAATGAAGATCCCAACCAGCACCAGGCCCCACTGCACCAAATGCTTGATGAATAGCACCAACTCTAGTCCCAGTTACTTATTCGCAGTCCACAAGGTAGCCTATGGGAACAGAACCTAGTGCTCCAAATAGTGCAATGAAGGAATGCCCTGCCCTTTCTCTCTGCTAGTAAAAACTTCAACATTGACATGAATCATCGGGATCTGTAATAGCTCACTTGTGACTCAAAAATCCAGTGTGACACTTCTGAGCCTCAATCTGTGCACAGGAAAATTACACCAAGGAAACAGCCAGAGGGAAAGGGATTGGTCAGGCTTGTTGCATTTAGAAAGAGTTGAAGAGGAAATGGGAAAGGGACTCTTGGTACTGCTGCATAATTAGGAGTATCCCCCCAAGAGGTCCGATGCTTTTTGCAGAAGATCCTTGTGGTTCACGTAAAGGGGAATTCTCTTGTCCACAACCTGCCATCGGACAATCACCTCAAGGTCACAGCCCTGGAGAAACTGGAGAAACAAATCCCAAACAGCACCAGTGGTTAGTCCCATCTTCTCCCATCCTCCCCCTTCACTGCTGAGATGCGTCACAAGCAAGCAGACAGTTCTAGTGATTACGGGTAGATTCTCTTAGAATCTTTGGTGCACCTATGAACCAAGGACAGATGGGTACATGAAAGCCCCTGTTGCAAGTGGCTAAATTTCTGGGCCTTGCTTATTTTCTTCCTTCTGAAAGCTACTCTTAGTATGGTGTTCTGCCTCCAATTATACCTCAGATTGCTGAATGTTCCTGTCTACTGCACTATCAGGAGCTGCCATGCAGGAATGTGTATCTACACACATGCACATAGGCACACAGTCACACCCCACCTCTAGTGTCTGTCCATTCCTATCTTCTCAGGGTTTTCCTGGCCAGATATACTAAAGATGTTCTTAGATTCCCCCTCACATTCTTTCTCCCTGGCTTGACATCATGCCCATCCTCTCTGGGTGGATTCCAGGGGCTACCCTTTCTTCTGCTTGCACTACAAGGTCCTGCCTTGGATTCTACAAAAATGTTGGCATTCACCTAGCACTTTTATTACAGACCCTGGAATCGTGGTGAACCCTCTTTATAAAGTGTGCCATTATGTCCGTTACCGAATTCAAACGCTTCATCTCCACATCGTTCTGGTCTTCGAAGTGCACACTGATGGCCACTGTCTCTAACCAGGCATTATCTGTGTTTCTGGGATCATCCACATAGCCTTTGTATACCTACAAAAAAGAGTGGAAGATGGGGAGATGGAAAGGTAGAAGATGGTAAAGACAATGTCTTCCAACAGTAGGTTTGAGAATGATGACAACTCACTAGGATTCTAAAGGTCAGTTCTCTCAAGCTGATGAGTAGCAATAAATATCAGAGTATTAGCTTAACCCAGTTGTGAAGGGACCTGGTGGATTGGCTCCTTTCCTGCAGAACGAGTAAAATGCTGGCAGGGGTCAGATGTGGGAGGTTTGGGATGGGGGTGGATTTCAGTGGCAGGATCTGTCTGCCAGGATCCTATCCCCATTTTTCCCCATCCTGCCCTACCCCCTTTCTCTCCTTTACTTATACCAGCAAAGAAGCTGGCATGGGTCCAAGGAGATCTATTGGCAACTTGGCGGACTATTGGGAAGAAAGTGCAGGAGATGGTGGAGGATAGGATTGGACTGCAAGCCCCTGCCTTGAGCTCAGATTACAGAATTTGTAGCAAGCCAAGATACAATAATGGCTATTATATGACCAAACTATTCTGCAAAGGACCATGGATCATGCACAGTACAACTGGTCAGAATTGCTTCTGACAGAAATTGCCTCAGAAAGAGGATGAATGAGACATATAAGTCTCAGTGGGCAGTAAGAGGCCAGTGTCTGTAATTTCCTGGCTAGCACTGAAGCAGTTCTTAGACCATACAGTGCTGTGTAGCATCTAAGCTACTGATGACCTGTTTGGAATCCCCCAAACCTGCTGCTTAATTTTATAAATGCTATTGTTTACTTATTTAATGTATTTTTATATATACACTACTGACTCAAGGCTAAGCCATGTGCCCATTAAGTGTGCAATAGCTCTTCACTCCACCATGCATTGTCAGTGTGATCCTCCTGCTTAGTCCCAGTCAATGCCCAAAGTACCTCGGTACCCTGATTCAGCAGTTTTTGAAACTGTGGCCAAAACTCCCGTCTCAGGATCCGCTTCAGCTTCTCTGGCAATGGTTCTCCAGGCAATAGAGTTCCCTGGATTGAATGAAAATATTACTCAAGGTAACAAACAGTTGTGGACTCTCTGGTTTCCAATCAGCAAACATTTCTTGAAGATGCAGGAATTTATAGCCTAATGCAACCGTCTCCAATCTGCAGACCACTGTGTACAGCACTGTGTACAGGTGTAGGCTTCCCTGTTGTGAGTAGCGCAGATCATTCAGTCACACTGCCGCTGCTAATGCCACTCGTGCTACCCAAAGAGGCACTCTGGGCAGTTGAGTCTACCATCACTCGCCTCAGCAGACCGTTGAGTCGGATTTCCAGGTAGACACGACTGCCCAGAGTATCTCTCTGGGCAGCGTGAGTGACATTAGCAGTGGCAGCTTGATGGAATGGTCAACAGGAAAGGCGTTCCCTATATAATGGATCCAGCCACAGGCCAAAGTTTGGAAGACCCTAACCCTAATGTTATGGCTGCCATCTTGGTAAGTGCTACAGACAATCTTGGGATCTCAAACAAGAATTAGAACCTTTAGCTATAGCAGTTAAGAACCAACCTGTTTCTTGGGGACAAATAATGTTCCAAGATTTGGGCTCAAATTAGCACATTGGACTAGTGAATAAAAGATATACAACACATCCAGGGATCTCACCAGAAGAGGATCAAGGGTTGTAACTCTTCATTTTGCAAGTCTTTTGGAGGTGACCAGATTTGTTTCTTTCCATAGCAGATCCTCATGAATGTTTTGATGACACATCTCATTTATCACTCCCACTTCATTAAGCCATCTGCACACATCTCTTAATTTTTTTTTTCAAATCCAAGTTGGATGGACTATTCCATAACCACTTACCCCAGGCAAAGCCCAATTCTCTGACATGGGAAATTTGACAACTAAGACTTCCAGCATTTTCTTTACATTTTTCCTGCAAATAGAGCCATCCACATTCCTTCTCCAACTACAACAACAGAGAGAAATAGATTACAACCAATTGCACTATAGCACTGAGGGCACATGTTGGAGTAATCTTGCTGAAGTTAAGCAGGTCTGGGTTTGGTCATTGGTTGGATGGGAGACAATCCATGAACCCTATATATGCCACACTGAGGGCTGTGAGGAAGGAAAGTTGAGATGTAATAAATGTAATTACATCAATAAAAAAGACAGGGAGTGGCCTCTGCACAGTAGGTGTGGAATCACTGCGGTGGACTTTACTGGTTAGTGTTATGTGTTCTCAAACATTCCTTCTTTGACGTTTATGTAATTCCAGATTGCATGACGAAAATTCTGCTTTCTGAAAATAGTTGTCAAAGCAAGGAAGCTACATGCAGCCCATGTGGCCTGCATTGGCTGAGTTTTCCTTTTCTGCTGTTGTCATGGATACAACCCATCAGCTGCCAGGGTGTTGGCACTGCAGCCATCAGCTAAGGCTAAAAAGTGCTGTGAAAACAGGCAGGATTATTCCAACCTCAGGAAAGGAATAAATCTGACAAATTCATCTTGCTTCTCTCAAAATGAGCCAAATGAAATTGCTCTCACATAGCTGCATGACCTAAGGAATTAAAAAGGCATTTTTTCATGAAAATAAATGTAGAAATCATTTTAACATTCTATTTTCAGCTTCTTTAATGGCTTCTCTGCCTTCCGCGCAGAGTGTACCAGTTACTTTAATAGGATGAGGAGAATGCTGTGTTAGAACCAAGGGCAGCATGGGCTACTGGAGTTACAGAGAGCGATGCAACATTCTGTGGGCAGGAGTGTTCTATGACGTAGTTACCAACCTGTCAATCATCTGTGACAGTTTACCTGACCTTATCTGTACTTCTAGAGAGATGGATGTGCATAGTTGGGTTCTCTCAGCAGTTAGTTCTTTCTAGTATTCTCAAACCAAGAGTAATTAGCAAAATAGGTTATGTTTTATGTTTTCAAAGCTGTTAGAACCCCTGGTCCTAAACCAGATGCTTTACAAATTAGTATTTATTATCAGTATTTGTTTGTGCTTTAACCTCAGGCTCAGTTTTTATTCCTTATGCATAAGGCATTCCTTATGCCTTAGTTACAAGTTACCTGTTTCACTGTGCTCTACCAACCCACTCAGTCTACTTACCGTGTCACAACAGGATGAAGAGCATGATTTGGTCCAAAGAACCGAAGGATCCCTTGACCTCTCAAGCCTGTCCTTCCCATAGGATTCCTGTAAGAAAAAAAGAGGCTTCATGGTGATGCTTTATGCTAGAGCTACAGCTGTGTTTTAGTTTCTGGGCACTCATCTCATTTTTTTAAACAAAACTATATTAAATAAGGAAGCTTAATTGTATGTCAAGGACAGGTAATGATCAAGGATTTATTCTGAAGTTTAAACCGAACATAAAATGAGAGGACTGTGAATACATGCAATGTATCTTTCTTTTACCACATCAACCACAGGCGCACGTGCATGCGGGCATGCACACACACACACACCTCTTATGGGCCAGGTTTATGGGACTGAAGGTGTGATGCCAAGTTCATGGTACAACAAACTGGTAAATCTCAGAAAGTACCATTGCACCTTTTTGTCTTTTCTCTGACCAACACACCCCTTTAGTGATTGAAGGAGCTGTCTTAAGTGTTAAAATAGACAGGAGTGGGTGGAATACCAACCGACAGCAGCGTTACAAGGTCTTAGACAAAGGTCTTTCTCAGTCCTACTACAATTTAGACCTTAAAATGGAGACATCAGAGACTGAACCCAGTGTAAAACAAAACATGAACTTCAGTTAGTGAAGCCACATGCCCAGGAACAAAATCCATTGGGTAGTCATTGTCTCTTAGGGCACAATCCTAAATAACACCGGACTGGCGAAGCTGACAGGCCAGCGCCATATCCAACGCTGTTTAGGAGAGGCTGGAGCCTCCCCACGGCAAGGGAGCGTGCGCTCTCTTACCATAGGGGAGGCTCCAGCCTCCCCTATGCGCTCCTTGGATCTGCGCCCGCTAAAGAGCGGACGCAGACCCGAGGAGACTGCGCGGCCCAAATCGGGGCTTCGCGACCAGGCTTAGGATGTGGCCCGGCTTTGGTCAGCGCAAGGGAGGCTCTCTGTCGGCGCTATGAAGCCGACGCTACGAGTAGCGTTAGCTTCAGAGCTTTAGTGCCGACATGGGGGTGCTGCTTGGCGCCCCCACGTCAGTGCTAAGAACATGACTACGTGACTTATAGGATTGCGCTGCCAGTCTTAACTATCATGTAGGGTTGTTGTGATGATAAATATGGGGAAATAGGCTGTCTTTGAGCCCCTTGGAGGAACTGCAAGATGTAACTGTGATAAATAGCAGGTAAAATGAGTGTGCCAACCAGCAGGGCAACACCAGCAAATTGTGCGTGAGCATAAATTGGTTGTGGGACATCAAAAGCACCATAAAACAAATGGCATATACTATGCCAGGAATCTTCCTTCATATGCTCAAGAGAGGATTGGATAGGGCAATGCTATTTATGGGACAAGCTCTAGTTAATGTGCAGATCAGTGGCATGTGAAATGCACTCGTGAATGTGACTGGAAATTGGGCACTATTTTTTTCCTTAGTTTATATCGTGCCTTTCAGTTTGTAGGGCCCAATGTTGTTTAGCCATATTTAGCTGATCCATTGCAATGCTGTTTTCCATCTGAAGCAAAGCTAAAACATGGAAAATGAGGTGTGGTAATGGAGGTTCCCACACATGCTATCAGACTGACTCACAGTGGCAGGCCATCCTGGACCACATAGGTGCCGTGGAAGCTCTGCCTGTTGATGTCTCCATCCATGCTGTTGAAATTTATCCTTGAAAGATTCTCCAGAGAGCTGAAAGACAAGAGCGCACTTTTCATCTCCTCAGCGTGAACAACCCCAAGCTAAGGGAAGACAATGTAAGGAGTGAAAAGCAACCACAGGAGAGGGAGAAGGAGTGACCAACAATAAAAATTACAGAGTCAGGCAGGGTGTGCCGAGCCGTATTCAGCTCGCGGCGTGCCTGGGGTGGGGTGATGTCATGGTGCCCCCAGCGCTGCTGCCCCACCCCCGTACGTCACTCGGCCATACCTCCCCACACCCGGAATAGCTCCATTTAGCAGCAATCCGAGCACAAGTGCAGGCAGGGGGGGAAGTGTGTGTGCTCGTCAACTCCTTGGCACTCTCCTTATGCTTCTAAGTGTGTGTGTGTGTGTGTGTGTGTGTGTGTGTGAGAGAGAGAGAGAGAGAGAGAGCCAGATGTCATACTTACTCTCTCAGGGTCTCAGGTGTAGCATCCTCTTGCCTTTCTGCACTATAGAAGGGTGGGTTGTATATCTCAAACTCTGCCTGCCAGGGAAAGAGGCAGAGCAACACACATTCACATTTCAAGCATGAGATATTGTTGGGAACCCAATCATTGGGGGGCGGGGAGGCTCTGCCCTATCTGTGAGCAGAAACCTAACCTGGCGTTAGGCCGGCAGTTAGGCCAGCAATGTTTGGCTGGCACAAGGGACACCATAAAGTATGTTTGGATCTATCTCAGAGCTAGAGAGGCCAGCACACAGATGTGCGCCATCCTCCCTTGACTCCAAGAATGGTCCAAACGTGCTTATGGTGGCCCTGGTGCAAGCAACACTTTGCTGTGCCAGCCTAACTCCAGATTAGGATTGCGCCCTGTGTTGATCCTTGGATTTAAATTCTGGAAAGCTCTTTTCTCTGGCAGCCCTGGCACCATGCAGAACTAATATGGCTGCTCAAGCACAAGCAAGGTTTGTGGGTCAGCACCAGGGTCCTCATGTCAATGGAAGCTGGTGAGGATGCAAATAAGGGGCAACACTGAATTCAAAATTAAGCACAAGTTCCGTTGGAATCTAAGGGCATATCAGTGCTACAATCTCATCATGTTTATTCATAGCAATAGTACAGACTAAAAGGTTGGTTTATACTACTCCGTCTGTACAAGGAACCTGGGGAAATATAGTTCTGGGGGTGGGTCTAGAACAGGGGTGTCAATCTCATTTCATATAGTGGGCCAAACAGTGGTGACATGATGTCTGCTGAGGGCCAGAAGTGACATCAATAAGCAGGAAGTGACATCATTAAGCAGATGATGGCCAGAAATAAACGATTTGTTTTCACATAGAAACTCTGTTCAAATGACAGAAAATAACGCAAATCTTGTTCATAATTTCAAGACATGAGAGCGCCCAATTATCGTGCTGAGATAGCCCAATTATGCTGGAGAAATTTATTCTAGGGACAGTGGCGTCACTAGGGTTTGCATCACCATGTGCTAGAGCTCATTATATTAACCCCACGATGGGCCACCTCACATACCAGACCATACAGAATAAATTACAACATACACACAGCCTAAATGCAGTGGCATTACTAGGGATGGTGTAACCCCCCCCTCCATTAACATTATTTATTTTTTCAATATGTAACAGTATAGGTCACTCAACAAATCAGTAACTATCAAAAAAACAGTGGCCAACTTGATGACACTCACACAACTGAATAAATGTTCTAGTATAAGCTCTGATACATGGATACAAGAGCTGACTCATACTAACACCTTACTGGTTCCCTGCTGTGACGTAACATCTCATTGGCTCTCAGAACAATCAGTCTCATTGGTCAGGTTTGAGTGAAGAAAATCCACTTTTTGTTACATAAGGCAGCTGTGTTTTCCTTTTCTGGTTATTCAGCCATTACATACCTTTTGATTTAATACAGATATTTCAATACAGTATGTTTCACTGCCTGCATACCCGTTTGCTTCATCTGGGGCAGTCTGCACCCACACATCCCCCTAGCAATGCCACTGTCTGAGGGCCACATCCAGCCTTATGTTTGACACCCCTGGTCTAGAACAAAAATTCTCAGTACCCTCACAACCAACATTTCTCAGGATACATGGCTTCTCCCGAAGAGTCACAACTCACAGTTCTTAGAATTTTCTGCATGGAACCAGGCCATTCTTTCTAAGAGTTGAAGCTCCTACCTCCCATGGCACCTTCTCATCTGGTACAGGAAAGCGGACAGCAGTGGAGTTGGGATACAGAAGGTTCCTGGCGCTCAGGTGGTAAAGGGTGTGAAAAGATTCTGGGACCTCCTCTGCAGGGTATTCCTTCATCTCAGGGGCTCTGCTGGGGACTAAGACAAAACAATATTCCCTCTTCTTCACATTATACATAAATAACCAGAGGAACTCATCATACCACCCTATTTCTACGAGAATCTGACCAGCCATTGTTAGTAGACAGCATTCTGAGCAAGATAAACTATTACTTTGCATCAGCATACTGATTTTAGGTAAAAAGCCACATAATACAACAGAATAATCGATTGGTCTAACACAGTACGGGATACTTAAGTAACAATTAAAATGCATATGCAGGTAGAATCTCACAACAGAGGAATCCACAATGGAGCCCTTGGAGCTAGTACAGTATTGCAGCATGATCTCCTGCTGCTAGTACTAGAGATACTTCCCCAGAAAAATAAACTGCCTGACCCTATGGCCTTTAGAATCAAATGAAGGCTTCCCACAAATCTCACAGAGTAATTTAACACCCCCCCCCTTGGGCCGATACACACCATAAAGCATGAGGGGCAAGTCGGTCCTGTGCCGGCTGAGTTTATTCATGTGAGAGGGGCAGCCTGGGGAGGAGGGAGGAGTTTGTATAGGGCCATCAAGCCACATCCAACCCCCTGTCCCCAGGCCTCACAGCCCTGATTCAGGCCACTGCAGCATGTTGGACTTGCGCCTGCTCAACAGCAGCGCAGATCCGGGAAGCCCCATCAATCTGGCTGGGGCTTAACCCCAGGGCAAGCGGACAAAAGTGCCTTTGCCCCGTGGAGGCTCGAGTGGCCTCCCAACCTGTGCTGGATACAGCATAGGCCAGTCGACCTGTCTGTTCCAGTGCAGGTTAGGATTGTGCTCTCAGTTAGCTTCACACTGAAACCTGCCTTGCACTCTCATAGTCTTGAGTGCCGCCTTGAGTGCCTTCGGGCAGAAAGGCGGGGTATAAATAAAATAAAATAAAATAAATAAATAATGGTACAAACATTTTCTCATAATGGCAGCAGAAAATTTAAGTAAAATATCAATTAATTAAGTTAGCCTGAAAAGTGAGGGGCAGCTCAACTATATGTAAGTTCCCCAACTGCGCTAGCATGGACTACACTGCATCCCGTGGGGGAATATTGCAGGCAGGACGTCTCCTCAGGGTAAGGGGATATTTGTCCCCATCCTGTGGAAAGCCCAAGCCACCTGCTATGGGTCAACACAGACCTGTGCCAGCAATTCCATGTTCACCTGTGTTGCAGTTTGACATACCTATGAAAGGAACATCTTCCTCTGATCCGAGCCCACTGCTACTCAGTGAATGAACAATCCACTGCAGTGCCTTTGCAGACTGGAACATCTAGAGAGAAGCAGTCAAACTAATTAATGCTTCATTAACCAGCTATAGATATTTTATTACTAGATGGAACCACCACCAGCATTTTCCAGATAATTTGTGGTGTTCCCAAAGGGATGTCCCGGGTGGGGGGAAGTAAGTTTTTCAGATGCCTAAATGCCCATGTAAAGTGGCTCCTCCCCTTGGCCTTCAGAGCCATTCACTGCTGCGAGAGCAAAGTCAGTCTCACCTGTTCTTCCAGATGCACCAACCTCTGCTCCATCAGCCCTGTCCTTTTGACCTGATCAAAGTCCAACATTTCTGCCAGAGTATCCACTCTAAAAAAGATGCAACTGTTAACTAGGATGCTAAGGCAAAGTTCTGAAGAGGGCCATTGAGCCCTCTAAACTCATTGCTTTGCAGTATTACCTATAACCCCATTCAAAGAGACATGAAGTATTCGCTCAATGCAAACAGCTTATCCCAGATTCCATCTGTACATCTAGGTGGGCTTGTGGCATGTACTTTCTCAACTAGTGTTCGCAATCAGGATGGGCAAACTGGGACAGGATAGGGTGGTGGACTTGTGGCAATTATGAGGTCCCAAGTGTGACATGTATGTACCAGTAGAGCTCCCTGAGTGGTGCTCCCATGATACCCAGGAGAAAAATGCTCAGTTGGTGCTGGGGATTGGGTGCTGGGGACTATTTCACAGCAAAAGCAGTCCTCACCTTTCTGCAATGTCCTGGATCTTCTGCTGGCTGTTTTGCTTACACTGACACTGCAGGTTCTGCAAATAGTTTTCCTTCAAGTACATCTCCCAGGACAAGAGAGCTGCTTCTTCATTCTTCTCAAGTTTCTTTTCTGCAGGCCAATTGAAATAGATGGGGGAATAGAATATAAAACACTCAGTTTTCAGTGATGCAAGAGAAAAGGCAGATTGGCAATTACTTTTGAGTCTAATGAATATGAACAATTTTTATTTATTTCACAGGTTAAAATAAATAACGTAACCTATTAGTTAACAATTTTAACAGTGAATAAAGAAAAAGCCCAACCACTGTTGATTGTATGTCGATGTCAGGTAACTGAGTAGCAGTTTCCATCCCAGTTCTTTTCAGTCTATGACAATCCAGTCCTCTTCTTCTTTCTGATGTATTGTCTGTTCCTTTTCTTCTCTCCTTTTCTTTCTTTACTCTCAGCCTCTGCAGCTTCCTCTTTCCCTCCAACTGTTACCAACCTATTTTGCATCTTTTTGCTCTCTCCCAGTACAGCATTCTTTTGTACATCCCTCTCTCCCAGCGGCGTCATGCAGCCGGAACGCTGGGCGGGAGGAACGGATGAGCGGCAGCCCGCCCGTTGCGTACTGGTCCGTTTTGCCGTCTTCCCCACGGGGGTGGGGAAGACGGCAAAACGGACCAGTACGCAACGGGCGGGCTGCCGCTCATCCGTTCCTCCCGCCCAGCGTTCCGGCTGCATGACGCCACTGCTCTCTCCACTTACTGTGTATTGCTTAATGCACTAGGCCAGTGGTTCAGAAACATTTTAGCACCAGGACCAACTTTTTAAAATGGCATACTATCGGGACCTACCTAGCTTCACGACACTGTAAAAAAAAGGTTCGCCTTACCAGCAGCTCAAGCCTCTGTTTTTATTCTTTTTACTAAGATAGGAGGGCATCTTCTGGAGCATTTATTGAGCTCCATGTTCATTAGATCAGGACCATTCTTGTGGCCTTCAATAAGAGTCAAGGCTTGTAAATGCATAATGTAAATGAGTAACTGCGCACTGAGTACATGTTATGTGGCTGTTTTGCTTTCCATTAGGCTTGGCTGCTTGTCAGTTTCATGACCCACCAACAATCAGGTCGCAATGCACTGGTGGGTCCCACTAAGCAGGTTTTTGAGGCATGCATTCATCAGATTGGGACCATTTTGGTCAGGTTGCATTCCTCTTAGCCTGCCCTTCAAAATGGACTGAGGCACAGTTGCCTACTCATGAGTAAGTGCACAGTGCAGCTAAGTTTCATTTTCCATCAGGCTCCATTCATTTTCCTTGGCAGCCATCAACTTGTCAGTTTCACGATCCACCAACAATCAGATTGTGACCCGCTGGTGGGTCCTGACTCACAGTTTGACACACACACTGCACTAGGCTTTAGGTACCGAGTAGAAAAAAGGGGCATGGTACCAACCAACCAAGCAACAGGACTAGTGTTTCCCAGAGCCTTGAAATCATTCAGTACAATGGTTCTATGGTCACTACCATCTCTTATTATGGCACATTCTTCAAAATCACCCTTTTCTAATCTCCTCCTCTTTTTTCCTTCTAGGATCAGCAACTGACACGAAGTTAGCATAACAAAGCCGAAAGGGCCATGTGCCCACTTACTGTACTTTGAGTAAATCTGGCTCAGTGATGCCCCACTGAGTCATTGAGGCCCCACCCAACAAAGCTTCTTACTGAGCTGCTTAGGCAGTGTGGCTGGCCTCCGGAGAATGTATCGCTTGACAAAGAGCTGGAGGTGACTTAGGAGGATGAAGGGTGGTGGAGCAGGGGGTCTGCCATGGTACTCCTCAATGAGGTCGTGACGCTGAAACTTCCAGATCTGATCAGTGTGTTCCTGCACTTGCTGAAAAGTGTAACTGGGGAGGAAAAAGAGCACAACAGAAGATTAAAACCAGTCTTTGGCAGAGCTAACTACTCAATGAGTGTATGTTGTTACCACGCAAGGTAGATAAATTCACTAAAACAGCTCTTCTACACAGCCACCTTGAAGGGTTTAAGATACTCATTTTTTGTTGGAATCAGAGGCACCCACTCTTTTGGAGTGAGTAACAGATTGTTCTCTTTTTCATCACTTCCTTCAGGCACTGTTGGTGGCCAAGGCTTTGCTTGTTTCAGCCTATTAATGACAGATCAGGCCAAGCGAGAAAATCAGATAGAAGATGGGCTGTCTGGTAACGATGGAGACCGCAATGGTCCTCTCCTAAATATCCCAGAAGGAGCAACAAATGGGCTAAGTTCTGTAATACAAGTTCTTTCACCCTCCTGGGTGGGAATCCATTTCTGCAAAAAGATTCCCACCCAGAAGGGTGAAAGAACATGTATTACAGAACTGCCCAAGAATGCGACATCTGCTTAGGTGCTCCAGTGAGGAGCTGAGACGCTGGATCATGTAACCTCTCTTTTGACCAACCCAGTGCCTGCTATATCTTAGCATATTTGAACATAGGAAACTGCTTTACATTGAACCAGATCGATTCAGGTCCAGCCAGTTCAGTTTTGTGACTTGCACAATTTGCAGTTCCACCTGGCTGTCCAGGTTTTTCAACTGAGCCAGAGATGCCAAGAATTGAAGTAGGGACATACACTCGACCACTGAGCTACCTCTCCTAATCCTGGGTTTATGGTTATTACAAACAATTGAGCACATTCCAGAGGAGTGTCCTAGAACTTCAATCCTCCTTTGCCTGCCAAACTCACTGTTCTTCGTTGTTGGAGAGGCAGTGAGGGAGAAGATGTGCAAGGTGGTGCTGAACCCGGAACTCACTTGAACATGGCAATGAGGAGGTTGAGGAGGAGAATATTGGTAAAGAGCAGGTACAGGCAGAGCAGGATGACTGTAAGCCATTCAGGGAAGATGGGCTCCTGGTTGGCCTCATTGTTCTCAGGGCATTTGGGCTTGTATGGGTCAGTCCCATTTGGGCTGCACTGATCAGGGTTGAAGTTCACTCCTGCCAAATAATAAAAAATTGAAGCCAACAAATACTGACCTAACTCAACAACAGGCACCGTATCCCATTACTTTGCTTGCTGAAAATAAACTCAATTGCCATATCTATAACAAATCCCATTATTAGTATTTACAAAAATAAGATACTTGGAGGGTTGATATGAATCACTCACTCCTATATTGAAGTCTTCCCTAGCTACCTAGAGATGCCAAAGGTTTAACCTGGGACCGTCTGCATGCAAAGTACTGTACTTCTGAGCTACATCCCCTCCCTTTAAATCCCTCCATAACACCGTGATTGCTTTTAAACTTTGCAAGGATGTCATAATAACCATCATGGTACCTATGGCAGGTAGCCACGTTTGATCAATTGTCACATGCCTATCCACCTACCACTGCTTCAACATATTTGGAAATCCATCCAAGTGTCCCTGTGTTTGGCCAGGTGGGAGTCAATTTGGACTGTTTGAAAAGGTTTATGGAGAAGGGGAATATTCAAACAGGTTCTCTTGCTAGTCTACAGCAGGGGTCTCCAAACTTTTCAGTACAAGGGTCACATTGTATTTTTTACACATTTTCGCGCGCTGGAAAAAATCAGTTTGATGAATGAATGAATGAAATTTAAATGAACAAATAAGTTTTACTTGGATCGTTTCTTGCAATCAGGATGGTTCCGTTCAGAACAAAAGAGAAATGTACCAATTACGAAGAAACAATGCCTTGCTTAAACTGAGAAATAATACATAATGGGTAAAAATGCCAAACGTTTGGAAATGCTCTCGTTTTTGTTTTTTTTAAAAGAAGAAGCAGTTCCTGTGGGTCAGATAAAATCTTGTGGCAGGCTGGAAGTGGTCCCTGGGCTGTAGTTTGGAGACCCATGTTCTACAGTATAGCTGCCTTTTTGCACTCCATACCATCAATGTAGGAAGGGATCTGTCCAAAGATTGTCAAGTAAGAGTGATAAACGACACCTCGGAAGATCCAGTCCACCCGCTGCTCATTATGGATCAGGATGGCTTGCTTGGCCACTCCAAAAGATACCACCCAAACAGCCAAGAGGAAGAGGAAGAAAAACACGTCTTTCATCTGCGAATCCACAACACAAAGCAAGAATGAAATCTCCTTCTCTGCAGGAACTAGTGGCATCCCCATTGCCCATGGCTCTGGCATCCTCATTGAACATGAAAGCCAGAGGCTGCATGAAGACACAATGCCACTCTTCCTAGCAAAGCGTTATCAAGAGAAACAACAACTTACCATCCTCTTCACTATGATGATTTTGGGGCCCAGAGTTTTGCTGACTGTGAAAATGTGCATCAAACGGAGGCAGAAAATAATAAATGCCAAAGATAATATGATTCTTCCTGGATATAAAGTTGCTGACATCCATCTTAAAACAGCAAAAAGGGGAAAAAAAACCAAGTTTTTTAATTACCTTAACCAAAGGAAACTTCAGGACCACGTTCTTAAAGATGAAACATTTCAGACACAAAGGGGACAGATTACCAGGGGACATGGATAACTACTTCAGGGGCCTCCCTGCACCAATTCATACAGTCAAATGTGCACATACTCCTGATATAGCAATCCTCTAATCCAGTGGTTCCCAAACTTACCTGGGCCACAATGCTCCTGCACCCTCTTCTTCCTGGATCTCACAAGATCCAAGATGGTGGTGCCGGGGGAACAGGTAGGAGTCACTGGGGACATCCCACAGCACTGTGGGACCCTAAGGTGTCGCGATGCACAATTTTGGGAATTCTTGTCCTAGTGCATGCTCAGCCCAATAGCTCAAAGGTGAAAAAGGTCCAGAGACAGCGGCGGCATTCAGCTGGTACGCTGGGCGGGACTCACCTTTGAGCGGCAGTCCGCCCGTTGCATAACGGTGCGTTCCGCCGCTTTCCCGCCCGCCCCGGCGGAACGGAAAGCAGCGGAACGCGCCGTTATGCAACGGGCGGACTGCTGCTCAAAGGTAAGTCCCGCCCAGCGTACCGGCTGAATGCTGCCGCTGTCCAGAGAACAGAATATCCTAGAGGAACTTAGGAAAGGTTGCCAATCTCCGACCAGGAAAAAAAAAAAAACAGGAACAATAAAGAACTGGTTGACTAAAATGTCAAGGCACTGGCATTTAGATTTTATGCATAATTTCTGAAAATCCTTTGTTACTCCCTTTCCAGCAAAAGCAGTTTGGCACAATTGCATAAACACTCACCTGCAAGTCAGCCCAGTTACAAAAATGAGAATGGCACACACATCTAATTTATTCCAGAAATCATTGAGGTACAAGGAAGCCATTTTCACTAAACCAAACCCATCTGGATCATTAAAAAGCTGAGGGAAGAGAAATGAATTATGCTGTATCAATACTTAGCTTTTATTTTGTGTGCATTTATGACATAAATTGTTTCAGACACAGACTGATAAAGAAGCAGATTTCACTGACAAATGGGAACCATGTTGTGAGTTCCCGCTTAACCAAGAGGAAGCAAGATTCATCCCAGAAAAGCTAGGGATGGGTGCCTGCCAAAACGGTCCGCCAATGTCTGCTCCAGGGTACCAGGATTTAAAACACAACCTGTGTACTTTCCCCAAAGTAAAGCAGAAACATGTCCATGAAAATGTAATGTTATAAATTACATTTGTAACAATGTAACAGGAGTCTGTCTACTCCGTCCTTGGCATATAGGGGGAAATTTGGAATGTGAAAGGATAAACATCTTCCAGGCACAAAGAGACCATTCCAGGATATTTTAGTACTGAAGGTGAAGCAGGATTAACATATAAACACTTATGCTGAATTAAAGTTAATTCTTTAAAAAATGTGCAATATATTTATTTTGAAATTGTACAACCTGCCCCACTGGCATAGCTTTCAGAATAGACAGAAGTATTATTTAAAAAATTCAACACGTTAAAACAAAAAGACAATAAAATCCATTGCAGTAACACAGAAAACATAGTTAAAACAAAGATTAAAGTATTCCAATTTAAAATATGTTAAAATGTTCCAAGAGGAAGAATCACAACCTGCAAAGAATTAAAAATCAAAGAACCCAATTTGTCTTCACTGAAAAGATATGATAAAAGGCAAAGGAGGGGAAGGAGAATATGTTGCTGGTCACTGTGAAGTCAAACATTTGTCAATAGAGGCTCATCAGTATTCATGGCACTGTAAACTACAATGTATATATTATCTACAGCAGGGGTTTCTAAGGCCCGCAGGCCAGATGCGGTCCATGGAAGCTCTTTATCGTTCCATCCCCATGTGATAACTAGGCTCTCCCAACACCACCTCCACCAGCTGCTGAGCTACAAAGTGACGCACTGGAGGAAGTGGCACTAAGCCCAATTACCACACAGGCCACCCTTTCAGCAGTGCTGAGATGTCACTGCTGAAAGGGTGGCCCACACAATAATTGGGCTCTCCCAGCCCTTTCAGCAGCTGTGCTTCTGTTGAGGCACTAAAAGTGAGAGACAGAAGTAGGCCTCAGAAGGCAAGGAACAGTATGAGGGAAGAGGCTGACCAAGAGGGGAGAGAACTTATTTTTAGCAATTAGAGAACTGTATCGTCATTGCTGGCCTAACTGTGCCGGCCTAACTCCAGGTTAGGACTGAACCCTCAAGTAAAGTTTGGCTGGCACAAGCGACACTGACAGACATGCGCCACCCTACCTGACCCAGGCGCCATCTTAAACTGAGGGCGCAATCCTGAACAGCGCTGGACTAGCGAGGCCGACAGGCCAGCGTCGTATCTGACACTGTTTAGGAGAGGCTGGAGCCTCCCCACAGCAAGGGAGCATGCACTCCTTGGATCTGCCCCTGCTAAATAAAAGAGCGGGCGCAGATCCGAGGAGACCGTGTGGCCTGAATCGGGGCCGCACGGCCTCGCTGACGGGCTTACAATGTGGCCCTACGGCCACCTCCCAAATCTGCCCATGTCCTCCCCCACTGCCACCAATCCCCGTCCCAATACAGCGCCGGTCCTGCCAGCAGCGCCGGTCCTGTTGCTTTAGTGTCGACGCGGGGGTGCTGCTAGGTGCTCCCACATCGACGCTAATGGCGGAATGCTGATGCTCCAACGTTGCATCAGCGCTCCGCTCCCTCTAGGATTGCACTGTGAGTTAGGCCGGCATAAACTAAGCCAGCAAAGTTTGGCCAGCACAAAAGTATGTTTGGACCACTCTTGGAGTCAGAGAGGCCAGCACACAGACGTGAGTCATCCTCCCTGACTCCGAGAGTAGTCAAACACGCTTTATTGTGGCTCTTGTGCTGGCCAAACTTTGCTGGTTTATCTTATGCCAGCCTAACTCCAGTTTAGGATTGCGCTCTCAGAGAGTGGTCCAAACATGCTTTATGGTGGCCGTTGTACCAGCCAAACTTTGTTGGGCTAACTGTGCTGGCCTAACTCCAGGTTAAGATTGCGCCCTGAGTCTTCTATGCTTTGCTCAGCCAATACCTGACGCATCTCCTCACACACCAAGGAGAAGAGCCAAAAATAGATGATGTACTCCCGCCAAGATGGTGTTGGCTGGAAATCAACCATCAAGACATAGGCAAAGAGCCAGAGGAAACTGAAGTAGGAAAGGATGTTGAGGTGGAAGATGACAACAGGAGCTGTGAAGAATGCTTGGAAGCGCTTCAGGCAAGTCATTGGCTGGAGTCTCTTCTCTCTGTGAACAGAAGGAAACAAGAAAGAATGATATGGCCACCACTACACCTGGGAATTCATATCTTTGCATGACTTGTCCATATTCATATGCATGGAATGTGGTCAGGGCTCAAGAAATGTTGCTAGTTTTTCACAAGTGCAGTTATGTTTCTCACATTTACAAATACAAACCTTGCCTGGTCTAGTTGCAACACAGAAAGTTGCTTTATCAGGCTAGCCCTCTGTTTACAGTGGCTTGTTTTGTGAAGATTCACAATAATGATGGGCTATTGTGAATAGTTGCAAATCTGCTACTCCAGCAAGGAGCATCTTTCTAAGCCTGTGCTCTAGCAAGGAGCGTTTTTCTGAGTGTCAAGGTTGGACTGGGCCTGGAAGACAAGCGAGGGACTTCTTGAAGAGCACCACCTCTGCCACTAGAAGTAGCAATGGAAGTCATCTCCCGTTGTCTCCCCACTTGGCCTCCCCACACTAGGCCACACCTAGACAGTCCTTTCCTTACCCCTAGCTGCTTTGAAGAGCCGAGCAACAACCCACAAGCTGCTTTTACATTTCCTCCATTCATTTCAGAGCTTTAAATATGTTACTTTGGGGAGGGGTCATTGCCTTACATAATGAGTCATATTTATATAATTAGGGTCATTCTACACCCTTTTTTTCTTTCTGCAACTGTTTCTTCAGGAATGGAACTCTGATGTAAACTAAGGGCTACCTCCACTCACTCAGAACTCTGGGCCACCTAGCTTCTCTGCTCAATCAGGAGATGCCAGGAATTCCATACTACTTGAACATGCTTTTACTAAGTGAGGAACTCCACACACAGGCAAAACTACACATTGTGTTAGGGTGTGTCAGAGTTTATATGTCCTGGATTTCTTTTGGGGCGGTTGCGGATGGACGCTTCCTGATCTAGATGGAGGCTATGGCGTGTGCATTCTTTGTTCATTCACCCTGCTGATCTGGATGCTCCCCCTCCTGCCCTGCAGCTGCTCTTTGTCCCGTGAGTACAGCTCCCATTGGTGTTTAAGAGAGTTTTCCTCACAGGACAAACAGCAGCTGCAGGGGGAGGGTGATACGGATTGGATCATGGCAGAGGTAAAGCTCCCTTGCCCCTGCTGTGGCCCCAATCCAAACCAGAATCCCCTGCAACTCCTATTCAGGGGGGAAAAAAACCCTCAAGCACATCAGGCCCAATGGCATGCTTAATGTAACACGTATGTTGCCCCCGAGTTGTCATATTTGCTGTTCATGTGCAAATTGAGCAGATTTCATCACATTGAAAATGAATGCTGCCAATTCATTAATTCTGCTACTTGGAATCTGTTGTTGTTGTTCAGTTGCTAAGTCGTGTCCAACTCTTTGACTTCTTCTTTTCTGTAAACCCTGTATAAGCCAATATATGACCTATTTTCCATTCTTTGACTAGACCCAAGGAACAGGACCAGAAAATCTGAGGAGAATATTGAGACAGCTGACCATGGACTAGTTGCTACCTCAAGTGAAATGCTGTTTTGTGCAGCCCTCCAAAGCAGACAAACAAGATAGCTGAATCTCCATGCCACCATGTTGTGCAGTCAAGCCCGATAAGTACCTGAAAGTTATGAGGCCAGTGTAGAGAAGAGGGAAGAACAGCATACACATGATGACCTGGCACATTCCATTGTCAACACTCAGTTTCCCCCACCAGACTTTAGTTAAAAAGGCCTGCAACAGGGAGAAGAGCATCATGAGACCAATGCAAGTTGGGGACTCTTTTCCATGCAGTGGCGTTTCTACAGGAATGGCAAAGCTCTAAGTTTTGCAAGAAGCCTTACCTTGCAGTGGAGATTACTCCTCTCCTGCACCGTTTTAGCCAATCTTGGCATTGCTTACTGGCTACAGCAGCAAGCGAGAGGAGGGATTTACACGACAGGGTAAGGCTTCTTGCAAAACTTAGAGCTTTGCCATCCCTGTAGAAACGCCTCTGTTTCCATGTTCTGAATAAATAAAGCCAGAGATAGACGGTGAAGGATGGGACATATAGTGAGCCCTTGGTGTCCGCTTCCTCTTATGTGATGATATCAAAAACTAAACAAATTGTACCTGGATGCCCCCATGAGACACAAACTTCATATTTTTTGCCTCCAGTGCCAACTGCAGGCAGGTGGTCTTTCCCCAAGCATCAGAGACACGGATAAGGAGTTTCTGGGCTCTTTCCTCATCTTTTCGGTAGCATTCAGTGAAGACACCTATAGAGCAACGGGAATGAGAGATATTTGTTACTTTTATTACATTTGTATCTACCATTTCCTCTGGAGGATCAGAATAGCTGTTTAGCCTCACAACTACATTGAAAGGTAGCTTAAGCAGGGGTAGGGGGAGCCCAGGGCCACCCAATAAAATTCATAGCTAAGGTTCAGATTACATGCAATGGTTGAAGACCAGTTTATTTAAACTCCCATATAACTTATACAGAACAGTGGGTGTGAGCGCACATATCATTTTAAGAGCTGCACATTATTTTAATAACACCATAGATGAGCAGGTGAGAAGAGCTGAACCTCCCTGCTCCTGTGGGGAACAGACTCCTTCTCTGCAGACTGTGGTCTGATCTTGGGGGAAATCTTGGTCTGATCTCAGCATGTGTGGGAAGAAAATAAGCTTTGCACTCGCCATGTACTGTAATTCCAACCCAGTTTGTTGGACCATGTGCACCCGCCCCCATAACTATTTTTGAAGAAAAGGGAGCACTTTCAGTTAGAAGCACACCTATGTGCATGTCTAGTGTGGCCCACAGCCTCAGGGCTAAAACGGTCCTAGTATAAAAGACCCAAAGGAACAGGCATAGTTGCACTCTAGCATCTGAGACTTGATCCTGAAGTTCAACTGCTATTCAGATCACTGCTGAAAGAACATCTATATAAATAGGTCAAAATTCCTATAGGTCAGTATTATTCAAACTGAGGGTCGAGACCTAATGTTAGGTGGGTCGCGGAAAGCTGGGAGCAGCCATCTTGGAAACTGCAGACCTTACTTTTGTTCTATTATTTTTGTCAGTATTAACAGTTTGAATTTTCAAGTGAGGGGTTTTTAAAATGGTTTTTAGTTCAGTTTTTACATATTTTTTCCTAATCTTGCTTTCTGTCAGGGATGTTTCATGGTTGTACAAATGCTGCAGTCCAAAAATGCCAATTTGAATTTTAGGAGTGTCATTTTATTATGTGACAATGACAGCACTTCCTGCTTGATGATGTCACTTCCTGCCACATTACATCCAGGTTAATGACATCACTTCCACATGAGTGCCAATCTAAAAAGTGGGTCCAGTCTAAAAAGTTTGAATTCCACTTCAATAGATGACACTGGATGAGACCCAGGAGATGTGAGGACTTTGAGGCTTGGTTGCTACACCAAGCCAACACAGCAGAGGATGAATCAAGAAAGGAGCAGCTCAGGAAGTGGCAGCACTGCTGTCTGTTCAGAAGGATGAGACCTGAGTTGCTAATCTACCTGGATCTGAGGCCCAACAACCCAGTCCTGACTCACCAATGGCACGGTGCTCATATTCCTCTGCAAGGGTCAGCATTTCTTCTTTGCTGTCAGTGTCATTTTCCTCTTTGGACAACTCTTTCAACATTTTGCTGCAGGCCAAAGCTGCTGCAATGCAGTCCTGGCTCTGAAACAAAAGGTCTCAAGTTAACAAGAACCCAATACATCTGGTCCTAGGATGGCCGTGTAACCTTCACTAGTCCTAAATTCTGGAAGGGAGGTTGCTCGTTCAGCACAGCTCACCCTTCCCCATCTGAAGACATCTTTGCTGCTCTGTGGTTCCAACTGATTTCATTATGTCCTCACTATGGCTTAGTTCTCTATGTGACAGTAAACCTGCTACTAGATCATACCCCCTTCAGTGGGTGCTAACGTAACTGCGAGCATTTTAAAAGCAACTACAGCCCTCTACTCCCTCCCCAAATTTTCCACACATAGTAATCTACAGTCAATCCTCATTATCCACTAGGGTGAGGTTCCTGGAAATCCTCATGGATAGCAAATTTGCTGATAAGAAATCACTGATACTCTGGGATCAGAGGGGTTAGGTGCAAGGGGTACCTTATCTACCATCAGAAGAAGCCAGCAGAGTACAGGAAGCCAGCAGAGTACAGCAGGAAGGGCCAAAAGGTCTCTGAATGTTGCTGAGGCTGCAGGGATATTCAGAATGGTACTTGTGACCAGCATGGGCCCCTTAAACATGGCCGGCGGATGCTTCCACTGGCCTTTTTAAAGGGGCCAGCGCTGGTTGCAGGTGCAGTTCTGAAGGTCCCTGAAGCCTTCGGAAGGTCTCTGCAATGTTTCCCAACTTGGGGGTTACAACCTGGGCTCTCCTGGGCCACTTCCCCTTAAGGGAGGGGCCCAGGAATGGGTGCCTGACAGTGCCACAGTGACTGTGGTGCTGTGGGCATCCTGGGGCTTCTAATCACAATGGGAGGGGTGTTCGCACTGGCCTCTGGCAAGGCCCAGGAGGCCCATAGCCCCCTCTGCGAACCTCCCTGAGGCTGTAAAAAGCCTCTTTTCCTGCAATTACTGTGGCATTGTCGGGCACTCTCTCCTGCCGTAGTCCCCATTAGCACTGTTGTGTATTTGTGTAAATAGTAGCAGAGTTGGGGG
>JAJKFI010000002.1:30238681-30306272 GCA_029204185.1 Lerista edwardsae
CACACACACACACACACACACACACACACACACACACACACACACACATAAAGGAGAACGTGTGTGTGTATGTATGTGTGTATGTATGTGTGTGTGTGTGTGTGTGTTCTGCATAGGCTCTGTAACGCCTGGAGCGACGTGCACCAAAATCGGCACGCACATGCCTTGCGGCTTGGCGACAAACACTGCAGGGGTCAGGCCCCCTAGTGCCCCTGGGGGTGGGGGTGCGCAGGGGGCCCCACATGAAAATGGTGGGAAACGGCCGAAATCGGTGTCGAATCCGTAGTTTCCGGGGTCGCCAAGACGAGCGGCGACGCTCCTGACACTGCTGGAGTTCGGGTTCAGTCCCCCTTGGCGTGGGGGGCGAGAAGGGGTGTGAAACAAAACGTCCGCCATGCCCTGCTGGAACACCTGGAGCGATGTGCACCAAACTCGGCACGCGTATGCCTTATGGCCTGGCGACAAACACTGCGGGGGTACAACCCCCCTAGTGCCCCCATGGGTGGGGGTGTGAAGGGGGTGCCGCATAAAAATGACTGAAAACGGCCGGTATTGGCATCAAATCTGTAGTTTCTGGGGTTGCCAAAACGAGCGGCGACGCTCCCAACGCCATTTGAGTCCCGGTTCAGCCTCCCTCGGCGTGGGGGGGTGAGAAAGGGTGCAAAACAAAACGTCCACACTGACCCGCTGGAACGCCTGGAGCGATGTGCACCCAACTCAGCATGCAGATGCCTTGCGGTCTGGCGACAAACACTGAGGGGTACGACCCCCCTAGCGCCTCCAGGGGTGGGGGTGCGCAGGGGGCGCCACGTAAAAATCATCAAAAACAGTCAATATCAGCGTCAAATCCGTAGATTTCGGGTTTGCCAAGATGAGCAGTGACGCTCCGGACGCTGTTGGAGTCCAGGTTTGGCCCCCGTCGGCGAGGGGGGCGAGAAGGGGTGCAAAACAAAACATCCACACTGGCCCGCTGGAACGCCTGGAGCGATGTGCACCAAACTTGGTACACGTATGCCTTGCGAACTGGAAAGAAATTCTGCGGGGGTAAGATACCCCTAGCGCCCCCACGGGTGCCGCGTAAAAATGACCGAAAATAGCCGATATCGGAGTCAAATCTGTAGTTTCTGGGGTCGCCAAGACGAGCGGCAACGCTCCCGACGCCGTTGAGTCCCAGTTTGGCCCCTGTCGGTGTGGGGGGTGAGAAGGGATGCAAAATAAAATGTCTACCATGGCCTGCTGGAACGCCTGGAGCGATTGACACCAAACTTGGTACACGTATGCCTTATGGTCTGACGACAAATACTGTGGAGGGTATGACATCCCTAGCACCCCTAGGAGTGGGGGTGCGAAGGGGGTGCCATGTAAAAATACTCGAAAATGGCCAACATTAGTGTCAAATTCATAGTTTCCGGGGTCGTCTAAAAGCTTGGGATATTTTGTTACCCGGGCAACGCCAGGTAACAAAAAGCTAGTATAACAATAAAGGTCACCTAACATATCAGTAGCCAATAAAAAACCAGTGGCAAACTTGATGACACTCACACAACTAAATAAGAGCTAGTATTAACTCTGATACATGGAAATGAGAGCTGAATCATACTAATACCTAATTGGTTCCCTGCTGTGTCAGGGAACCAATAACACCACATGTCATAACACCACATGTCACGACTCTCAGATCAATCAGTTTCATTGGTCAGTTTTGAGTTAGGGGAATCCATTGTTTGTTACAGAAGGCAGCTGTCTTTTTCTGAGGTTTTTGGCTATTATATATGATAGAATACTGATATTTCAATGTGGTTGGTTTCATTGCATTCTGCTGTAAATTCCATATCAAATGATATATAACATAATGGTATTTTACCATTTTGGCCACTTGTGGTGTCACCCACCTTGAGCGCACCACCAGGTATGGCCCACATCCCCCTAGCGATGCTACTGAACTCACCTTCCCTACTTTCTGCCCCAATCCTGTGAAGCTGATGTCCCCAAAAGCATCTGTTGGCACTTCATGAACATGTCTTCTGGGATCCCATTCTTTCCCCTGAAACATGGTTGGTTTTATGGCTTCCTCCACGTGCTGCTCCTTGAGATATCCACACTCACATGCTATCTTCCTGTGACAAAACACCAGCAGAATATCTCGGGAACTTCTTCAAGGATTGCCAGGGTTGACTGCTGTATTTACATGTTGAGAAAACGGCTTGTTCTCCCCCCCCCAATTTTTGCCTACTTTGGGTTTTCCTAACCACCACCCCTCTCCTGCCCCAAGTCTTCTCAATTGCCTCAGCATCCTGAAAATGTTGCTTAGTATGCCGAGTCATCCTGGTGCAAGTGTCATTGTCCTGGAATGCCTCCTTGAAACACTTTTCAATCAGCACCACAGCAAACAACCCATAGGGTCAGGCAGACAGGTTATGGATTTGTAAACCACCTTGGCTTCTCCAAGGCTAATAGTCCTAGCGAACCCACCTGCTATCATATCATCAACCCTAGTTTTTTAAATAACATGCACAAGTGTGGCCGTGGTGTTGGGGAGTCTGCAGCCAGCGGCAATGGGTCTCCTTGGCTCTTGTGCCTGTGTTGGGCTGCCCAGTTCTGGAGGGGGTGCTGGGATGCAGCAGCAGAAGCTGCTGCCACCCCCACCCACCCCTCACAGGCCTGATGCATCCCCCTACCCAGTCCTCCAGAATAGTGGTTATAAGAGATCCATCACCATTGTCCTTCTAGAAGGGGAACCTGTGCAACCACTGCCCCTTTAGGAAGCATTCAATTTAACTTGCGCTGGTTAGGTACACTCATCACCACCTTCATATACAGCATGGGTAGCAAAAAGGGAGCATAAAGAGTAAATGATATGAATAAATGAGTAGCTCCCTTACCCAGAATCAGATATCTGGGAACTTTCAATAAAATAAGTACATTCTTTTTTCCGAATGTTTTCAGGGATCCATGAGCTGAGATTCTCCTGTGAAGATAGGAAGGGGGAAACAGAAAAGGGGAAACAGAATACTGTGATAGTAGCCATCACAGTAGAAGGCAAATAAAATATGCAAAAATGCTTGCTAATTTGCATTTTGTACAAGATGCATATTCATTTTTTCATGGTACAGAATTCCAGTTTTTCATAACACACACAAAAGCTCAGATGTTGATTGTAACCACATTATTCTTTCAAGAATGATGAAATAGTTTCCTTCAACTTGTGTTTATGGTCTTTGTTCCACCACGTAGAACCAATGTCAAGCCTTCTCTCTTTTTCCCATAAGAACATAAGAAGAACCCTGCTAGATCAGGCCAAAGGCCCATAAAGTCCAGCTTCCTGTATCTCACAGTGACCCACCAGGTGGCTCAGGGAGCAAACGAGACAACAAGATGCCTGCATCCTGTTGCCACTCCCTTGCATCTAGCATTCTGAAGTAGCCTACTACTAACATAAGAAAGTTGCCCAACCCATCATGGCCTATTGCTCACAATGGAGTTTTCCTCCAGAAATCAGTCCAATCCCCTTTTAAAGGCACCTAGGCCAGACACCATTACCACCTCCTGTGGCAAGGAGTTCCACAGGTTAATTACCTGCTGGGTAAAAAAGTATTTCCTTTTATCTGTTCCAACTCTCCCAACACTCAATTTTAGTGGTTGTTCCTGGTTCTGGTGTTGTGAGAAAGGGAAAAGAACATACCTCTATCCACTCTATCCCTCCCATGCATAATTTTGTATGTCTCAATCATGTCCCCCCCAGGCGCCTTTTTTCTAGACTGAAGAGCCCCAAATTCTGCAGTCTTTCTTCATAAGGGAGGTGCCCCAGCCCCGTAATCATTTTCATCAATCTCTTCTGCACCTTTTCCAAGCTCTACAAACTTGCCTTTTCATTGATGCTAGGGGAGAAGTGAGCTCTCCTCTTGTTCTTACTGAAAGTACTGTTACTCCGCCTGAGGTTGGGGACCATATCGAGGTCATAGTAGCTCTTCGGATAAATACGGTAGCCATCACTTTCATCAGCGTAGACATCATTTAGCGCTGTTGGGAATGTTCCGATTTGCCTGCCAGACCCAGCCATGGCTATGTTTCTTCATTCACTCATCAAAGCTGTTTCAATACAATAGGAAGAGGAGTTCTGGAAATCATCATTGTCTCAAAGACGGAGCAACGCAAGTGGAATATACCACTTGCAATTTTAAAACATCAGAAAACACCAAAGCGCTCTCTCTCTCTCCCCCTCCATACATATATGTAGCCATGTAATCCTATGCACACTTAGGATTGAGCAAAGTGCAGTCTACTTCTGAGGAAACGTGTATAAGATCAGACTGCATGCCTATTTGCTGGGTCATTCAAACTTGCCTTTTCATTGATGTAAATGTATTTTGAAAAAGCACTTACGCGATTTGCTATGTGGGGCTATATGTGATTTGCATTCCCTGGCAAGCAATAGGTCTTTAAAATGTCACATCAGTAATAAAATTTGAGTCCCCTATTTTTCAAGAAAACCAAGTTCATTTTTAGAACTGCCATCTGGTAGGTACAACGTCATTCAAACAATTTCACTTTGATTTTTCTCACATTATTATTTTTCAAAAAGCTCAGTGCCACCAAATTACAATTTAAGTACAGTATGTATATATTTAAATGGATTTATTAACGTATGTTAGAGAACAGGAGGTAGCTCATGGAATCAAAGTTTTTATCGTTTAATGAGTGGTTCTCAAACTTTTTAGACTGGGCCCCACTTTTTCGAATAGCACTCGTATTGGAACTCACCAGAAGTAATGTCATTAACCTGGAAGTGATGTCATAGTTGGAAGTGACATCATCAAGCAAGAAGTTACATCCTTGGGACATAATAAATTTGCAATCGTGAAACCAGAAGTGCGCTTCAACTATATTTTAAATGCTTTCGGAGACTTTGGGAGCCCTGCAGGGTGTTCCCAGGACTCTGCACACACCCCTGATGCCAGCACTGCCAGGGGTAAATATTTTTTTTAAACCCTTTGGCAAGGGCAGCAGCATGGTCCTGTGGATCGTGTTGCTGCCTACCCCTTCTCCCTGCCCCTTAAAAGGGTAGAAGCAGTGGCTTCCCAGGGTGGTGGGACGTGATCCAACACTTTGGGAACCACCGAGTTAGGCACAAGGAAGCAGTGCCTCATAAAGTGAGGCATAACTGAATTTGCTCAGTCCTTGATGGTGGCCTGTCTTCCCTTGATTGCTAAGGAATCTGTTGGTGTAAATATTTGAATCTGAAGCACTATTTAGGAATATGTTTTGGCATTGCATAGTGAGATATCCTTTTTAATACAATATTCCTAATTAATACAATATTAGTTGTATTAATTGTATTACAGCAATCATTGTTATCTGTGGATTTAAAAAAATTGTTTACCTACTCTGTGGACGTTATAGGCAGGACAACGGAAAAGGATTCTTTGTGCCCTACAATATTATAGACTTATATTGAAATGTTTGGAAGACAAGTGCTCTCCCACTGTTCTTCAGTGGACTGAGGATCTATTAACTTTACCAATATTTGAATCTATGGGTTACAGAAGACAACTGTATATGAATATGCTTTTAAACCCTTTTTAGAAGTTTGTATTATTAATACAATTTAATATTATTAACAATTAATAATAATAATAATAGTTTGTCTTTATTAATATCTATTTTTTATTCATACTTATTCTATGGATGGCCATGTTTATTTGTATATTAACAATATGTTTTCCATATATAAATTTCCTTCTTCTGAATTCTTTTTTCTTTTTCCCGTTTGTTGCTATTGGCTTTGTATGAGCTGTATTTTGAATACTGAGGAAATATCAATGTACTTGTACAATAAGTTGCAACCCAGAGAAAGTGACGTAGGCTAAATCCTACCAAAATCAATGGAACTTTATATAAAGTCCAATGATGATACTGTATTTAGACATGTTTAGAATTCACCCTTGAATATATTTTGCAGAACTGAGCATAAAGATCAATATTGCAGTCTGGCCTTATATTTTTATGTACCTTGCTATCATTTTAGTTTCACATTTACTCCAAATCCTATGTTCATTCAGATGTCTCACTAAATTCAATAGGATTTCCTTCTGAATGCACATTAGGATTGCAGGTATGCAATGCAATTCTAAATATTTACTCAGAAGTAAATTTCACCAAGTTCAATGGGACTGACCTCCGAAAAGTATGATCCTGTGGACTTAGTTTGTAATGCACATACGAAGTAATAAGTATGATCCAGAACATTCCAAAAAATATTAATACCCATAAATATCACTCATTTCTACAACTGTGGGACTTTCAAAAGAGAGGGGTCTCTGAGGCTAAGAATAACTTCTAAACTTGCTTAGCTATGTTACAGCATGGCTCAAAAAGGCTCGTGTGCCTGGTTAACCAAATGTCCAAAATGCTATGTGAACTGTTAAAAAACCAAAAGCAGCACTTACAGAGCTACTTCTTAAAAACCTAACGGTGGCTCCGAAAATCAAACCTCTTTTTCCAGCTCAAAGTATACCACAGATGGGTTCCCACTGATCATTCAGCATTGCAATTTAAATACAATTTAAAATGAAAACATACACTGTACCAGGAACTCCCCTAATGCATGCAGATATAAACACCTCTATACTCGTATGCATCCAATTCTATAGGCATAGCACACAGCCATTCACCACTGTTTTAAATGCACCAAGGATTTCTCCTGACCTTGCAATGCAGAGTATTTAGCTCTAGTCTGTATGATTACTCTGCAGTGTGTTCTACCTGTCTCTGGATATGCAAGGCACCAGTTACTTTCAGTATTGGCTGGGATGCAAATTCCCACCCTTTGCTTCTTCAGGGCCCTAGTTTAAGATTCTTGGAATTTACAACAAAAGAAACATAAACCCACTAGGCATTCCAAATAACTCAGCTGCATGTACCTTTCCTGCAGCATCCTCCAGATCCCACTCTTATTCATGCACTCCCAGCCAGACATGAAGAACACGCCTCCGTTCCATACTGCAGGCAGGTCACTTTCTGGCTGGAGAGAGCAAGGAAGCAGCAGAAGCCTCTCTGAAGTGATTGCAGCTAGGAGGAGGAGACAGTCTAGGAGCTGGCAGTTTGACAGCAAATCTCACTGCAGAAGCAGTCCCCCCTTCCCAGCCTGCTCAGGAGCTTGGGACAGAACAAGAAGAGTTGCTGAACTGTATGTGTGATGGTGGTGACTCACATCTGTCTCGAAACAGAGAGAAAATGGCTGCAGTCTGCCCAGTCTTGGGAACTTCTGCTGAGAAAGAGCATTTTAGAGCATTCCAAGTAATGAGGCAATTTTCAAATTTCATTTCAAAGCAGTTCAAACAGGGCAATTTCTCTATCGACACGATCAACGTTAAATATCCCAATTACTTGAGCAGATGCTGGGGCCTGAGCAACATATCTTATGCATTGCTGCAATACCAAATTTTGATATGGACTCTGTAATTAGTATGCATATGGCTCTGCTTTCTAACAATGTTAAGCTTAGCATTCTGTAAATGAGACTGTGCCATTGCATTACTGGAGAAATAGATTAACAATTCACATAAGAAGCAAAGCAAAACAAAAAACAGCTTGGAAAGAAGTCAAGAATAGCAGGCAAATATGACAAACTGTAACCAAATGCAGCCGCTACACAGCAGTCCTATAGGTTAATATCTGCTTTGTGTATGGAAGTGCATTACTACATGTTTCCAGTGTGCCACAATACTTGTCATATTCTTTGTGATTATGAAAAATACTCAAAAATTGGTTATCATTGCAAGGCCTCCTGCTTTACAAATTGATAAATAGGTGTATCCAAAATCTATTCCGCATTCCATGTGATAATAAAGGGGGGGGTATTCTGAGTGAGCTCAGTAATTGGCTAGATAAAGTCAAGCAAATTGAAATTAAATCTGAGTAGGACAGAGGTGCTTTTAGAGAAAATCCTAGATCCAGGTTATGGTTATGTTCTGAAAGAGGTTGCACCTCCCTTGAAAGAGCAGGCTTGCAGCCTGGGGTACTCCTGGACCCAGCCTTGCACATGGATGCCCATGTATTGGCATCCATAGCCTTGGTTCTTCTGTCTCAGGCTGGTGTGCCAGCTGTCAAACCTAACCATGGTTATCCATGTACTGGTAGCATCTCAACTGGATTACTATTGCATGCTCTCCTGGGACTGCCCTGAAACACCATTTGGAAATTTCAGCTAGTGCAATATTCCACTGCATAATCGCTGACAGGCAGGCACAAGACATGAGGCGCATATTGTTCCATCTGTGCTAGTATATTTCCAAGTGCAATTTAAAGTGCTGGTGTTAACCTTTCGTTTGAAGACGTAAATGGAGCCATGGTACTTCTCCCACAAGAAACAACTCATCCCCTGGGAACTCTGGGGAGGTTCCTTCTGCATGTATTTGTGATTGGAATGTGGTTTTTAGTTCCTCACTGTTAGCCACCTTGAGAGCATCCCACTGGGAAGGGATAATGCAAGATATATTTTTAAATAAAATAAATAATTATTAATAGTATTTTATTATTACATTGTATAATTAGTGATACAGGTGAAGCCTTCACATCCACGGTTTTCCCATCCACTGATTTGACTCAGTGGGACCACAGAAGACAAGGGCTCTTTGTTAAGCAAACACATGCTGTTAATTGTTTTAAAAAACCTTTTCTTACTAAGGCAACACAGCTGCAGCCATGGGATCTGCAGCCAATCTCATTAGCTCTGAGATAAGCCCTCCTCCCTCATCCTGGGAAGTGTGATTAATCACTTCCAGTTTGCATTTTTCACCTTGCTTCAGGACAAAGCGAAGAGGTATTATCTTAGTAATGGATACTAATTGCTCAAAGCCTCTGGAGAATGGCTACAGCCATTGCCATGGTAAGAGAAGCTTTTTTAAAGGCTGAATGCTAATTAACAGCTTGATTTCATTTGGCACTTTTTTTTGCATCTGTGAGGGTTCCTAGAATGGAACCCAGAGGCGGAGGAAGGGTGTAGCCCGGGGTGGCATGAGCCATGGGCACCGGGGGCAGTGGGGCGCCATTGCACGGAGTCTGCGGACTAACCCGCACACTGTCTGGCCCGCCCTCGTGTCCGTTCCGCTCCAAAATGGAGCTATTCCAGCCACAGGGAGGCGTGGCTGGGTGACACACGGGGGCGGGGCAATGTGCTGGGGGCGCAGTTTCGTCACCCTGCCATGGGCACACTTGGGGCTCCGTTCGTCCCTGATGAACCCTTGTGAATAAAAAGGCTCCACCCGTGAAATATGCAGACTCTGCTGCTGTATCCTATGCTCTCTTATGAGCTGGGAACTCAAACATGGGCGCAGATCCGAGTAGACCCATTGGGGCAGCCATGTGTTCCCTTACCCTGGGGAGACCTGTGGCTACTTCCTTGGCCCCATTGGATTCAGTGATAGCCATTTCTGCACTGTTGGAGCCCTGGGCGCTAGGGAAGCTTAGGATTGGACACCCCTTCAGATGTAAAGGCCTTTTTGGAGTGGATCATGCTGATGCAATGTTCACTAGTGATAGTCCAGATTTAGTTTTGGGTTGGGTTTGGGTTTGCTAAGCTTCTAGATTTTGGTCTGAAGAGGGTACTCTCAGAGGTGTTTTTTTTTAAAAAACAAACAAACAACAACAACGCTGAACATTGAGACCTTGACCTTGCTAACTTTGCACACGGCTGGTAATTGCACCAGTATTTTTGTTACCATTAAGCTTATCAAACATTTAGAAGCTGTGATATGACCTAATTTAGCTGAGGGAGATTACTCATCTCATCAATGACCACAATAAATGATATGGAGCCAGCAAAAAGGACTGAAAAGCCAAACTAAGAATGGTAAGTCATTAAATTAGGCATAAACCATCTTGCTTGAGGCCTCTGAAGAACTCAGAATATTTTCTTTCTCCACAATATTCAATATATGAGAAAAATGAAAAAGTACAGTCATTTATCTCTCAACTCTAGTAGATGGAGAGCCAGCATGGTTCAATGAATGTGATATACTTATAGGTATGTATGTACTATGTTCGCTCTCCATTTGTTGCAGTACTAGCCATTCCCCCCCCCCACAATATGCTAATAATTATGTACAGGCATATACATTATTTCTGGGTTTTTTTAAACAGAAAACGTAATACTTCATGATTATAAGGTAATACCTACATGATTTACCACATGTAAAAGTAATACCTTTACCACAACATCACTTATCAGCAGTAGATGTGAAATTGCCACCAGAGATAAATACAACCTTTCAGTTGTGGCAGTTCATATATATAGTTCACATATACAGTTCATATATGGTGGTTTGCCATATATAGACTACATGCCGACATCCTACAAAGGCTTAAGCGAGCCCTGTAATGTGGAACAAGCAGACGCATTCAGTTATGCTCAATTCCCTTTTCAATTAAGCTGAACTGCAGTACTGTATGAATTTGCTTCTCACACATTGCATTACCTGTGCAAGCAGATCACTAACATGAACAAGTACATTCCTGAATAAAGTACATGAAATAATCTGCTTTCTATCATTGTTCAGCAGCTCAGCGCAAGCACATATTGGACACAGAACCAAATTAATATGCAACATCATATTACTACTCAACTTCACTGCTACTCTCTTCACTTCAAATCAATCTCTCCAATAGTTGTAAAACTCTTCACTTTACATGGCCAAATGAAAGCGTAAATGACGGTTCCTAGCCAGGGCCAGCCCATCCATGAGGCCAACTGGGGCAGTTGCCTCAGGCAGCAGATTGGTAGAGGGTGTCCACTTCACTGCTCCTTCTCCTACTCCCATATCCCTGGATTTGAAAAGGAAAAGAGGGGGGAAAGAAGAGGGAAGGAGAGGATAGTGATCGCATCAGGGGCACTCTTAAGACACCACTCTACTCTCCTTCACCTTTCCTCTTCCGCTTCATCCCCCCTTCCTTGTCAAAGTCAGGGAGTTGCACACGCTGGCCGATCACCAGGTAAGGCATTTGGCACTTCAAGTGTCAGGAGGACTTGGGTTGTAACTTGTTCCTAACTGAGAAAATAGGAGCTCTTTTAGCCAAACAAATATAAATATTATCTTTACTTGAGACCGCATATTTAACATTCAGCTACCCTGCAAAGAAACACTTTATCAGCACATTGGTCTGTACTTGACATTTAAAGGTTTGCATACATAAATAAAATTTGCATACATACAAAATGAAACACTGCCCTGTTTTCCAAGTCCGTATAACAATATGGGCAATGTTGGCTAAAATATGGCTAAAAGAGCACTTTTAGCCAACTGGGGCAGTCACAAATGTGCCATCAAGCACATCTGCTCCGACTAGTCAGGCATGGACCAGCGCAAGCAGCAGTGTCAGTGCATGGGTTTTGCACTGGTCGAGCGTTTGCAGCACTTGGTTGGCGCAGGGCCTCGCCAAGAGCGTGCCAGAGGCGTGCTGGGGGCATAACTGGGTGGTGCAGTGGGTGCGACAGGGGCGGTGATGCACGACGGGTGTTGTGCCATATCCTAAACCCCGTCCCTCGCCAGGGCAGCCCTGATTTGGACCGCTGTTGTGCACGTTGAACTGCGCCTGCAAAACAGCAGGCATAGATCCGAGCAGCCCCATAGGGCTGGCTGGTGCTTACCTGGGTGCAAGGGGAAAACCTCCCCTTGCCCTGCGCTGAGCTGCTGCTGCCTCCTGCTGGGCTTAGGATATGGCCCTGCTATGTCGGCCTTACTATGTCAGCCTTACACTGTGAGTGAGGGAGATTCCCTGAGGTGATTTAAGCAAGGGAAGTCTGCTGCAAGTCTGCTCTGCTACCCCAAATGAAAAGAAATACAGGTTGAGCCTAATTATCCATGGATTTTACGTCTGCGAACATGGCTCAACATGGGTCCCCCAGACCCACATTGAGCTAGATTAGGCTCAACACAAAGCCTCTGAAAGCAACCAGCCTCAGAATGGTTTACTTCTGTTACTTTGGTGAAAAACGCTACTTCTGTTTTTTAGTGAAAACTGGAAGTGACGTTTTCGATGCCTTTTAAGACCTTATGAGGCCATGGAAAGCCCCGGAGACCCAGGAAAGCCAAAAACTGGAAGTAACTTTTTTTTGGCCTCAGAAAGGCCTCCAGACCTGAAGCATAGGGTTCCGAGGGGGTGTATAGGCAAAACCCACGGGTTTAATTACCCTCAGATTTTTTTTTATCCATGTGGGTTCTGGGAACGAATAAAAAGGCTCCACCTAACAGAAGGTGGGCACCTTTCTCCAATCTATTGCCTTGGCTAAAACTAGATTTTGAGTTGGGGTTTAAATAAAGGAAATAAGGGAAGTGGCAGGACAGAAGCAGTGTGGAATTTGCATGAATAAGAAGTGGTGAGAAAATGTGGAGATGTTTGAGGGCAAGACATTTTGGACAGTAGGGCGTGATAAAACGATGAGCAAAAGCCACTGTCAGGGATTTGGGAGGATATGAGAGCAAAACTATAAGGAGCAGTGAGGCCACAAAGGGTTTTGAAGGTATGGATGAGAAGCTAATACAATTAAATGACCAGGAGCTTATTTGGTGGTGCTGAATTGTGCCACACCTGAATGGTGCTGCATTTGAGTCTCTGGCCTCCTACCTCCTCCTCATGTTGTTGGCAATGATTATGTTTTATTGGTGTACTGTTTTTCTTTATGCTCTTCATTTTTTTATTATTATAAAAATCTGAAGGATTTTTAACCATAAGGTGACATATACATAAGAACATAAGAAGAGCCCTGTTGGATCAGGCCAAAGGCCCATCTAGTCCAGCTTCCTGTATCTCACAGTGGCCCACCAGGTGCCCCAGGGAGGCATGAGACAACAAGATGCTTGCATCCTGTTGCCATTCTCTTGCACCCGGCACTCTGAAGTAGCCCACCACCTTTGTATATATATTAATGTAAAATAATATGATAGACATACTTTCCTTGAGGGAAATACTGCATCTAACAGTGAGATCCTATGCATGTCTTCTCAGAATTAAGCCCCAGTTGTTTTAATAGAAATTGCGTCCGGGTGTGTATAGGGTAGCAGTATAAATCTTGATGACACATTTTATGTATTTACTGTATTTGTATCTTAATTTTCTCCCATACTGAAAGGGACCCAAGGGACAAGTGAGCATTTATTGTGTAGAAAAAAATTCACATCTTTTCTGTTATCTAATATTTATTTGGTAACCTAGCTGTCTCAAAATAATGCATTTTCCATCTTTTCTAAGATACTTTTTACGTAATTGCCCTTTGATGTTTCCTTTTATGGAACTGTAGCAAACTAAAAAGCACTCCTGTTCATGGGTACTCAGAGGAGGTAAAAAATGACCTTAGGAGGCTGTATTATAGTCATTACAATGTTGATAATGCATGGGACAATCTAGATGGCTAGACTGAGGTGGTGATTTATGCAAAGTTATGGTACCTACCTAGTGAGTTTTGTCTGAGAGAAAGCTGAATGTTTTTTTTCCATAACCAAACCCAACACTAGCTACTGCTGGATGCTAGTCTAGAGCCCAGTACATATCTAGTTCATAGCTCCATTTCAAGTGACTTTCATAGTAGCATAAGATTGGAAGAGTTGGGATTACATATGAAGAGCCACAATAACGTCAAAGGCTTTATAAGGAAGATATTATAGAACGCAGCAATGGCAGTAATTAGGGGTGTGTGTGTTTGTTAAATTAAAAACACATAAGAACACATAAAAACACAAAATGCCACCTTTTGGGGGTTAAAATATTTGAATAGAAACACACCTCATTGCGGTGTTTAAGATCTTTTCCAGAAATTAAAATAGATAACTTTTCCAATTAGAATACTGTGGCTGCATCTGCTGATACTATATCACCTATATCATCTACCTAGTACACTTTTAAAGCATTTAAAATTAATAAAAATGAGAACTTGGAATGAGAATGTAGAATTAAAGCATATAACCCTGCAATTTGCTAACTTAATCAAGAAATTTTGGAAAAAATGTCACCAAAAAACCCACACCCCTAGCAATAATATACTCTCACAACACAGGAATCAGGTCTAAGGACTGAGAGTGCAATTCTAAACTGGAGTTAGGCCGGCATAAGCTAAGCCAGCAAAGTCTGGCCAGCACAAGGGCCACCATAAAGCATGTTTGGACTACTCTCGGAGTCGAGGATGGCTCACTGCTGGCCTCTCTGACTCTGAGAATGGTCCATACATACTTTACAATGTCCCTTGTGCTGGCCAAACTTGGCTGGCTTAGTTTATGCTGGCCTAACTCAGTTTAGGATTGCACCCTCAGACTGACTGGATTTTGACTGAAAAATACATGAGGCAGAGGCTTGTGCAATATGACAGGCAAGCACAAGACATGAGGAACATATTGTTCCACATGTGCTGTGTCATGAATAGACTCTGAATCCCAATTTACTGTAGTCCAGGACAACGATTTATTACGCCTTTGCAAATGCAGGTGGCAAGAAAAAAATACAGCAAGCTACACCTCGAATCACCTTTTGGGAGTGTCCTCCCCCTTTGCATTTACTGGCTGAAGTTTCCACCAATTAACAACGTTTCAACAGAATACTTCCCCTTACATATGTGCCTCCTTCCCCTGTACATATCTTTACACATAACGTATGTTCATGCTAATTAGGACTTAATTAGCTGTGGGTGTGTGGTAATATTCATGAAGGTTATTTACACATGTGCAGTTTTGCTTTCTCAAGGCTGCAGCTTGGAAGCTGCAAAATGTTACCCTGTTATCTTGCTCTGAGGAGCTGAGGGATAGGTTTAGTTTCTCTGCAAGCATTTGGCTATCAGTCCTGGAATGCGCATGGCCCCTTTATAACTTTTCACCTGTAGAGGAACAAGTATTGCTGAAGGAAAGTCAGCATGGCTTCTGTAAGGGTAAGTCTTGCCTCACGAACCTTTTGGAATTCTTTGAAAAGGTCAACAGGCACGTGGATGTGGGTGAACCTGTGGATATCATATACCTGGATTTTCAGAAGGCGTTGACATAGTCCCCCACCAAAGGCTGCTGAAGAAACTTCACAGTCAGGGAATAAGAGGGCAGGTCCTCATGGATTCAGAATTGGTTGAGGGCCAGGAAACACAGAGTGGGGGTCAATGGGCTATTTTCACAGTGGAGAGAGATGGAAAGCGGAGTGCCCCAGGGATCTATCCTGGGGCCGGTGTTTTTCAACTTGTTCATAATTGACCTGGAGACAGGGATAAGCAGCGAGGTGGCCAAGTTTGAGGATGACACAAAACTTTTCTGGGTGGTGAAGACCAGAAGGGATTTTGAAGAGCTCCAGAAGGATCTCTCCAAGTTGGGGGAATGGGCAGCAAAATGGCAGATGCGTTTCAACGTAGACAAGTGTAAAGTGATGCCCATTGGGGCAAAAAACCAAAACTTCACCTATAGGCTTATGGGTTCTGAGCTATCTGTGACAGCTCAAGAGAGAGATCTTGGGGTGCTGGTGGACAATTCAATGAAGGTATCGACCCAGTGTGCGGCAGCAATTAAGAAGGCCAATTCCATGCTTGGGGTAATAAAAAAGGGGTTGAGAATAAAACAGCCAATATTATCATGCCATTGTACAAATCAATGGTAAGGCCACATCTGGAATATTGTGTACAGTTCTGGTCGCTGCATCTCAAAAAGGACATAGTGGAGCTGGAAAAGGTGCAGAAGAGAGCGACGAAAATGATTACGGGGCTGGGGCACCTCCCTTATGAAGAAAGACTGCAGCGTTTGGGGCTCTTCAGCCTCGAAAAAGGCGCCTGAGGGGGGGACATAATTGAGAAATACAAAATTATGCACAGAAGGGATAGAGTCGATAGAGGGATGTTTTCCCTTACCTCTCTCAAAACATCAGAACCAGGGGGCATCCGCTAAAACTGAGGGTTGGGAGAGTTAAAACAGATAAAAAGAATTACTTTTAAAAAGTAATTAACTTTAAATAAAAAGATTAACCACAGTTAATCTGTGGAACTCTTTGCCACAGGAGGTGGTGATGGCATCTGGTCTAGATGCCTTTAAGAGGGGATTGGACGGATTTCTGGAAGAAAAGTCCATTGTGGGCTATAGGCAATGATGGATTGTGCAACCTCCTTACATTAGTAGTAGGCTACTTCAGAGTACCGGGTGCAAGGGAGCGGCAACAGGATGCAAGCATCTTGTTGTCTCATGCCTCCCTGGGGCACCTGGTGGACCGCTGTGAGATACAGGAAGCTGAACTAGATGGGCCTTTGGCCTGATCCAGCAGGGCTCTTCTTATGTTCTTACGTTCACCTCTCGCTAATCTATTTTGTTAGCAAGACTCTTGGCCTAGCTGGTGAATAATTCTGCTCAGCAAAGCCACTAAAGAGTGGCTAGCCACTTGCTCCAAATTACAGGAGTTATGTTAGCTTCTGTGCCCCAAATCACGGATGTATAATTCGAACCCCACAGCTGGTATATTTCCAAGTGCAATTTAAGGTGCCGGTGTTAACCTTTCATTTCTAGATGAAATGAAGGACATACACCCTAGAAACACAGTGTATGACTTGAGTCTGTAATAATCTGCCTGCCCCCTGTGGACTGCTGACGGAGTTGGGCCAACTCCAATACCGTCATCCACCTACTCACCTCCACTGCTTACCCTTCTCTCCCCATTCCCTTGCCTCGAAAAGAGAGGGAAGGAGCAGAAGAGGAAGTGCAGAGGAGAGTGGTGACTAAACCTATGGCTGGCCCAACCATGAAGCCATGTGATGCAGCTTGCTGGAGTGGCAGATTCAGGGTGACCTTCTCCCCACATCTGCCTCCACCTCCCTCCAGCCCACTGTGAATGCAAGCAACACTGGTCCATTCCCTGCTTGCTAAACATGATCAGGAATTGGATCATATCCTTCTTTCCCCATGTTCCATCCTTCCACTGTGTTAAAAAACACACATAACACTGAAATTAGCACTTCATTACTTCCCCCCTTGCTCCATATATGTGGGATGTATAAAGTATTCCCTTAAGTTCTGTGCAAGGTCACAGAGCAGTAAGGAAGGAGCTTTTTCCCCCTCTGCTCTCTCTAGTGCTGCTGGAAGAAAGGCAGTGGGCACCTCTCCTTGTCTATGAAGCACCAAGTAGGTGATTTTGAATCTGCCCTTGTTAGTTTACTTACCAGGAGTGCTGTCTGCATAACACTTCTGTACAGGCTCAGAACTCAGACTACACCACTTCCATCTCAAACAGAAGCAGCATGGATCAGGCAGGCTGCAGATCATGCGCCTAGTAAGTAATGGGGTGAGAATGAGTGTGTGCAGGTGCCCTCCTCACACCCATGGGTGATGTAAGAGCACAAAGGCCACCATTGGAGGGATTGAGATGGTGCAGGGCATGCTACCAAAGGCACCAAGAGGTCTTGGGCCAGGCCTGTCTAAGCCCACCACTTCTTTTGTTGCTTTGCTCCCTTTTCCTGTGAGTGGGAGAAGCAAAGGCTGACACATCACCAGATAAAGAGGGGGTTGCATTTGGCTCATCTCCTCAAGTACCAGGAAGTCTTGGTCCAGCTTTAACTGCTGCCCCCCCCCCGCAGCCCAATCCTCTGCATGATTACTCAGAAATAAGCCCCATTAAGTTCAATGGGGCTTACTCCCAGTGTGTGCATAGGCTTGCAGCCTGTGAATCTTTGGAGCAAGAGACCTGTTTTGCATTCCTAGTAAAGACCCAGAAAATGGATGCTGCTTTCTAAATAACTTGTAGACTGCCCAGCTTTGCTCTGCTAAATACACACTGCCATAAAACACACTGGCAGGATCTCAAGTCTGCAATCTTGTGCACACTTATCTGGGAGTATGTTCCAGTGAATTCATTGGGGCCTACTTCTGAACAGAGTCGCGTAAGATTGCACTGTAAGGGCCCAATCCTTGCAGCCCTAATGCAGTCCCAAGATAAGGGAACACATTTTTGTGACTGCTCATGCACTGTAGGATGCAGCACATGCCCCATTGGCATGGCTGCATCAGCACTGGAAAGTTAGGTTCGGGCCCTCGGTGACCTTGTCAAACCTACCTCAGAGTTGTTGAGAGCATTAAGGGGAATGATCCTGATATGGGACATTCTGACCTTGGAAAAATAGTATTGGTAGGAGTGTTTTTGGTTATACTTCCCCCCCCCCAAATTTCTTGATTAAAATAGCACATTAGAGTGTTATGTGTTTTTATTCAAATATTTTATCCCTCAAAAGGCAATGTTTTGTTTTTTTTATTCTACATTCACATTCCAAGTTCTCATTTTTATTAATTTCAAATGCTTTAAGAGTGTACTACGTAGGCGATACAATGTCGACAGATGCAGCCCCAATATTATTTCTAATTAGAAAAGTCATCTATTTTAATTTTTGGAAAATATCTTAAACACCAAAATGAGGTGTTTTTGTTTTTATTCAGATATTTGAACATACACACACACCCCCAAGGTGGTGTTTTGTGTTTCTAACAAAAATCACAAACGGATCCTTAGCTATAGGTAACTAGAAAGAAAGGGTACACATGTGACGAACAAGAACAAAACAGAGGAGAAACGAACAAGCCTATTCCCAGGTTAGGTGCTGAGGATGGAAGTTGGCATTTTCACATTTCACAGGTAACTGCACACAGGCATAGCCGTATAAGGAGCCACAAAAACGGCCTCACACGACCACAGCAACCAGACAGATATTTTACACCAACAACCACCGTCCCTCTCTGCGCAGGAAGATCTCGTAGCCCCGCCCCTTAGAATCCAATGCTGTTAGCCCCGCCCCTGGACTGGTTGGCTTAAGCTCGCGAGGCGCCGTTAAGGGGTGGGAGTAGGCAGTTAAGCTCCGCCTCCTTTCAGAGCGTTCTCATTGCTATGACCGGGATGGAGGAGATGGCGCCTGTGCTTGGTCCCGCCCTTGGAAACGCGTCAGAAGCTTCTGAGCGGGCCTTGGCGACGCGGCCCGGCAAGTCCGATGCCCCTGCCTGGAACATGAAACTGACCCGTAAGGCCGTTCTGTCCCGGGCGAAGGCCCCCGATCTAGGAGCCGTCCGCAAACTGAATTGCTGGTAAGAGGCGGAGCTCCTCCGGAGTGGATCCGGCGCTCATCTGGCGGACCCGGGGAGCACGTTGATTGGCAGGTCTGCAGGCTGCTGCAATGGCAGGAGGAGCGCTCCTTTGCACTTCAAGGCAAAGGAGCAGCTACAGCCCCTCTTCCCACACTGCATTGTGTACTCACTGTAAAGGATTCCTTTTTTTTTGCAAGAGCAGCTTTATTGTGGCATAAGGGCACTTACAGCCCAAACCTATGCGTGTCTACTCAGAAGTAAGTGCCATTGTGTTCAATGGACTTACTTCCAGGAAAGTGTGCATAGGATTGTAGCCTTAGTCTGATACTGTATGTAATCCTCCGTTAGCAAGAGTGTGCGGGCCCGCACGCACGCGAACCCACACGGGTACAGAGGAGAACTGTGAACCAGGAGAACAAAAGTCATGAGACGCAAGTTCTGTCTGAACCGTTTCTATCAAAGCTCAGATACGTGCAGGACAAGCACTCTGACTGCTGGCAAACGGTCGCTAGCATTTATATTTTCCAAAGGAGCATTGCTGTTTCTTTTCTGAGTAGCCCTTGGTGCAACTTGAAATCTCTGCACCTGGCTGCAGTCCTGCGTAAACTCACTAGGATGGCGATAGGATTTCTGCGGGTGACGCTAAACTGTATGTTGCAAACGCCATTCAAAGTCTCACAAACTGGAGATGGTACAGTGTTTCCCATTTGACTCAATCTTTTTCTCTTCATCCCAGTTTTGTTTTTACACGTCTATCCTGAAGAAGTTCTGAGGCTCTTGTATGCTTGCTCACAAACTTGTATTATTTTAGTATTGTATTTTAATAATAAAAGATAATTGCCTTACCATAGTAGTTTAATAATGTGGTTTTCTGTATTGTAAATGGGAACTAATATGTTTTAAAAGCATATTATGTATGTCAGATTATGAGCAGATACCATACATCTGATAAAGTGATTTCTACTGAATGAAAGTTACAATAACTTTGTAAGTCTTAGCTGTCAGAAGATTTATACTTGTTTTGGAAACAATTACTAGGTAATGATTTTTCCTGGTAAATTCAGCAATGGGAAAAGCATCACATACAGAATTCTTGACTGTTAGGCATCTGTTAAAAACACAGAACTTGGTGCTGGAACTAGATTATCCAACCAATTATTGGGAGTAGTACAAATGCTGTTAGTAATCTATAATTCTTTTTGTGTTCAAATTTGCCCAAAGTGTGAAACATCGCATTCCCAGGTGATGCTGAAAAGTGGTGTGTGACTATTAAGTATTAATAACCATAATTATTCTCTCAATTTGTATCTGTATTTGGTTTTTGTGGAATTTAAAATTCCATTTATTTCATTTTTTTGGTCATTCACTCAATGTGTTTTCATCTGTAGATTGTTGTTCGATAACTTTCTTCTATCATGCAAGCTTTTTTCAAGTCTGGATATGTGTCCACCCTTTTTTCTTTTTCTATGTAATTGTTTTTTTTAGGCCAGAGCTTCTTTTTATGCTTGCGCTTCTTCCTTCCCTTTCAGCTTTATTAGCTTCTCATTTCTCAGGAAGTGCCCCATCACAGGCTGGTCTGCATATGTGGCAGAATTAAGTGATGGAATCCTGAGCTGGTAGCATGTTGCCTGTTTCATGCCAGGCTGCAGATGGGCATGCAGTTTTGGAGTATTCCCATGAACGAACACTTCCTTGCATGTAAGAAAAAAAGCCTAATGCAACAAGGAAGAATGTGCTAATCCACCTTGCCCCTTGCTGTGCTAGGCTATGGGAATATTCAAAAATACAATCTGGCTCAGGACTACCACCTTGTTCTTTTAGACAAATAGACTGGGCAGTACTTGATTGCCACACTTGGCATTAGCCCCCTGCTCTTTCTAGTTCTGTTCCCTAGCTTTTCCATTAGATTTTCTTTCCAATATGCTTCACTCATTATTTTCCTCATTGCAAAAGCTTCCATTTTCTTCATTTTATGTTTCATGTTCTTTAATATAAGCATGTAAAGTTGTTCTTACGTTAGCTCTCTTACTATAGGGCCCTCCCTCATCCAGAGAAAAACATCAGGCCATCTATCTGACTGGTTTTTTTTTCTGAGATGGACAAGATAGCTCTCTCCCTCCCCCATGTTGGCTGCCTCTGCCTTCTTTTTGTTCCTCCCCCCAGCCTCCTGCACCCTGCAGCTAGCCAAAACACAAATAAAACCTTAACCCTTCCTCCACCCCCAGCCTCCTCCTGGCTCGAACTAACATACTTTGCTGCATGCGCTGATCTGAATGCCAGCTTCCAGATCATTCCAAGAGATCTTTCGCATGATGCTGAAATGGTAAAAAAGTAAGCAAGCACACCCACACACAAAGAAACTTGCAGGGAAAATACATGAGTATTTGTGACTGGTGTATTTCCAACTCGTAACTCATTTTTGAGTCAGTGGACCTGGGTCACTTCCATGTACACCCATGGCTTGCGTGTACACGAGTTGCGGAAAAACATGTGTTTTTGCAACTCAGAAACAGGAAGTTTCCATCCCTGGTATATATGCTGCTTCTTTGATTCAAAAATATATACTGTTTTGTTTCAATCTTCTAATCAATTTTTTTTCTTTTCCAGGGGTAGCCGCCTTGCTGACGTAAGTACTGTTCTATCTTTCTAAAAATGCAGGAAATTGGAAGTAGTGAATGCCATGCTTCCTGTGAAGAACAGGTGGCAAAGTAACTTGAGTAGCATCTCATTCCATTGTATATTTTGCCTCTCTAAGAAGCAGCATCTCTGCAAAGATAAAATGCCCAGATCCGGCATTCTGATGCTTGTTTTGATGACTAGAGAAGGGAATAGACTTCATTTATCAGTAGAATAGCATGGATGGAGTATCCCACATAGCAGTTTCCTCTTCCCTGCAAAGAAGTGTCGCAAACTGCCCTCGGCTAGTACTTTTCAAAACCAGACTGGGATGGAACTAAGAAAAAGCAGAGAGGATTTGTGCTCCAGGGAGGAAGTAAAAGTCAGTCTTTGGCTTCATCCTTATTTGTGTATAGCAATGTCTTCATACTTACTTCATCCCTCCTTCTGCATAGTGGGTGCAGACGTGGCTCTGCAGTGGCTTGGAATAAACATTAGCTGCCATTGTCTCAGGCCTGCAGGAACTGCCAGTGAGAAGGAAGAAAAAGGGCAAATTTGAGTCACTGTCTGTCTATGCTTTGAGTTAGGATTGCGCCCTTAGTGCTCTACATGTTAGGTGTTCTTGTTTTAAGGAGACTGCAAAAGTTTGCTAAATCTGCCAAATAATTTGTTTTAATTTATAGATTTCCATCTGCCGTGAACTTCCAAACATTGAGGTGATCACCTTCAGGTATGTGTCGGAGCCTGACGAGGGCTTGCTTTGCTACATTATTCTCCTTTTGAAAATTGTATTCTCCTTTTTATTTGTATTGTCCTTGAGAGAGGACATTTCCCACCAGGTTCAGTATTACCACCTGCTGCCTTCCGGGCTATTTACCCATTATTGTTCAAAGTATCTTGATGCAATGTTGATGTCGTTCTCCCATTGCTCTTCATGACCTTGGCCAAGTTTTTATTGTTTCCACAAAAAGGAGGGAAAGTTCTACAAATGGGTATCCGGAATTCTCCCAGGAGGCCTCCATTGGCTTATAGGTCTTACGTTGCACAGATAGATGGTAACACTTGTCTCTGATTGCCCAAATTCACTTGTTTTCCCTGATAGTGTGAACAACATTTCTGACCTAGAGCCAATGAACCAGTGCCAGAACTTAACTGAGCTGTACCTAAGAAGGAACAGTATCGCAAGCCTCCATGAGCTCTTCCACCTGAAAAAACTGCCCCGCCTAAGAATCCTCTGGCTGTCTGAGAATCCCTGCTGTGGATCAGACCCTCATCACTACCGAATGACAGTGCTGCGTAACCTCCCCAATCTCCAGAAGCTCGATAATCAGAGTGCGTATTGGAGTAAATTGCTTTGTCTGTGTGAGGTTCTCTGTTCCAACTGCACTCCTCCTTGGACCTAATTTGCATGTTGTCTCATTTCAAGTTGCAGGTGAGGATCCCATTTTGTTAATATTCTCCCTTGTGGAAAATCTCCCTGTAGGTACTAGCGCACCAGGGAGAAAGGTTCTAGCCCAGATCATGCCTTGTAGTTTCCTTTTCAAGGAGAGTTTTTACACCGAGCCATTCAGAAACATTACTCCCCCCCCCCGCAACCCAGCAATCTGCCTTCTAAAATGGGAGAGTTTGTTCTACATTCTCAGTCTGTTGCAGTATACACCAGGCCTTACATGGAATCAGCCCCGTAGGTTATGATGCCACTTCTAGATTTCAGCCAGCTGTTAAAAGCTGCCCCACGGAATGTTATCTCTTTGAGGGACTGCTCTCTGATTTCATGATACTGGATTGAATCTCTTGATACTCTTTGAAACATTTATGCAGAGGCAATGTTAAAAGATGGGTGCCTTTCCAGCAAGGTCCTTTGCAAAGGCTCTGGAATGTGAAGGGTGGTGGTGGTTAATGTTTTATGGAGGAATGGGTACTTGGTTTGGAAGGAAAGTAGCATAACACAGGTTACTTTGGGGCCAGTACAAACTCCTTGTTTGGAGAGAATGGCTGCTTCATCAGCCCCTGCTCATTCCATTTATTCCTATGGTCTACTTGTCCCTGATATATGCACATGAACAACTGTCACCAACTGGTTGGTGTTCTTATTTTGTCCTTGGCTTTTTGTTTTGAGGTAGAAAACCCTTGTCTTGGCAGTGGTCTTTCAGAGGAGAGCTTACCTGGTTGAGTATTCCTCCAACTAAAAAAAATCCTTCTGCATATGAAGCTAGATATCTGTGAGAAAGCTAGGCAAATGTTCTTTTCCACATCTGTTTTTCTGCAGAGAGATTTTTTTTTAGTGAAGGAGCATTTAATCACAAGAGTTCTCCCTTGCCTGCAATCCAAAGTGATGCACGTCAGAAGTAGGTTTTTCACTTCACTGAGAACTAGCTAGACCTTTATCCTGCACATGCTACAGCCACCACATGGAGGTTGCTCTGAATTGCACACTTGATGGCTGTTGCCATTGTAGATTTGGGCCGAGAGTAGGAGAAAACAACTGTTGGTAAAGAAGCCACTGCATACCAATACTTTCACCTAGTAGAATGACTCTCAGTAACCCCTGTATGGTTGCAATAGCTATGTTAGGCTTGTGAACATCTGAGGAAGCTAAATGTCAACCAAGAGTGCTTAGATGAACCACAGCAGTCTCTCACTCTTTTTTTCCCCCTTGCTATTTGTAGTGGTGACAGAGGAAGAACTGTCCCATGCGCTGCTGGAAGGAGAGGAGATAACGGCACCTCCAGCCAAATCAGATATGAAGAACTGCTGCCAAAACTTCACACCCGAGTCCAGTGTGATGGAGGGCACAATGGAGAATGAAAATGAACTCATGAACTTCAGTTTGGAGGAGACAAAGTAAGGAGGACTCCCTTGCTGCTGGGACTTCTGTGCTGGTCTTCATTCTGAAAGTCTGGCACAATGTAATTGTCCATGTTCTCGTAGAGTAAATCCACATAGCAGATGATTGTGAAAGATCTCAACAAGTATACTGAAACACCTTTGTGCTGTGACCCAGCAATAGTCGTTAGGTTTCCATTTCAAGCAGTGCTTGTTGGGTTTGTTGCATGCTCATAGAAGGCTATTCTGCTTAGTTGTCTGCTTGTTGTTTTTCCTGCCTAGTAAAATCCGTGAGCAGCTTGGTATGAAACCTGTTCCAAGAGATAAATTTTCCTCCTTCTCACCCAGGGAGACAGATGGGAACCGAAAGAATCGGGTGAGTGTGAGCATCGTTCCCCTCCACCCTTGCCCCCAATAGATCAGTGTATATTTTTGGTTGATGTGCTGGGGCAGTCTTAGTGCTATAGTGTGGCTTAGCATTAAATAGCAAACAGCTCAGTTCCTGCTCGGTTGGAATGATCTCTCCAGAAGCTGTTCTTGCAGGTAGGGAAAGTTAAAGAAGCAGGAAGCACCTTCTGTCCCTGTGCATTAGGTTAGGCAGGAGCCATTTTCAGGTGTGCCTTTGCCAGAGCATCTAAGAGCAAGGAGTGTTGACTGGCTTGGTATTCCCCTTCTGCTAGGTCAGTGTGGGTCGGGACCCACTTGGTGGGTTGCGACCTGATGTCAGGTGGGTCACGGAAAGTTGGGTGCATCCATCTGGGAAACTCCAATCTTTACTCTTATGTTTTATGAGTGTTAATTTTCAAGTGAAGTTTTTTTTAAAATTTTCTTTTCAGTGCTTTTACATCATATTTTGTCCTAATCTTGCTTTCTGTCAAGGATGTTTCATGGTTGTACAATTGCTGCAGTCCAAGAATGCCAATTTGCATTTCAGGAGTGTCATTTGATTGTTACAGTGACAGCACTTCCTGCTTGGTGATGTCACTTCCTGCCATGGCATCACTTCTAGGTTAATGACTTCACTATCAATGGGTCCTGATACGAGTGCCATTCTAAAAAGTGGGTCCCACTGTAAAACATTTGAGTACCACTGTGCTAAGTTGTGCAACTGATCTGCCGTACCATTGTGGGAGGGGAAGGGAGCAGGGCACATCAGTTGTACAATATAATGTAACTAGGGATGCATAGACTCGCACATTAATCCCCCTCGTCCAGACCTTGTTTTGCTGTAAATAAGCATAAATGAAGGCTGCAGTCCTAAGCATGCTTGCTTGGGAGTGAATTAAATCCCATTATATTCAGAAGGAAGTCAGACTGAATTCATGGGTTTAGGATTACATTGCTTGTGTCCCAGTCCAGAGATGCCCACTTGGGTAGTGCCATCCAGCAATTAAGGAATTATTATTTTGAAAGATTGATCACAGCATACCTTCTTCACAGCAAGATTATCATAGTCCTGTTTGCTGTGATATGTTGATGAATCACCCTTTCAATAGGGCATATTTGAATAGTGAGCTGAAATCAGCTTTTATTATTCTGATTACCAGCCCTGAGAATCTGGGGCTGCAATCCTATTCACACTTACCTGGGAGAAAGCCTCATTGGCTATAGTGGAACTTAGTTCTGAGTAAACATGCATGAGTGAGCCTTTTACAAAGCTTCGCCTTTGGAGGGGATATGTGGTTCTGTGCTTTAAGGTTATGTCCACAAACATTCAGGCAGTTGACCATAAATAATAGGCATTGTCTGCAGCCAGATTACTTTTATCTGTCTTTGAAAAGCAGGTTAGCATGACAGGATAGAATGATTCAGGGAAATCCTTGAAGGGAATAATTGGTGCAAAGAGCAAACAGTTTCCTTTTCAGTTTCCTTTTTGAGGGATCAAGACAGTTGACACCTATGGCTTTGATTTTGCCAGAATACTAAGGTTAATTGCAGCCAGGAATGAGGTTGGCTCTTAAGAGCAGTGAAATTACTTTGCTGGATCAGCAGCCTGTTTAATTCAGCTATCTGTCCACCACAGAGGCCAGGCAGGTTCTCCTCTGAAACTCAAACGTTGGACATGATGGAGATAATGATCCCCTCTTGTTTATCCCCAGCCATCAGTAATTAGTGGTATACTATTTGAATCAGGTTCTACTTGAATTATCATGGCTATTGGCAAACTTGGAAGCCATGAGTTTGTAGTGGAGCAGATGGCTGGAGTGTGTGTTTGTGTGTGTTTGCTTGTTTGGGCTGGGGTTGAATAAAGAAACTGGAGAGCACAGTGGCATCTTAAATCTTAAAGGATTAAGATTCATCAATTTAGCATTCCTAGGAATACCAGATACAAACTGGGACCGAGTGCCTATACCTTTAACCATTGCATAAAAGAGGAAATTTGGGCAGGTGCAGCTTTTGAAACCCTTCCATGATGAGCTGCACCTTCCCAAATTTCCTCTTCTATACAGTGGTTAAAGATATATAGGCACTCTGTCCCAGTTTGTATCTGGTAACACTAGCCTGTTCCCTGATCGGTTCTGATACTTCTGTATCTTCTGTGTCCTGGCTTAACAGAACAACATCCTCAATGCCATCCTGCTACTCTTGAAAGAGTTGGATTCAGAGGGACTGGAAATTGTCCATCAAACAGTTGGGAACAAACTCCAAGCCTTGCAGAAAAAGGAACTACGTGAGGATCGATAGCTGCCTGGAATTTATTTTGTGGCTCAGTGGACCTTGAATCGAATGTGTATCACCAGTCCTGACTGTGCACCTTCCCTGCACTGCTGTGGGCTGAGCACAGGAAGAAGGTATTGCCTGTATATCAGCCCTGTTCTGTGACGAAGCTCATCTGTAACTTCAACTTGTGTGCCTGCACCTGTGCAATTGCTACCTAGCATTTCTGCAAAATCCACACCAGAAAGGGCAAATCAGCATGCACAGAACTAGTGAGTAGTTCTCCCTCAGAAAGGGAGGAGAGAGGCATGGCTCCTGCCTCCTGCTTGTGCCTATCAGCTCAGGAGTCATACTTTCATCTCAAGCATGATCCTGATAGACTAAGCCTGTGCCATAGGAAACCAATAGCACGGTGTCCTTCCTGTGCATTTTAACACTGGAACGAGGGTAAACCTGATTCCTCCATCCTCTTACAGTGAGGAGCTGTAGACAATAGCCTTGGCTACAAAGCCAGAAGATTACAAAAAGATGAAAAAAAATCATTGGACTCTTGAATTTAGTGACTAGCTTAGTTCCCCCCCACCCCCAATCAGCTTTCCTTCTCTGCTCCATATAGTGCTTTGGACCAGACAATAGGAATGTCATCTGCATTTGAATAATTTTGGACTTTTTATTTGATAAAGAACACTCACTCCTGCAGCCTTGGAAGTTTGCCTTCCCCTCTTGCTTCTTGTCATAAAGTGTGTAGTAACATAAAATGTATGGTTACATAAGTGACCTGATGTGGGAGAAGGGAAGTGTGTGTGGTACAGGAAGGTAATATTTAAAAAGTCTAATAATATACACACATCTACTCAATAAATGTTGGCCCTTGTGTGTGTGTGTGTGTGTGTGTGTGTGTGTGTAAAGTAAGTTGGTTTCTGATATAGGGCTGGTTTGCCTCTAAATTACATAATGTTTCTCACCTTTGATGGGAAGATTGACTATTAACTGTTTTCTAACAATGTAAATTCTGTGCTTTCACAGCATGGAATTTTGTGGGCTTTTAATGGTTCTTAATGGTTTTAATTTAATCTTAATGGTTGGACCTGAGCTTTCTTCATCCAAATTTACCTCTGAAAGATGGGATTAATCAGGATTTTTTTTTGGGGGGGGGGAATCTCTTTAAAGTGCTAGTGAATTACCCCACCGATGTAAGCTCCCATTGGTGTGGAAGAAAACTTAATACTTTAAAAACATTATTTGTGTTATGAGCCTCTAAAGGAGTATGAAAAATGTCTGGTGGTATGGTTCTATCCACACTTCCTCTCCCCCTTAATCATTCACCTACAAGTCTGGAGGTTCTTCTGGATGACTGGTGTGGAGATAGGAAAACATGTCAATATTAACTGAAAGGCTTGATTCTTCTGTGAATCAAGTGCTTCTAGTAGTTTAGGTCCCTGTATGTCATTTCTGTACAGGTATTATATGGCCTTGTTATGGTTTCAGTTATCCATGGATACGAGGATACCTATTAAAAAGATAGGGGAACATTACACAATCTCTTTTTTACCTTGTTGCAACAAAACCAGTGATGTTCCCTAACTTTATAAAGGTGTCCCCAGTATCCATGGCCCAGTATCCATGGCTCCAGTATCCATGGCTTCATGGTGGGGTCCAGAACAGAACCCCAGTGGATACCATGGCAAGCCTGTACATTATCTTCAGATTATAATCTTTGTAGGAAGCATTAGGCACTGCAGAATGCTACATCTTGTTATACTTCAGCCAGGCCTTCATAAACTCAAGGACTGCATGTCAATGCAAGGCATCCATTGCTTTAAAGTAACATTCCTGTGTGTTTAGTTCTGAAGGATCTCTTAAAATATGGGTTTCCTTTTGTGAGCTAGTATTGGAAATTGACAAAGTTCAAAGCAGTCGTATTATTCAGGAATGGCTCAGGCCAGTTTTGATGTAAAAAAATTGATATAAAATGTATCGGTGTTCACAAAGTGGGGGGAGCCTTATTTAAGAGTTACTTGGTAGTCTTAACTTGCAGGCTATAGAGGGCCGCATGTTATAAGTAGGGTTACCAGATACAAACTGGGACAGAGTGCCTATACCTCTAACCATTGTATAGAAGAGGGAATTTGGACAGGTGCAGCTCATCATGGAAGGGTTTCAAAAGCTGTACCTGCCAAAATTCCCTCTTCTATACAATGGTTAAAGGTATAGGCACTCTGTCCCAGTTTGTATCTGGTAACCCTAGTTATACGGCTTTAACAAAACAGGCCCAAGCCTTTTAGTATGCATATATCCCTGGTTTTAACTGCAGGTAGGCTATACTGTTCTAGCAAAGAAATTGGTTGGAAGAAAAACATGGCAGTCAACAAAGTTTACTGATACAGTTTTTTTAGGACCAAAAGAGGAGCCTTCACAGTTAAATCTTGGAACTTGCTACAAGTTTCAAAAAATACACGGGCTCAAAGTAGAAAATTAAGTGGATGCCCCTACTAGAGATCCCCATGTGTAGCATCATTTAATAAAACTTGGTCCTCCAGCTCAAAAGGTCAGTATTCACTCTAACAAGCATAACAATTTCATGACCAGCTCCTGCAAATCTAAAGAATACCTTTCATTCTTTTTCAGAACTGGACTGTAAAATAGATATTTTATTTCCCAAGTGCCAGCAATCTCAAATCAGCTACAGCACAGCCTAATGAGCTATAAAAGGAACCTTGCACAATGTTTAATTATTCTCTATACAAGCAAAGCTGTATCTGTTTAATTGCTCCTGCTCCTGAATTTCTACCTGGCTCTTGTGAGATTTGTGGTATTAAATCTCCAGGAAAAAATGACACTTGTAGGTCTGAAACCATTCTCAGTAAATGTGCCAACCAAGCTTCTGTTAAAATGCAGGCAACTAAGAGTATCTTCACATTTGACACTAGCCATACTTTTCAGGATTAGGTATGTCACTAGTGAATGCTCTTCATGTTGGGACGATCATTTTAAAAGCAAAGGTATGCTCCAGTTTTATGTAAGGAATTTCTGTCGTTTTTACAGGTATGAAAGTATAAAAACTGTTAGCTCAGTCACCGTTCCCTTTGCTTACTACAAAAGGAATACGGGGTGGCGGCTACCTTAACTCATAGGCTGCTACTTTAACTCAGCAGGAAAAATGATGGAATGCAGAGAACAGTAATAGTTCAACCCAAATATCTTCAGCAGGTAGGTTGTGAGCATAGTACTGCCATCCTTTGTTTTGAGACACAGGCCTATACAAATTCAACTGGAGCCAGGCTATCCCTGTTGAGGTAAATCCTACCTGACTTTGGGCTTCAGAGCAAACTCCCTTCCCCAGTTCCCATTCTGCTCCCTGTAAAGGAGCAGAATGACATTGCAGTGCTTGCTGCTTGATGCCATTGGATGGGGAAAACAAGGAACTAGCCGCTCACTGGCTCCTTGCCACTAGACTCTTGAAGGTGGGTCCTATGCTTCAGGCTGGGGTTAGAGATGGGTTCTACCTCTTGACAAGCTGAAGACCAGTGGTTTAAGCTACACTAAATTGGTATTGTGAAACAGCATGGAAATTAAATATTTAACCAGCTGTTAACAGGGTAGACAACAGTGTCGGGAGGAGATACAAATACCTCAAGCTTGTGTTTCAGGTTGCTAGACAGTTTCATGTGAAATCATTATTCTACATATATTCTGATCCTGGCTATGAGAACAAACCTATGAGGATCTGCATTTGTTTTCTGCATTGAAAAATAGGTTTTAGAACAGCAACAGGAGTTGAATGGTTGGAGGATAAATAAGCCTATTCCCTCTTGAAGGACGATGAAGCCAACCTAACTGGCCTCATTTAGGCTGAATTCTGATGCATTTATAGGAATTTGCTGGACTTATAAAAGGAATGTACTAAAATTACTGTGCCTGTGGGGGCCTGGCCCAGAATTTGACTCTGAGGCCAAATCCCTTTCCACAGGATGATCAGATTATTAGGAAAAAGCATACGCAGTCTGCCTCCCAAGGCTCAGAGCCAATACACCTCAATAATGTAACCTCGCAAAGTCCACTAGCAGGTTATAATACTTGTTTGCTACAGTCAGTGTACATGAGGACCGGCCAAGTCTCTCACTAGAGGGAGCCATACTTCAGCAATGATATCTTGCTGCTGTGCACATATTTAGACCAAAACCCCTTCCTTAGCCTTCCCAATAGCTTGGATATCAACATGTGCCATATCATTCCTGGAAAAATGTGCAAAGGGTACAAGTAACACAGAGGAGGAGTTTGTTTCAACCAGATGTTGGATTGTACATGTGTAAAGTGTACATATAATACCCAGACATTACCACTATTCCCTAACAGTGGTTCCCATAGCCCTACTCGGACTTTGCGACTGTTGAGTGCTTGCAGGAGCATTGCTGCCCCAACAGTGCCACAGTGACCCAGGGGCTTTACCTCTTACCTGGGGGGTCATGCTGCACGGCCCGACAGTAAACTGGAAGTGCGCTTCAGTCACTTCCTGGGCCCTGCAGGAGTACAGCAAAACCCCTCAGGTAAGGGGTAAAGCTGCTGGGTCCCTGTGACACCATGATCACTGTGCTATACCCATTTTTGGGTCATGCCCCTTAAGAGGGAATGGCCCTTTCCAGCACCCAGTGGTGGGTTGTGACCTAAGGGAGATGCTGCCCAGCATTTGATCCTAAATATTGCACAGCTTATTCTTACTGAAACACTTTTGGATAGAGTGGAAAACAAAGAATAGCATGGAGTAGGTAAAATATTGTGAATGACACATTCGTTTTCCTAATGAAAAACAGGAGCTCGGAGACCATTACTACAACTATACTTTGTCTTTTAACATCACATGGTTCCAACCAGGATCTCCCATTATGAAGAACTCATGAGCCACACAGCTGAGTTTTCAGCGCATGACAGAATCTTTCCCATTAGTATATCCCATGCTGTGAAGTCAAAAGCTGATCCCAGGTTAGGAGCAAGAATACAATCAAATTCAAAACACGCATTTGTTCAGTGATTGTATTTTTAATCTAGTAGACACAAGCTGTGCCATGGACAAACACAGACAACACAGACATTCACAGAAATGCATCAGGGAGAGCACAGATGTAGCATGGCTACAGCGCTGGTGCCACTCACAGCTCACAATGAATCAGGCACACCAGCCCTATGGCATGGAGGTTCTCCATGCAAAGCCAGGACACGCTGGCAGTCCCAGCCTAGCCTTCAGACATGCAGCCATCTCCTGGTTGGCACTTGCAGTCCCACTGAGGGAGAGTAGGGCTGGGAAAAGAGCAATTCTCTGGCTGATTGCTGCTCCTTTGCAGAGGAGCATTTCTGCTTGACAATTTTCTAGGTTATCTACTGCAACAAATTACTGTGCAACAAATTACTGATTAGACCCCATCCATTGTCTTACAGCAGTCCCTAGATTGAGGAGACTTTTGGAGGACCCCACATTCTCTGTGCTTCTCAACTAGACCCCTTTCTGGTTTCCTGTATTCTCCATGGCACCAGGCCACAGAGAAGGAGAAACTCTAAAACTGGCTCACTGTCCAGATGACAACAAGCGCATAAATCTTTAAACAGTGTAAGAATAAACAGCAGCATCTGAAGTAAAACTGTAGACCTTGCCCAATAAGGAGCAGTGTGCTCTCCTATCCCTGCAATCACCCTCTGATGGGAAGCAGGCTTCAGCGAGAGCCAGATTGGAGAATCCTCCTCCCTGTAGGAAAGAAGAGTGCACTCCTTCCTGGAGTCTGGACTGATGTTGCAACAAGTCAGTCGAGCTGCCCCCAGCCGCACTCCTGCAGGCTCACAGTAGCACCAGCACTGCGCTCAAAAGGCATGAGAAGACCAGGGAGAAAGGGAACTATGGGTGGGGTGAGGGAGCAGAGAAGGGAACATTCTTGTTAGAATCCCTTCTCAATGCTGAGTGTGCGCCGAGTAACATGCTCTATCTTCCCAGACACATATTCAGTGAGACTGATCTGGTAATGGGCCAGCATCTTCAGCATAAGGCGCAGGTTCAGCCACCATTGCTCCTTGGGTAACCGGTGCCTGCAGGAGGAGGGAAAAAGAGCAATGTCAGTGCTCAGCCTGAAGGAAGTGATGAAATATTACCGAGAACACATGACTCCTCTTCCCAGCTGGAGTCATGATGCAAAACGTGCAGGCAGGCATGAACTCAAGCAAGTCTCTTTTTAGGAGCTAAAGTTGGATCAGCCAACATTCAAGTCACCCTTAGACTCAACGTGTAAGCCATAATTTCCAACATACAGTCCCTGTGCAGGTTTACTCAGAAGTAAGCCCAATTAATAGAACTTCCAGGTCATATATAGGACTGCACAGCTGAAGAGAGATGGAAATGTCCATAATGCCATACAGAAAGAAAGGCTACCGCCGATTGATAGCAGAATAGGAGGTGTGATTGGAATTGTCCAATACTACCATGATTTTCCCCATATTTGGGCATTTCCTCCACTCCTCAGAAAACAAACACAAAATGGAGCTGCATCTGAAGGAAACCTGATGACATCCCAGGGCCCATCTACCCACTTGTTTGTTCCACAAGGTATGTCTTATCCTTTGGCAGAATGCAACTTCTCTGTTAGAAGAGTTTCACAGCCCATAATTTGAATAGTAGAAAGAGTGCTGCTTACTCAAAGTCGGTGACCTTCTTGAGCTCAGTCACAGGGCTAAAGGACACCGCTTTCCTTCTCAGACCTATCACACAAGCAGATTCTGCGGAATTGGCGAATACACGGCCTGTGGAAACAAGAGGACCTTTACTTACAGTAAATGTAGGCAGTTCCTACATCCAGCAAATGGTACAGAATGATATTACGTTCCCTGAATGTGATTCCCTTGGAAGCCCCCAGCTTCTATAACCACAGTTATGTCTTGTACTTTAGTAAGAAGTACTAAAGTACAATGGCTGCATGCAGAGATGTCATCCGGGCGTGCCAGGAACCGGAATGCCTGGATGATTGGCAGCCCTCCACCCCTATGGTGGAGGCCAGCCACGCCTCCCTGCGCCTCGAATTGCTCCATTTCAGAGCGATTTGGACGCACGGGAGGGCAGGCGGGCCCAGGAGCAGCTCGCCCGTCCTCAGGAGAAGCGGCGCGGCCCGGGCCCATCCACGGAACTAGCGGAATGGCGTACCGGGCCGTTCCGCCAGAATGACACCGCTGGCTGCATGTTCTGTCAGGGTTTGGAAGAAATACAACTCTGGAATTTGCAGTCTGGAGAAAGCAAGGCCAAACATGGAGGGCAATCAAGTGCAGCTGTGTGTGGAGAGTGCACAGTCATGCTCTCAGGTGGAACACCTAATTATGTTAATAGAAGTAATCCGATTGGTGCGCAGCAGCACTTAAGTAGACCAAGTTCTAACACTGTGTGGAGTTGTAGGTGTATGGTTTGGTCAGAGAGAATGCTGGCAGGATAACTGCTGTGTATGTATTGTGCTTCTGAAACTCTGCTTGGGTGGTCTCAAATTACCCCCCAATGTCATGTTCTTCTCACCCAGTAAAGGCAAACACTGAAGCACCAACCTCATGAGTAGTCCTACAAAAGTATTGTCCTCAGTGGCCTTACAGCAAAAAGACCCATTTCTTAGATATGAGTACAGACAAGATGCTTCAAATAGTAAAGCCTTCTTGGATAGGTTCCAATGAGTATAATTAAGCACTACTCTTGCCCATGTAGAGAGCAAGTATCAATTTCCTCCTTTTTGCAAGGGGGGATATTTGGATAAGGGGACTGTTATGGCCTTGGAGTAACATTTTCCATAGCGGAAAAGGCATTTGCACCTTGGGAGAGGTTAGCCTAGTATAACATGGGGTGGTGGTAGAATCTGAAAAGGGGCACATTTTTTGTTGCATGAGTGAATCAAAGGCATATGAAACAGCACCAACTACAACACACAATATAGAAAAAGCCTATAGCAGGAGCACTGCAATCCTGTCTGGATGCTGTACAACAGCTGCATCAACACTTAATGGTTTCTGCTTACAGGCCAAGACCTAGCTGTGCTCTTTTCCTTAACTGGGAGAGAAAGTGGGCAAGTTACCAAGAAAGGCCTGGTCATCAGGGGAGTAGGAAAGCTTAGAGGCAGATCAGCAGTTCCTTAGCAGGGCAGCAACAGCTCACCATGGATGGTTCAATAATGGTAAATCTAATGCATGCAGCCTGGTGTGCAAGAACTTGAGCCCATTCTGCTGAATCTCAGCATCTTTCTCAGTATAGAATGTTGCAGCAAACATTTTCAATGCCAGAAATACTCCCAACATACCCTTACGGTAAGCCTCCTTCAGCTTTTCTGACATCCACAGCACAGCTTTCACTCCCAGCTTAGTACTGTAGTTACGGTCAAAGGGGGTTGGAGCACCTCCCTAGAATCAGAGAAAGGGAACTGAAGGAGGAGCCAAATGGACAAACCATATCAACTGATCAACATAGATGGTTGACATCATTATCCTACTGGCCATACAGTCAATTCACATGCATTTCCTGCAAATGGGAGAGGATTAAATGCAAAACAGAAAGGCCCAATCAGATGTAGAGTGGAAAAAACAGGACCTTGACCATGCACCATGCAGTCCCAAAAGCTTGAAGATGTTGGTTAGCACAAAGATGTCCAGGGTAAATATTCTCAGGGCCAACCCTAACCAACTTTCCAGCTCCAATGCAGCCCTGAGGGGAGGGAACGGTTGTTTCCATAACTTAAGGAGGTCTCCATGACTGCGCCCACAGCAGAATGCACTGCACACCCACTATTGGCACGGCTGCATCAGTGCTTGAAAGTTGGACAGGAAGAGGCCCACAGGCAAGACCTACAGATAAGCTTCTGCCATTGTTCCTTTTCTTCACCACTAATCATAATCAGTTACAGACTGCTCAAGTTTTCTGTGCCCCCTCTGAAGGCGCAATCCCAACCTGGCATTGCACCGGCGCAGGGCTTTTGCACCGAACCAGCACTGTTGCAAACACGCCATAAGGTGCACCTGCACTGTGGATTCTGTTGCTGGGCCTGCGCTCACAGCAGCACCAGCCCACTCACACTGCGGCACCCACTAGTTGTACTGGCCGAGAGCCGGCTTAGGTCTGCTGGTGCAAAACTCTGCGAAGGGCATGCTGGAGGCGGGCGGGAGGCATAACGGAGTGGTGCCATGGGTGGAGATGGGACATGGCTGTTGGGCTGTATCCTAATGCTGGGCTGGGCGGCCCCAATCTGGGCCGCTCCTGGCTACAGGGTCTTGCGTCTGCTATTTTGCTGGCTCAGATCCGAGCAGCCCCATAGGGCTGGCTAGGGATAACCCAGGGCAAGAGGAAAATATCCCCTTGCCCCACACTGAGCTGCCGCCGCCTCCTAACTTGGTTAGGATGCAGCACAGGTGAGACGCCTCCCTATTCCAGTGCAGATTAGGCTTGCACTGTAAGTGTCTTAACACTGCCTTGTGGCTACCTACCATCCGGCCTCACTTACCTGTTGGAGGTGGCCAAGGACATTGATCCTGCAATCAAATATCCCTTTGCCCTCTGAGGAGTATAAGTTGTAGAGGAATTCAGTGGTATAGTGCTCATGGCACTTCTCGTTGCTGAGGAAAAAGCACAGGAAAGAAAACGCTTGGACACACTAAAGAAGAATGAGGACACGAGTTGCACAAAGGGCCACAGGGAAAGTGTTCCCACTGCTGTCTGGTGGTCCCAAAACCATCCACATCACATTTTTTAAAGCATCCATCCCTTTTCAGTGTTTCAGAGGCTTCTAGGCTACAACTCCTTCATTTGTGCTGAGTCACTATTCAGTCACACTATAGAGATGCAAGCTTTGGCAATACTCCAGGGATCGGGTCAGCCTCGTTACACACAGCAGTGCCAACCCTGTGACCCAACAGGTGAGGGCATCCTGCACCATCAGCTCAGGCCTCCCTGTAGGCCTTGCACAGTATTAAGGTCTGCCTAACTCTGCTGAGTACAAGCAGAGTACAAGCTCCCTCGTGTCTCAAATGGATGGAATTTTTTTTCCGGATGAACCCATTTTTTAGAATGAGCCCCAGATCTCTTGCAGCTCTTATCAGCTATTAGAGACATGTGGGCATCCCAAACCCAAGGCTCCCATCGTATTTTAGTACAGTGCGTTCAGAAGCTCAAGTTTTTGCAACCTCAAATTATACGTCTTTACAACAATTGAGGAATGGCCATTTCCCACGGCTCACCGCAGTACGAGACCTCTCTGAATGTCCGTTTTCATTTTGTCAGTCAAATGCTCAACATTTGCCTGGGAAGACATAAAGAGCAATAGAGTTTATTAAGAGCAGCCAACTCTTGCTGATTGATGAGAAAGCTAAGCTCTGCAGACAAAAGGAAAAAGAAATTTTACTTCTGAGTTATAGAGAGAATGAGATTAGATAAGGATATAAATGCTTTGCTTGCATCTGAGCATGTTAAAATCAAAACCCATCAGTTTAACAAACAATTGACAACAACTTAGCGAGGAGGAAAGCAGAGAGCTTTAGTAAGGAATCTAGGTAATTGTTAAAATCTGGTTTTTGGAATCTGGAATCTTCAACTTTCAACCCAATTATATGAACACCAGTTCTAAATAAACTCCTAAATAAACTCATTTAAATCCAATGTCCTCGTACCTAGGCCCATAGGGATCAGATAAAGTTTCCATTCAGTTCACAGACAGAGATGGAATAGTTATACTGAGAGAAGCATTCACTACCATATGACAGCTTCATCTTGTCTATGGTCATTTTCCAGACCTGTGATTTACTGTCAAGTCATGACAATTTGATTTCATATCTACTATTGACATATTAGGTACACCACATGATTCAACTATATTTTAAAATTACTCTCTTTGTTGGTGCAGGGAAGAGACATACTTATCTGCAGTGCTTCCAACTGCTGTGCTGGCATTTGCATTGTAGTCTCTTCCTATGTGGGGAAACACAGGGCCCAAATCCTACCCAATTTGAACTTGGCACCAATGCAGCCACAATATAATGCAACATTATATTGGGAACAAACAGCCCACAAAGATCCCAGGTGTGGCACAACATTGGCTTAAGGCTGACCCTGGTTATAGGACTCATTGACAGTGGTTCAGCCTTACAACACAGAACGTTTGTACGTATTTTATGTGACAAAGTATGCAATTTATACCATGCTTTTCTAAGTCATTTTCAAGATGGTAACGCCAAACATGCAAATCAATTCTGAGATTAAATTCCTAATGTGCAGTCAGGGGTATGAGAGGATAGCTGGAGCACAGCCTTCAGCAGAAGAGCTAACATCATCATGTACTTCCTTTGAAATGTTTTTGCAAGAGACCCTCAACTGAGAAGAACCATTTCGCTCAGCAGCACACAAACTGAGATATTTTCCTAAGGGCCTAAATGCCAGTCTGCCCTTGCTTTGCATGCTTTCTCAACAGGGTATGTCCTCTTTTCCATGGTCCTCTCTGGCCTTCACAACCATTACAATACTTCATCCTACCTTTTGCACAGTCAACTAATGCAGAGAACATTTTTGCCAATCCACTGTACAGAAGCAGCACATCACATACATGGAGAGAGTCATCAGCAACACACCTTTAAGTCATGAATGGTGAAGGGCTCTTCGTAGACGTAGGCAGCATCAGCTCCAGTTGCAATTCCAGTCACTGTTGACAGGTAGCCACAGTAGCCCCCCATAGTCTCCACGATGAACACGCGTCGCTTAGTGCCAGAAGCAGACTGTTTGATGCGGTCGCAGCTCTGTGGCACAAGCAAGAGACATATGTTGATCCAGACATTGTTTACCAATTCCTTTCCCCACAGGCTCTTATTCACTCAATGTCATGGCTACTAGATGTTTCCAGTTCACCTCCATGGCAGCATTGACAGCTGTATCTGATCCCAGGCTGAAGTCAGTGCCAGGAACATTGTTACTGATGGTAGCTGGTATCACACACATGATGATACAAAGCTCTTCATGCTGTCCACGTGCTTCCACCAACTGTAGGACACCTTCATACGCCTGCAAAAGATAAGAGAGTCAGAAACCTACGCCACATAGTTGAGCCCAAGCATTTGGCTGGAGGAAATACAGCGAAAAGGGAAGCCTGGCACCTTTCAGCATCCTAACTAAGAATGTTAGTCCAGCCTCTGAGCTGGGCAGGATACATCTGCCTTTAATAAATTACAGATGTTTGGGAGGTTGGATAGACAGTTTCCAAAACCTTCTGAAATCAGCAGTGGCATAGTGCCATAGAGCCGCACGGTACCACATGGCACTGGGTGGCTCTTTGGGTCTACTGTGGGTGGGGGTGGCAAGTCTTGCTGCCCACCACCCTTGCATGGATCCTTTGTTTACTTGACGAAAGTGAAGCTGGCCAGCTTCACTCTGAAGTGAGTGCACCAAAATCCACTGCTCCGGAAGAGGTGGGCAGGTCCTCCTGCTCCTGCAGCGATGCTCAGCATGCTCACTGGCTGGCCTCACTGCTAAAGAGTGGTGAACAGGAGGCACCTCCACAGCAGTCCAGAAGTAACTGCAGCAGCATCGTCACTTCACCACAATTACTTCTGGATTGGAGGGAGGGGGGAGAGTCGGAGAGGCTACATTAGCCAGCTAAGCCCTGGCTGTCAATAGGGTTATTTGGTATATGGTCACTTGCAATAGTTGATAGGAAAAGGCACCATGCAAAAAAGAAGATACAGATTTTGACATATGAGCAGAAAGGAGCCATAGGGACTACATGTAAGAATTTTCTAATCATAGTGTGTTGCACTGTCAGCACACTGAAGAACTAATATCCCTACGAACATGCGTGGCCTGGCCTTTTAGAAAAGGGAGTGAGACATTTCTCATTCAATCTTGGAAAGGTTCAATGAGCTTCTCCACACCTCAAATCCTCCAATGACGAGCAGTGCCTGGATGCTAAAGTTCCGGATCTGTTCAACAATCTTTTCCATGCAGGTCTTTGGGAGAGTTCTGGCAAAGAAGAATAAAGCAGGCTGTTAGAAAAGTTATATCATGATGCCTGCCTATACCACTCATGCCATTTGTGGTGATGGGGGGGGAAAGTACCCTCGTGCCTGTGCCACCCTCCTTCCCACAGATCTGGCACTTTGTCCGGAGCTAAAATGGTAGACCCTGCCATCTCCATAACAAAGCCAGGCAGATTGGGATCATGTATTGTGTCCCAGAGAACTGGGGCAAATCTCTAAGTTAAACAGGCAGGTGAAGAACAAGCAGGCTTTCAAAATGACTGGGGCAATGGCAGAAGACCAGGTATGCATTCTTAGCAAAAGGTATTCCAGGAAAACTTTAAAGCAAAATAAAACCTCCAACATATCTATCTCAATGTATACTGCATTTACTCTGATGTCATCTTCCTCCATAACACCTCTCTAGTCAAGCTGAAGTGGGTGAAACTTGACCACACATAGATTCGCTTGGACAAAGCCTTGATGGAATACATACGAGTATTCTTGAGCTCAGCCTTAAGAAACCTAGATTCTGTGATGCCATTGTTTTATCCTACTGGATTGTTTCATTACCACCTGGGCATCCCATCCCATGCTATGTACTGGAGTGCCCAGTGGACCAGTACATGCCAATCCCAGCTGGTTGGCTACCTAGGAGCTATTCTTGCTAGGACAAAATGTTGAAGACACGCAACCCAACAAGCAACATCTCTAGCTGTCCATTCTAGCGGTCCATTCTTTCTACATTAATGTTGATTTCAGGATGCCATAGTAAAGCCTTAGTTGGGAAACGGAAAGGAGAAAGTGGGACTGAATCATGCCTTTGTTTTAGGAAACTTGCTATATACAGTGTAATTGCCTAAGCACAGTGAAGGAAAAAGAGGAAACAGTGAGAGAGCCATGAAGCAGGCACAGAGAGATCTGAAATGGTCCGAATTAATTTGCTTCCCTGGATCTATTAGTGCTTTCCAGACAACAGTATGAAGCAAAGGCAGGGCATGAACCAATGGCCAGCCTTTGACAGTGTGTGTGTGTGCTTTGCCAAGGGAGCAGACTCTCAAATAAGGGCTAGTGCCAGCCACTCAGACACAGTATGCTCTTTGTATTGCTTCCTGAAGAATGAAAGACTCTAAGATCAACAAAGTAAGTGTGTTTAATAAACCATGCACCCACTTCAGCCAGGCTAGCTACTAAACAGTACAGTTCACATTATCTCCATGTCTTAGACAGAAGATACTTAGGGTGCAAGCCTAACCTAGAGTTAGGCTGGTACAGTTAGGCCAGCAAAGTCTGCAAGACATGCACCATCCTCCCTGACTCAGAGAGTGGTCAAAACATACTTTACGCTGTCCCTTGTGCCAGCCAAACTTTGCTGGCCTAACTGTGCCAGCCTAACTCCAGGTTAGGATTGCACCCTTAGGTTCTCAGATAAACAGGTGCACAACAGAGAAATTTAGCTAGCTCATAAAAGGCTACAACCATTCCTGTGAACAGGTAAGAGCTAAGCAAAATATGCCTATATGAGAGAAGTTAGAGTGGCTACTGCAGTATTCCAGACACCTCATATCATTCTCCCTTAAGAATGCTGTTTGTTATATTATACAAGTGTAGCCAAGCTTGCACAGGAAGAGGTAAAGACATAACATGCAAACCCATCCTAGGATTTCTGCCATGCACTTGCAAGCAACAGCATGGTCAGATCATATGATAAGATAGTGAGCTCAGTTCAGCTGAAACCAAGGACAGCAAGAGAACAACCCTGCCTGCCACACACAGCCCAGCAAAGACTGAATTCCACTGTTATTTTTCACTGATGAAACAAACATTCCAAATAATAATAATAATAATAATAATAATAATAATAATAATAATAATAATACATGTATTTATATACCGCCTTTCTTAAGATCACTAGATTTCTCTAGTGATTACAACTCAAGGCGATTACAACTCAAACCATCATCTTCATCAAAGCTGACTTTTGCATCAAACCATCAGTCAAACTTAGTTCCTTCTGGAGATGGTATGCTTGGTGCCAGCACTGGTGCCATGAGTTTGAGATGAACTTTATGGCTAGGGCAGAGGTTTTCAAACTGGGGCGTCATGACACCTCAGCCTGAAAGCCTCTGTCTTTGGACCTTTAAGGGGCGTGGGCAAATGGAAGGCAGTGATTGCCTTACCTGTCACTTTGCTGGGCTCTGGGAGCTGTGGGGAGCCCTGAGAAGGCCTCTTCAGGGCTCCCCCAACATTGTAATACTGAAAAAAGGCTATCGCAACCCACTTCCAGGTTGTGAGTGCGAACCTGGAAATGGGTCACGATGGCTTTTTTAAACAATGTATTACAACATTGGGGGAGCCCTGCAGAAGCTTCTGCAGGGCTCCCCGCAGCTCCCAGAGCCCAGCAAGGCAACAGGTAAGGCAACTGCAGCCCCTGTCACCCCAGGCAGCGATGTAATCCTGGGGATCACATCACTGCCTTCACCCTGGCCCCACAAGCCCTTACAGTGGCTGTCCAAGAGCATTTGAGAACCACTGGGCTAGGGTGAAGGGACTGGCCTTTGGTGGTCTTTGGTATGAATCCAAACTTCCAGACCACTGTTATGGAACATTCCCAGATGGTACGAACCACTGTTCCCAGATGCAATGTAATGTGAGTGTCTGTGTGCATACCAAGTCCATAAGATTCCAGGCTCCAAATGACACTGTGACGTTTCATTTTCAAAAAGATTTCACTGCCCACAGGAATAGAGGGCATGACAAAGTACAGCAGGCCCTTTTCAGTCTGTTACTACAAATAATGTAATGTTTCCTGGCACAGGGGCTAGGCTGATGGGGCTGGGGTAGAACGTACAACACATCTGGAGTCTCAACATACCCTTTCATGCCAGGCCAAGAGTTGGCAGCAGCTGCACCTTGGCATTCTTAACATTCGACAAGTGGGGTGGCAGCATTGACATAGCCAGTGGCGTTATTCACCCGGTATGCTGGGCGGGACTTACCTTTGAGCGGCAGTCCGCCCGTTGCGTCACGCCGCGTTCCGCTGCTTTCCCGCCCGCCAGGGCGGGCGGGAAAGCGGCAGAACGCGGCGTGACGCAACGGGCGGACTGCCGCTCAAAGGTAAGTCCCGCCCAGCATACCGGGTGAATAACGCCACTGGCTATAGTTTGTTCTGAGAGGATAAGCAATTAAAAAGAAGGAGCATGAAGCCCAGGAGGTCAAGATTTCCTTCAAGTGGGCCAGTGGGGGGTGGTGTAGACAAATCCCACTGTGGTAGTCTATTGTGCACTGCCAAATTATACAGGACAGGCAACTAAAGCTTTCTGTGAGAAAGAAAGAAAAAGCATCCTAGGGCCATGAACTAACAATAATGAAGGATTCTGTAAAGATAACACAGCAGTGCACCGACTGTCCAAATCATTCTTGGCATGCCCTGAGATCATTTTTCCATTTCAGGCAGCTGAAAAAATAAAGATAGGCGCTTGACTATTTGAAGCCTGGTTTTAAGAAACAGGATAAAACTGATAGTAGGTTGTAAAGGTGGAAAGTGCATGAAGAGCAAACAATCATGAACTGGAGTTCATCATGCTAAGGATTAAAACAGCAACCAATATGCGCTAACTTCTAGGAAAGCCAAGTTTGACCAGCTAGGCGAGCTAATAAGCAAAAGCCTATGGAAAGTGGGCCGACAATGTTCTGGAAAAAAAATGCAACAGGAAATGCAACTGCATAATTTCCACCCTGGCAGGCAGATGCAAGATAAGTGCTAACCAAAATCCCTTAACTATAAGGATAGTTCAAACAATAAAATAAGTAACACAGACATTGTTGAATTTCCTTCCTTGAGCTTTTTAAAGAAAGGTCAGGGAAGATTCAGAATACCCTGTCTTGGGTCAAGAGTGGACTAAGTGATTCACTCATGATTCATTCTAAAGAAAGCTACAACTTAATCCTACATGATCCTTCTTTGTGCCCAAGCTTTGCTTCCTGCTGATGGAGAAACAATCTGGACTGGAATGACACTTACCGTTTGGTTCCCAGCATGGACCCACCACGGCCCAACCAGCCTGCGACATCATGCCAGCCCACCTCTCGGATCTAAAAGTGGGGAAAATGTAATTATGCCCTTTATGGCTTGTTCAATTATTCCCAACTTATATTATCAGTTCTGTCAGTCCTGAGTATTAGTGACAAAAACAATGGAATTTTTTGAGGGAAAACCATAATAGTGTTTTGTTGCCTATTAGTGCCAGCTCTTCCCCTTCCTTTTCTAAGAGGAATTTCAAAGACCTTCCTGAATTGCACCTGTTTGGCATATGAACAACACACAGAGTTCCCAGCGAATGTTAGGTTGTAGATGTTCTAGTTACAGAAGTTTTGACTGGTGCTTCCAAAGGAGGCAGGACTCATTCCTTTGAACTGTGGGAGACTCACCTGTCCCTTGCTCAAGCCTTCAAAGCCATCGCTCACCACATACATTTTGTGACCTTGACAAATCCCAACACGCACAGCTGACCGGACCGCTGCGTTCATGCCTGCTGCAGGGGCTCCCACGTTCAGAATGGCGATGCTGAAATTGCTCTGTGCAGAAGGAAAGAGGATACTGAGCAGTGAGCACAGAGCAGAAGCTGCAGTACTGATTTGATACTCTCAAGATTCTGGATGGAACTGTGCTGAAGAAGATGTGCTAATGAGGAAGAGCCTCCTCTTTCCCACCTGGTCCTCTAATGTAAGTGACAAAGGGCAGAACCTCATAGCCACATTCCTGTTACTGTTGACCAAATATGTGCCCAGACCTTGACTATAAAACAAGGTAAAGTAATCCCATGGATGTAGCATGCATTATATCACTGCTACAAGAATTTTATGCAGAAATGAGGGTTGCTTTTGCATTCCTTTGCATCACTTGAACAAAATGGTCCAAGAACCTACCCCAGTACAGGAAGTAGATCCTGGATGGTTTGAAAGTATACCTCCAACTTCTAATGGAAAGAATTTTGGCTAGTATTTGTTTTGTTTTTTTGCATAAGTATGTTTTGCATTTGTCCAGGAGACAGCTCTCCACCACAAGCCTGAGAGATCTTGACTGGATGTACAGAAAGGCTATCAAGTCACTTTTATTACACTTAACCACAGGTCAGTATCACAAAACACTGGTGCAAAAATGGCAGGAAATGTAATGGGATACAATACACAGAAAAAGATCAAAGAAACAGCATGGATACTGGCATAAACAAAGATTCCAAGTAATAAGAAAAACACTGCATTTACCTGCTGTTACCATTTTCTGCCCCTAGACATGGAAATGTCTAGGGCAATTTACACATAAGTGCAATTTGCTCACAAATAAGTAAATAAGTGCAATTTACTCTTAAATCAGGGCGAAGGTGCATTAGTCCAGCATCCTGTTTCCCACAATAGCCCACTACCCACAAGCAGGAAAAGAAGGCACTGCTCTCCTACAACTGGTATTCAAAGGCATACTATCAAAAGGTGTTACACGCCAGGTACCATGAACGGCAACCACTGACAGGTGCATCCTCCATGACTTCGTCCAATTCCCTTCTTAAAGCCATTCCAATCCAGCAGCTATCCCCATCTCTTGTGGAAATGAATTCCAATGACAAATTATGTCCTGTGTGAAGTACTCCCTTTTGACTGTCCTATATCTCTTGCCAATCAGTTTCACTGGATACTCTCTAGTTCTCATATTGCGAGACAAGGAGAAAAACACCTCTCTACTGTTTGCACAGTGTGTAAGTCTTAGAGCACAATTCTATGCATGTCTACTCAGACATAAGTCCCATTGTGCTCTAGGGGGCTTACTCCCAGGAAAGTGTGTATAGGATTGCAGACTTAATCATTTCCCTTCACCCCTTAACCAGTTTTTTTCCAAGCCAAAACTCCAAAACAACATATCCTTTCCTCATACAGAAAGTTCTCCAGTCCTCTAATTATTTTTATTGCCCTCCTTGCATCTTTTCCAGCATCTTTTCCATCTTTTCTTGCATCTTTTCCCTGCATCTTTTCTTGCCCTCCTTGCATCTTTTCTTTTACAATATCCTCTTGAGGTATGACAACTTTCAAACATGCCTTCTTTAATTGACTCAATGCAGCTCTTGGGCCTGCTTCCCAATTACTTGGTGATTTTGGGTTTGTGCACATTAAAACACATTCTGCAATCCTGTGTACATTTAGACACACACAAACCACATAGACTTAAATGGGATTTCCTTAAACTGTCTTTGTGAGGGATTACAGTCATTCACGTTCACATCACGTACACTGGACAAAATCAGCATTCAAGTAAGCCCCTGCCCTTTGAGCCCTTGTCTCCTCACCTTTTCATGAGCTGGCTTCTGGTGTGCAAGTAGCTTATAAATGTTCCAATTATTTTCAAAGCTCCTGTCAAATAAGCCCACAATTACACTCATTACTTTTCACTCTTGGCATCCCACAGTCATCTCCAAAATGTAGCCTGTGTCATTTCCTCCCTTCCTTTTGGAGTCAAAAATGGCCCCAGTTTGGAAACATGAAACTGGAAATGTGACACTGCAGATTTTTCTTTCAGAGGATGTACAGAATACATTGTCTGAACAGAATCTCCACGTACGTCAGCATTTGTCAGAAGCACAGGCTAATGGAAAAATGCCACTTATTTCAAATAAGGGACGTAAATTATCTAGAGTGCATTGAGTAGTGCACCCAGCTGAGGCTCCGTCCCAGCTGGGTCAATGATCGTCGCCCCCCCCAACACTGGCTTCCTGCTTCTGGCACCACCCCCGCCACACCTCCCCTGCCCCGCCTTGCTCCATATAGGAGTGTTCTGAGCTGTGTCCATTTTGGAGTGTTCTGAGCAGAGAGACAAGCCAGTGGGCTGCTCACCTTTGCACCTGTGGCAGCTCAAGCAGGTGAGCAAGTGGCAGCTGCTCTGCTGCCACTCAGGCCCCTGTCATCATCTGGACCCCCCCCCCACAAGGCACGTCACTGGGTGCATCTTACAATGCAACCTTAAGCAGGTCTACTTTGAAATAAGCCCACTTAGTTCAATGGGACTTTCAGATACATGTGTATCCAACTGCACTGTAGAGTTGCATTGCTCAGGCTTTTCAACATATGTTTGCTCAAACACACAAAACTAAAGCACATGCATGTTTGCCATTCTCAAAACACAAATATTAAAATATTTTACTCTACCTGTTGGTGGAAAGATCATTTATAGCATAATGAAACAATTATTGCCCTTATTGTCATTGCAACTGACATACATCATTTCCTCAATACGTTAAGCCTGTGTTTTCTTACCAGTAATCAGTCTGTTAACGATCCAATGGTCTGCTATAGCTGTCATATGGACGTTGGTTTATTTAGTACAGCAAATAGCATTATCAATCAATCAATCAATCAATCACTAGTATTTATATACCGCTTTTCAACACAAAGTTCACAAAGCGGTTTACAGGCAAATAATAACATTAAAGTTAAATGGCTCCCTGTCCCAAAAGGGCTCACAATCTAAAAACACACATTATAACACACATACATACATTCCGCTGATGTCATCTCCTTTATGGCCATCACAAATGCAACTAGGCCAGTGCGTGAGGGCTGGCCACCAACACAATTGGCGAGCGGCCAGCTCTGTGCACCGATGGACCAGGGGAGGGGAGCTGGCGCACAGGGTTGGAGGGAGGCAGGCAGGGGGATGAACAGAGGGGGGAAGGATGGAACGGGGAAGAGGTGTGCGGAACCAGGTGGTGATGGGGGTAAAGAGGAGGCAGGTCAGGGTTGGTGGCACAAGCAAAATCTCAAGTCTCATCCTGAGCCTGATTTGCCTTCATGGGGCAATGTAGACTTGTGCCAGCGATTGAGTTATAGTGGGCCAGACAAATGTCCCCTTACCCCAAGGAGACCTCCAGCAGCTGAAAATCTCTGACAGGATGCAACAGAAGCCACACTAACTCTCCTGCATAACCATATGAAGATTTATGTAGGATGGGCTGTTGAGAGCACAACATTAACAAAATATGGGTAAAATATGACTCATTTCCGATGTTATTAGTCAGAGGAGTATATAATTATGGATACATTGTCTCTTTCTCTGAATGCATGGCCAGAACACATTTTTCTTCCAAAGAGGCAGCAGACTAGGTTTTAAGTTGAAAGGACCAGGAGCACATAAGCAGGGATATTTGTGAGATTTCTTCTATTGCAGTGGGTTACTGATCAACGGTCAATGTATGAGACTTTTAAATAAGCCTCTGTTTCTAGTAATGTGTCTTCTGGTTGCTCAGGAATGCAGCCAGACACAGGGGATGGGCATAATAGGTGCAGCTAGTAAAGAGCATGAAGGAATGTTAGCCATCATCCCGACAGTTTGGCTCACAATAAATAGGTTTGGGTTGGTTCAGAAGATGCATGTCAGCACAGATCCACTAACATCCAGAGATTTCCTCGAGCTGTGAATGATGCCTATTCAAAACAGGCATCTGACTGAATACATGTGTTTTGGGCCTTTCCTGTGAGCAGGAAAAAAAGGCAGAGAATTTCTATAGAGCCTAAAGCACAATTATTCTTTAATTGTCTTCACATTTCATATTAAGAGGCCACTGAGCCATCTTTAGTACTCAAACCACATTGGAGTAGAGCAAGTATTAAGAAAACAGAATTGGCCAAATTAGTGACAAGTCAAATTCTTGTCTTAGCTACTAAATATCCAGAGTTCACTCATAATACAAACAAACAGAAATTCAATTTCCTCTCAGATTCCACAAAGGCCTCTCACCTCCCTCTGAGTTGAATAGCTTCATCAAATCTTTTCTCATCCATTGCTTTCTGGACATCTTTGGTCTAAAAAAAGAGAAAGGATTATTGTGAAGGTCTTACAGAGAGAAACAATAATAAAAATCTAATAAAGCCAAGGTGCAGGGAGATTATTTTACGTTTTGTTCAGGAACTTCCAAGGCAATTCCAGGGACACACAGTTATTTTAGCAGAGAGAAAGAACAAGAGCTAGAAAGAGGGAAAGCCCACGGAGTGCAGAACCCCTTAGGGATGATGCAGGACCAGCTTTAAGCCAATGTGACCAATGTCATCACATCAGGCCCTGCGCTTTAGGGGCCCCTGCACCAGTGCAGTGAGCATATTGCTTGCTGCTGCAGTCAGGATCTCTTAGGACTGTATGTAGGTCAGTGAGGCAAGCAGAGCAGCTTTACCTTGGGCCCTCTCAGCTGCCCCAGCTCCTGAAGTGCCCAAAATGGGCCTCCTGGAAGCAATTGGCAGCGACGTCATCCTGTCACCACCAACTACTTCCAGGTGCCACACTTTGTGTGTGGCACCACAAGTGCTCTTCTTGGTGAGTGGGGGGGCCCCCACAGGAATGCCCCACATTGGGCTCCGCCCAGTGATGTCATTCAGGGGGAACGGACCAGAACGGGCGTTCCGGATCCTAACGGGCTCCGTGGCTGGTTCCAGGTTCCCGACAAGTGCCAATCAAAAGTGAGTTCCTGTTCCTAAATCATTTGAATGACACCTCTGGCTCCGCCACTCTGAGCCAGCCCTGGGATGATGCACTGCTTTCTGCTCTGTGAAGTTCTTCCTCATTAGGGGCTGGATAGGCCAGGAAAGAGAGGCACTCCTGCCCACCCCAACCATTCATATAAGCCAGACCACGTCTGTGTAGGATCATGTAAAAGCATTAGCTCACCAATTCCACAGGGAAAAAAGTATTAATTCAGGAGAGATAAAGCTTAAGAAAACCCATAAACACCTCAACCTGTGTGACTAACACACTGCTGAAATGAGGCAGATCTGCATGCTTTCTGCAGGGTTGAACAATTTGTATTTGAGCGGCTTCATTAACACAATCTGAATTCACTTTGGTTTTGCCAAGAACCAAGAGAGAGTAGTTGGAACCCGTGAAAAAATGATGGAGGCAAAATAATTCATCTCCAGGGGAAAAGAAATGGGGGCTTGGATCCTCACAGAGAAGTTGATATCTATTCAAAATGACCAAGTGGTATTTTCTGCCCACTAAGATTCCTCTCCACTTGTTTCTAGCAAAAGCTAACATGTTTTCAAGTTTTTTTTTCTGAAATCAAATATGTTTTATTTTAAACATAAGCTGAGATTCTTGATGTTCCATTGCAGATGCCATATTCCTTCTGCAGCTGGATCGTGGCCAAGCTTACTTCTATAGCAGCTAGAATAGAGCTGTTTATTATTATAATTAATCAATGCCAACCACCAACTGTCCCACATATAAATGGAGACCCTTTAACCCCGCAGATGAAAACAATGGCCCAATGCTTTATTTTGTGTACATTTGGCTTCTGCGGTCTTGGGAATACTCACCACTTGCACGCATTCCATCAGGGGTAGCCGCACTGACTGGTTTCCAGAGAGACTCACCACACAGGCTGGAGTGTCTGGTGTTGCTTCAAGTAATGCCATCACAGCTTCCATGCCCATTTTACTGCTCTAGGAGACAAACGATATGTTTCCCTTGAGAGGTCTGGTTCTCTGTTGTCAGTTATTGGGAGACCCATCACTGCCTCATTAATGCCCAGGAGCAAAGGGACACACATATAACAATGTTATTATACAAGATGGACCGTAGCTCTAAATGTAGTTTGCATATTTAATTGCTCACTGTGTATAACTGTGGTTCCGTAGCATGTAGTGTAAGCTGGGGTGTTGAATATCCCTGTACAGGCAGGGCATTCAAGCATTCGGAGCGGCCCAGTGGATGTGGCACACATCTGTTCCCTCTTTCCCCAATTCAGTTTTGAAATGTTTCATGGCGCCTGCCCACAACAAGACTTATTAAAATATACTTTAGCCACCACCAACACAGACAGATATTGTTTAATTGGCTCAGAGAACAATTCCATCAAAGAAAAAGGGATCCGTTATCATATGGATATGCAACTAAGAGTGCAATCCTAACCTGGAGTTAGGCCGGCACAGTTAGGCCAGCAAAGTTTGGCTGGCACAAGGCCACAGTAAAGCGTGTTTGGACCGAGAGTCAGGGAGGGTGGCACATGTCTGTGTGCTGGCCTCTCTGACACCAAGAGTGGTCCAAACATACGTTATAGTGTCCCTTCTGCCAGCCAAACTTTGCTGGCCTAACTTGTGCCGGCCTAACTCCAGGTTAGGATTGTACTCTTCATGGGCAGCCCAGTCCTAACTAAATTTCCATGCAGTGATACAACAGCACCAGCTCCACTGCATCCCATCAGTGGCATTCCTGGCCACTGTGGCACATGGGGGCAAACTTCCAAGGGTTCCATCTCACACCTGGCGATGCCACCCCCCCCATGCCCAATGCATCCCCCTCGGAGGCATTCAGAGGCCTGGAAAAAAAAAAGAGAAATGAATTGGATTGGGCCGCAAGTTGCCCTGGGCCCCCTGTTTTCAGGGGAGGGAAGGGAGGAGTATAATTTTTTTAATAAGCCTTTAAATTTGGTTGTTTGACTAACTGAGAAAGGGAAATGTGTGCTATCAGTCAATTCCTGTTCTTGGTGGTTCCAGGGTGGAACAGTATTTGCTTTTAGGATGGTGCTTCCTCTTAGCCATCAACAGAGTCAATTTGCAAAGATACCATTGCCAGACTATGCCAGAAGCTGGAAAAGAACCCCTCCCACCTGTAGACTACAAAATTACTCTGCAGAAACTTCAAGCTGACCAACTGCAAAAGTGTAATTAAAATGATCCTCCCAGGTTGTCCCCAGATTGTGAGCCCTTTTGGGACAGGGAGCCATTTAACTTTATTATTATTTGCCTGTAAACCGCTTTGTGAACTTTGTGTTGAAAAGTAGTATATAAGCACTGTTGATTGATTGATTCTAGCACTTAAAAAAAAAGTTCATTCCCAGCACCACTGGGAATGTGTAAAAACCTCCAACAAAGTAGGGAAAGACTAATGTAAATATAAAAACAAACAGCCTAGCCTAGTGCAAAGGCTTTCCTTCCCAGTTCACTCCCTAACTCAGATGAAGAAAGAGATGAGGACAAAAATTAAAATCTTCAAGTATTCTGAACTCTGAATGGACCTCCACTGGGAACCTGTTTATTGCTAACGAAGCAGGACTGGTCTGGAAGTCCAGGGGGAAAGTTCTGCCCTTGGATTCCTTGCAAGTTGACCTTGCCTGCAACAAAGAGATGACGCTGTCTCAAAAGTGAAGACTGACCCACCCTGGAACCACTGAAGAACACTGAGTTCCTGGAAAAGGAGGAGAGTCACTAAGAATAATTAGTAACAGATTAGAAGTTATACACTCTGGAAGGAAGGTACATTATATGCACAGGATGTCTTACTGCTCAGACAGTGATTCCTCCGAAATCACAAGTGAAATCACATGCACTAGCTTGAGGCAAGGTGTGGTCAGTCTCTGGATTTCACACCAGAGCCTGCAAAACTGGATACTTCTATATTGTTTCCTACGGATCAAACCTTGGAATAAGCAAGGCAAAGACCATGCACCATGTACTGAATGTCCTTGTCCACCAAGTCTATTATGTCATACACCTGCATCAAATGCAGCTGCACAGCTGTTTTAAAACACACTAGCAATATTTGCCTTCAGTCACAGCTTATCTCAACCCAAATAATGCAGGTTGGGCCTACTGCAGCATCAGGGTGGGTTGTGCATTCTGTTTGGTAGGATTCATGTTTTCAGTCTGCAAGAAATAAAAGAACCTGCATTTTCAGGATGCTCGGTTTTAAGCTATCTTTCCACAGCTCTGCTGCATCACAAGAGCACTGAATTGAAGGAGTATGAAGCTGCTATGCAAACACGCCTTAAAAGGCCCACACATCTAGCCACAATAATAATACTTACAAGCACACGATCAAATGCTGATGGGGTCCCACCACGCTGCACATGGCCAAGTACAGTCACACGTGTGTCAAAGCCAAGGCGCTTCACAACCAGCTAATCGGAAAGAGAAGTAAAAAATTACATGCGTGCATGCATGCACACACACACACAATCCCTCATCAAATTTACTTTTTCTAAGGCTGCAATTCTTTCCTGTGAGTAAGTTCCATTGAAATAAATGGGACTTTTTTAAAATAAACATGCATAGGATTGCTTTGTAGAAAAAGGAAACATTTCTGACATACTGCCCATGTATCTGTACTAAAGCTCAAAATGTCCACTTTCACTCCTCTGAGCTGACAGAAAGCCAAGAAACCCAAATGAAAATGGACATGTATCCCTTTCTACTGGTGACATTTCCAGAATCTGGAAAAGGCTGCAGCAATCTTTGGTTTTCTAAAGTCTGTACACTGACACAGGATGCAATCCTAAGCTCAGTTAGGACGGCATAAGCCAAACCTGCAAAGTTTGGCCAGTACAAGGGCCACTGTAAAGTATGTTTGGACCACTCTCAGAGTCAGAGTTGCCAGCCCACAGACATGAGCCGTCCTCCCTGACTCCGAGAGTAGTCCAAACATACTTTATTGCCTTGCTGCCCTTGTGCTGGCCAAACTTTGCTGGCTTAGCTTATGCCGGCCTAACTCCAGTTTAGGATTGTGCTCACAGTGTTTCATTGTTCTGGCTCTGTCCCCTTAATCTGTCACTTACATCCTTCACATAGTTAGAGGTGATAGGCTTCCCATTCCTGTCAATGGCACCTTCAGCGATTATGATAATATTCAGTCGGGATCCTCTGCTCCGCGTCTGTCCAAGAACAAAAAAGCAAAAAACATGGAAACCAATGACTGATCGATAGTGAACCAATGGCGATTGCTACAATCGCATCGTTTCAGCCCACATACTGAGCCTGAGGGAACTTACCACTGCCTGGCCCAGCATCCAGGAAGGTTGGGGAGCCCTGCGGACCCCTCTGCAGGACTCCCCATGCATTAGAAATGATAAAAAAGATCCTGACCCACTTCCGGGTCACGACTGCAAAACCGGAAGTGGGTCGCAATTCTTTTAAACATTTCTAACACACAGGGAGCCCTGCAGACAGGTCTTCAGGGCTCCCCAACCTTCCCAGGCACTGGAGTAGGCAGTGGGAAGTCCCCCGAGCCCCAATATGTGGCCAGAAGTGACACGATCATGGTGATCACTTCCCTGCGCTTCCGGGCCCCTTCAGGGGAAACAGGCAGGACTCTTCAGGCTGGGGCTTCATGACACCCCAGTTTAAAAACCACTGCCGTAAGGCAAGGCAAAAGGCTGCACTGACTAAATCTCTTGTATCTAGTCCTTTTCTCCTTGTCTGGCTTGTGGCAACTGCAAGCCCTTTGATGAAAGATGGAGTAAAGGATGTTCAACCCCAACGGTTTCCTTTACAACTCACTGCTCTGTGTCCTTGCCATTCTCTCAACAGCTTCATGTGTCTGTTCTCCAGTTTTTGTTACCACCACCTGCACTTACTATTTGCACAGTAAAAGACATGCAAAGGAAAGTCCCCCCCCCCCAAGAACAGCATCACCATCAGCGGCTCTTCTTAAAGTTGCTTTGAGTTGGTGCACAAGACACTGAAATATGGGGGAAAAACCTGAATTATCCAACTACTTTTTCTTTTCACGTTCAAGGTGATTACATAGTATTTCTTGCTGAATGAGAAACCACTAGACTCACCTCACCGAGCCTCTCACACATGAAATCCTCCCAGCCATCCTCTGGAGGAGACTCAGGGATGAAAAGCCAGTCAGCACCAGAAGCCAGGGCTGAAACTAACGCAAGGTACCTGAAGAGGCAGAAGAGGGTCGGTTGGTGGGTGGCATCCCAAACATCAGTCCAGATGACCAAATTGGCCCCGAGCATCCACAATTTAGGACTCTCCGGGTTTGAGAGCACTCCGTATTGCACATGGTTCTCTTCAGGCTTAATTCCCTAAAATGATCAATCCCAAGTCTCCCTCAACTCCAAATATCAGCAGGAGTCTTATTCTTACCCACAGTGCCTCCCCATCACCTCCAGTACAAATGTTCGCTGGTGGCTGCAAAGCAAAAATCAGAGAGTGAGAACCATTCAACATGTGCCCCAGCTGCAATTTTCCATGAGCTCAATATTCACACATATAGCACCTGATCAGGGACAAGGACACAGCATTTGTATTGGGAGCAGGGTTCCACAAATTGAATCATGGCTGGTGAGTGCTTTAAAAAAAATTCTTGCTAGATTCTCTGCCCATTCTCTTGAACCTGAGAAGTTTGGGGGACTCTCCCAGGTCTTGTGCTGACTAGACCAGTGGTTCTCAAACTTTTTAGACCGGGACCCACTTTTTAGAATGGCACTTGTGTCAGGACCCACCAGAAGTGATGTCATTAACCTGGAAGTGATGTCATAGCCAGAAGTGACATCATCAAGCAGGAAGTGCTGTCATTGTGAAATAATAAAAAGACACTCCTGGCATGCAAACTGGCATTCTTGGACTGCAGCAGTTGTACAACCAGGAAACATCAACATCCCTGGCAGAAAGCAAGATTAGGACAAAATATTAAGTAAAAACAGTGAACTAAATTTTTTTTAAACCCTCATTTGAAAGTTCAAACTGTTCACACTCACAAAAGGAATATAGCAAGACTAAGCTCTGCAGTTTCCAAGATGGCTGCTGTCAGCTTTCCATGACCCACCAAGTGGGTCCTTATCCACAGTTTGAGTATCACTGGACTAGACGACTAAAAGAAATCAGAAAGCAACAAGATGTTCCCAAACTTGACATCTCCCTAAAACTTGCACAGAGCCTCGGAAAGTCTCAACATAACAGGGAGGACCTCCTGAAGTCACAATGGGACATGGAGTCACTTAGCATATATTGCAATCAAGACATGTCCTCCCTCCAGGGAGAGGGAGGACCAGTGGCAAACAGTAATCAGCAATTGTCTGGAAAGATGCTATCTATCTTAACTTAGGCTACAATTCTGTGCACACATTCCTGGGAACAAAGTTTACTGAACACAGTGGGACTTACTTCTGAGTAGACATGCATAGGATTGTGCTATAAATCCCCACGTGACGTGGCTTCCACTGTATCCTGCGGGGAATTTCTGGCCTACGGAGGCTTCCTTGGGATAAAGAAACATTAGTTCCCTTGCCTTGGGGTAAGCCTCAGCAGCCTCCATGGGTCAACTCAACCTGCACCAGTTCAATCACTGGCGGAAGTCTGAGTTGATCTGTGAAGAACATCTCCAGTTGTGTCTGGGAGCTCAGGTTAGGCTCAACCGTCCCTGACTGCACGTCTATGTGGCGGTCACATTTGCAACAGCTATAAAGTAGTTCACACTGGGGGAACATGCATTCTGCCAGTGTAAACATAGGCTAGGATTGGATTGTCAGGTTGCAGTCCTACACCAGCTTTCCTGGGACTAAGTCCCACTTAATTAGACTTAATCCCACTTAATCCCACTTCTGATTAGACATGTATAGGATTGCACTGTCAGAGAAACAACTTCAGTACACCTATCCACACCTAGAAGCAGTGATATACAGAGCAGGAAGCAACTGTCGATTATCTAGCTCTCAAACTGGTACTAGGGCAAGGTGCATCCTGGTGAAAATGCAGCCAAGGAGGCAAAGATAAGAGAAATCACACACTCACCTCTGGGCAGTTGTAGTGATTGCATCAATCACCTCCATGATACGGTGCAGGGCAGAGTCCGTGCCAATGGTCATATCTGTGCCACAGAAGTCATTGTCAATGGAACCAACCAGGCCCACAATGTTTAAATGACAATATGACTGGGACACCTCCTCACTGATCTTCCCTGAGAAAGAAAGGAAAAATGAAAGAGAAACGTGTTTTTAAAACTTGCAAATCAATAATTTGAAGAACAGAATTGGAGGATTAGGCCCCACATATCAATCAAGCTAATATGTATTTCACAGAGCTTGAAAGCTTTCTAAACAAAAATGCAAGCAGGTGCAATTGCCTGTCCACTTAATTTTATTAGCACTGGATGCTGCTTCTCTATCTACACATCTGATTTTCACACCTCTTGGTGTCTACATATATGAACAGGGGAGAACGTATGGCTGTTTGTAGGAAAGCCTCACAACAAGATTCAAAGTTCTTAAGTGTGAGGGTATTTTAAAGAAGGCTGAAGTTGTAAAGACAATGTTGAAGAGAAAGATAGGAGGGGGAAGTGAGGTTGAGAATTCCAATGGAGGTAAAAAACATACAACTTCTTAACTGTTTGCATTGAGATAAACAAAATATAATTAATAAAAAAAGTTGCTTGGATAGGGCTAAGTATATTCATAGCTCTCCAATGGAGAAACACAGCACTGCATGTTTCTTTGCTAGATGGTTCCTGCACAGAGAGCACAGCGAGCAAGATTTTGTTAATTAAAAGAGGAATGGCTGCAATAATGGATATTCTGTCCACCCAACAAGTGCAGATGGAATGCCATGCTATTGTCCCTGAACACAGCATTTGGAGCAGTTGGAATGCAATGATTAAAATGTGCTTCTGCCACATTTCCAGCGTTTAAGCAAAGTAACCTCAGTGGCTTTCTAATACAGAAGATTTCACCTGATTGTCACACAGCCTTCCACTGAAATCTGGGCAGATTCTGCTATGAATAGAAGACCACAGGTACTGTAGGTGCATATAACATCCAAGATTAATAGTAGAAGTTGTCAAAGATAGGTGCCAGGTTGGCAAGGGTATTGGGATGTGAGGCAGTGGGGGGGGGTAGGCACACATACCTTCTTTGACAAGCTCCTCCAAAAGTCCACCCCACTCTGTCCGGAAGATATTTGCACCAGTCAGACTGCCATCCCCACCGATGACACACAAATTGGTGATGCCGTGCTGCACCAGGTTGTAGGCAGCTTGCAGACGTCCCTCCCGTGTGGTGAAAGCTTTGCAGCGGGCACTGCCAATGATCGTGCCACCCTACAAACAAGCAAGATAAGAAAAGAAGCCCAAGCTACAAACAAAAGCAGGCCAAAATGAAGAAAATGAGCAGGTAGATCCACAGAGGCACCTACAGGCCAAGAGCAGAAGATTTATCCTTAAAGGGCTGGAAAATCCCAACATCACTTTGGGCTCCTTCTACACAAGGAAGTTGAGAATGAGATGACTTGGTTGCTCCAGATTCATGCAGAACTCAGTTGCCAAATCTATAGAAAGCTCATGCCTTCTTCCTGGAGACCCAGGAAGAATTTACTATTTCCATTCTGTTGCAGTAATGGGACATTAATATTACTTGGTATAAAGAGAAGTGCCATACTCCAAAGCATGGGATTATTTTCTTTAACCAATACATAGTGGAACTAACACAGAAGAAGCCTCTTTCTCTATGTTGCCAAATCTATGGTATCAAAAGACCACTGTTGTAATCAGAGGTGGATCTACAGGGAGGGCAAAGCTCTAAGCGTTGCAGGAGCCCTCCTCTCCCTTGCTGCTGTAGCCAGTAAGCAATGCCAAGATGTTGCTTTTCCCTGTGAGGAATGGCTAAAACAGTGCAAGAGAGGAGTAATTTCCACTGCTTTGCCCTCCCTTAGATCTGCCTCTGGTTGTAATGTTTGCTTTTCTAATGATACAGGCTTCTCTGAGTACTGTGATTGCAATATATACCACTTTGTGCCATTAAACAGCTGGCTTCATTACCAGGCCATCTCTCCCCTTTTGAAAAAACTTGAACAACACAGCTATAGCTGATACCCAACAGAGGTTCATACAATCTATTCTTTCCTCCATTCCGATACAGAGGTACCTCTTGGTTCCCTCAAAATCACGTCTCTCTCTCAATGTTCTGCTGTGCTGCTTAGCTGGCTTTGCTGTCAGGACAGCATTGATGATAGGGGCAATGGCATTCCTTAACACACTCCCCACTTGCAGAAGGGACAGGAAAACAGCCATGGGACTTACACAACAAACTAACACTCTGGAGAACTAAAGGTTTGGACCATTACCAAAGCATTACTTTAGAGAATGAAAGCAACAGGGATTGAGAAACAGGCGATGACTGCAATGGCAATTCAAAGAGCAATGCGCTGAAAAGGTCTGGGGAGGCGGAGCGTGCTGTTAGCACAGTTAGCTTCTTGCTTGGGGTCCATGTCAAAACCTGGTAAGGAGGTGTAAGGAAGCTGGCATAGTTGCTCTTCTTGCACTCCTCTTTCAGAGCAAGGTTCTAGGATTGTCAGCATGGGTGGGAAGAACAAAGCACTGCACACCACATGCCAGCCTGGCATAAGCCTACACCCCATTGGAAACAGCAGCTGTATACAGCAGCATACAGACAGGAAGTGTGAGAGGACAATCTTGAAGGGGCATGCAACACCAAAGAGTTACCTGAGGGAGAGGACACATACCAGTCAAATTGGGCAAGACTCTAAGAAGGGGAAAAACAACACAACACTCTGGTGAGTGGGGTGAATGGGTTCTGCTCGGACAAGTTCCTGACAATTCTATCCTTTTAGGAGGCAATTCCAGCTCAAATGGAGTGTGAACCACAGCAGTGCCCCAGATCAGATGAACAAACAAGATCTGGATCCAGCTGTGTTTCTGAGATGAGCAAAAATCACTGGAGGAGAACCAGACGGTGGCATGTCTTTAAAACAGGACTAGGATTGCCTATCCAAAAGAATACTGCAGCCACTGACTGTCTTGTTCACAAAGATCAGAGGCCATTAGCCACGGTTGTTATCCAGACATAAGAACCACTGTCTACTTCAACATTAAAATCAGAAATGGCTACCTTGAGTTAACAGGTCAAACTCCATTCATAACCTTGTGAAGATCTACAAGTAAAGTACACTTCATAAGTTTTAAAGAGAGTAAAGAGCCAGGAGTTGAGTCAGCAACAGGAAGGCAGCAGAACCATGTTGCCACAGCACACTGGGGAAAATAGTGTTTTCCCACTGCAGAAAGCAATGACCAACCAAGGCCCCTGCAACATACGTGTTTATTGCACACATAACTCAATGCAAGGGCTTCTTATCGTCAGGTATTTTGCATTTGGGTACAAATATCCAAGCACAAATCTGATCAAGTAGAGTATATATTTGCACAATTTGTGGCCTTTTCCTTCAAAACACATGAAACCATAAGTTTGATACTTTCCAAACTGTTCCTTATATCTCTGAATGAAAATGCTCCACTTTACATACAACCACGTCAAAGTCAGTGCAAGGCAGATCCTGACCATTCAGGGCTCAGATGAGCCCACTGGGGCCATTGAGTCCTCCAAAAGGTAATATAGGAAACTTCTTTGGTTCGAGTTATAATACACCCTTAGCCAGAATTTTGCTGCTCTAACCATGCTCTTGTTTCTATCAAATATTGCCCCATTTCTAAGCATAGGGTGGCATACACAACGCAATTAGGTAAGCCTAAACATTTTCTTAGAAAAGAGGCTTAAATTCGCTCCAAAAGATGGCCACTTTTCACTGATCCATACTGATATGCCGTAAAGCAGTTGCAGTGTAATTTTTGCATTAAATTCCTGGAGAGCAGCTGGTGCATAGGCATTCCCTCTACTAAAATGAAACTGGTAACATGAACTGGTGACAGCTTTCACCTCCAGTGAGCTCAAAACAGCTCATCAACCAATTCAAAGGCCTTGCTTACTCAAATTATTTCCACTGTTTATGTATAATGTTTTGCTGACCTGTAATCTAACTGGCAGTTGCGATAACTCCACTCACTGTTCTGACTTCACACACTTTGTAAGCATTTCCTCCAGCTGACATCTTCCCCACATGGAACTTCCAAAGAGGATGACTGCCTGGTAGCTTATTCAATCAAGAGTTTGGGAGAAGGTCATGGAAGTTGTACAGATCATAGATGATGATGGAATGAGGATTGAGGAGCACAGCTTTTGAAGCCATGCAAAGGCTGCCCTGCCACTTTGCCCAAATGGCACCATGGGAAGAGATGGAATGTCTTATTGTCCATAAATTAACACTCAGAGAGGAAATGCCCCCCCCCCAAAAGACATATACAAACCTCTGTGATAGCAAAGGTGATTGGAGTTCTGAGCTCCAGGGGATCAAACACCCAAAACAAAAAATATCATGAGGTCTGTCTGTGTACACAGCAAGAAGGATCATCGTTCAAGCCTTACCAACTGAATGATGTTGGACACACTGAGCCAGTCTGCCTGTTTGATATTCTCTCCTCCTTCCACCAGCCCCTCATAACCCTGTAAAGAGGACAGACAGAAACATGGATGTACCACTGCATCAGGAAAGATCGTTTTGTGTTGCATTAAAATTAATATAGGCAGTGGCACAAGGACCCTTAAAATATATAGGGTGATCCTCCTCACCTCTTAAAAGCTACTATACAGAATAGGGGCTACAAGAAAAGCAGTGAGCAAAGCAATAAATTCCACCCTCTCGGTCTGCTTAACCATCTGTCAAATACAACTTCTAAGCCCGTCACCCTTGTGGCTTCTCCATATGTCAGTCTTTGTGTAGTGATCATCTCTGGCAATTAAAGAGGGAGCTTCAGATACACAAAAACAATTGTATTACAACATTAGAAACAACATGCATTACAAAGGCAAAACATACGGGAATAACTTTTTTCTATAAGTTATTGGTACTTATAGGTGCAGGAGCTTTTACAACATTGTGATAAAATTTCCTGGAACACTTGCTGAACTCTGAAAAATAAAAGCACTATTACTGGTTACCTCTGAGTTGAACCTGAACAATTATGTTACAGGAATGAAGGTTTTTGCCTGTTACATCTGCCTATCACAACTACATTCACAGCAGAGTTCATTGTGGATTAAACGTGTGAAGTTATCACAAGAACAAAGAAACTTTTGCCTCTGTAACTCATCACTGCCATTTCTCAAATGTTTTTTATGAAGATTATACTAGTGGACTTCTGATTTACATGGATCAATATGCCTGCCCTGCTTCTGATACACTCAGAAATCCATGCACAAGCACATACTTTGAACAGGCTGTATGTGCATCAAATCCAAAGTATGAAAGCCAAACCTTGCAGCTGATTTCCACCACCACCCTCCTCCAAAAAGCCAGGAACTAACACTCTGATTTGGCCCACACATAATAGACTTTATGCAGCTATACTAGGTTCAAACATTACACCTATAACCAGTAGCCTTTATTACTATAATGTAATGTAGATTACACCTATTTGTTGATGTCTAGGTTCATGGAAAGGAAGGGCAAGCATGACTGATAGGCACAGTGGAAAGGCATGGTGTTCCTCCACCATGCAATGGGAGAAGGTGGAGGACAGTAGCATCCACACCAGGTTCCACTTTCCATTTCACTACCCTCAAAGTCTCCCAGCAATTCTAAGAAAGATTGTACCTATAACCATCAAGTTTAGTTAATATCATTTCCCAAAATACATTAAGAAGGAAAGCATTTTGAAGGGGAAGAAATGAACCTCATAGATCAGGAACACTTTCGCTCCAACATATATTCCCATGCGAGTCACGGCTCGGACAGCAGCGTTCATACCTGGAAAGATGAAACACAAGGTAAACAACGGTCCCAGGCCAAGCTAGCAAAATGTGCACTTTAATGGGGCAAGAACTGTGTCTTGTGGTGGTGATGTGTAGCTCACATTTGCGGAGGGACACTGTGCAAAATGTTCTCTGAGCAATGGTTTCCTAGATATTGCACAACACACACATTTTAAAAAAAATGTTTAAGGTATGAGAGTTGTGGCGGGGGGGGGGGGGGGGAATCTGCCTGACTCAGAAAGGGTGTGTAGGTAGCTTTATTTCGTTTTAGCTGTCAAAGGAATGTGTAGCTTCTCCCACCTGCCTGGAAAATAGTGCAAGGGTGAGAGAAGGGTGCATGCCTTATGAGAAACAATATTAACTAAAACATTTTTTTCATTTAATGGGGACAGAGAGATTCATCTGACGTTTGCAAAAACAGCAGATATGGCAGTGCTGAGTGAGGAATGAAAACAGGAGAGGGCTTCTCTAGCCATTCCAGAGATCTCTTGATTAGACAGAAAGAAACACAGTGTCCAAAAGCTGTGGCCGAGATTATAATGTGGAAAAAGGAAACCACTGGGGACATTTCCACATTGGAAGAAAAAGATACCCATTTCAAAATGAACATCATTTGCCAAAAGGTCACATGACCTCTCTGTTAATTTATCACTGTAACAGTAAAACTTAGGAAACGTACTATATATAAATACTAAGTGCTGGGCAAAGAAGCATAGTTTAAAGTAGGGGCTCTATTATATTTAGCAAGGAGAGAGCAACTACCCCTATTTACCCCAGCACAACATCTTCCCAGTAGTTTTCCAGTATCTCATTCTTAAGACAGTGAGCTCCTCTAATAACCCAATCCTAATGAAAGTCCTGCATTGTAATCCAGCAGGACTGGTGCAGCCTCTGCTGTATCCAGCACAGGACTAGAAGCTGCTGGAGGTCTCCTCGGGATAAAGGGGTATGTGTCCCCCCTGGGTGACACCCCAGCAATAGGTCTATATTGGTATCTCTGGCACAAATCTAAGCTGCCCAATATCAAGGGGAAAGGCTCTGGAGAGGGAATAGGATCTAGCTTCCTCTGCCATTCCCACCCCACTCCCTGCCTCCTCCCACTGGCCAGGGGAGCACCTACCTGCTCCAGCCAGCATTGGCCTCTGAATGGCACCTGCAAATGGGCGCAGGCCTTTCCACCTACATCAGAGTCCTCTGCACTGCCTTAACATGCTATATAGCACATTTGCAACAGTGCATGCACCCACGCCACCAGCAAAGACCAGCACACGACTGGGCAGTAAGATAGGGAATCTTCTTTTTTTTATTTCATGTGTTATGAAAACGACCTTATAAACTGTTTACTGAAAAGCAGAAAGTATTCTTAATAACAACAGTAATACTTTCACATACATTCATCTAAGCAACTTTGCAAGGCAGACTGGTATTATTGTCCTCATATAGCAAATAAGGGGCAGGGAGAGGAATGAGGCCACCTGCATAAGTCTGCCCAGTGAGTAAAGGGCTGAGCTGGGATTTTACTATGAATGTCTAGCTTATTGTATGATGCCCCAACGATAACATAAAACTGACATTCCGCTCCATTCTCCATGCCCCCATTTCCCAATATCAAGACAATGTAATTTGGTCCTACAGATCATGCATCCTTCTGTACAGAAAAACTGGAACCTTTAGAGACTGTTCTCCTTTTCTGAAATTAAAAGAGAAAGGCTTTGGGAAGCCACCAAATTGGTATTTCCCCTCCAAAGGCCTCTCTTCTTTCAACTAACAATAAGCCATAGTTCTGTAAGATGCTTCCTTCTCTTGGTGCATTTGGCTGCTGGTGCTTACTTGCCCTTGGCTGAGTGAATGAAGGTCAGCAACAAGAGTCTTCTTCCCCCCCCCCCCAAAAAAAATTTCTCCCTCTCTTTTTTGGCTTCATCTTCTTCAAACCCCTCTTCTCTTCTTTCTTAACTTTTACCTCTCCCTGTCAAAAGTTAACAAGCTTATACCTTTTCCATTTACTACTTTTCAACAATGAATGTTAGCAAAGGAATTTTGAGTCAGAATCGAGATATACCTGGAAGCAGAAGGAATGGGATTTTTGCTGCATGATGACCTCCCCCTCCCTTTTACTCCTCAATGGAAGAAGGTACTGTACTTGGCTCTGAATAGCATGTTGATGTTCCCCAGCAGGATGTTGATGTTCCCCAGCTCATGGTTATCTACTCAAATGTTTGTTCAGTGCTATGGTTTTTATTTCTAAAAGTTCAGCAGCTTTTTAATATTTCAAAAGCTGTTCCAAGGATGCGGAGGAATGACTTTGTTCCATGGCCCTCAATCACAATCAGCACTGTGCAATTCAACCTCTACTGAAAATCAGCAAAACACATTTCTCTGGCACTCCATTCTGGAAGGAAAGATAGTGCGTGCATCTAAAATGCAGTGAAGGTAAGTCTTCCACAATGAACTTAACATTGAAATGATGTATTTTTGTACATACTTGGGAGTCTGCTGCATCTCCAGGAGATTCACAATGTCTTTGTGAGATGGTCATCTTGCCACTGGACAAGTTGAAAAAGCCTCCTATCTGGGTTCTTCTCCCAGAAGGAAGCAGAGCAGATAAGAGGCCTATCCCATTACTCTCTCCCAATCATGGAGCAATGAGGGGGGCCCACAGGGAGCTAAGGAAGCAGCAGCTATTGACTAGCTGAGCTACAATATGAGCACATCCATTCGTATTGATTCCAAGCAGACAGTGCAAAAGGTGTTGTGGGCCAGAGGTGCCATTCAACAACAAATGATGATGAAGTTAGGGCTGAGGCAGATATAAATGAACTATAGGCTCAAGCTGGAATTTCTTCATCCCATCCTGAGCGGAAATTAGGAGGCAGAGACAATTATTCCTTTGGACACTCAGGGAAATCAGAGCCCTCCTCCAGCCCAAATATGTATTTGGTCACAAAGGGAAAGAAAGGCTGAAGTATGTTCAAGTTCTTCTGAATGACATTTAGGGCACAATTTAGGACGACATAGTTAGGCCAGCAAAGTTTGGCTGGCACAAGGGCCACCCTAAAGCATGTTTGGACCGTTCTTGGAGTCAGGGAGGATGACGCATGTCTGTGTGCTGACCTCTCTGACTCCAAGAGTGGTTCCAACATACTTTACAATGTCCCTTGTGTCGACCAAACTTTGCTGGCCTAATTGTACCCAGCCTAACTCCAGGTTAGGATAGCGCCCTTAGGCAATCTGTTCATTGTGCTGATCTCAAAGGCCTTCAGGATAGTGAACTGTGCATACTAGATTTTATCTTGGCTCCTGTACCAAAAGCATTTTAAATTAACCTCAAGGTAAATTGTAAACAGTAACTAATTGGCAAGCAGCCCGAACATAAAAGTTTATCTGGAAGAAAGTCCAACAGATTGCAACTGTGCCTACTTCCACATGCACTTGCCTACGATCACAGCCATAATTATGGCAATTGATCCATTGACTCCTGCTGAGAATGCTGTGGGGTCATGCACATGTGGAACAAATGTTACTTGGGCACTTGCAGCATGATGCAGGGAGAAAAAAGACCAGGTTCTAATGTCTTTTGTGCATACAAACTAATGACACTCCAATTGCATGTGGAAATCACCAGATCAACCTGTGTGAATGGAGAGGGAGACTTTCTGTAAATGCACTCTAAAACAGCTACTGCCTCAGATGGGAAATCAAATTCAGACAGCAATGAAGGGACATTCATTCCTTTTTCTGCTCAAACACAAGTGACTAGCTACTTCGGATCTACCTATGTTATGTCCACTGCATTTCAGTTCCTCATGTAACCTTTGTGAAAGGTTCTTCATTTAGCCCCTGCTAATTGGGCAAAGAGGTGCTTTTTGAAGTGGTGCTTATTTAGCAGGAAGGGGGGAGGAATTGTCCCTATTCACTCCAGCACAGTGTCTTTTCTACATAGTGGCTGTTTGCTGGTGTTTCTTCTGCATTTTTTAGATTGTGTGCGCCCTTTCTGGACAGGGAACTATTAATTGATTTTCTCTGTAAATCGCTCTATGAACTTTTTTGTTGAAAAGCAGTATGTAAATATACTTAATAATAATCATAATACTGTAAAGTAGAAATATAATCTGCACTTCTAGGAAGAAACTCTAGCCTGAGGCCAACATGTGGCCAGGATTTAAGTAACCTAACTAATCTGCCATATCATGCATCAACTACATTGCTACATGGTAGAGTGCTACCAAAACAAAAACAGATCAATAAAGGTCAAAATTAGATTCAGAGTGTCCTGCTTTTTAGTCTGATATCACAACTATCTCATATCCTCCAATACAAAGGCATCCCCCACTGTATCTGTGGATCCGGTATCCACAGTTTTACTTATCCACAGTTCTCTGCAGCCCCCCCCCAGCCCCCACGCCCACTACCTTCATTTTTCTTTATTAACATTGGAAGAACAGATTTTCTTGCTTTTCAGAGAAACCGTTTCTTGCTTAACTGAGGAATGTGACATGCAGGCAGGCAACCTGCATGCTAGAGGGACACAGCCAGAACACTAACAGGAAGCAAGAACTGTCCTGCTTTCTGTTAACAGCCTCCTTCTAGTGTGCAGGCTGCCTGCCTGCCTGCCTGCCTGCATGTTGCACTCCTCAGTTAAGCAAGAAACTCTTCCTCAAGCAAGGCAACGTGTGCTGCCGCTGCTAGTAAAGAAAAACAAAGGTAACAGGTGTGGCGCAGAGAATTGTACCTTGTATAGAGTTCCCTCATATCCATGATTTCTGTATCCACAGGTGAAGGCAGAATGGAACACCCACAGATATGGGGGGGGCGCCTATATTGTGTTAAATGGCACAGATTACACAAAAGTGTTGTGCAAAATATAAGCACATACCAAGCCCAATACTGTACACACAAAAGGTAGGAAACAAAAACCTATTAAAACCAGAAAGCAACAGGATCACTACTGAATTTTTAGTATTTAGTATCTTTCCATTTTATGTTGGATGCTTTGATTTTCCAGGCTCAATGGAAACCTGC
>JAJKFI010000002.1:30311272-30393650 GCA_029204185.1 Lerista edwardsae
TTTTTTTTTTTAAATATTGGGATTAGAGGTGATGGAGTACACACAAGGACTTAACTGATTAGAGGCAGCAATTACAACTGGCCATCTGTCTGGTGCCAGCTGTCTAGTTGTTGTGCTGCACTTTGTTCACTTTTTCAAAATTCTGCTGCATCCCCATTCACTTCTACAGCTTTCTTTCTTTTTTTCTTTCTCTTTCCACAGAGATGTTGATTTCTCTACCATACAGTCATACCAGAAATCACTGAACCAAGTCTCCAGCACACAAACTAGTATGCTTATAAATTCCTTGAGTATCCATCCTCAAAAAGATACCACTGTGTGGAAAAATGGTGAATGAAGCAGCTGCTAAAAATTACAGAGGGACTGGAAGAAGCTTGGAGGAGGTGGAATGTTATCTCTGTCCATCTCTAATACAGACAGCTGCTGGCTAAACCAATTTAAAACCTGCACTATGTAATCTTATGCCTTGCTTTTGAGATGGTTTTGGTTAAGCTAGGCTGGCCAAATGAATTCAAAGGCAAATGTTTCTGCAAAAGAGATAACTGCTGATAATGTATCACATGTGGGATATGGTAGAGGTGGCACATATTTTAAGAAAGAATGAGCATCTATTAATCTGGAAAAAAATTAAACTAGGGTTGCAATCCTATACACAATTACCTGAGAGTAAATCCCATTAAACTCAATTGAATTTACATCTGAGTAGGCATGCCTAAAATTGCAGTGTCCTAGGATGACTTGCTCTGTGGCCAAATGTTACAGTGAAGACATGAAGGTTAGAAGATCTCTTTTAGGTTTGTTTGTTTTGTGATTTGTAAAGGATAGTAGTGATTTGGCTATCAGAGTCTGGGATGTTGCCATCATCTTTAAGAGAAAGGCATGTGTAGAAAGATAAAATAGCACTTCTAGGTAAGAATCTTATGTTTTCAGCCTGGCCAGCTGAATTTAAAATACTCCCATTTTTCTTGGTGAGTTGAAAAATATCCTATTGTCTAAATGCATCAGTGTATTTTCAAACCGTATGCTTATGCGTACTTTTGGAGCCAAATTAAACAATCCATCATTTCGAATTTAAATATTCTACATTCTTTCAGAACACAATCCTTGTAAGAATTCCAGCATTCATAAGAAGTCACCATTAACTAATCCTTTGACTGGAGCCATAAATCAATCTGCAGGAGGGAGTTTGCATGTTCATTATTCAGTTAGGTATGGAAAACCACATAGAAGAAAATGATTCTGTGCCTTGATTCTCTGGCAAGAGACATTGGAACAGCAACCGGTAGCAAGAAATATTGGGTCTTTAGGCTCCCGATTCAGGAAGGCAATTAAGACATTAACTCATATTCCACTACAGACAACAGCCTCAGAATACGTGTACATACACTGTAGCAGGATGGAATTGAACGTGTTTTTGTGTTGAGGAGGGCTCTGGCCAATCTTTCTCCTTTTTCAGCTTGTCCTTCAGAATCTCTCTCTCTCTCGCTGTAATATGAAGTCCCAACAACATGCAAGGATAAAGTGTTGCAAGGACACAAGGACACAACATGCAAGGACACAAGCTAAACATAGGTGTTGATAACCACACTAACAGGACATTCCCATGCATGTCAGCTCTGAGTCCCAGAAAGTGTGTATAGGATTGCAGCTTAAGAGTCCAAGTACCATACTGATCTGTGTTGGACATTAGCCCAGGGTATCCCAGTTCAAATCCTTGCTTAAAGTACAAATTTCACTGAGTGATCTCTGGGGTGCACACTGCATCCTGTGGTGGTGGGGCAGTCGTCATGGAGGCTCCTGAAGAAGGAAATGTTTGTTCTGCACTGGCACTGGAAAGTTGATTATGATTGGGCCCTTGGTCCAGAAGGTTCCTCTCTATGGAGAAGGAACATTTGGTCATAGGTGACAAGTGTGTGCTGGAAAGCCTTGCCCCTGACTCTACCATGCTCATTAGTGGGCATTTTATGGCAGAAGTGAGAGTCAAACTGGGGACATTGCAGTTCACAGTCAGTCCCTTGGTCACTATACTACACTGCTCTAGTAGACAGCGGCAAGGACAGGCATCTGCAAAGGCCCCAGGAACAGCAAGGGCTCCAGCAGTGATTTCTCCATTCTCACTTTGCCTAGAGACAAAGTAATGCTTAAGACCACAAATTACAACCCAGATGGTCATGTTGCCATCCTTGACCCTTTGGGCAGGAAAAATATGGACAGTTCCCTTAGGCCATACCATAAAAGGTGGCCTGCAACAGGTTTAGCAAGAAATATTGCTACAAGTCCTGCCTCAAGCCCTGGCTGTGCAAAGGTATGGTCTCTGCACTTCATGGATTACTTTATTGATTGGTTTAAATCTGAACAGTTCTACTGCAGCTACACCAATCTATTTCCACTTGGACAACCAGAGTAAAGTTCCCAGCACTGGAACATTTCTATATTACAAACAAAACACAAATCAAGCCAACAGTAAAGTTTAGAAACTAAGCCACACAAGAGACAAAGGAGTGGGACTAAAGGGCAAAATATAATTGCCAACTGACTGCTGATGAGAGCATCTGATAGTTCCGATTACAAGAAATAAACAATCCACTAATGAATGAGGAGAAAGGTTTCAACGGCAAGAAGTAAGAACTATTATGTGGATTATTTATACCAGTGTTTCTCAAACTGTGGGTCGGGAATCACTAGGTGGGTCTCATAGCACCTAGAGCAGCCATCACTGAAAATATGGAACACTGGAAAGGGCAAGGGCTGCGTGGATATTTTGCTTACGTGTGTCAAGGTTGTGAATAGGCTTTTTTTCCTTTCTGATTCACACTGCTATTGGAAAATGGCTGAGAAATAACCCAACTTATTGCTGCTTTCTCAGGAAAGCAGCAGGCTCTGGAGTCACATTGATGGGACTGCTGGCGAGTCCTGGTCAGACTGTCATTCTAAAAAGTGGGTCCACTGCTAAAAAGTTTGAGAACCACTGATTTATACAGTGCTGTATAAATTCATATAAAGGTAAAGGTTTCCCCACGACCGAATGGTCTAGTTGTGACCGACTGTAGGGGGCGGTACTCATCTCTATTTCTAAGCCAGAGAGCCGGTGTTTGTCCAAGGGCAGGTTTCCGTGGTCATGTGGCCAGCATGACTATACACCGAGGCACACGGAACACTGTTACCTTCCCACCGAAGTGGTACCTATTTATCTACTCGCATTTTTTACGTGCTTTCAAACTGCTGGGACAAGCAATGGGAGTTCACTCTGTTGCGCCGTCTCAAACTGCCAACCTTCTGGTCAGCAGCTCAGCAGTTTAACCTGCAGCACCACCACATCCCTATAAATTCATATACATTCAAATAAATTCAGGCAATCCCATGCAATAACCATGTATCATAACCATTTTTCAATACAAATTGAAGAGATGACTTCATGGCAAACTACCACAGAGAGTAATAGACCTCAAGGGCAAAGAGAAAGCAGAACAAGGGTAAAAAATCTTTTCCAGAATCGCCTCCCACCAGATGTCCAGCAAGTTCTATTTTTCTAAAACTTTCCCCTTTTATTCCTCAGGCTTCTTCATTTCCCCAACATGGACTTTTTAAAATGGAAAAACTAAATTGATTCAGCTTCAACACTGGCACATGATAAGTTTCTTTGAACCTTCCATACACCCATGTAGATCACAACTGTTCTACTGCTGAAATGGATGAGAAGATAAAATTTAAATGGAGAAGGGCCCCATTATAGTTGAGCATACAATCTTATCATTGATTTCCCTTCACTAGTAAGTTTGTCTATGCCTTGCCAATTACTATTCCAAGGTAACAGTTTTAAGATTTGACAGTTAGAAACAAAATAGTGAAAAATATTTTTCATGTATCTGCTTAACTACAATAAAGACCTATTTTGTCATTAAGGAGATACATATTGTATGAACAAAACTGAACCCTCCCCTGCTCCAGCCCTTAATGCTACACAGATTCAAAGGCAGCAGATTGATCTGGAAAGGAGAACTGGGTATATTTTCCTAATTACTTTCCATGATGGTCACTGCTGGGACATATAATCTAATCTCACACATGACCTTGACAAGCACACACACACAAAATGATTAAGGCACTGACACAGCAGCAATCTGCATTTCTACAGATGCAATTGTCAACAGAGAAATTAGTTCAGTTATGCCAGGAAAGTCATACAATTGCAGATACAATTATAGGAAAAAAATATTATTGGCAGTGAAGTATAGGTACAACAATCAAGATGTATTGTAGCCTGCTACAGGCTAGATCCAGAAGTCACACAGCAAAAAGGGAAACCTGATCTAGGCCCTTAAGAGACATGTGAACAATTCAAATGCAATGGATAGGAAACTAAAAGCCCTCAATCCCACTCCACAGCGACATATTGGGGTCACCTCATGACTGTTGCTGTTTCAAGACAAGCTCCTAATATTAGAAAAGCTCCTGCAATATATTAATCTATGTGTGGCAAAATACTGAAACTAGTATGACTAGCTTTCTTTTCATGAGATGGGCAGTACATTTAGGCTCCATTTTAAGGGATCAGCATCTTGGGAGCAGCATCCTTAATCCTCACTTCTCCCCTCCTGTACCTAACTAATAAAATAATAATGCTTAACATTTATGTTGTGCTCAAATTTCTTTGCATATTGTCTCAGTAATCCTTAAAGAAGTTCAGTATTTAACCCCAATATTGCAGATGGAAAAGAGGAGGTTAAGGCCTAGACAGAGCAGCTTGCCTATGGTCCTCTACTGAGGAGCTGGCTATGGAGAGATTGGAATTGAACTTAGACCTCCTGGCTTACAATTTTGCACTCTTGGCAACTGGAGTTCACTGGCTTTTGAATGAGAGCCACCCCTCCCCCATTTCAGGAGTGTGGAGACTGCTTGTGCCCACTCAGTAGAGGAATGCACTCTTAATATGCTCAAGGATACTATATGCTTTTGTATCACGTACTGGGAAAGCTAAACCCACCGACTAATTCTTGTTATTCCTACACTATCCAGCCTGAGAATGAAGCAGCGTACAAGAAGAACAGCAACATGCGCCCCAAACCCAGGGCAGAGACACGACCCCAGCTCTGAATGTCTTAGGTCTTGACTCGTGGAAACAACTCCAGTGATCTGTGAAAGAAACTGAGGCGAGAGATGTTCGTATACTGAATGGAGCAGCAGCTTCTAGGGCGGGTCCTCGCGCAGCCAAGCAGGTATCAGTTTCTCTTGTATCGATTAACAGCCACCCACTCCTTGGGAAGACCCTCCCCTCACTGGGGCTGATTTCAATTGCTCAGGCCTAGCTTAGTTAGGTTCTGTTCCCAGCCGTGCAAGGCTGCACGTTCCAACTTAGTAGCACGTGACTCCCTCACCTGGGACTCGAGGGCGGGAACTCCCCCATTCGCTAGAGGGAAGAGGAGAAAGCGAGAGGTCGGGGAGAGGATGCTGGAACTGTCCCTTTCGCCCGACTGACCTTGTGCGTCGCCGCCGCTGGTGAGCACAGCCAGGGCCAGGCCGGCCCCCGCCATGCGCAGCTTCTCCAAGTCCAGCGCCACCGAGCCCAGTCCGGTTCCCGCCATTGCACCTTTGGAGACAGAGACCCCGACACCCACCAGGCAGATTGACAGCAGCAGCGACCAGAGCAGCAACACAGGGACCCCACTAGAACCTGCTTCCTTCGAGCCCCGCCCACTGCTGGCCTGGTCCGCTGGCCCCGCCCACAGGAGGACGTGGCTTCCTTGCTGTCCGCTGCGCTCCGAGACCTGCGTCACTGTAAAGCCCCTTCCTCTGCGCTCCGCTCACGGGAAAGCGGAAAGCCGCCTCTTTTCTGCACAGATCACTTTTCTCCTACATGTAAAGCAGCCTTACAGGGATGCTATTAAGGAAGGGTAGAGGGTTGCATCGCCTGCCCTACAGTTCCAAAGCTTAAGAGCCCTGCTGGGTCAGATCAAAGGCTTCTCTAGTCTTGCATCCTTCTTCCCACGCGAGGCGGACAGATGCTTCCAGGGAAGGCCACCAGCCGGGCATGAAGGACACAGTGCTCCGCTGCTGTTTGCTTTCGCGCAGCTAAGCTTTCATACTGCCGCTCTGCTCATCTCTGCTCACACACCTTGCCGGCAGCCCCTATATGTTGCGTGTGTGCATCGACGGGCAGTGATGGATTATGTTGGGAGATTCTGCTGAACCATCATGAGTCATGAATAGCGGTTAATGGAACTATCTCCTCTGAATGTGCCTAATTCATAATGCTGGAAGCTATCTAAACTGGTTATCAGATCCACACCTTGTGTTAGCAAATAACAGAATTTAATTATATGTTGTGTGAAGAAGTGCTTTCTGTCCTGAACAATTGCCATCACCAGGGCATCTCTAATTCTGCACTCCTGCTCTAACTGTAACTGGCTCTGTATATTAAGAGTGCATGCTAAAGCCACAAATAATCCCTTTGCATAAGGGGTGAGGGGCTCTTCAACCTGTGCTGAAGACCTATCTGTAATTATTACAATTTGTAAAAAAGAAAATGTGACACAAGCCTTCTCCTGCATTTTTTGCAGCTTAGTTTTTTGAATGTATTGTATTGAAGAGTGGGCCTTTAAATCTTGTTAGCATTGAAACCTGAAATTATGTTTCAAGGATGGCAGGACCATTCACTTGTAGCATTTTCTCTTCTGTGGATACAAAGTTCTCCCCTCCTGATTGACCTTGTGTTATGGGAAGTGGCACGGAAACCAGATATTGTTGCTAGACTTTGGCAACCCTTCCCCCCAAATAGGCAAACCTTCCCCCAAGTACTGCAACTGGTATAAATGTCAGGGGTGCTGACTCGCCACCAACGTTGGGGGTGCCCATAGCCATGCCCCTGACGTGGACATGCCCCCTGTCATTGCCGCCACCCGGCCTCGGAAGCAACTACTCCCGTGAAAAGCCGCTTCCGAGACTGGGGCGTGTGATCCGGCCTGGTGAGTGGCTGCACCCAGCAAGCAACAGTTTCTGAGACTGGGGCGTGTGATCACCGCCACCCATACTGGGAAGTGGCTGCTCCCACGAGCAGCTGCTTCTGAGACTGGGTTGTGCAAATGCCGCCACCCGGCCTGGGAAGCAGCTGCTCGCGGCACCCCTTCCCAGACCAGGGTGTGCGATTGCCGCAGCCCAGCCTAGGAAGCGGCTGCTTTGCATCGCGGCTAGGCAATGCAAGGTAGCCCCACCCATTCCAAGGCCGGGGCGGGTAAGCCAATGAGCTTCTTCCTGAGGCGCCAGCGATGCCTCAGGAAGGAGTTCATTGGCTCGATTGCGCTGCCCTCGGCTGGGCTTGTTCACCACTGGCCAGGCGTGCTCCCAGCCCAGTGCTGAACATGGGGGTGCCCCGCTCTTTGGGGGTGCCCAACATTGTGGGTGCTGAGCACCCATTGCAAATTATTGTGGGTGCTGGCAGCATACCAGCACCCACAGAGTTGGCGCTAGTGTCAGAGAGTACTGCATAGTTTTGCTTATTGTATACAGTAATGCCCTAGTGTCTTTTAAGACAGGATATCCCACAGTTCTGTTCAGTTTTGAAATTGGCTACATTTGACTGGGCCTGCTTAGGCATGTGATTGCTGGCAGAGGAAGCATGGTTCATTGATCTGAAGCATGTGAAACGAGGCCCCCAGGGCCTTGCATTTGGTCTCGACTGTGCGTCATAGAATAGACTGGCTGAGGACAGTTTCTCATCCAACATTTTGTATTCAGAAATGGTATAAAATATACATGTTTCATGCCAGTTGGGAAGGATGCTCATGTATATAACTCACCTCTTTCCCCTTTAAAATATGCAGTTTAAGTGATACCAATAGACAAGCACTTGGAAAAGTTTTCCTTTTAAGGATTTTAAATTGTGAAAGAAGGATTTGTTACCTATAGAGATTTTCAAGTTTCTTCTGGGTTTAGATACAGCAGGGTTAGATATATCAGTGATGGCAAACTGCCATCCATACTTGGAAATAAGTTTCATTTCTGCCAAATCTTTACATTACTATAAATATGGGCTTCCTAACTCTGCAGGGGATTGGACTACATATAAGATTGGAGGACAGCTATGAAGGGTAAGAACCTAGTGAGAATGGGTAGATAATAGTTTGGGACAAGACCTACAGTACATTTTTTAAAATTTTAGATTGACCTCACTATTTACATGAATCACTGTCTATGAGACCTAGCAGACTCCTTACTAAATACTGTATTTTGAAAAGTGGAAACACATTTTCATACATGATTGCATAAAACAGAGTTATGCAAGATGGCTGGAGAAGGAATGGCTTGTGGTGTTGTAGAATACAGGCATGACCGTTTTGTATAGCAGACATGGTAAACTGTGGTTGCTATACTCATCCCAAGTACAAAAACAAGTCCCCCACTCTGGATTGGAATCACAAGGAGGTTGTTGTTTTGTTACGACTATTGCCTGATTTTTTCCCTCTTGCTCATTCTTTTGTTTCCTGAGCTATGGCTACATTGCTTGGGACTGCCAATTCGTTTATTTATTTATTTTATTTATTTACTTGAAGAATTTCCACCCTGCCTTTCTCCCAGTAAGGGCACGCAAGGCAGCTTATAAGATTTAAACATCTGTGACAATAATGCTGCCGATTATAGTTACTTGTCTGGCCTAAGACACAGCCTGCTCCTATCCCAGGACAGCACTGCCTTGGAGATGGCTGTCGCAACTGTGCTAAAAGGAATGTCGCAGCAGTCGGAAGGAGGGAGGCAGTGGCAGGGAGGCCAGCGTCACGGGTGGGTGCTGGCCATCTACACTGGTCTTAGGAGCCTTGGGAGTAATCAACTGAGCAATGCTGAGCAATGGAAAGGCATTCTGGGGAAGGGGTGGTTCAGGCCAGGAGGGGAGCAAGGCAGCAAATTCTTTGTTTTAATGATTTTTTATTTAGGAATAAAGGTAAGGGTATACGTAAGGAAAAGGGGTTACACAGGTTATGCACACAAGGAAAAACCAAGCAATGGGATTACAGCATTGTATGTTCACTTTCCTAAATTAAAATCTTCTCTATAAACATTATCTTGCATTCTCTTCTACTATGAAATTCTATTTCTTTATCCAGCCATAGAATGGCTTCCAGTAATTTTGTATCTTAAATTCACTTATCTCATTCATTCTATCAGTACATCCATTTCAACTACTGTATTTCATAAATTTTATCTTTCAGTTTATCTTCTTTAGGTACATCTGCACATTTCCACATTTGTGCATACAACAATCTCGCTGCAATGTTAATATGTATAATTAAATGTTTTATAGCTTTGTCTTGTATTGTTGGCATAATGTTCAGGAGGAATAATTCAGGTTTAAATGGAACTACATATTTCAATATCTTTTGTAACATTTCATGAACTATTCCTCCAAAATTTCTTTACTTCCTCGCAAGTCCACTACATATTATAATACATGCCATCTATCTTCTTACATTTCCAGCAGTTTTTTGAAGTCCCTGTATACATTTTTGCAATTCTGTCCGGCGATAAATGCCATCTATAAAACATACAAATTATCTTTAAATGTCATCGCTTTTGTTATCTTGATATTTGTTTTTCACATTTGTTCCCAATCATCGGATGGCAGCAAATTCTGTCCTCCTCCTGCACCTGAAGCTGTACATGGGGCTACTGGTTCTGCACCACTGGTTCCAAGCAGCAAACAAAAACTATTAAGCATCTAAGATGTTACAGTGCAGTTGTAACAAATGCAGGGGAGTGGCAACAAGATGCAGGTATCTTGTTGTCTTGTGTGCTCCCTGAGGCATCTGGTGGGCCACTGTGAGATACAGGAAGCTGGACTAGATGGACCCTTGGCCCTCTGCCACCTCCACAGGCCTTCCTGTTTTCCATTGATACAGGAAGTAAGCTCTGACTTTACAATGGAGCTATTTTCAGCATAAGGGAGGTGGCAGTGGGTCTCCCCAAAGCTTTGTGACACTCCCTCAATCCCTTCCCCCAGGTAGGGCAAATGCTTCTAAATGCCCACAGTGCCACAATCGCTGCAGCACTGCTGGGCAGTAATTTCTTGGGCAGTAATTTCTTGGGCCACTCCCCTTAAGAGGAAATGGCCCATTTTTGCGCTCAATGGTGGGTTGTGAAATAGAGGGATGTTCTTTTCCCTCTCTCACAACACCAGAACCATCAGACATCCACTAAAATTGAGTGTTGGGAGAGTTCGAATGGATAGAAGGAAATACTTTTTAACCCAGTGGGTAATTAATCATTGGAACTCTTTGCCACAGGAAGTGGTGATGGCATCTGACCTAGGTGCCTTTAAAAGGGGATCAGACAGATTTCTGGAGGAAAAGTCCATCACAGGCTACAGGCCATGAAGGGTGGTGCAGCCTCCTTACTTTAGAAGTAGGCTATCTTGGAATGGCAGATGCAAGTGAGTGGCTACAGGATGCAGACATCTTGTTGTGTACTCTCTGAGGCATCTGATGAGCCACTGTAAGATACAGGAAGCTGGACTAGATGGGCCCTTGGCTTGATCCAGCAGAGCTCCTATGTTCTTATGTAAACAAAATCTAATTATTATTGAGAGGCATAAGCTCTTGTATATTTATCACATTCAGAGCACCATGGAATTCTTGCCAGTTTCAGCCATACAAGCCTGGATCTTGAGATTAAATGTTAAAACCATTTCTAAATTTTGTGAACTGAAACATGGCCTTTGTGTTTCCTTTGAAAAATGGTTTGGGCTATAATTCTGTTGCTTTGATGCAATACTCCTCTTAAATTCCAACAGCACACCTCCCACATTTTTGGCTCTTTTTACAGTGGTAGGGATAGGGCTTCCCTGCTGCTTGGAAATGGTCACACACAGAGGAAATCCAGCACTCAGTTGGGTTTAGCAATTCAAGGTAATCTAGTAATTTCAACATCCCAGCATCTCTCTTCCCTACCTCTCTTGCCTGCTTACTTTCACAGGCACGCACAAATACACATAGTTAATATGTATTCTCATTCTGATGGCCGTACAGTACCTTAGAAAACTGTTTTTGAATCAGTGGAATTCATTAACAGAATGAGGGTGCTATCCTAACCTGGAGTTAGGCTGGCGGAGTTAGGCCAGCAAAGTTTGGCCGGCACAAGGGATACCGTAAAGTGTGTTTGGACTACTCTCGAAGTCAGGGAGGATGGCACACATCTGTGTGCTGGTCTCTCTGAGAGTGGTCCAAACATACTTTTCGGTGGCCATTGTGCCAGCCTAACTGTGCCAGCCTAACTCCAGGTTAGGATTGCACCCTGAGTGGCTGAGTCATCCTTCCTTCACACAGGATGTGGGTTTTGATGATCTTATCCCAGTCAGTGTCTCTTACCTGAGATAGCCTGTAGAACAGCAAATAGTTCACTTTGTAGATCAAGAGCTGTAGAAGAAGCTTCGATTGCAAAATACCTCAGGCGTAGCTTCTGCAATGATTTCTGTCTAATGTTGAATGATCATTTAATCTATCTGGCAGTCAGCAGAATTATTGTTCTAAGCATTCCTCAATGCAGCTGGTTTTACTGATCCTTGAGGTATTGCTTTAATAAAGGTATGTTTGGATATATCCCCATGAAATGTCAGGGGAAAATCAAAGGGTGTGTGTGGCAGTCATCTGGTGAGAGCTGTCGTGTGAGGAAATAAAGAAGGAAGTGTGTAGAGAGCAAAGGAGGACAAGACTGCATGATGTCAGAAGGAAAAAGAAATGAGAGGTGAGAGGGAAAAGAACTTTACTTCATGAAAATTGATTGCTGGCACCCAGCTAATAATGGATAATCAACATCATTGATATTTAATTCAACCTCAGTGATCTCAAGTTGCTTGCTGCTGGGCTTGTATGAGGGTTTGCATTTCTTCATTGATTATAGTTATTTAACTGGTCTATGCTAAATGTGTTAATTTCTGTTTTTGAAATAGTGTTTAACATATTCTTTTTTGGGGGGGAGGGAGGAAGAAATTGCATTCCAATCCCTCAGTCCAAAGTCCAAAATCTACCTGTCCTCATATCTATAAATTGGAAACCATAGTGTTAGGGTGGTTGGCTGCTCATTCTTCTGTGAGGCACGTTGCTAATTTAATAGTCCAAGGTGTTGCATTCTGTTAAGAAGATTGTGGTGTCATATGGATGATCTGAGAAGGCCCTTCTGACCTCACTGTGTGGAGATGTGGTTCGCGAAACTGTTGTCAATGTAATGTCCAGCTTAGAAATATTGGTCTTACCTAGCAAATACATTGAACCACAGGAATTTCATTTGAAGTGTTTCTAAACAAGATATCAAAGAAATTCCTGAATCCATTTGAAATAAAGATTGTATTTATGTGTTGGGGACAATGTGGGTTGCTATCGGCTCCAGGACTGAATGGTGATTTTATCAGAAAGGAAACAATGGGTGCTCATAGCAATGGAAGGGGTTAAGGCAGCATTAGCCCCCAAGATCTGGTTTTCAGTCTGTCTACAATTCTCTCTCTACTGAACCCACACTCATATTTTAAGACTGAGCTCGAGGACGGAACCTACAGCTGGGGTTTGTTAAGTGCTATAGGTCTACTCTAGACAGAAGGTTAAACTTTCACTTCTGTTTATTAACTAACGTCTTTAGCTAAAACTGCAGTGCAGCCCTTCTCAGTTTATATGAATATGCTAGCTTTCTCCAATGCCTATTGGAGATTATGCACATTAACAAAGGCTTCTATCAGAATTTCCCGTTCAGTTCTTGAGTAATAGCTAACAGTTTGTTTTTAAGTGGGATTTGGCACAAAACATATCAGTAGTCCTCTGCTGGTTTATCATGAGAATATGTGTGTGTGTGTGTGTGTGTGTGTGTGTGTGTGTGTGTGTTGACTGACTACTATGCATAACAATTAGTTATTGTGCATATTTTCCATTCCTTATGGAGAATGCACACATGGTCTGCTCATGAAGAGACAACTGTACACATGTTCAGGTTGCCCATTTCCATGTCCAGCCCCACAGGTAAAACCTAAATACTTAAAGGTTCTAAAAAGCAGGGTCATGCAAATACCCTTTTGTGCATTTGCTGTGGTCTGACATTTGGAGCTTTGAGAGGGAGTCACTTATGCATCTAGCTAAGTGTGGATGCAAAGACCAAGATCCTAGACTACTTTATGTGACGTATGGTAGGATAGCTACCCAGAAAGTCATTTTAGAGTTTTGTTTTCTATTCAGCTTGCCTTTTAACTTCTGCATTGTTACAGACACCCTCTCCTTCCCAAACACATGTACAGGTCTGACTCCATTTTGAATTTCATCCTCGGAGTCAGACAAGCATTCTTCCATGCAAAGAGGTGAGGTCATACAGGTGACCCCCCAGGAGATATGCTCATTTCAGGACCATTAAGGGTTGGAGCCAAGGCATCTGGACAACTCCTTCCCCTCAGGGTCTTGTAAAGCCATTTTATGTTCCCCATTCTGACAGTAGAATTGAGCAAGAACAAGTCCTGCCTGTATAAGTCCCTTATGATCTTGGATAATATTTTCAGACTCTGGGCCAAAACGTATCTCACAACCTGAGCTTGGGGCAACCAGGGCCGACCTTAAGCCAATGGGGCCTATGTTGTCATTGTAAAGTGCATTTGGACCACTCTTGTTCAGGGAGGATGGTGCATGTCTACGTGCTGGCCTCTCTGAGAGTGGTCCAAACATACTTTACCGTGTCCCTTGTGCTGACCAAACTTTGCTGGCCTAACTGTGCTGGCCTAACTCGAGGTTAGAATTGCACCCTGAAAGTGGATGCCAGTTGTTAAATGCCATGATGATCCAAACTATAATTTTGTTTGTTCAGAGATATCAAAGGCTTGGATTTTAGTCATGATTGTTGCTGTGAGCTGAGAGACAGTTATGGGTGAAAGAGTGTGTGTGTGTGTGTGTGTGTGTGTGTGTGTGTGTGTGTGTGTGTGTGAGTGAGAGAGAGAGAGAGAGAGAGAGAGATCCTCAAGATGCTGGGTCCCACTCTCAGGGTGCAATCCTAACCAAACTTCCAGCACCGGGGCAAGGGCAATGCTGCTCTGACATAAGGGAACAACATTCCCTTACCTTGAGGAGGCCTCCATGACCACTACTCCACTGCAGAATGTAGAACATGCCCCATTGGAACAGCTATGCCAGTGCTGGGATGTTGGCTAGGATTGTGCCCTCAGAGTCTAGTCTCAATGAATGCAGACCAAGAGTCTGGTGAGATCTTGGCTCAAGAGCTGACAAGACCAGTTAGAAATAGGTTTCCTATAGTACAAGTCTATACATATCTACTTAGTAAGGCCCATTGAGTTTTATATTTTACATACACACCTTTTTCTATGTCAGAGCAAATCTCCAAAGCAGCTGACAGAGATCCATGAATAAAATTTACGATATATAAAAACAAAATAATTTTTAAAATACTACTGGGGGATGACAATTTAGAACAGAAAAGCAGCAGAACAAAAATATGATTACAGAGTGTAACATGATTACAGAGTACACAGAGGGGAGACACCACCATTACCCAGACAAAACAAACTTTTTGAGCCTAAAACACCACGAGGGAGGGAGTAGTTCTTAATTCCCCCACAAGGCAGGGAATTCTATAATTGTGGCACCACTACAGAGAAGGCTTGTCCTCATACTGCCATCCCTCTAACTTGCTCTTGAAGGAGGGTCCTCCTCATATGACCTAAGAGAATGGGCTGGAATGATGAAGAAGGCAGTCCCTGAGGTAACCTGGTCCCTAACCAGTGGTGGGATTCAAATAAATTAACAACCGGTTCTATGACGTCATAGCCGGAGCCAAAAAAAAAACCCAAAGCCAGCCGAGGTAAGAGAGTGGGCGGGGCCCAGCCATTTAACAATCCGTTCTATAGAACCTGGGCGAACCCCCTGAATCCCACCACTGTCCCTAACCCTGAAGGGCTTTAAAGGTCAATGCCAGCACCTTTAATTGGGGCTGGAAACAAATGGGCAGCCAGTGCAGTTGCTGAAACAGTGGTGCAATGGTACCATGAAGTCACATGGTACCATGTGCAACAGTAACTGTAAACCTCCAGTGTGCATGTGATACATCTGCTTTGAAACGTCAACCACAATTTCTGTGTGGTTTAACACTGAGCTTAGAAAAAACGATGCAAGGGGTGTATGTGCAAAAGCAAGAATGAGAGAGAAATGAGTGTGAATTGGGGTATGTAGCATTTCTCTTGGGATGCCTCGAAGTGGGATAGCTCAAATCTTTTGCCTTGGAAGAGCAACGTTTTGCCTCTGTATTCTGCTTGCGTGTATTTGCAAATAAAGCAGAAATGAAAGACTCTGTCAGTCCTCTCTCACCCAAAGGAAACAAAACCCAACTCCTGAAATATCCCTTCATTGAGGGAAGACAGGAGTGTGTAACAAACCTGCTCCTGCAGTGTGTTTGAGTCATTGCCAAAAGGTCACCATAACCCAGAGAGCCATGTCAGAGGCTCTACTATCTGCAGAAAATAGTTTTTCCTTTTTCCTCTGTGGAAACAGTACTTCTGGAGGATGTACACCATAAACCCCATTTTGTTCATTACTGTATTATTTGTATTTTTCTCAACCCCCAGTCATTTTAGATAATACATTTGGCAATAGCATGGAGATGCTTAGTCTTTTAAAATCATTTCCCAGATTTGCAGAAAGTTACGGCAGCTACAGAGCTGTGGGACAAGAGGGGCGAGGTTTGGCAAGGAAAAGGAGTCAGTTCCTCCGCCGCAGTTGAGGAAATATGAAGGAAGATGAAATAACATGCTCCACCCTCCCACTCCCAGCCAACCCTGGCTGAGCAGGCAGGGCAGAGGTTTGGATTCCTTGTGGTGCTTTTATTCCCCCAAAACACAGCACAGTGACTTGACGTCTGAAAAACTTCTTTCCGCCCATCGATTGTAGCACCCCACAGCATCTTCAGCATTGAAGTCCTCAGGACTTGCCAGTGGAAATGTTTCTCCTACAAGTGCTCCTCCTACCTTGGGTTCTCAGTGGCTGGACCTATGGTGTAGGTAAGTGAAAATGCATGACTCTTTGAGGCTCCCAGCTTAAAATATCTGCTCCAAAGCCCTAGGGAACATCAAAAGCAGTTGTACTTAGACCACGGGCTGAACTAGCTCAGTATTGCCTATGCTGATTGTCAGGCAGCATAGGCTCTCTCCAGAGAGAGAGAGAGAGAGCCTATGCTCTCTCCAGAGGCTCTCTCCGGTGGCTCTCTCCAGAGTTTGCCATGTCATCTTTTCTATTTGGACATGCCAGGATTGAAACTGGGACCTTCTGCATGTAGGGCAGGTGCTCTACCTTCAAGCGCTCTCTCTCTCTCTCTCTCTCTCTCTCTCTCTCTCTGTGTGTGTGTGTGTGTGTGTGTGTGTGTCTATTGCTTATGGGTCCGTATACACTTGATCTATATGGGTATCCATAAAATTATGGTATTCATATTTTTTAAAAATAAAACTTTTAACAAAGGGTGTTTGGGGAGTCTATTAAGTTTAGCTTGTATTGGATCAACATTGCAAAGTGATCAGGAATGGGTCAGAATAACTTTTTGCTTAAGATAAGACTTCTCCCTTTCGTGTCTCACCCCATAGTTACCCTTAAAAATTTTTTTTTATATGCACTCTATTTTTGTTCTCTCTCTCTCTCTCTCTCTCTCTCTCTCTCTCTCTCTCTCTCACTCACACGGTTTGGAGTTGGTTTGGAGTTTTTAAGAGGGAAGGTGGAATATAGATCTTTTAAATAAAATAAGAGGTGTAGTATGAGATCTGAAGCAGCGAAGTCCCAGGAACCAATTTCCGCCTTTTGTATGAGAACCTATTATGAAATAGCTCCTATTGACTCAAGGACAGATGTGCCTGATACGTTTAAAAAAGAAAAAAAGACATTCCAGGACTGTCATTGAAAAGAAATCAAGTTGTATCCAGAAAGAAGTCAGTCATGACTAAGCACAGTTACAATAAGTGAGATAATAAGTGAGACAGGATAAGTGAGACAGGACTAACCTGTCCTCTTAATTTTGATGAGACAAACTCACAATTTTCCCTGTATACAGCCCATTGGGGTCGCTGGAGTGCTGGTTTCTGAAATATGGAACGCCTCCTTAAAACAAGTCTACAAACTTACTAGGCAGCTTTGGTGCACATAGAGCAACAACCCTTCAAGGAGCACCTCAGTCACCCTTGCAATTCCTTCACACACGCACACACGCATGCACCCGACATCCATCCTGCTCTCCCACACATCCCTTTTCCACATGGCCATATCCTGGCTGCCCACCATCAGGTCACCTTCTTATTTCCAACTCGGCCACCATCCCAGCTGCTCTTTCAGGAGATGGTGCTGAATGGTGTTCCCTGCTGAGGAAGCCACTCTCTTGCCCTCTGCTGCGAAGTGTGGTGTCACACTGTTCTCTTTCGCTCTGCATTTAGAAGTGTATATCCGCCAAGTGTCTCATGGTGGCAGCTGGGGCTTTGTGTCAGGGGTGCAGTTAAATAAGTGCAGGGGGTGCGATTGCACTGGGCTACAAGTTTTAGGGGGACAACAAGCTGAGCTTGACACTAGCGGCCAAAATGTGAAAACCTTGGTATGTATGAATACCACCATCATGTTATATACCATTCAATGGGGAATTTAATGCGGAATGCAGTGAAACAAATCGGAGTGTAATATCTTCATTCTATCCTAAGTTATGGCCAAAAAAATACAACTATGATGTCACTTCTGCTGTGATGTCACTTCCAGGGCATCATTTTGCCCTCTGCACTGGGCTACATTTTCATTAGCTACGCCAGTGCTTTGTGTTCCAAGGGGTCCCATACTTCAGCAAGCACCAGAAGTTGGGTTCTTGTCTTTGGCATGACATACTATGATGAGCATGTGAGGGAACTGCAGTCTGGTATTCTGGAGATTAGCCATGATCCAGTGCTTAAGGATATGTGATGCCGAACATTCTCCCTACTTACGGCCTGTCCTGTAGCTATATGTGAACACTCATGCTTATCTTGGACAACTATCAACTTTAGACCAGGGTCTAGTGACTCTCTTTTGTCATGACTCATGATGGGTTCTTAATATGTTCGGCAAAAGGCAATGGCTGTGGTGTGGGAAGACTTCGACCAGTCTTGGGCATGTTCAATAAAGCTCTTATAGGTTTGACCACACAGTGCTGGCCTCAAGACATTTTTGCGCCTGAAGCAAAAAGATGCCCTACCCTGGTCACTGTTCACAAAATGGCAACACAGGGAGGGGAAGGTGAGGAAGTCACATTCCCTCTGAAAGCTGCTAGCTAAAGCAATTGCTTTACCTGGTTTTTAAACACAGAAACTAGGCCTGTGTACAGAGACCTTCCCAGATAGGAGGCTACATATACCAGAGGAAGTGGCAGGTTCAGCTCCTGCTTAGCTGCTTTCCTGCACTGGAACAAAATCAACAACAGTGCTGGCAAAGGGGCTGCAGGAAGAACTGGTGCCATTAAGGCGGAGAGTAATAATGGACGGGCAACCAGTGCCGACCTTCAGTGCTGCAGCTAGGAAAGCATTTCTCGGCCAGAGAGACCAGCCAGGGAACCCCTTCCTTCCTGAACGTGTGGCATTTCCTTCAGCAACTCTGCTTATGGTTCCTAGGAGCAAAGGGAGGGACTCAGGTTAGATGGCGTGAAAGAAAATCCTTCTAGTATTTCCCTTTCATTCCTGCTTTCAGGCAAGGCATGGCGAGAGTTTGCATCAAGCACCATCAATCTTTTAGGGCTGACTGCAGTGTACAGTATGTACATTCAGTTTTACCTCCCTCTGCTTCAATCTAATCTCTTCTTGTCCTGCGTTATCTCCCAGACTCCCACAGCTTTACCCTGCTCCTCTTCTCCTCCTTTCCAAACGAGAGTTTAGTGGAATGGGCAGGGAATGCCACTTTGGATGGAAAGCTCACACATACCCTGGTCGGGCACAACGAGCAGTTCAACGTGAGCCAGTTGCTTCCACTGGAGGACTCACACAGCTGGGAGTGGAGGGAGAACAACATGCAGCAATACCTGAACATGTTCCGGGATGTGGTCAACCTGTATGCTCGGGAGAGGAACGTTCCATGTGAGTAATTTGGCAGGCAGTGAAAGTGTGCTGGCTGCAAGACAGGTCATACCAACTATCTCATTGCTTAGGGCAGTGTTATTCAAACTGTGGGTTGGGACCCACTTGGTGGGTCGCAACCTGATGTCAGGTGGATTGTGGAAAGCTGGGAGCAGCCATCTTTGAAATTTCAGACCTTACTCTTGTTATAACCCTTTTGTGTTAACAGTTTGCATTTTCAAGTGAGGGTTTTCTAAAATTTTGGTTTAGTTTAGTGCTTTTACGTAATATTTTGTCCTACTCATGCTTTCTGTCAAAAGATGTTTCATGGTTGTGCATTTCAGTCCAAGAATGCCAGTTTGCATTCTAGGAGTGTCATTTGATTTCCTCACATGGGCAGCACTTTCTGCTTGATGATGACACATCTGGCTATGACATCACTGCCGGTGGGTCCAAACATGAGTACCATTCTAAAAAGTGGGCCCTTCTCTAAAATGTTTGAGAACCACTGGCTTAGGGAAATAGGCATGTCAGGCATGTCAAACGTAAGGTCAGCAGGCTGCATACTACCCATGGAAGTTCTTTATCTGGAAGTTCTTTACGAGGCAAAGTGCTGATTTTCCTGAGGTGCCCAAACTGAGAGTGCAATCCTAAACTGGAGTTAGGCCGGCATAAACTAAGTCAGCAAAGTTTGGCCATCACAAGGGCCACCATAAAGCGTGTTTGGGCTACTCTCTGAGTCAGGGAGGATAGCTCACGTCTGTGAGAGGATGGCCTCTCTGACTGCGAGAGTGGTCCAAACACACTTTACGGTGGCCCTTGTGATGGCTAAACTTTGCTGGCTTAGCTTATGCCGGCCTAACTCAGTTTAGGATTGTGCCCTAAAGGAGGTTATTAGATGAGACTGTTTAACATTTCAAATTTTTTGTTGTTGCAGACCCATTACATGTGAAATGTACTCAAGGATGCCTGCTTGAGACTGGCACCACCAGGAGCTTCTATGAGGTTGTGCTCAACGGGGCTAATTTTCTGAGATTTCATGCTGCCAACAGTAGCTGGGCTCCTTTGCAGGACACTCCTTTGGCCATCTACGTCAATAGCCAGCTGAACAAATACAACGAGACTAAAATCCCCATACAGTTCTTCCTACAGGAGACATGCATCAACTTTGTGAAAGCACACACCAATATGAATGAACCCGTGACTGGTATGTAGAATGGCTCTCACATGATAGCTGAAAACCACCACCCCCTCCTGCTAGCCAGGCTGCTGTTTTGCTGCCAGAGGAAGGATATAGTTTGAAACCAAACCTTCCTAAACAAACACTCCAATAGTAATAGGCAGAGATGTGCATTTCCATGATCTCACCCAACAAGCACAGAAATTGGAATTACATGCAGCATTCTGCATTAGTAAGACTTCCCCTCCCTGCCCCACCCCATTAAAAAAATTAAGGACAGCAAGCACCCAGTCCTTATTGATGCAAAGATAGACTTGTAAGCATACAGTGAAAGCAGGAACACAAAATGCCCAGACTGTTGACTAGGTTATCTAGTAGTCAGGTTGTCTGTGCCCAATCTATTACTGCTGTCCAACTTAGCAGCAGCAGCAGAATTACAAAATTCTTCATGTATGTAAATTTGCTTGATTTTTCATAGCATATTAGACTAGAGCAGTGGTTTGTTTGTGCCAAGACTCCAATAAATAAATAAATAACTGAAATTTGACATTGGGGTTAAACGTCCACCAATCCTGTCCCCCTCCTGGGGCTTGATCTGCCCCCTCGCCACCCATCCCCTGCCCCACTTCCCCTTACCTTTTGAGTCTTCACAGCAACCCTGTGAGGTAGCAGCCTAAGCAGAGCTGACCTTAGGAGCTGCTGGGCAAGACAGCAAGAAAAGACTGCAGGATTGTATCAAGAACCCTGTTTGGATAAGGGAGTACCATTATTGGATTGGATCCAAGCTTTCTTTTGCACAGGCTTTGAAGGTTGTTGCAACCCCCTAAATGAGGCTTTGCAACCCCATTGGGGTCCCAACCCACAGGTTGAAGCACTGCTGCAGAGCAGTGATTTTTCATCTCACGGCACACTTGACAAGGCATTGCCAGGGCACACAATCAGTTTTTGGACAATTGACAAGGCACACCATTCTGCTGGTGGGAGGCTCACATCCCCAATCAACGTATTAAGAAATAACCCTCCCCCAAGCTCCCATGGCACACCTGTGGACCATTTGCGGCACACCAGTGTGCCATCGCACACTGGTTGAAAACTGCTAGTGTAGAGAATACAGAGGTATGAAGCAACAGGCGCTTGCTTTAGTATTCTCCCACATTTCTTTCCCATACAGATTTAAATTTGCAATGTTGCTCTCTGAACTAGCTTGAAAAGCATTTTAAGTCTTGGATCCAGAGATCTCAGCCTTGAGCCCATGCAGTCCATCAGGGAGGATGGCCACTTCTGTGTGCTGGCCTCTCTGACCCCAAGAGTGGTCCAAACATACTGGACGGTGTGTCCCTAACCCGTCAGGTTAAGACTGCGCTCTAAAAGTGGTAACTAGCGCTTTGCTGTTGCGACTCCCCCGCCCCGCCCCCAAATGTAGAAAGGCTTTCTAATCTTTGCTTCTTGCCTCATAGGGAAACAAGGAGGACGCTCACACACACCGCTGGTTCTGGGCATCATGCTGGGAGCCCTTGCTCTAATGGGCCTTGCGGTTTGCATCTTCCTATGCACAGGAGGGAACAGATAGCAATAAAGCATTGCATGGACCAGCAGCTCCCAAGATGATTCCGACAAGCTCAGCAAAGAAGGAATAATGCAGACTCAAAACACCTGCCTGGTCTCCCCTGAGGAAACAGACCAATATCTATAGAAGCCTCTGTCCTTCTCCACAGATCTATCTGCAAGATGAGCTCTAGAACAACTGTATGACAAGCATCAGAGGGATCTCGTCTCCTACCGCTCTGGATAGACTCGCTGTACATGCCCCCTCTGTGGCATTAATGAGCAGATCAGACGCAGGAACTATGAAACTCAGCATTAAAACTTGCCTCCTGGCTTTCTTCTGGCTCCTCAGGGTTTCTCTCGACTCTTCCTTTGAAGCATCCGGGCAATGAGAATGGCTATGCTACTATTTATTTCAATCCAATAGAAAAGCATTGAGTCAGGAGATACGTTTTAAAAATGTAAATCACTGCTAAAGATGAATTGGTGGCCACTGGATTAGATGGCTTTAAAGGGGGATTTTTAAAAAATTGTATTAGCTAGCTAAATGGAACTGTGTTTCAACTATCAGTTACTGAGAGGGTGGGAAAAGCAAACATTAATGGGTGGCTTCTGCCCTCATGCTCTGCTTGAGGGCTTCCCAGAAGTATTCAGTTGGCTAATGGGGGAGTCAGAATGATGTACTTTTGGCCTAAAGCAAGCAGAATTATAGAACTATTCTTGGGATTCTGCATCAAGAGCTCAGTACCACTTTGTCCCTACCAAAATATGAGCAGGTAAAGGCATTCAGATGAGGCTGCAAGACTTTGGAGGAGGCAAGTATACCCAATGCCCATATTCCTATTCCTATAGATTTGGGGAGCAAATATTCATTAGAGACTCTAGATGTATTTCCTCCAGGTCTACAGCAAGTGATACAAGTAACATTTTCTCAAAGGCAAACCCATCATTTCAGGAACACATGGCAACCAGAGGAGTGGCCTGATCAAATTCAGTGGAAGCACTTTAGAAGTTGTGTTTCTTTCACAGAAGCTGTTACAGAACGTATCTAGCGATCAGGACTCCACTACCTTCCTTCCATGGGAACCCTTGAGATTATAGCAGTAAAGTGCCTTGCCAGGAACAAATAGGAAATAGATCCTTGGATTTTATCTTTATAACCATACTGAACAGGAAGCCAACAATTCTCAAGCAGTTCCTCACATATCCAAAAGGGCTCTGAAGACCATCTGCAGCTACCCAGTTAATCAAGCTCCTTTGGAGGAGCCAAAATTGCTTTGGGCAAAAAACAAAACAAAACCCCAAATTGTTTTCTGCAGAGCAGCTGACTTGTGGCTCTCAGTTCTGGAGTGGAAGGGCTTTAAAAGTAGTCTTTGAGAACGGCACTTCTCCTGGGAGGGGGTAGGACCTACATGTGGATCCAGGCCATGAAAATATTTTTTTTTAAATAATGGGAATCATAGAGGGGGATTGGTTTTCTGAATGTATCTTATGCTAGATATTTTTATAGTCCTTCCAATACCAATGTTTATGTGGATATTTTTTTTCAATGTCTATTCTCTGTTCAGATGGATAATGGTGGTCTATCCCTTAATCCATGAATTTTTTATATTGTGTATAAGGACTCTGCGGTCATTTCAGATGGCATTACCAGCCACCAAACACATACTTCCACCTTTAAACTTATTGAATTCTGAAATCGCTATCCAGTGCAAGAGATCAATCCAGGAAAAGAAATTTCTGCGAACTTTTTACAAGGAGAAGATGAGAGATGGAAGGGCCACAAACAAAAAGGTTCATTGCAGGACAGACCCATTTAGCAGCCAGCAGGCTTTCAAGATTTCTGGGCACGCTAGGCAAGAAACTACTTGGCTGCAAAAGACAAAAATAAAACTCTTGCCTCTCTCATTATTTCCAGCATGAATGTATGTGGGACAAGTTATGAAAGTCTTGCTTAGCAGCTGGAACTATTTAAAGGCCAATTCACATTTTATGCACCAGAATAGGTCCTGCATGCATGCCAGTGTTTGCAGAAGTACAATACTGTGCAGTGTGACATGGTAATAATTATTTAGAAACATATGGGACTCCCTAAGCTCCCATCATTCCCTTGTGTCTGTGTCTCTGGTTTTTGCTTAACAAACATTTACTGTGGCAACACACTTCCTGAATTAGCTCCAAGGTTCCTACAGAAGTCTGCTGAATTAGAAGCTGTGGGAAAAGTTTTGCAGTTCTACTTCAGGAAAATGAGCAAAAAGCAACAAGCTGTAGTTACTACCCAAAAGGTGAAGTGAAAATAGAGTAGTACATTTTCCCTTTGTGTACAAGCAAATTAACATACAGTCAGGCCTCATTATCCATGAGGGTTAGGTTCCTGGAAATCCTTGCAGATAGTGAATTTGCAGATAACAAACCAATGATCCTAAAGGATCAGTGGGGTTGGCGCAAGGAGTACTTTATCTGCCATGAGAAAAATCCAGCAGAGACTCAGGAAGGCTGCAGAGTGTAGAAGGAAGTGCTAAAAGATTTTTGAATGGTGTAGAGACCTTCCAGAGGCTGCAGGGATCTTCAGAATGGCACCTGTGACCAGAATGGACCCTGAAACATGGCAGATGCTTCTGTCAGCCATTTTAAAGGGGCCAGTATCGGTCGCAGGTCCCTGTTGCCTTCAGAAGGTTCCCAAGTAGAGGAGTGAGATGCAGATAATGAGGTAAGTAGCAGTTCTGCCCCTCACAGATAGGCGAGTTTGCATATAAAGAGGACTGACTTTATGTTGATAGGTTAAAAGGCTCCTAAAAAGGGCCCCATAAATTCACTCACATCTTCATCAGCTGCTCCTCCCTTGTCCTGTGGGCGTTCTTGCACTACTAACAAAAAGCCTCCTCATTGGAGAGAAACTTTCTCCTCTCTCATTCACTGTGGAGGAAGGGACACATGTTTCCACTGCTGCAAATCAGGCTTTTGGAAAAAAGGGCCAGCAGTATTTGGCTCCTGCGAAATTCCAACACAAAGGGAGAAGCCACTTCTCCTTCCCCAGTTTTTCACATGGAAAAGAAGAACTAGTCTTTTCCCCCTTCTGTAAGGTTTTTGCAGGAAGTGGTGGCAACCAGATTAAACACCACAGTAAGGGGATGATTAGCCAGGCCCCCACCATTGGCCAGAGAATGGAACAGCTGCACCTTCCCATCCCTGCCTGAAGAGGACGGTGTCCAAGAACTGGAAAAATGAATGGAGGCATCCGTCACAGGGTTACAGGGCTCCCAAGTTATTTTCTAGTATTAAAAGCCACCTTAGGGATCATTTTGATCAAATGATATAAATCTATTAAATAAACAGCCAGCAATGAAGTGCTGCTGGTCTATTCTGCAAAACCCCAGCTCATCAGGAAAAAAAAATCACTTCTCTCTTCCACTTCTCTCTGGAAGAAAGGAAAAGAGAGATTGTTTCTCTTTAGTGGGTTGACCTTTTGCAGAAAACACCAGCAGTATCTTGTTACGGCTGTTGCTGTATTCTGCAACAGTTGAATGGAAAATGAAAGCGTCTAGCCTTTCCTTCCTCCACAGAGAACTTGGGAGGAAGAAAAGAGGAACTTTTTCTCCCTTCCCAGTGGGGTTTTATCAGCAGTGGCATCAAAGTTCTGTTTGCACTTCACACAAAAAACTAGTATTAAGGCAAGCAAGCACCCCATTGCATTCCTTCCACAGGTTCAGGGGAAGGTAGGAGCAACCACCAATATTGGGCCCCCATTCTTAGTTCTTTTATTATAATGGAGAAAAATCTTCTCTGTCATAAATGGCAGACATTCCTCTATCCAAACACACATATGAGCTAATTGCTTCACCTAAGGGACTGCATAGTCTTCGCTTGCTGCATTGTTTATGACACAATGGATTACAAATTCATACAACTTTCACTACAGTCTATAAAGGAAACTCAATGGTAATGCTGCTGCCAGACTCATAAATGAATAGTTAAGCTGCCAAAGTCTCACAGACGGTGCCACAAATTGTAGCAGTGCTGGTGGAGAACTAAGTGCTTCTTTGGGTGGCGGCAATGCCTGAAGTACACTTCCACAGTGCGAAAGGAACTGTAAAAGGATGCAGGTAACAAAGGGAACTTTCAGAGATAAGGCTCCTTCGCATGCCTCAAATCCAGTAGAATAAGAGGTGGAAGATTACTGTGTCCTGTCCCCCCAGATGACAAGAGCAGGGAAAAGTTTTCAAACCAACAATGTCAAAACTGGGACCCGGAAGCCCAAAGTGCAATCAGCAAAGAATCCACGAGGTGCAATTCCTAAGCAGAAGTGATACAAGGTAGAACAGAGGGCTAGTAAAGACAAAGTTATGAAAATTCATTCAGAGGAGCAAGAAAAAGTAACATCAAAATATATTTTAAAACCAGAAATTTCAACTTGGTACTTAGGTTAAACCGCCACACATCTCTTGCGACTGGAGCCTGACTGCTCCATAACAGGCAGCACCAGTTGTCTCCTGAATCAGGACATTTCTTTTACTGTCTTCTGATCCATCTCAGAATTACTTTCACCATTTTTCACATAGTGGCCACTCCAACATTGCTCAGCTTTGTTCTACAATGACCAGAAGACAAGACTGTAGTTTACAGCACTGTTTCACTCATTTGGAATAAAAGTCTATTTCCCCTGTGTTTTTAATATCCCTGCAGTCCATTATACACCTTCTGCACAGATGCTTGTCTCAGCAGTTGTTTGAGATCTGCAAAAAGAAAAAAAAAAGTCACAATCACACCAAGCATGCAACACCCCCAATGTGACAAAGGGAAGTGACCTGACCTCAAGCGGTTCCAATTCTCAGCTAGTGCATTCCAGTCACATTAAGTTACATAAATGTTCTGAGAGGGATGCAGCCTCCCATAATGAATATATGCAAATACTTCCAACAGGCAGAAAAACAGTTGTGCCACAAAGGCAATGACTTTATCTTAGCTAGAGCTCAAAGGAGACAAGGAGCAAGCAAAGCATCTGCTATTGTTTCCACCCTCATGAATATGCAATTGTCCTAGAAGAGATGCTGGAACTTTCCTTACAGTCTTTGAAATACACAGATTGGGGTCATACAACAGTCAGTACAGGTTTGTGGAAAAGAACAGAAATAGGGCAGTCCTTTCCACAGATTCAGCACAACAAACTGATTTTAGAAATATCTGCTACCATAGAGCTGACCTACTCTAATGTTCAGCTGAGCACAGCAGCTAAAAACCAAAGACAACAGAAACAGCCTACAGCAGCGGTTCCCAAACTGATGGGTTGCGGCCCACCAGGGGAACTGGAAGCAGGGCATTCCCTTTTAGAGGCATGCTCTGCTTGGATGGCAGCAATGTGATCCCGAGGATGGTGCTGCTACCCAGGATAAAGGGGGGGGGTTTCAGCCTTACCTGATAGCAGCAGCAACTGCCTCTGGGGTATGTGGGGAGCACTGTGGAAGCCTCTGCAGGGCTCCCCAAGCCTCTGATTAAGTGAAAAAAGCAATTGGAAACCACTTAGCAGTTTGCAAGTGCAAAACTGGCAGTTTCCGCTGCCAGGTAAGGCAGAACCCCCTCCCCCTGTCCCTGGCAGCAGCATGATCCTCCGGATAGTGTTGCTCCCACAGCCTCCCATCTGCAAGCACTTAGGTGGCTCTCAACTCCCTGGAAGGAGTTTGGGAACTGGCATAAGGGGCTCCTACATTAACCCAGGAGTTGCACACAGAATTGAAGTTGAGGGCAAAAGAACTTCCCCATTGCACTAGGAAGAGTATACGCCAGTAACTGCAGTTACCAATCAAGCCATTTGGATATCTACCATCAAAGTACTGGTCTGGACACTTGAAAAGACAAACCTTCCCGCTGTTGACTTGTCAGCTGCTCTTTGGGGAAATCCACATCAAATGTAATTATTAGAGAGCCTTTAATATTGTTGTTGTCAAAGTTGGGAAGACCTTCTCCTTTCTTCCACAGCTTGGCACCAGGCTTTGTAATTTTATCACGGGCAACATGGACCTGATGGAGAAAAACAAAGCGGTGGCGGATGTGGGTAAGGAACAGATATTACAACAAGATTACCATTTGTGATAAGGCTCTCTTCTACAGGGTATCAATGTGAGGATAACAACATCATGGGCTTAGCGGTGGAGCCTACAGTGAACACACACATCTTCAAATAAAAGCTATATTCCTTCTTACCTTATGCCCGTCTAAATGGGCAATGTCCATTTCAAAGCCCACTAGAGACTCGACCAGCGAGATAGTCACATTTGTATATAAATCATCCCCTCTTCGTTCGAAGACTGGATGCCTGTAGACAACAGAAAAACAGTCATGTTTTCACTTCATTACTTCAGCTATAACTACAAGTGTATCCACTTTCCAATGCACATCTATGATTGCAAACATACGTACTCTCTAACCTTATTCAATTGTCTTCCTTGTCTTAAATAAGCAAACCCATAAAGCTGAAATGAATGAGAAGTGCAGAATTATCCTGCAAGTCCATTATTCCCTGTTTCCAAAGCCATTCAGTCAGTCCCAGACTTTGCAGAAAGGAATCATAACCTGAAGAGAAATCATTTTACCTCTTGCACAAATATGTCCTACTCTCCAAGCTGCAAAAACATTTTGTAGCTTGGTGAGTTTTGTAAGGTTTGGGCCAAGACCTAACAGGGAGAAAATTCCTAGTTCTACCTAGTCCTGAATGGGGGAAGCCCCTGGGCATCCACCAAAAACTATAGCCTTGGCAGGGACCGGATGACAGGTTGGTTGAAGAGATACTCTTTATTATCAAAATTACATGCAGATAATGTGTTGTATAGTATTGTTACTCCAGCTTTTGAAACTTGGGTGACCATTCTGAAGGTACTCTACCTTCTGCAGCACCTGCCAACCTATTCCATAGGTGAACATGTTAAGTGTCTCATATAAAATCCTATACAGCCTGCTGCTACATGTCAGGATCAGTGGATTGACATGTTAACGTAAAACTGGCATTAGATGGGGAACAGACCATGACGGTTCTAAAACCATAGCAAGGGAACCATCTTTAGCATGCAACTCTTCCCAGATCTGATGACAGGCTATGAAGACACTTCACCAATGCAATATGGATACGTGAGAGTGCTCTGCCTGGAGCAATCAACTTATTCAGGACTTAGCAGGTAAGGGGAGGAAGTCTTAATCCAGGATCCCATCCTTTAAAACTTCACTCCGCTTCAGATCTCCTATACCTCCAAGACAATTCTACAGTTTGAGAACCACTCTTGAGAAGGGGTTATTTTTCTAATTAATTTTTAAATTACGTGGTATTTGTTAGAAACCCACCTATCAGCAGATACTGCCCAGCCCCTGAAAATTACATTGCTCAGCATTATCATAAGAACGTAAGAAAAGCCTTACTGGATCAGGCCAAGGGCCCATCTAGTCCAGCTTCCTGCATCTCACAGTGACCCACCAAATGCCTCAGGGAGCACACAAGACAACCAGATACTTGTATCTCGCTGCCACTCCCCTGCATTTGGCATTGTGTGTTAGTCTATTACCTTTGCAGTTGGGGTTTAACTATATTAAACACAAAGGACCAGGTTTTAAATGATGAAACCCACTGAACACCCGTCCCTACCTCACCAGTCTAGGATAGGCAAAAAAAACCCCTGCCATCCATAGCCAATTTCAATGATAGAAAAAAATTCCTACTGCCCTCATGATGAGCGACCAGCTAATCTCGGACTAGACATACCCATCTTAGCTTGTAACCTGTGATGAAATTTTCCACCAGTCCCCTTTTAAAGGCATCTATGCCAATCACCATCACCACCTCCTGTGACAAGGAATTCCAAGACTAATTACACACTGGGTAAAGGAATATTTTGTTTGTTCTAACTCTCAGCTTTAGTGGATGTCCCCTAGTGGATGTCTTCTAGACTGAAGAGCCCCGAACACTGTACCATTTCCTTGAAAGGGAGGTGCCCCAACCATGTAATAATTTTGGTTGCTCTCTTCTGTACTTTTTCTAATTCCATTGTCCTTTCTGAGATGTGGTGACCAGAACTGTACGCAATACTTGATGTGTGGTCTTACCATCGCTATCTAAATTGGGAATTGCCCTCTACAGTGATTAATCAATACAGGAAATTTACAAATGGCTTATCCCAGTAAACAAAACAAAAATGGCTTGACATACTTACTTGAGAACTTTTATTCGGAAACGCAGGTCACCTGGTTCCCCGTCAACATGGGGTTCACCTGAGAACATTTGAATGCGGATTAGGCATCTTAAGCAAATTCAAAAGGCAATTTATTACCTCCCAATAATAATGTGGAAAATGCCTCATCTAGCTCCTCCCTAAAGATTTTCCAAAAATCACATGATCTAACAGTACAGAGAAATCCATCTTTTTGTGGTTTTTCATTCAGATTAACATTCATGTAATTGTACTGATTTAATTCGCTTTGTACTGGTTCATGACCATAATAAACTAAATCAATTAATCATCAGATTAAGCACCCTCACCCTAGAAAATTTTGAGATAATCGTAGAGGCCCCTGTTAAATAATTCATTTGTCTGCCTATGGAAAGCAAATTAATCCTATCTGTTTGTCTGTAGAATAATCCACAAATAAAACTAAGCAGTTCACACATATTGCATCTACAAAACATACAATAGAACTGTGCACAAAATGGTAAAATTTCTGATGTGTAAACATTTGAATGAAAATACTTAGGCTTTCCACAATACATGCGTTAAAAAAAGAATACTGGAAATATTTTGGAAAGAATCAAGGGCAAAGTAGAATGGAGACAAGAAATGTGTTTCTTTCTCTGAAAGAAACTCCGTTTCAAGGAACACAAGAAACCTTCCTCAACAATCACTCAACAAGCATTGTATGTACACTCACTGGCATAGCTAATGAAAGTGTAGCCTGTGTAGAGGGCAAAATGATGCCCTGGAAATGACATCACAGCAGGAAGTGACACCACTTTTGTATTTTCACACAAATTGAACTTATTTATTTTATTTATTTATTGAATTTTTACCCCGCCTTTCCGCCCGAAGGCACTCAAGGCGGCATTACAAAAAACAGGTTAAAACAAATAAAAACAACAGAATTAAAAACAGTAATTAAAAACAATATAAGAATACAATATAAAAAATACAATAATCATCCCATGGACATAAAAAGTATAGAAATCTAAAAAGAATACAAATACATTAGAACTTAGCAGTTCTAATAGTCTGACTCCCTGACTGAGGGCCCAAAACTACATATGTACCACCAGTATAAGTGTTGCAGCCCTTTCTTCAGGGGTTGGCAAGGTCCTTCTAATCTTCCTTGCCCATCAGGGTATTACAGGGTACTGTATCCAAAGAACTAAGTTAGCTGTTGACCATTTTCCTGAGACCATTTGTTTCTCACTAAGATCCCAATCCATTTTTCCCCTTACTCAGCTGCATAAAAATGATCTCTCCCAAGACACATCAGGATCAGAAGAGGTGAGCTTTTACGCATGCTCCAGCCTCCCCTCCAAGATTTTCAAAACCGAGAACTGAACAGATAATCCACTAGTTTCTTATAAAATCCCACTACTGGGGGTTCCTTTGCCATCACAGCTTTGACAGGCACAAGTGAAGTTTCTTTTGATGGGATTTAACGTCATACCTTCCCCAATGAAGGGATATTCCATGCCATCCCTCACACCAGGCTCTATCTCCACTTCTAAGGTTCGTTCTTCATTTACAAGTCTGAGAAGAGAAAGAAAGCAAAAGAATGAAAAATGCTTATTCAGCCAACAAAGTTTTTCCTTTAGTTGACTGGCCCATCAAGAGTTTGCTGCTTTCCTTGGCTCCACTTGGACCACATTGGGTAACTATTCTGCATGTTTTGAGAACAGTCCTGGTGGGGTTACCCCATTATTCCCATGATACTATGGGAACACTGAAAAATCCTATAAGGCTCAGGGGATTTCCAAATGATTCTAGAAATCATCTGCAAGAATACTACTGGAAGCATTCACAAGTTCTACTCAACACCACATCTGAAGAATTTCTGCTATTTGGAAGGACAAACTCTACCAGGAACGTTGTATCTATGAATGATGGGACAATGACTCAGGCTTTAGTCGAGTGAGTAACTTGAAAGCCTTTTCAACTTAAACTGCTTCTCCTTCCTGCTTTCATTCCAGCAGATGAGCAATACATTACACCACCATGTGGCTCATGCTGGTAGCATAACCACTCCCTCCTGACACGAACACAAACAACTCCACAGGTCCAGAGAGCCCCAGACTCACTTGACATTGGGACACTCATCGCACACAACTTCTTGGGTCATCTGGAAGCGCCCTGGGCCCAGCTGGGTCGTCCTCATCTCCTGCCGGCAATTGCATTTCCGCTTGCCTGGTGCCTGCCTTGCTACAGGTTTGTTTCGAGTGACCTGCAATGGGAATCAGAACAACCAAACCATAAAACACAGTCCCAATGCCAAAGGAAAGAGAAGAAAAACATCCCATCTATCTCAGCTTGCCACCCTGGCCTCTCACAAAGAACCATTTATTGCAATTATGTCAAGTACATGCAGCACTTTAAGCAGGAATTTAGGCATGACATATCAGTCAATTGTTATCGGTGGCTGCCACCCTCTGAGTGCAGAAGAAGGCCAGGTAAAGTCCCATCTCCCTTGGCACTGACTGTGCAGAAGGCAGAACTAATGTGAGAGATTGTTTATTTTTGCTTTCTGAAAAAGTTTCATATGAAATTAAATGAAATAGGACACAGCCCATACCCCCAAGTCTTTTGGAGTGAAAAGTGGGCTGGGGAGAGGTAGGGATAGGTTTCACTTCACACAAGGCTTCAGAAAAGGTAGGAAGCGGGGTCACTCTCTCTTACCACTTCCCTTTTCCGCAGGATAGGTGTTGGGAAAGGACGTTGCCAGAAGGGCTTCCATAATTTTTCCAGGTGAAACCAAGTCTTTTGTTTCACCTTGTACACCTTGAGTCTGCCCCCCTCAGAGTCTTCTGCACGTGCCAGATGATTTGGTGGGAGACACATTATTTCACAAGGTGCTTACAGAAGGCAGATTTCTGATGCAAAGCCAGCACAAAGCCAGATGGGCCTAATAATGACCCTTCCCCAAACTCCCACAGCACATCTACGGACCATTTGTGGCACACCAATGGGCCATGGCACACTGGTTGAAAATCTGTTTCAACCTAAGTTAAGCCAGTGGCAACTACTTTGCTGAAGGATTCCTGCTTGAAAATTATAGGAGGCAGGAAGCTTCATCGGCATAATCTTAGAAGAAAAATCCATTGCTGCAGCCGTGCAACAGAACATTAGCACCACCTAATTGTCTCCTAATAACCTCTAAGATCAGCGCACCAGGAACTGAATAACATGCTTCACTGTGTGATCTATTAAAGGTACAAGTATCAGCACAGGCAAAGTGTGTGGTTTCCCTCACGCTGACCAATATTTCTGGAAAACTGCAACTTCTCAATGATTGTACAATGACAGCAACTAACTGCTTTTCTTCATGCTTCAAAAAAGTACACTGTTCTTGGATAAACTCATAAGTCTGAAGGATAAGTCAACACCACATCTCAAATATGAGCAGATGCAAAGGGCAGTCTCCCATTCATGCCTGTGATGTGCTTCACGCCAGTCTCTCTAATCAAATAAGAGTGCATCATAGCCACATTCTTAAGAATTGGGTGTTCCCTGGTTCAGAAACGGTAATAAGGAGACTCATCAAAGCAGGATGGCAAACTTACTTCCACAAAGTTTCCTGAATACACTTCTTCCAGTGTCACTTCTAGGTCCACAATTATGTCGCTTCCCCTTGGAATATTCCTGTCCTGCTGACGAGGATTGCCTCCAAACATGAAGCCAAAGTCTCCAAAGAAACTAAAGAAATGAACAATCATTGATTGACTGAGAGAACAAGGCAACCTGAATATATTATGAAGTTTCTTTCTATTCATTTGATGTGACAAAAAGTAATTAAATATTATTAAAAATATTAACATTCCACTTTTCAAAGAAGTTCACAAAGCTGTTTACAAAGCAAAGTAAATAAAGTATTTCAGAGGGCTCACATTCTACAATGTTCCATTTAACTGGTATAACATTGGTCAGATAACTGAATAAGAGTGCAATCCTAACCTGGAGTTAGGCTGGCACAAGTCCCTTGTGCCAGCTGGGAGTGTCACCAATGCACTGTAAAGAGTGTTTGGACCACTCTCGGAGCCAGGGAGGACAGCAGATGTCCATGTGCCAGCCTCCCCAACTCAAAGACTGGTGCAAATGTGCTTTAAGGCACATTTGTGACATTCCTAGGCCGTGACACAAGTCACACTGCTTTGTGACACAAGTCCCTTGTGCAGCCTAACTCCAGGTTAGGACTGCATGCTAAGTAAGATTCTAGAGGGGTTTCTGTATTAGACGGAAGAAAGAGTAGACTCTTGATACAGAATGCAAGATAAGTAAACTGACATTCCCTGTCCAAGAGGAGTCCCCTCGCTCCAGTTTTTAGAGATTTAAGCGAAGAGAATACTGTAATAAAAAGCAAAAGAAATAGTAACTGCTTGTGAGGACAGACTCCAAATGGATAAAAGCTGAATCGAGAGCAATGATCAGACTACAAGAATGGAAAGAGAAAGAACTATAGACAGAAGATAGGACCCCTTTGTGTTGAGGGGTACTTTGCAGAGCCTCCCCCTTGAAAACCTTGCCTGACTGCCACTCATGTGAGTCTGTTTACTTTCCTGCCACATAATCAGAAGGAAACCTCAAATTCCATTTTTCATTCAGTGGCAAAACAGCAGGCAGGAAAGGATTGGTCAAACTCTGTTCCACATTACAGAGTGGGTTTTTGAGGTCATGTTCTCGTAGGTGTTCATCAGGCCCTTTACCAGATACATCTCCTGAAAGAGGGATCAGCATGGGCGCAGCAAGATCAGCATGTCTGCATCAGCATGTCTGCAGCACCTGTCCTGCTGCTCTAACGCCAACGCAGGGGTGCCAATTGGTGCTCCCGTGTCAATGCTAGAGGCATTGCGCCAATGCTATGATGTAGCATTGGTGCGACGGGCAGTACAGGATTGCGCTGTTCAATACATAGAGACAAAACAATATAACAATCAACGAATGTATTACTATACAATAAAAGCAGTCATAAAACAAACCAAACAAGCATAATTAAAAGCAGGGTGAAACAGAAAAATTAAGACTCCTTACGGAAGGCCAGCAAGGAAGGCATAATCCTAAATTTCAGGAAGGAGAGAATTTCAGAAGCTAAGCACTGCAACAGAAAAGCCCCATCGCAGGTCACCACCAGCCAAACTTCAAAAGGTGACAGCTCCCAGAACAAGGCCTCTTTTTCTGGGATGACCTCATAGGACATGCAGATTCTTGTGGAAGAAGTCAATCTGTCAAGTTCCTATGTCCCAAACTATTTAGGGCTTTATAGGTAATCACCAGAACCTCATTATGCCCAGAAACATACAGGCAGCCAATGTATGCAAATTAAGAGAAGTGTGACCTGCTCACAACCTCTAGGTCTCATAAGTAGTCTAGCAGCTGCACTCTGTATTAGATAAAGTTTCCAGGCAGTCTTCAAAGGCAGCACCACATAGAGAGCATTACAATAGTCCAATTCAGATGTTATCAATGCATGTTTATCCATAGCCATGTCTGTTGAATCTAGAAGTAATGCGAGGATTGTTAAAGGTGTTCCTAGCCATGGCAGAAACCCAACAATCCAAAGTTCGATCCAGAAACACTCCCAGAACTGTTTCTTCAAGGGAAGTGCTACCCCATCAAGAAGCTAATGGTACATATCACAGGTCATTAGTTTTCTCACTAACAGTACCATTAACGCTAATCCATTATGGACATCAGGCACAGTTTAGTACCTCCACAGCTTCCTTGGGTAAAGATTGAGACAATATATTGGGGGTTATCTGTTTATTGGTGATACCCAATTCCAAATCTCCTGGTGAGCTTCACCAAAAGTTTCATGTAGATGCTAAAAAGCAAAAGAGAATCAAAACAGAACTTTGAGGGATATCAAAAGCAAATAGTCAAGATGTCCAGCAAGAGTCCCCTCAGGATTACCTTCTGAAACCTATCCTCCAGGAAGTACCTGAACCACTGCAGAACAGTTCTCCTAAGCCCCAAGTCTCCTACACCTCTCAGTAAGGCAGGTTGCATACACAAAGAAGAATTGTACACTTGGATTACATAAAGCAAATCAGAAGATAAAGCATTTTAAACGACGATACTGCCAGATACACTATTTAGCAAGTTTTGATTTAAAAAAATCTGGGGTTCCCTGTGCCTTTGCTGTGCTTGGACATTTGAGACAAAAGAAAAACATGTGGTAAGGCTGATGCACGTTTAGAACTTAAATGCAGTGGTCCCTTGTTATCCATGGAAGTTTTGTTTCAGAAACCCTTGCAGATAACAAATTTAGTGGAGGCTGGGATTCCAGTGGAGGCAGGGACCTGGCACTATAATCACTTACCTTGATGCTGTGCTAGGCCCTTTGGTTCATGCTGACCCATGTCTCTTTTCCAGCCTCAGAAGACCTCTCTAATGCAAGCGGAAGTCGCAGATGTGAACCAGAAGTGGTTTCAGGTTGAGTCCTGGAGGCCCTCTGAGGATGCCAGGCCCACAGATACTGAGGGCCCATTTTATATACTTTTTTATGCATTCCAAATTATCTGCCAATCACTAATATCTGTGCACATTCATCCAAATTAACACATGTGGATGTGCCCAAGAACCAAAGGATAAGGAGATCTATAGCAGTAACTGCAGCAGCAGTGAATTAATATCAATACCTTAATGAATGTAAGTATCTTCATGCCATATTGGACGCAAGACACACAAAACAATCTGGAGAACCAAAACAGACTTACTGGGAAAAAATATCTCCATGGGAACTCTGGTGACCCTCTTTCAATCCCTCTTCTCCATATGTATCATACTGCTTTCTTTTTTCCTCATCTGACAATACCTGTAGAAGACATTCACATACATGTGTGTGGTCAGCAATGCTTTATAATGGTTGTGGATTCTCCTTCACTGGAGATCTTCAAGCAGAGGCTTGATAGACACCAACTGGAGATGCTCTAGGTGGGTTTGTTGGTACAGGCAGGGGATTGGACTAGACGCTCCTGTGGGTCCTTTTGAACACTATGATTCTAGGAAAATGAATTTCTATACTGTTCCCAAGGAATAAGCTTAAAAGTTTTTTAAAATTCACATACTAATCCTAAATGCTTCCACATTTAGAGAAAACATGTTTCATTGACTGTGAAAGGTATTTTTCCTGAAAGATCTTATACAGCAGCTTAAAGCGAACAGTTCTAAAGTGTGTGCCAGGACATGAAGCCCGACAGAAAATCAGTTCAACTAAGGATCAAAATTCTACTTGGCCCCCAAAATGGTGTAACTGGGGCCACTCATCAATGAACAAATCTTTAGTTGATCAATCCGGTAAGAAGATTTTCTTGCTAATCCCAATTAAACAAGATAAGCAACATGTTAAGCATTGATAAGGCACTCAAATTCAGAACTTTCTCCTTCTAAAGGCTGTTATTCAGTCACAGCACAGAGAGGTTACCCACATTTTGACACGCTTGTTTTCACTTTGGCAAATCTGAAGCTAGAGTAATGAAAAATTCCTGCTTCATCTGTTCACCATATTTAAGACCATCCAGGGATAATTTCCATAAACACCACTGAAACAGCTTAGAGGAATGATAGATAGGAAAGGGATGGAGAGGACTTATTAGGAACAAAGGCTTCTAATGATGTCCTATAACAATAGCTACAATATGTACATCTGACATTTTTCATTTGAAATCAGCTCTGAGAAAGTTTCACTGAAGAGTAAGCTAGTAATTTTGGAAGCAGTAGGAACATAAGTTAGGGGCACAGGCTTTTTCCTGCAAACTGACCTCATAAGCAGCCCCAAGGTCCTGAAACTTGTCTTGTGCATTGGGATCATCAGGATTTCGATCTGGGTGAAGCTGTAGGGCCAGTTTTCGATAGGCTTTTTTAATGTCTTTAACAGATGCGCTGCGAGGTACTCCCAAGATTTTGTAGAAATCCCTCCTGAAAAATCATAAAACCAAATATTCATTATCCCCTTTTCCTTTAATGTCAACTTTGCTTCAAGCTGGAGGACAGCAAGAAAGTTTGCTACTTTTTTTACTTGAATACTGTGGCCAGCTGAAGAAAATGTTGGGCAACCATAACATCCAAGGGAGAACAGGCTCAGTGCCCCCAAGACTCCATCATGACTCCCTCAGGCCAAACTTAACTAAATCCCTATATGGCAAAGCAGCAGTGCCGGCACAGGCTATGCCACATCTTGTGGGGGATTTTTGGGTGCTAGCAGTCACCTCGGGCTAAGGGGACATTTGTCCCCTTACTCCGGGGTAAGCCCCAGCAACCACTATTAGTCAACTTGTACCTGCACCAGCGATATTGCTGGCACAAGTCTGGTTGATCTGTGCAGGTACATGCAGACAATAAAGGGGGCTAGGATTCAGAATGCACCACTGCCACTGAATCTGCCCACTTCAGGGCCTGATCCACCAACATGCCCGCATCTTTTCCCTGTTCCATCCTATCCAAGCCCCGTTCAATCCCCCTTCCCTGCCCCATCAGGCTTGTCTGTTCCAGTGGGCCTCTGTAACTCCGCTGGCACATGCAGGAAAGCTATGGCCTTCCCATCAGTACCCTGGCTCCCTGCACTGCTGAAAATGCTTTATGCTGCTTTTGCAGTACCCTGCGCCAGTGGAATGTGTGTTCTGCCATGCAAACCTTGGTTAGAATTGGGCTGTCAATCAGGCACAGCAAATTCAGGGGTAAGTGTTTTTATATGCAAGTTTCATTAGGCCAGATGCACAAACAATCACACCAAGTGTCCATGCATTGATAATATACACCTTCTCACTGAGTTTTCATGTGAACTGAGGGGAAAACAAAAAGGACAGGTGAGAGAGTTCAGGAGCTGATGTAATGGGCCCAGGTGTGTGTACTGTATTGCCATGAATATCTTAACAGAAAAGCAGAGTACATGGCAAGTAAGTAAAAGGTGCTTCCAGAACCACACAATGAACAAAAACAACAATTGGAAAGAAGATGTTTCCTTACAGCATGCAACAGAAATAACAAAAGAGCCAGGAGAGCACAGTGGTTCCGGAGTTGGAGGTTCAAACCCCACTCTGTGGGCCAGTCACTATCAAAGCCTAACCTACCTCACAGGGCTATTGTGAAGATAAAAGGAGGGAAGGAACCGCGTACACCACCCTCGGCTCCTTGGAGGGAGGGCAGTATAAAAATGTGAAAAAAATAATCTCTCATTCAACATCACAGGGATAACCGACCACTTTTAATTTGGACTCGGTGAATGCTTGCAGCTGAGCCAAGCCAGACTGGGCTGTAACAGATGGCAGGAAACCTCTTCCTGATCACCCAGGTTAGGAAGGGCGAGGGATCACCCATGTGGTCCAGGATGCATCGTACAAGAGGAAACTGCAAGAAAATAGGCCGACGGCAGGCGGGGATGGGGGAGAAGGGAACATCCAGCATCTGTGTGTGTGTGTGTGTGTGTGTGTGTGTGTGTCGGGGGGGGGGGGAAGGCGGTCACTCATAGTAGGTGGAGTTGGAAGTGGAGGGACAAAATGGGGCGGGTCAGGGCTGGGAAGGCAGGGCGACGAGGCCCAGCCCGGGGGGCTTGGGGGGGCTCCCCTGGGGAGGGGCTCTCCTACCGCGAGGCCACACAGATACTTATATTAAGCGAGGCTGGCGCCTCCTCCCTCTCCCCAGGACTCACCCGGCGATGGCGTCCCCAAGCAGGCAGAGCAGCAGTAGAAGGAAACCGCCAAGGGAGCGCGGGGACATGGCGGGGGTCTCCTCAGGCAGATTCCACGTCCCCCTACCTCTCTCGCACACCGGTAACCGTAGGCATGAAACAAGAACCCGGTGAAGCAAGCCGGCCAATCGGAACCAGGCACAGCATAGTCCCTCTCCTACTGCCGGCCAATCACAATTGCACACTTCACCCGCGACCCGGCTAGGCTGAACCAATCAGACGTCAATGTGTCAACAACTTGGGACGCGCCTGACGTTGCCCATTCGTTGCGCGGGGCGCAATAATGACGCTAGAAGGGAGGCACCCGAAGGGGCGGGGTTTTGTTTCATAAACTTATAAGCGTTTAAGGCTCAACCTCCTTCGTTTAAGGCATGGAGGTAGGGTTAAGGTTATGCCTGGTATGTGCTGCAGAATTCCATTGTGAGTCTTTCTTGGAGAAGAGCAGGACGTTGGGACCCCGCGTCAAGGACTTGACGGAATGACGAGCAGTCTATGCGTGTTCATTTAGAAGAAAGGCCGTTTGTGTTCAAAGGGATTTACTGCAGCGTAAATGTGCGTAGGGTAATTGCAGTCAATTTCTCCAGTCCAACCTAAACAGCCTTTTGTTGGCAACAGCATGGTCTGAAGAGCAGAGTATGTCTTAAAACACTCGATTTCATACACAAAGGGATCGTGAGCCTCAATTTCTAATTAGGTGGTTTTCCACACGTTCTTTTGGTTTCATTGTTTGGACTCACAATTCAGACTGTAGTACGACGAGCCAGACTTCAACAAATTTATTTTCAAAACTAAGGTTCAACATTAGAACATGGAAAGCACAATAAAATACAGGCATGCTCCAGTATCTGGTGGGGTTCCGTTCTTGGACTCTCCTCTCCCGTGGATACCTGAAATCATGGGTACTGGGGACGCCTTTTTAGAGGAACACAAGATTAAAGATCACAAGATTAAAAAAAAAAGATATTTGCTTAGTGTGTTTCCCTTTCTTTTTAATAGGCGTGTCCCAGTATCCGTGGATAACTGAAACTGTGGATGTAGAATCACGGGATACTGGGGCACGCTTGTAAAAGCAAGACAGAGTTCCTATGAATCCGCCCCCTCCCCAACTAGTCTACAGTATTTCCATACACAAAAGGGGGAGAGGATTTTGGGGTCGGAATGAATGGCTTTCTCGCCTGAGCTTCTGCACCTTCCCTTTCGGAAATCAGTCACGGCCAGGGCTAGAATCGTACTCGCAGAGCCTGCGGATCGACGCCTTTCTTGAACATCTTTCTACCCACCGGAGCGGGCGCTGCGGCGCCCTCGCTCTTGACATTCTCGTCCGAACAGGAATGTGCGGAAACCAAGAAGGCGCCCTGCCTTAAGCGTTAATGCTCCTGAGTTGAAGCCAGTGGGCGGGTTTAGCCGCCATGTTGGCTAACTCAAAACAATCCTCATTCCAAGCATTTCAGATTGCTTTGCTCTACTGTTTAGGATTTAATAGTTTATTCCTTAAATAAAAACTTACGAAAATAAAAAACATGTGATCAAGTAGACACAATAAGGTTATTGGTAACCTTATTATGATTTATATGCAATTACAAGGTTAAATTCCTCATAATTATATTACTGAACATACCTGACGAAATGTTACTTGTTATTTAAACTCAGATTGCACTATTTTGACAGACTTTATTGAAATCTACACAAGCAAAAATAAAACGGTCATGCCCCATAAAAAAAATTCTGATAATGTTCAGAATTTCATAAATATTACAGTAGAAAATGAAAGGCAGAAAAATAAAATGTGAACGGGAAGGAAAAAAAAAAGGGGGAGGGTGGGCAAAAATTAGATAAATATATAGGAAAATTACATTAAAATCTCTTCATAACACAAGTAGTTGTCAATATGAGAGTAATTCTTTTTTACTTCTAGACTATTAAGAGTATTTTTTTAAACTTCTACACTCACCCCCCCCCCATAAAACAATGTTAATGTTCAGAATTTCGAAAATATTACAGTAGAAAATGGAAGGTGGGAAAAAACGTGTAAACGGGAAGGGGGGAAAAAGGAGGGGGAAAATATTTTTTTTTAACCTTCTAGACCATTAACAGTGGGTGTCAGAAAATGGTGAATAAGATTGCTAGGAACAACAAGAAATTACACAGCTTCAAAAATAATGCACTCACTATTTCAGTGAATTGTAGTTTTATTGAACCGATGTAATGTGAATACATGAATCTTTCCGTGGAAATTAAATCCCATTTTTCTGACAGCGATTCGCACACCCGTATGCAGAACACGCAGGCATGATTAAAGAGGTTGATATTAACTTTTACACACGTGCAGGGAGATTTTGATTCGTGAATTCGCGGCAATCCTCCTTGGCGACAATGATCTGACTGAGTCAACCATATTAGTTGACCCCGCAGGTGCCCCATGTGGCTTTAAGAAAATGACGTCATGCCTCCTCCTACCATTAAACCCGCTTGTTCCCACCCCTTAGGTCTGTGGCTTGGAGACTGAGGTATCTACGCAGGCGCTGGGGGCGGAGGCCGCGGGCATTCGAAAGCAGCGCCGCCGACGGAGCTTGGTCGGGAGAGGCACACCAATTGAGGCGTGCAGGTAATTGCCCCCCTTCTTAATTTTTCGGGGTGGCACCCCAGGTGGATAGCGCGCCTCTGGGTACCACCTCTGGGGATGGACTACACCATAAGCTGGTGCCAGGCCTGCTTGCTTTTGCCCACACGGCCGCTCCCCCCCCTTCAGATGTTGGTACAGTCCTAGAGCCCTCTTCTTCTTTGCACAGAGGCGCGGAGACTTAACAGACGTCTGGCAGATTGAAACCTCCCTTAGTCATTTGATGCCCTCTGCCACTTCCATCGCTTGTCAAATGACAGTGGTTAAGTCTTCTTCTGTATTGAGTGAAGAATATAGAAGAATATATTATATAGAAGGAATGTAGGAAGCGAAATCTCTGTGGTAGGTAGTTTGGATAGGCACTTGGAAGCAGTCTCCAGTATGACCCTCAAGACCATTTATGCATCACAGCTGCTTGCTTCTGGACAGAAACACAAACCACAGTACTGTGGATTGCACTGCTCCCAATTTTAACAGCAACAGAGCTTTGTGTTTGATTGAGACTGTGGAGTCTGAGCAGAACAGGCCTGTTAGGAAGGAATGGGGGTAGGTCTTGAGTAACAAAGCCAGTTAGTTGGGCTTGGGTATCGCAGGACACTGGGAGGGGGAAGAAGCAGGAATTGACATTCAAAACCAAACTTTTAGTGCTATCCTGTGCTTGTTTACTCAGAAATAAGTCTCACTACAGTCAGTCGGGCTTACTTCCTAGTAACTGTGTTTAGGATTGCAGCTTTAGTACTCCTAATGTCCCTAAGCAAGGCTTGATGGTTTTAGAGCCTTTCCCTTCAAGTAGATGCAAAGAAATTAAAGGGGTAAATGGCAAGGTTTTTTCCCCTTTTGTTATTTGGTATACTCAGCTAGGTTCTCTTAAGGATGGCCAGCCTTTCAACTTCAGGGCTTCTGGACCTTTAACAATTGTGTAGAATCTGAGATGACAAGCTGCATCTGCTGAAATTCCCGCCTCCACAGTTGTTAAAGGTCTACAAGCCCTAAACTTGAAAGGTTTAACCCTGTCATTCAAAAGCTGTCAAATTCAGTACAGTAGTTATCTTTGAAGCTCCCTCAGCTGTTCTGGGGCACTGAAAATACCTCAAATTTTCTTGATAAAAATAACAACAAAATATCTGTTTTAACCATAGCATAAGCATGGCAAAAATGGAGCCTAAAAATCTTGGAACAATATTGCTGTTATTTAAGAAAATTGATTTATTGTAAAGGAGGGAAAACCCTGTAAAAGGACAACATGATGACATCTAAAAGGAAAATAAATTGGATTAAAATCTGTCTCAAAAGCAATAATTCTTTGTTCCCTAAATAGGTGAAAAAAGTCTTTGACATCCCTTACAGGATTCTAGAAGCTAAATGTCAATTGTCCAGAGCCGTATCCAAGCTATAGAAGACTGGCCACCCGCCTGTGTGTATGTGGGAGAAATATGAATAATCAATAAATATTAAAGCAGAAATGATGTGGTGCATTAGGACTTAGAAAATGCCTGTTTGGGAACGAACCTGGCAATCTCAACAATTTTTCTTGCTAAAGTGCAGGAAAGCATCTGAAAGCAGTTGAACTGGTAGATATGGTGACAGCTGCATCCTGAGTCTGCTGAGGTCTCCTCGCGGTAAGAGGAGTTTCCTCCCTTACCCCAAGTAATACTGCTGTGGTGCCAATAGGTCTCCTTGGCTGTGTGCCTGCTATTGTGCAGGTGCAGAGTCGAGGAGACCCGTGGGGCTCCCCAGCTCATGTGGAGTGGGGTTAGGATTCGGTGGTAGAGGCTGCTGCCACCCCTGTCCCCTTGCAGGACTGATCTTCCTCTGCTTTCTTCCTTCTCATTCTGCCCCTCTGCACCTCCCCCATGCCCTGGTGGCCTTACCACTAACTGGCATTGCTGGAGCATCAGCTGGCCACCCTGAGGTGCATTGCCGACTGGCGCAGCCCCAGCATGGGCAGGTTACTTTTATTTCTGGGTGCCATAAACTTTCTAGGTACTTTCTTTACTGGCAATAGAGGCCTTATGATGGTGTTCTCGGATTTCTCAGTTGAATGGACTAAGCTACCAATCTTAGGTATAGAGCCTGGGAACTCATTGCCTGGGAATTCTGGTAGGCACAAACTGAGGGAGAACTGTGCCTGCCAGATTCTTACAGGCCATGAGACTTACAGGGTGATCTGGCTCAATGCCACAAATGAATGAGTATGGTGGCTGAGAGCAAAATCCTAACCAACTTTCCTGCACTGACATGTGCTAAATTCTGCAGTGGAGTAGTAGTCACGGATGCCTCTTCAAGGTTTCCCTTGTTTCCTTATCTCCGGGCTTCATTCCCCTTACCCCATCCTGGAAAGTTGGTTAGGATTGCATCCTGAATCAAAACACAACGGTTTTGTTAGGGATAACTCTTAATTCATCTCTTCTGCACTCTCCTTTGTGTGAAACAAGACGCAGAAAAATGGGTGAGTAATGAAAGGGAGTAAAGGAATGGGTTGGTTAAAACAAATGTCGCTGATGTTGGGGAGGAGCAGATAAAGAGCCAGTGCTGAGAGTTTTTGAGTCTCGGTTCAGTTCCAAATATTGCCCCCCCCCCCAAATAAAATAAAATAAAATTGTCAGTCAGAACAAAATGTTAGTGTAAGTCAGTAACGATCCACCAAATGTATTTGGAAATGAAACTTGGAGCGCAATCCTAAACTGGAATTAGGCTTGCATAAACTAAGCCAGCAAAGTTTGGCCAGCACAAGGGCCACCATAAAGTGTATTTAGACTACTCTTGGAGTCAGGGAGGATGGCTCACGTCTGTGTGCTGGCCTCTCTGATTCCGAGAGTGGTCCAAACATACTTTACGGTGTCCCTTGTGCTGGCCAAACTTTGCTGGCTTAGCTTATGCCGGCCTGACTCAGTTCAGGATGAGCATTCCTACTTATTTGTATATTTTTGGTACTGCAAACACCAAAGTCAGCAGATAACCTATTGTTTTGTCCCTGTGCAAACTGAAAGCAGGTGGTATTTTGCAACTTGCCTGACAGATTTTTTTATTTTAATTTCTTTTTGAAAATGCAGATGTGAGATTCTAGCTGCTGGCTAAAATGGATCAACCCACTGTCACCCTGTGGGTGAAGATGGAACCTTTCTTAGTGGGAGCCTTGCAAATCCCACCTCCATCCAAGTTTAGCATGCATTATCTCCGGAAGATATCCACATACGTCAGGATGCGTGCCAGTGAAGGGTATTATCCGTATCTTTCCTGGCCTATGTGGCGGCACATTGCCTGTGGGAAGCTGCAGTTGGAGAAGGACTTAGCGTGGTTGTACTTTGAGCTATTTGATGGTCTTGTTGAACGGACCTCAGAGAAGCGGCTGGAATGGGCAGAGGTGATATCGTCCTGTGCAACTGAAGAGGAGGTGGAGAAGCAAAAGAACAAGGCATGAAATGTCATCTTTTAATTTTCAGTATAAGGGCATTTGAGTGTACAGTCCTGGCCAAAAGGTTTGAGAATGACACAAAGATTAATTCTTACAAAGTCTGCTGCTCCAGTGTTGGAAAATTTTCGTGCAGATGTAATGATGGTATACTGATGTATAAGTACAAGCATTTGCATAAGTGTCAAAGGCTTTTATTGACAATTACATTGACAGCGCAATCCTACAGGGGGCAGAGCGTTGATTAAAGAGCTGGCAACACTGGTCCTGTTGCACCCATGGAACACTTCCCTTGCATTGGTCGAAACCATCTGGCGCGAGGGATTCTCCGTGCGGAAGCGGTGCGGGGATTGGTGATGGTGGTGAGGCGAGAGGCGTGACATGGGTGGGATGTGGGTGGGTGTTGTATTCGGCCGTAAGGCCAAATCCAAAGCCTGTTGGGGAGGCCGTGCGGCCCTGATTCAGGCCATGTGGTCTCCTTGGATCTGCACCCACTCTTTAGTGGGCACAGATCTGAGGAGCACATAGGAGAGACTGGAGCCTCCCCTATGGTAAGGGAGCACGCGCTCCCTTGCTGCAGGGAGGCTCCAGCCTCCACCTACCCAGCGCTGGATAGGGTGCTGGCTGGCCGGTGCTCCTACCCCAGCACTGGGTAGGATTGCGCCCTAAATTTATGCAAAGAGTCAATATTTGCAGTGTTGACCCTTCTTTTTCAAGACCTCTGCAATTTGCCCTGGCATGCTGTCAGTCAACTTCTGGGCCACATCCTGATTAATGGCAGCCCATTCTTGCATAAACCATGCTTGAAGTTTGTCAGAATTCATGGGCTTTTGTTTGTTTACCCGCCTTTTGAGGATTGACCACAAGTTCTCAATGGGATTAAGGTCTGGGGAATTTCCCGGCCATGGACCTAAAATCTCGATGTTTTGGTCCCCAAGCCACTTAGTTATCACTTTTGCCTTATGGCAAGGTGCTCCATTATGCTGGAAAAGGCATTGTTCGTCACCAAACTGTTCCTGGATGGTTGGGAGAAGGTGCTCTTGGAGGATGTTGTTGTACCATTTTTTATTCATGGCTGTGTTCCTAGGCAAAATTGTGAGTGAGCCCACTCCCTTGGCTGAGAAGCAACCCCACACATGAATGGTCTCAGGATGCTTTACTGTTGGCATGACACAGGTCCAATGGTAGCGCTTACCTTTTCTTCTACGGACAAGGTTTGTTCTGGATGCCCCAAACAATCGGAAAGGGTATTCATCAGAGAAAATGACTCTACCCCAGTCCTCAGCAGTCCAATCCCTGCACCTTTTGCAGAATGCCAGTCTGTCCCTGATGTGTTTCCTGGTGAGAAGTGGCTTCTTTGCTGCCCTTCTTGACAACAGGCCATCCTCCACAAGCCTTCGCCTCACTGTGCATGCAGATGCACTCACACTGTCTGCTGCCATTCCTGAGCAAGTCTGCACTGGTGGTGCCCTGATCCCGCAGCTGAATCACCTTTAGGAGACGGTCCTGGCACTTGCTGGACTTCATTGGGCGCTCTGAGGCCTTCTTCACAACAGTTGAACCTCTCTCCTTGAAGTTCTTGATGATCCGATAAATGGTGGATGTCGGTGCAATTTTAGTAGCAGCAATATCCTTGCCAGTGAATCCCTTTTTGTGCAAAGCAATGATGGCTGTACGTGTTTCCTTGCAGGTGACCATGGTGAACAGAGGAAGAACAATGATGTCAAGCACCACCACCCTTTTAAAGCTTCCAGCCTGTTATTCTAACTCAATCAGCATGACAGAGTGGTCTCCAGCCTTGCCCTGGTCAACACTGACACCTGCATTAATGAGGGAATCACTGACATGATGTCAGCTGCTCCTGTTGTGGCAGGGCTGAAATGCAGTGGAAATGTTTTTGGGGGATTGAGTTCATGTTCATGGCAAAGAGGGACTTTGCAATTAATTGCAATTGATCCAGTCACTCTTCATAACATCCTGGAGTATATGCACATTGCCATCTTCCACACTGGAGCAGCAGACCTTGTGTGAATTAATCTTTGTGTCATTCTCAAAACTTTTGGCCAGGACTGTATGTTCCTCATGGCAGTGTCTTTGTTCCTAGTGCAGTGTTGTTCAAATTGTGGGTTGCAACATGATGTCAGGTAGGTTGTGGAGAGCTGGCAGCAGCCATCTAGGAAGCTGCAGACTTTACTCTCACTGTATTCTTTTTGTGTTAACAGTTTTAATTTCAAGTGAGGGTTTTTTAAAAAAAATTGTTTTAAGTTCAGTGTTTTTACATAATATTTTTCCCTAATCCTGCTTTGTCAGGGATGTTTCATGGTTGTACAATTGCTGCAATCCAAAAATGCCAATTTGCATTTCAAGAGTGTCATTTTATGTTACAGCGACAGCACTTCCTGCTTGATGATGTCACTTCCTGCTATGACATTACTTCTAGGTTAATGACATCACTTCTGGTGGGTCCCAAAACGAGTGCCATTCTAAAAAGTGGGTCCCAGTCTAAAATGTTTGAGAACCATTGTTCTAGTGCATGTTCCTCATGCACTTGGTGTAAAAAGATATTATTTGTGGTTCTTATCATTGCAAAGTATGTATGGGCTGCAGTCCAACATGGGGCAAAGCATGCTTAAGCTTGTTGAAATTGCCTCTCGTTAAAAAAAATAAAAAAATCAAGTGACGTGACTCTGGCAAATCAGCCACCACTGTTAAGTGGTGTAGTTTTTAATGATGATATTTCTTTAAAATGAACTTTTTTCTGGTCTCTGTATTTCAAGTTGTCGGTGGACACTCTGCAGTTCCTGCTGTTTCTCTATATTCAACAAATAAACAAGTTTTCCCTGAGGACATCTCTGATTGGAGAAGAGTGGCCAAATTCAAGATCAAAGTCGTATAGTCTGAGTGGAGAATCTACCAGTCAGATAAAGGTATTGATTTGAAGTTGTTCTCTCCTGTCCCCACTATAGAACAACTGCCAAGATGTTTGAAGATAGGACAGAAAGTAACGTAACTATATATTTATATTGCTAAACTTCACACCATTTTTCATTGTGCTCATTAAAAAAATCATTTTTTTAAAATTAATTCTTAAAAATCCATTATTCTGTGCCTTTGTTCAACAGAATATTTATTACCTTATATTGTTCACCCTGGCATCTCTTAAAAAAAGACATTATTCATGCTGTAAAATTCTCTAAAAATTAAATAGCAGCAGTACATGCTGCATATTTGCACAGATGTTCAAAACAGCATGTATGAAAATAGGGATCTGATTAAGTGATTTGATTAAGGGCCCAATCCAAAGCCTGTTACCGCGGGCGGTATGCTCATACTGCCCTGGCAATGGTCACGCAACGCTGGCAAGCGGTGAGTTTGTCACTTGCTGGTGATGTGGCCTTTTGGGGTGGGGTGGGATGGGGTGGGATGGGGTGGGGTGGTGTTCCTGGACTGGGGGATGGGTGGAGCGGAGGCAGGACCAGCAGTGACTCACTGCCAGTTCCTTACTCGGGGACCCTCGCTTCTGCGCCAGCTAAATGTCGCCTGCCCTGTGCCCTTTACTGCCTTTGCCCTGCAGAGGCTCCTACAGCTGCCTGGCTACCTCAGGATGCAGCAGTAGCCGCCTGGCTGTGCGGTCGGGCAGTTCAGGATTGGGCTGCCCGGTAACTTAACGTGGAGTAAACCCTTGCGGTGACGTCACCCAGGATGTGATACTCATTGGGATTTTAATCAGGTGGATGTTCATTTATGAATCCTGTCTCTCAATGGAAACAGCTATTATACAGTATACGTGCTGTAAGTTGGCAGTCCCTTAGGTGAAGCTCCATCCTGAATGTTTTGTTCTTGGTTTGTGGGGGGGGGGAGTTATCTTCTACATGCACAAAAAGCATTTATATGCTTTAGGATCTTAGATATCATTTGCTTGTTGCTTTCTTTTTAAAGCGAAAGATGATGTCCTTGCTCTTCTGTTACTTAGCCGGAAGGAAGTAAGGAAAATGGCCAGCTGCTCTCTTTCTCTTTATACTGTGTGCTGATCAGCAGTTTGTAGCTAGTCATCAAGACTTGAATGGAAGGGGAATTTATGCTTCCATTTGTAGCTGTTGTGAAATATAGTATGTTGTTGAAGCTTGGAGTTTGGTTTTGTGAAAACACATTCTATATTTTTTTATTTGGTCTAAGAACTGGAATGACAACTACCACGAAGCCTTTGTCCAGAACCACCTCCAAGATCTTCTGGAACTGTTGTTGGATCCAGATCAGCTCACTGCCTCCTTTCACTCTACCCACGATAGCCTCGTGTCACCTGAAGCTGTCCAAGCTCTCAGCTTCCTGGTTGAAGGGTGTGTGAACAAAAATAGGACTGTCTACCCTTTGCACGAGCTTGCATTCTGGCAGCCTTTGCGTTCAAGGAGTGGCTTCTCCAAGATCTCCAAAGCCTTCTCTTTCCCTAAGCTGGCATCCTGGCTTAGGGCTTGCCTGACAGGGAACCCATTTGGAACATCAGCTTGCCTTAAGTCTGGGAAGAAGCTTGCGTGGGCTCAGCAAGGTACAGTTACATTTACTTTATCTCTGGTCATCCTCAAAACCTTGTCACTTCAGGACAAAATTTTCTTTTTCTCTTATTTGAAGAAAATTAAGTGTTTTTCTGCAGTCTAAGGGACGTGGTGGTACATAGGGACGTGGTGGTGCTGCAGGTTAAACCGCTGTTCTGCTGAGCTTGGGAGTTCAAGACCACACAACGGAGTGAGCGCCCGTTGCTTCTCCCAGCTCCTGCCAACCTAGGAGTTCGAAAGCACGTAAAAATGCAAGTAAATAAATAGGTACCATTTTGGTGGGAAAGTAACGTTCCGTGCACTATGGCGTATAGTCATGCTGGCCACATGACCACAGAAGCTTGTCCTTGGACAAACGCCGGCTCTTCAGGCTTAGAAGCGGAGATGAGCACCGCCCCCTACAGTCGGTCACGACTAGACCATTCAGTTGTGGGGAAACCTTTACCTTTTAAGATGGCATCTTTGCACCGTTGAAACCTGCTAAATCGACTGATTTTATAACTGTCTGTTCTCCTCCCACCCCAGCAGAGTTGGGCTGATATAGTGGGTATTGTCAGACTTCTTAATTAACATTTGCACACCCCCCCAAGCATTAGTTAGAATCTCTGTTTTCTGTCTCTTACTTCAAATGTTTAATGAATATCAATCCTGGTGTCTGGTTAATGAATTTCAGTGCTGGTGCCAGGATCTGAATGGCCCTTGGGCAAAGCTTTTTTGCTGGATCACCCCATGATGCTCATGCATACTCGGAGTGGTTTAATGCAAGAAAAGACTTGAGGGGTCAGACCAAGGCCCACTCAGGCCAGCATTCTGTTTCCCAAAGTGGCCCACCAGCCATCTCCGGGAAACCCACAAACAGAAGAGAAGCTATAGTTCTACCCCACCTTTGCTCCTCTGTAATTGATGTTCAGAGTCATAGTGCCACTGAGCCCTGATGCATAACCATCATGAGCTATTGACAGAACTATCTTCCATAAATTGTCCTGTCCATAGACAAATTTTTAGGGGTTGAAGCCATCCAAGCTAGTGGCCATCTTCACATCTTGTGGCAAAGAATTCCATAGACGAATTATGCACTGTGTGAAGTAACGCCTCCTTTTAATTGTCCTAAATCTTCTGGCAGTCAGTTCAACCGAGGAGATTCTAGTATTTAGTGAGAGAGGAGAAAAGCTTCTTTCTCTGCCTCTTTTCACACTATTCAAAAGTCTCAATCATGGCCCCATTTAGCTGCCTTTTTTCCAAAGTAAAAAGCTTCAGATGTTGTAGCCTTACCATAAGGAAGGTGTTTCAGCCTTCTGATCATATTGGTTGCCCTCTTCTGCTCCTTTTCCAGCTCTACAATATCCTTCTTGAAGCATGGTGACCAGAGCTATTCACAGTGTTCCAAACGTGGCCACGCCATAGATTTAGGTTTTGGACGTTCCTCCCTTGAACAACTCGTGCCTTTGCTGCCTACTGTATTGGGGTCTTAAGGGGCTGACTGGGCCCCCAGCAGTGTGAGCCCTTAGCCAGTGCCTGACCTGAGCCCTGACCCCAGCTCTGATTTATCAAGAAGGTATTTTTTAGAATGGTAATAAACATGTATATTTCTGTTTTTAGGGCATTTCAATGTACTAATTTTTATATCCTCCACATTTTTTGTCAAGACCAGCAGTTTCCCAGTTTTATAGATAGTGTGATCTATAAATCTATAGATAGTGTGATCTATCTGTGTGATCATCACAGATAATCTCCCAGCTTCAGGTTCCAAACTTTTTCTTGGTTGTATTTCTTCAGACCAAATATTATGTGCTGCTCTCTCCTTAAAGTTCTGTCAAGGTAATTTAGGCCAGGTTGGTATCTATTCCAAGTAGTTATATGGCTGCTTAGTTTTTGTTGGTTCAGTTGTGTTCCTTGTCACTGACCTCACTAAGGCCCTAGAAAATACTATAGTTGAATAGATGTATGGTGGATTTAGGGGGCCATTCAGATAATGGAAAGAGGCACAGATAATACTCATACCTAAATCAGAAAAAAACAGGGCTCTTCCAAAGTCCTGTAGATGTGTACCATTATTAAATGAGGCTTCCAACAGGTAATGAAAGCATTAGGAAAAGTATTGAAGTAGACAAGGATAAAAAAGGATTTGTTTTGTAGTGAAAATTGGCAAAAAAAAAAAAAAGACATGATTCCTTTACAAGCAAATGAAAAAGGTGGAATATTCAGGCATATTCTCAATTATTGGATATTTAGGATAATTTGATATGGAAATATGTGTCTGTATTTTGTGTCTTCTTTTTCTGTACCGTTGGTTATTCATTTGTACTATTGACTGATTTTTTTTTTAAATTAAAAAGCATAACAACCCAACATGCTCCAGCACTTGTAACACTACTGTACTTACTTTGTATGTAGGGAATGTAATTCCCAAGTTATACACAGAACCTGGAACAGATTTTATACCAATATTACTACTACAATACAATATATGGGTTATAATTTTGGCTCCCTTTTCTGCTAACAGACTGTACTTCTTTTCTCACAAAGGGAATTCAGGGCAATTTTTGTTGCTTTTCTCTTAAACCTGTGAATGTGCAAAAAGTGGAAGTGTACCTTTGAGCACAAAACAAGGCTTTTGTTTGTTTCTGGGAGACCCACAGAGGGGGCTGGGGGCCTTCCCAACTCTTCTGAAGGCACTCCCAGACCTCCCAGGTATGTTGAAAAGCCTCTGGGTGCTCATGGTGCCAACATCACTGTGGCGCTGTCGAGACACCCAAAACTGAGCAACTTCCCTTAAGGGAAAATGGCCCAGTTTCGTTTCCCAGTGGAGTGTCATGATGCCCACTTTAGGAAGCACTGATCTAGATTTTGAAAAGGAGAGAGACAGAGACACTCAGGGCGCAATCTTAACCTGGAGTTAGGCTGGCACTTTTAGGCCAGTGGAGTTTGGCTGGCACCAGCGCCACTGTAAAGTGCATTTGGACCACTCTCGGAGTCAAGAGGGATGGTGCACCTCTGTGTGCTGGCCTCTCTGACTCTGAGAGTGGCCCAACATACTTTATGGTGTCCCTTGTGCAGGTCAAATTTTGCTGGCCTAACTGTGCCAGCCTAACTCCACATTAGGATTGCGATCACAAACAGCCATTAGAAAAGATATTATGCTGGGATGAATAAGGACAGGTGCTTATCTGCTTCTAAGTATAAAAGGAACACCGTTCAAAAGGGGTTCTTTGCCCAGTTAGCTGATTTGAGTCTATTGTAGACTCCTTGTAGATCTTTTTTGTACGAGTTAAGGGGTTATTTGTAAGGAAACTATACTGCCCACATTGGTCTCATTTAAAGCATGATATGACTAAACTTTGGTCACTAAAGCAAAGATTTCTGAGAGGATAAACCACTTCATCCTAGGTTTTCATAATTTGAGGCAGTAAGAGTGAAGGGTTATCAGAATATTTTGCTTGAGGTCTACATGATATGTATGTAAGTAAGATGTGCAGATGAAATGGGCTACAGCCTCTTTTAGGTCTCAGGTTAAAGTGAAATCTTTTATGTTGGGGCTATGTGCCATATCAATCAAAACTTTTGAATGAATTGAATTTACTGCTGGGTAATTTTTAATCCAGTGAAGTTCTCTTTGATTGGAGATTGGTAGGAGAATGGGTCACGGATGTAGATGTCATGAGGCAAATTGGTTTAAGCAAGTATTTTAACTTGATCCTTACAGTTGAAGGAACAACCAAACGAGCCAAGATAGCCTGTAATACTCATATGGTCCCTTCAACACACCGAATAGTTGTGATGAGTCAAGTTTATAAGCAAACACTAGCAAAAAGCTCGGAGACCCTGGAAAATTCTCATGTGAGGATTCATCGCTGCTGTGAATCTTTCATCTACTTGCTGTCCCCATTGAGGTAAGTGTGCCTTCTCTAATCAGTTTTGCCATCTTATTTCAGAGGTATATGATCTAAGAACGTAAGAATAGACTTGCTGGATTAGGCCAAGGGCCTATCTAATCCAGCTTCCTGTATCTCACTGTGGCCCACCAGAGGCCTCAGGGAGCACATACGACAACAAGATACTTGCATCTCGCTGCTTCTCCTCTGCATCTGGCATTTACCCTATTTCTCCTTAACCCCCCCCCCCCCCGGCAGTGAAGACACCAGACTACAGCTTGAGTTTAGCTTTATTAAACACAATTGACCAATTTTTAAATCTTGTAACCTACTGAACACAACATCCCTCCCTTGCCAGTCTGGGCAAAAAACTGCCATCTGTAGCTAATTCGGATAACAAAAAAATTGTGTTTGGGTCTTTCCCTCCTGCTTTAATCAGCTGCTTTTTCCCTTTGTCTTTCAGGTCTGTGACCATAGAGAAGTGCAGGAATAGCACCTTTGTCCTGGGCCCAGTGAAGGCAGTAGTTCATGTTCATAGTTGTGACAATGTCAAAGTCATTGTCATTTGCCACCGTCTGACCCTGTCCACCACCACCAGTTGCACCTTTCATGTTCTCACCCCAACTAGACCTCTCATCTTACTGGGAAACCAAGCAATAACTTTTGCCCCCTTCCACACCCACTATCCTATGCTTGAGGACCACATGGGCAGAACCGGCCTGGCTACTGTGCCTAACTATTGGGACAATCCAATGTTGGTATGCAAAGAGAACTGTGACTGGAATGTCTTCAGACTCCTCCCACCTTCCGAATTTTATCCCTTTGTTGTTCCTTTTGAAATGGAAGGAGATACAATGGAAATCCCTGGTGGGCTGCCACTCGTGTACCAGAAAGCACTCAATCAACGAGAACAGAGGATACAGGTCTGGCAAAAGACAGTGAAGGAGGCAGGGTTGTCTAAGTAAGTAACAGCTTTCTTCCAGGAGGCAAGAATTAGCTGCTGTATAAGCTTTGGAGAAAAATTTAGCAACGTTAATAATCACTCAAATGTTGCTTACGTTTCTCACCCTGATTGTTTTACAGGATTGTTGTGGACCATTTATTAATCTGCTTTTCTAACTTGTAAGCATGCCTAATGGTTTTGAAAGCCAACCCTCAATATACAAAAATGCATTTTAACTGGTGTAATGGATCACTTAAAACATGCTGGAAAATCTGTTGCTGTTTCTCAAACATATAGGGCACTTTATTTCAAAAAATAATGTAACGGACACACAACTGCATTTCACTGAACTGCACCTAGGCCAATTGATATTTGATATTATTTATTATCTTGCTAACAGATTAAAAAAAGAAAATACCTTTTAATTTATTCCTTTTGAAAAACTGAAAGGAGAAGACCTGGATGGGCAGACTTGTCTATTGGCCGTTACTGTAAAATTTTTATTTAAGTTATTCTGCCTTCTCTGGTTTTGTGCCATTTAAATGTAGCAAGCTGGCATGGAATGGTTTTCCAAAACAGAAAATGTCATTGGAAAACTATAGATTGACTTGAAGAGGGAGCTTGTCACTTGAACTATGATTGAACGGAATACTTCTAGGCTTTTCTGATGTAACACTAAGAAGTAGCTTAGTGATCTGAGAATAAGTAAGCATGCATTTTTTTTTTGCTGTTGCATGCCTTCTCTTCCCAAGTATACTGACATTGGAAATCTCCAGTTTTGTGTTGAAGTAAACCAATGTTTATTTCATCCAAACATGGAAAGTCATGGTGTGCCTGTAAACCAGGATCAAACCATGTTCTTCTTCTAATCCTTCCTTCTTTATTCCAAATAAATAAATAAATAAATAATTGAGGCCTTTATACTTCTACCACTTTGGCCGTTTAGATGGGGGAATCTGAAGTCTAGTGTGTGCATTTGTAAGCAAATTCATTGCTGGACCTCATTTTCACTTTGGAGGAAAAAGCTGTTGAAATGATACTCTATTACATATGCTAATGTTTTGTTGGATTTCAGGGATCAGAGGAAGAAATTCCAGATGCTGGTGGAGAGCAAGTTCCATGAATGGTTAGTCCACACAGGCAGTCAACAGCAACTTGACAGCCTGGTGCCTCCTGCTGCAGGTTCTAAGCAGGCAACAGGATAGGAGAACTGGAGCACAATGATTTGGTGAGTAAAACTGTCATGCCTTCCCTACTGCATTATGCAAAGAGACTGCATATATGGTCTTGCACACACTAAGAACCATAACAGTTGCCCTTTGGATCTAAAGGTTCATGTTGTCCAGTATGCTGTTGCCTGCGGTGACTGGGAGATATCCCTGGAAAGCTTACAGCTGGGGCATAATGGAGATATCCCTTGTTGTTTGTCTCCCAGCATTGGGTAATAAGCAAGCCTGCAAACTCTAATCGGTATAGAAAACCTTTACCAGTTAGAAGCATTTTTAATCATCCTCTGGCTAAACCTAACCACCTTGTCCATTTTCATGTTGCATAAAACATTAGTCATAAGTATCATTAAATGAATGGGGCATTTAATGAAGCATTAAATGAATATGAGTAGCATTAAATGAATAGCATTAAATAAAATGAATTTAATTCTGTTAAATTTGTATTTTTTTCTGAAGAAGAGAAGAGGGGGAAGCTACCTCCTGTTGTATTTGTCACATATTAGTTTTGTTTTTGTTATCTATTTTTTGTTCCGTTTTTATTCCACCTTTCTCCCTGATTGGCACCCAAGGAGGCTCACAACAGATTAAAAATACGGGTGTGCATCGCTTAATGAAGAGGATACTTTCTCAGATCCCCACGAACAGCCTGGTCTTTCTTATGTAAGACACTGACTGGCTGCAGCTGCAGTCTATGGATTGCATTAAGAGCTTTTCCATAGCCTGCCTGTATCAGAGAGTGTCGGTTTACACAACAGAAAGAGGCTTGCTTGCAAGACCTTATTAATACCTCTTTGTTGTGTAAACTGACACTCTGCAGGCTGCTTGCAGGAAAGCTTCTGGAGAATTCATTCACTTCTTTTTGTTATGTAAACAGGCACTGGCTGGCTACTGGAGACTCAATTTTGATTAAGAGTCAACCATTGTTATGCTTTGATCACTCCTGTATGTGGTCTGTCCTTAATGTTGCTAAGTGATGCACACGTGTACCTATGCATTAAACATACACATTAAATACCATTTAAAAAATCCAACCAGTGGTAAACACTGTCCTGGTGTCAAACCTGTCCTGGTGTCAAAATCTTTGGGCAGCTCACGGCAGGGACACTAAGGGGAATATTACCGAGTAGTACAAAGTTTCTTTGTTTCAGCTCATCCCTTCTCCATTGGAACACGATTTCATATGATCACTGGGTCGAAATTCCTATGAATTATGATCTATAAAACTGTAGGCTTACACAGAATGTGAATGTTCATCTTCATACAATATGGTGGGCCCTCATTATCCATGGAGATTCTGTTTCCAGGAATACCCACGGATAAGGGAAACCATGGATGTTCAAATCTGCAGTTTCCTGGGTCCCTCCACCCTCTGAACCTGACCGGACCTGAACCGGACCGGCTGTGTACATCTGCCAGCAGCCTCTACAGGCTTCAGAATTAAGCCCAGCCAAAACAAAAACAAAAACTGGAAGCTGGCTTTTTTTTTTTTTTTTTTTTGGCCTCCAGGCTTCAGATTGCCCCTGGGCCTGACCAGAGCTCAGCTCCAATAGAGCTTGGAGGTGAGGCCGTCCCGCCATCTGCAGATGTTGGGCCCATGATTAAGATGGGCCTGCTGTATATATGAACGTTTTGAGATCCCATGAAATTTCTAGCTCCTCTTCTTTGGCTCCTGGGCCCCCTTTTGAAGTGCTGTACAGGTGCCAACGTACAACTGATGCTTCACATGTGTATCATTGGTATGTCAGAGAACATTTTTGGTCCTTCATTTAATTCTTACCCGTACAGGTTTTTTTTCAGTAGGGATGAACTAAGGTGGTGCTTTACCCCATAATGTCACTGTGGCAATATATTATTATTATTATTAATTCAATTTATACCCCGCCATTCTGCCCATAGTCACGCAAGGTGGCTTACAACAATGGCAATAAAATACAATAAAAATTACAATTTCACATTAAAAACAATACTTTAAAACAACATTAAAACAATTAAAATTTAAAAAAATAGCAGTAAGCCCCGTGGATCATAAAATATAAGCAAGAATATCACAGACAGCCTGTCAACAATTAAAAGCTTTTTGAAATAAAAAGGTCTTCAGCCCCCGCCAGAATGTTGCCAAAGAGGGAGCAGTTCTTAATGTTGGGGGGCCACCACCGAGAAGGCCCTATTCCTGGCTGCCGTCCCTCTGACCTCTCCTGGTGGCGGCACAGTCAAAAGGCCCCGCCCCCAAATGATCTGAGAGCATGGGCAGGATTATATGGGAGGAGGCGGTCCCTCAAATATATGTTGAATGATATCTTCTAATACTGAACCATTAGTGTGAGGTAGGAAAGTAATGACATTGTTTGTTTGCATTCACTATTCAATTGTTTGTTTGCATTCAAAATTTGTTTCTTAATTTGCTTTGTACAGTTCTGGAGATGCACTATGTCAAACTTGAAAGTGTTTTCCCCTCAATAGACTGAGGACAAGATGACGCTTGTGGCCATTGCTCCCGAATTTGAAAACTTGGATCTGCTTGGTATTATTGCCAAGGAGAAGATGGAGTTTCCCTCTTCGTTCCAGTTCTCAAGGCATTTTTCCTTACTCTGCACTTTTCCCAGGAAGTTAGCCTTTATAGAAAACCAGCCAGGGCCTTGATGTTACCAGTTCTGCCCAAAAGTCTAAGACCAAAGTTGAAATTCCTACGATGTGTAAAAGTGCCTGGATTTACTTTCCAGGTGTTATGATCAGGGCAAAGTACTGGTTGCTGAATGAACTTTTTTCCTTCTATTAACTGAATAGGTGATTCTTTTGTATAAAACTCATAAGAAGTATTTTTATACCTGTTGTTTAGCACTTTGACTATGACACAATTAAATTGACATGATTGGGCTTTGTTTTTTTATTACCTATTGTGAAAGAATAATCATATGCACCTAAATCAGTGGTTCCCAAACTGTGGGTCAGGAGCCAATTTCAGGTGCGTCGCGAAGCATCTAGAGCAACCATATTAAAAATATGGGACAATGGGATGCTGGAAAGGGGGAGGGCTGTGTGATTCTTTTGCTTGTGTCAAGGTTGTAAATAGGCTTTTTTTTCTTTTTGATACACTTTGCTTTTGGGAAAGGACTGAGAAATAACCCAACCTATTGCTGCATTCTCAGGAAAGCAGCAGGCTCTGGCGTCACAAGGACGGCCATGACATCACTTCTGGTGGGCCCCAGGCAGACTGTCTTTCTAAAAAGTCGGTCCCAGTTCTGAAAAGTTTGAGAACCACTGCCTTAAATGCAGTAGCTCAACATTTCTCAGATGTTTCTCCCCACCGCACCATTTTGCATGGTCCATCTATTGGAAGTACCACCAGAAGGAACTGGTAATAATATCATCGCCAGTTTCTTCTGGATTGGAAGGCCAGATGCGACACCATAAACACAGGTAAGAGACTCAGGTTGTCTCTTTGATGGGAGGGCTTTTCGAGTGTGTGAAACGCGTACACTGGAGTTCTTCTTGCCGAGCCTCCTGCTGCTGCTTGTCACATTACATTGCTGGTCTTGCTGCCAAGCAGTGGGGGTCTGGGGGTCCTCAAGTACCACTGGTGTACCAAAGACTACTGGTTGAGAAACACTGCATTAGTTTCTTCGATACAGATGAAAAAAGTGGCCGAATTAAACAAAATTGTTCCTTTCTGGTCATGATAGTTCTTTAAATGAGAGTAAGATGCTTAATTTCAGAGAAAAAAAATTCCAGGGGAGCTGGATTTTTAACCTGGATGCCTTTCAAACCGCCCAGAGCCCAGCAATGCTTTGTTTTCATACTTCTCATCTATGGTGACTTCAAAGCATGCATGCCTCATTGGTCTAATGCTACAAATGTCAGCTCTCATTAATACTCTGGATTCACAGTGTTGCAACTGCCACCTTAAAATTTTCCATTTACAAAGCTGAATTTCATTAAAGTGGCAGAGACTTTCCCGGTAGAGCAATTAATTCATACTGGTGGTAGAAGATTTATTTATGCAAGTTTCTAAATTAAATTCAACGTGGATTTACTTTGGGTAGCATGACACACACACACACATTAAGAGCTCAAACATGCTGAAGACAGGTATACAGAGCTGAATGTCACATTTTATTTTCAAATCTCATAATTACTAAGCTTATTTCATCCTTCCTGAGGTCTTTACTATAATATGAGCAACACAGAATAAGTTCATCCTGCTCTCAACCGACTGAAAGTTATTATTTACATGACAGTTTTATTAACCCCTTTGCTTAACAAATGCTTTCAAGAAGATTTCTGTTGTGTTCTATATTTCAAGAAATAGAAAGCAACAAAAAAAAATTCCAGCTGTGTTGCCTGCCCCTGCCAAGGGATTTCTTTCCATCTTGATTTTTCTCATGTGGTGGTGAGACTCTATGTTGCGGAAAAAAAGGAACAGATGAAATGGAATTAGTGAGAAGGTATTAAGCATACTGTATGTAAATGCTGAAAGTACTACAGTGGTTTTGGTTCTAAATGGCATTGAAGAGGCATGCAATCTAAATATAACAATACTTTTGCTGGAAGGAATTTGTTTTGGAGGGACTCTTGATATTGTTCTCTGCCCACACTTATGCATTCTATTCAATCATGTGAAAAGGCATGATAGCTTTTTTGGTATAAGACAGTGGCTTCCAAACTTTTTAGTAGGAGGGCCACTTTGTATATTTTATGTACCTTTTTTTTGGGGGGGGGGCTGAAAAATATCAGTTTTAGGCATAGGCAAAGGATACATGGCGAACTGTGTCTGTCCAATCTGTTGTGAAATCCAGGGCTCAATCCTAACCAACTTCCCAGCACCGCAGTAAGGGCAATGCTGCTCTGAAGTAAGGGAACAAACATTCCCTTATCTTGACAAGGCCTCTGTGATTGCTCCCCTACCCCCCCCCCCCAAGGCAGGATGCCAAACATGCCCCATTGGCACAGCTATGTCAGTGCTGGAAAGTTGATTAGGACTGTGCCCCTATTTTGTTATAGGGACGTGGTGGCACAGCGAGTTAATCCGCTGTTGCTGGGCTTTCAACCGCAAGGTTGGGAGTTCAAGACTGCGCAACGGAGTGAGCTCCCGTTGCTTGTCCCAGCTCCTGCCAACCTAGCAGTTCGAAAGCACCTAAATGCGAGTAGATAAATCGGGACCACTTTGGTGGGAAGGTAACGGCATTCCGTGCGCTACGGCGTATAGTCATGCCGGCCACATGACCACGGAAGCTTGTCCTCGGACAAAACGCCGGCTCTACAGGCCTTGAAACGGAGATGAGCACCGCCCCCTACAGTCGGTCACGACTAGACCATTCGGTCGTGGGGAAACCTTTACCTATTTTGTTAAGGTTTCTTTATGCACACTATTTCCTCATTGCAATTGTTTTACACTGTTGTTGAAAAGTCAACATGCTGAAATGAGATTTGTTTTATTGACAGGTGAGGTCAGCATTGACTAATTACGGTTTGAGAGTCTTAAAGCGTATGGCCCAGGAGACTGAAAATGAGGGTTAGTCACGCCAACCCCACTCTGGAAAGGAGTGCAGCAGACAGAATTGCACATGTTAACTGTTCAACCATGTAGTTGGGGAAAAAATACTTTAAGTTGCTGAAGGCCAGATAAAATCTGGTGGTGGGCCAGAGGTGGCCCCCGGGCCATAGGTTGGAGACTGCTGGAACAGAATGGGAAAATTTCAAAGCAGACAGATGAGTGGGGAAGTAAGAGAGCCAAAGTGGAGTACTCTTTAAAATCAATTTCTAAACGCTTTGTAAGAACCAGGAGATAACCGTGGCTTATATATGGCTTTGTCTTTTTCTTTCTTTGTGTTAACAAAGCTAGAGAGTAATGCAGCACATGCATTTAAACATGCACTTTCTAAATAATCAGACTTTTAGATTGTGATGAACAAAATTGTGATGGAAAATGACTATCTTACTGTGGTTTATTAGTGATGGCGGAAATCTCAACCTTGGGACTCGGAAGCCTTTTAAAATTATTTTCTCACATTCTCCCCCCTCCCTCTAATAAATCCATCTTGGGATTTCACTGTAAACTAATCTTTCAAGTGTGTGAGGCTATTTTGCCAGTTAGTTGAGACAAGGAGGGTAATGGGTTTCCTGCTAATTTTTTTTTTAACAGCTCAATTTCAAACGTTTATCTTTCTACGCAAAGGAAGGTAATTATAGCTCAAATTGTTATATCCAAAGTGAATTGGTTCCAAGAGTACCACACTGAAATTCAATGCAGGAGCAATTTTTGCATGTATTGTGGCTTCTTCCTGCTTAACATTCACATTGCAGGCCCAACTGTCACTATAGCAAATACGATTTGCAGTATATGGCTCATCAAATGAGTTGAGTTTTGGTAGCACTTATTATGCATATTGGGAGTGAAACAGTTGCTTTTACAAACCTTGGGTGGTAGTGGAGCATGTAAAACTGCTTTGTGTAGCAGCAAACCAATTAAATGATCCGTCTAACTCAACTGTGGTTCTCCAGGATTTCATATGGGGTCTTGATAAGAGCGTAAAAACATAAGAAGAGCCTTGCTGGATCAGGCCAAGGGCCTGTCTAGTCCAGCTTCCTGTATCTCACAGTGGCCCACCAGGTGCCTCAGGAAGCCCAGGGGACAACAAGGTGCCTGCATCCTGTTGCCACTCCCTTGCACCTGGCATTCTGAAGTAGGCTACTATTAACGCAAGGAGGTTGCACAACCAGCATGGCCTATAGCCCACAATAGACTTTTCCTCCAGAAATCTGTCCAATCCCCTTTTAAAGGCATCTAGGCCAGATGTCATCACCACCTCCTGTGGCAAGGAGTTATAGCTTAATTACCCGCTGAGTTAAAAGTATTTCCTTTTATCTGTTTTAACTCTCCCAACACTCAACCTCAGTGAATGCCCCCTGGTTCTGATATTGCGAGAGAGGGAAAAGAACATCCCTCTATCGACTCTATCCCCCCCACGCATAATTTTGTGTGTCTCAAGGATTGATGCCAAGGATTGAGTCAGGGATCTTCTGCATGTATTCTACCACAGAGAATAGCCTCGGTCCTGACATACACACAGCAACTGAAATCTCACAACGCTGACATCAGGGTTTCAGAAATTGGGATGCAAGTGTGAGGTTGCATGCAGTCTCTCCTGCCTCTCCCATCATATGCCAGCTCCCCTCATCCTTCAGTCTGGGTTCGGCATTGGCAGGTCTGGCCAAAGCCAGTGTGACCAAAGTCATCACATTGGGCCCTGCACTTTGGGAAGGGCACATCGGCGCAGGGATCTGCTGCAGCTGGAATCTCTATGAACTGTCGTGGGGCAGGTATAGGAGCTTTACGTTGGACCCTCCCACCTGACCCTGCTTCCAAACCGCCCAAAATGGGCCTCCTGGAAGCAGCCGGCGGTGATGCCATCAGGTCACCCCCAACTATTTTCAGGTGCTGGTTGTGGCATCGCAAGCACTTTTCTTGGTGAGTGGGGGGAGGCCCTGGAGGAAGGGTGGGGAGCCCCACATTGGCCTCTGCCGCTCCTACAGCCGGCTCTGGGCATTGGCAAGTGCTTCCCTTGTTTAAAATGAACCCAGGTAGGTCCCTCAATTCCCTTTGAGAAACTGGATTAAAATCCAACTTCGAACATGAAAGGGGCAGGAGCAGACTGTGTATGATCTTATAAGTCTCTTCAGTCCTTAGTCTTTCTACATTTGAACTGAGACTGGGGAAAAAAAAAAAGAATTGTGAGAAGAACCAGAGTAGGCATTGGATTTGTAAAGGGCACCAGTGAGATTCCTACCCGGGAAGTGGGAATGGGCAGCTGGCTCTATGGTGTGGTACAGCAAGGCAATCTCTGAGTGTAATACTATGTGCTAAGTTCCCCAGGACAACGAAAGGAGCAATCGAGGCGATGGTTTTAACAGAATGGAACTTGCTGGTGCAGCTGCAATGTCCTGGGGCATCCTGCACTGTTGAAGTAAAAAGTTTCCATGCCAGCTCAAAGTTTTTAACATGATCAGTGTACCTCTGAACAAAAGACACATCTGGTGTTCATTTCAGTTGAAGAAGTAAGTGCAAACATGTGTCGAGTCCGTTCTTCACTCTCGGAGCCAGCTCAAGAGCTCCAGATGCCCAAGATTGCATGCCAAATGCTGCCCCACCCCAACCTTACCTGGTGTTGTATAGTCTCTGGATTGGAAAAGGGAATGGAATAGAAGAGGAAGTGTGGAGGAGAGAACGGCTAGAGCGTAGGAGGAGGAGCCACAGTGGAGATAATTGAGTTGGTACCCCCCACTGAAGTGCTGACCAAAGCAGCTATCTTTTTGACCTTGTGGATGTGTCGGCTCTTGGATAAATCAATCTGGCAAGTCACATTTGGGTAAAGGTATTTTAGTTGCCTAACGACATCCTATTAAAACCACCACCACCTCCTCACTTAGGCTACTTCACATCATAGGTTTTTTTAGTTCTCTACCTAAAAAATGTCATGCAAAAAAATCATTGTATAGTTTATAACTGGTGTATTCTGGAGCCGTTCCAGAATCATTTTGATGGACCAACTCTGGAGCAAGCAATTAACCAATGATTGTAGTTCTTCTCTTTTTTCATCCCAGTTTAATCTGCTGTCTCATTAAAAGTCTATGAAGTCCAAAAATATTAACATGTAAATGCAGGGAAGGTGCATTGGCTGACGACGGATAGCGTTACAGCCCCATAAATAGTCCTAGCCGTGTCTTTCATTTGATGCTCCATAACAAAGCCTCTTTCCTGCTCAGCCCAGATGATAGCCTTCAGGTTGCCTGTTCTAACCAATTCAAGGTTCAAAAGTTGTTTTCTGGTTATGCCCTTGGGTTGTTTGAACCTTTCATTGTTTTTTTAAAGATTATATGATATTCAAAATAAGGATGGGAACCTTGTCGCCCCACTCCATTAGGCGGTTGTGTTTTTTTAAAATTTTGAATAATTCTGCCAGGGTTTTGGTGTTCTGTGTCAGCAAAGCATTCAGTACTCGATAAAGCAGCAGACAATGCTGAAAAATAAAGGACGCAATGAAGCCTGCTTTTATTCTGTAATCCTGTTTGCTTTTCTAGAACTGATGAATAGGCTTAGAAATCACTGACTCAATTTTTGGATCCCGTTCTCATGACCAAGCGAATGTCTGCTCCAAAAATGAGCCGACTATAAAATGAGGCTTCCCGGTTTGGGTTTTTGCAGCCGCTTCTAGATACCCATCTCCTTCGGGGTACAGCACCTCGCATTGATAATGTCCAAAACAGGAAACAGGGTGAGTATCTTGCAAGCTAAGGCTCGCTCTTGCTCTTCCTCCCTTCTGTCTAAGAGGCAATGTTTGGAATTTGCTTGGCAGAACTAAGGAAGAAAGAAGAACAGAGGGTTGATGCATCTCAGTGGAAGACAGGTCATGTGCCTCCTTGGTAGAAGACTGTCTAAGTTTGCGAACAAATAAGTGCCTGTAGCTATTGATGAAGTTGCCTAGCATTTATTCAAGCAACTCCAGCGGCTTCCAACATGATGTCAATTGGAGATCAGTATTTCAGAACGATATGAGATGGTGACAAAAGCATCCTTTTTTTCTTTTGTTGGCTCTGTGAAAGATGAGAAAAATCAGTAAAGAGGAACCTGGTGTTATTTGGGTGATAAAAAAAAATTACATCCAGATTTCTTCTTGCACCAAGAACAATACTTTTGCAGAGAGGATGCAGTGAGTCCTATTTCTGGGTAGACATGCCTGAGATCAAGTTGGAAGTGCTGAGCTACACATTCTGAACAATCCTGTGGTGCTTTCTTTATGAGGATGTAGCACTGCAGTGGTGGACGATTGCATGTTTGAATTCGTTTCTGTGTAAAATAAAATAAACTGCGTGGAGAAAACTAGCACATGCTAGACACTTTAGTCCAGTGCTCAGTGTACCAGTTAGTTTTCAAATATGCAGGGACTTCTGTTTTTACCTGGGGGAGCATTCAAATCCACTCCCTGAAGGTGTACAATCTCAGTAGCATTGTACCATGTGATTCAATGTTATTATTTGCCTGTAAACCGCTTTGTGAACTTTATGTTGAAAAGCGGTATATAAATACTAGTGATTGATTGATTGATTATTTATGAATGCATCGATTACCTGTAAGAGGCTCTCTGGGCATTGCTTTCCAGTGGGCCTTTCCACATTGTCAGTTGTTGATGCAACAAATCTGTATTTTTTTTCACCCATTTGTTGCATGTGGTCCAGCTGTATTTCTTTGACTCTGTTGTATGCATTTTCTGAGTATGGAGATAATGTGCCCATTGTTGCAATTGTGAATGTGACATAGAATGTGGTTGCATCAGAGTCCTGAGCAATTGTCTATGACCTGTGATTTCCTGCCACTCTTCCATCCGAATGTTGATATCCCCGGCTATGTTGCATGAATAGGATGATGGTACATCTTCTGAAAGGGGCAGAGATTTTGGGCAGTTTCGGAGGTTCTCTGTTTATGCCCCATATAGAAAAAAAGCCCATCTGAATCCATGACAAGATAAGGAGAAGAAGAACTGGAAAAACTGGCTTCTGTGCTCAATGTGATGCCAAAGAAGTAGAGCTGAAGGGATGGTATGTTACCAATGTGAATGCAACTCGTGGATTACTCCTACCTACCTACTTTGCCATGTAATGGACAACCAATCAATGTCCATATGAACAACCAATGATTCTTCTTCCTAAAAGGGAAGTGTGTTTGGTCAGGGGCTGGCCCATCCATAAGGCTGACTGAGACAGTTGCCTCAGGCAACAGATTGGTTGGGGCACCAACCTCCATCCACTCCCTCATGGTTACTGCTCCTCCCTTGATTGGAACAAAAAGGAAGGAGCAGAAGAGGGAGTGTGGAGGAGAGGAGGGTGGTGGGCCACCCTCTATTCAGGAGCAGGGCAAGCAGGAAGAGATGGCGGCAATTGGCATATGGCCTCAGGTTCCAGGAGGATCAGTCCAGGGTTTGGCCATCTTGGGCTCTGGGGCTGTAGTTCAATGGCAGAGAGGACATAATTCACATGAACCAGGTCACAGGTTCAGTCCATGGCATCACCTGGAAAGACTCATGATGGAAACCCTAGAGTGAGAAGGCTTGCGTAGATAATTGTGAGCTGGATAGGCCAGTGGACTGACCCAACATGTGGCCGCTTCTTATGCTTACGTTCATGTGGAAATCCTTTAACACATTTGTGTAAACAGGTTGCAAGTCCTTTTGTGATGTAACTTCTGTGTAACTTTTCATTTTCAGGTGCAAGGGACATCCTCTGTGATTTGTGCCATGGATGCAGTTGGGTCACGGTGGTTTGCCGTGTCTCGCCAAAAATACGTTTCCTTCTGTTTTTTTGCTTGTGTGTTTCAGATCACCTTCTACGAAGGCAAGAATTTCCAGGGGCGCCGCTATGAGTGTGACAGGGATTGTTCGGATTTCCACACTGACCTGAGCCGTTGCAATTCCATCCGTGTGGAGGGGGCTCCCTGGGTGGTTTATGAGCGGCCAAACTTTGCAGGGAACATGTACGTGGTGGCCCAGGGGGAGTATCCAGAATACCAGCGCTGGATGGGCCTGAACGATCGCATCAGCTCATGTAAAGCTATTCAGATGGTAAGTTTGACACTTCCGTTTCCTTATGCATGGATGAATGTGGCATTTTTCCACACAAGGCCTGGCATGTTGGGAATTGGTCCAGTGCAAAACCTAAGCGGCACACAATCTCCTTTCTCAGCATATTTAGATCATCATTTGATTTTATCCCAGATTAATTCACCTGGAATAACTTCCACACGCTTTCTTGTACTCGGAGGTTATTGATCTATACTGGGATTGCTTCTCAGACAGACACCCCGAACCCATGGGGTAGAGAGTTTGAACTCAAATAAAGCAGCGGAGAATAATCTCATTTGTGTGTGAGTGCATTTTTTAACCCTTCCATTCCTCTAAGGATTGCAGGGCAGTGAAGTCACTAGGATGCATCACATGCAGCACAATCCTATGCATATCTACCCAAAAGTAAATCCCATAGTGTACAATGGGGTTTACTCCCAGAAAAAGTGTGTATAGGATTTGCAGCCATAGTCTACATGCACAGCTGCAATGGAAGTTTTGCTTTAGCAGTTAATACCTTTTTTTTCCCCCTTCAGGGTAGGGTGAGGCCAAGGAGTCTGTGTACAGCCTCTGCTCCTCATGACAGTAACTTTTGGTGTTCTTTCTCCCTGTTCAGTCCAGTGGAGGCAAATACCAGATTCAGCTCTTTGAGAAGGGTGACTTTAGTGGCCAGATGCATGACGCCACAGAGGACTGCCCTTCTGTCATGGAGCAGTTCCATTTTCGGGAAATCCACTCCTGCAAAGTCCTGGACGGAGCCTGGGTTTTCTACGAGCATCCCAATTTCCGTGGCAAGCAGTATCTCCTGGAGAGAGGGGAATACAGTAAGCCTGTCGAGTGGGGGGCTGCATCCCCAGTGGTCCAGTCCTTCCGCCGCATTGCAGAGTAAGGAGCGAGGTGGAGCTTGAAGCTGACCTGAAAGCTGACCAGGTGTCATAAATAAAGCATTCGTGGGGTTGATGCTGCGGTCTGTCGTTATTTGTAGTCAATGTGTGTCTGAATGCAACTCACAGTGTTTTTTATTTGTCAAGAGAGATTTTTTGCAATATCCCTTTTGGAGGAAAAGGTCAACCTAAGATGACCAGGTGCCTGCGGTGGGTCACCAGATGACTCCTTCAGGCTGGGTGCAAGAAGAAGGGTGGAGGAGAGAAGAGTGCTCTAGCAGCTCTAGTAGGCTCTCTAGCACCACACTCTACTATTCCACTCTACTCCTCTCACACAGACGTTTACCATCTGATCTCCAGGAGGAACAGAAGAGACAGGCAGAGATGATCAGCAAATGTCCTTTGCCTAGCAGACACCCCAGGCGACTCACTTCATCAGCTGCATAGATGGGCCAGGCTTAACAGGGACATGTTAGCCCAGCATGAAAAGTATAGCGGTGGTGGGGAGGAAGACGGCCTTGTCTTTCAAGATGGCCTTTTTGCTACTGTTTTTAGAAGAGTATACAATTTAGCAAATATTAGAGGAAGTTGGATGGTGGGACGTGTGGATTTAGTGAAGTCCCTCTGTGTTTCCATCTGTTTTGTGAGCTGTAGCAGGAGCTGTTCGCCCCCACAGAATTGCCAGGGCTGGCCTTAAGCCAATGTGACCAATGTTGTCACAGTGAGTCCCGCACTTTGATTGCCTGCTGCAGCAGCCAGGCTCTCAAAGAACTGTAGGTCAGTGGGGTAAGCACAGCAGCTTTACCTTGGGCCCTCCCACCTGCCCCTGCCTCCAAAATGGGCTTCCTGGAAGCAGTTGGCGGTGACATCACTATGTCACCACCAACTATTTCCAGGTGCCATATGCAGTACCACAAGCACTTTTCCTTGGTGAATTGGAGGCCTCAAGGGGAGGATGGGGGCCCCGTGGAAATGCCCCCATTGGGCTCTGCCGCTGCTGGAGCTGGGCCTGAGAATTGCCGTGGCCACTGGTTCCCAAACCTTTTTTGACTGGCAGCTCCCTTGACCTACTGGGCCATTGGCCACAGCTCCCCATTAGCGCTACTGTCCTATACATTGTATAGGGCAGCAGGTTTTTTGCTAGGATTCTGCAGCTCCCCTGGCTGGTTTCCATGGTCCCTTGGGGGGCCACAGCTTGGGAACCACGGACTGTGTGTGGTCTCAAAAAGGGACCAACTGGCTTATCCCCTTCCTACCTGGAGTGAGAGAAACATCCAAGAGAATGGCAGGTCCCATGTTCACTCCTCGGCAGTTTCTGTTAGGGGAGTCCAACTATGTGGAAGCGCAGCCCTTACTGGTCGTGGGTCTGGACGTCCATGTAGACTCACAGGAATCCATGTTGTCTTGAAGTGCTCTGTAGATTTGTGCTGTGTTGATTGAAAGCACTGCAATTTCATTCTCAAACCCATAGACAGAGCCATTGCCAGTACACAGGGAGACATCCCAGAGTGCTCTGGTGGACGAATGTTATCTCTGAATCAACGGCGTCATGCAGCTGGAACGCTGGGCGGAGGAACGGGTGAGCGGCAGCCCGCCCGTTGTGTACCGCTCCGTTTCGCCGTCTTCCCCGCCCGGGGGTGGGGAAGATGGCGAAACAGAGCGGTATGCAATGGGCGGGCTGCCGTTCACCTGTTCCTCCCGCCCAGCGTTCCAGCTGCATGACGCCGCTGCTCTGAATGCATTTGGCAAATTGGTTGTGGCCCATCCCACCCTCTTCACCAAAGTTTTCTTATATATGCAACCAGAAAGCTCTGCTTTGTCTGAGGTATCTGTTCCCAACCAGTGTTTCAGAGGGCCTGGAGAGGTTGCCGGCTAATCATCTTCAAGGTAATTATTCTGAACTGAAAAGATCAGAGGCCTTCTGAGGTGAAGAGCTAGTGGTAGGCAGGGTTGGGCACTCAGCTTATGTGATTTGTTCCTAAGTCAGACTTTAGTCGCATCAGCCAAAGACTCTGACTCAACTTGGAACTCAAGGCCAGGGTCTCGTGACACAGTTATAGACTTGGAACCATCTCAGCTTCAAGTCCCTACCTTTACAGTGTGCGTGTGTGTGTGTGTGCACGTGTGTGCGCGCGCGCATGTGTGTTTCCTTACTGTTTTTTTTCTTTGCTGCTTCTGTGCCAGGCTCCAATAAAACTCTCTGAGCCGGATCATTCGTTTCTTTGGCCCAAATCCTGTTTTTTCCCCCTGCTTAATGTGAAGTGTAGATGGGAATATCTGGGGAGTGTTAAATCGCAACTTTTTCTCTCTCCAACACAACCCACCACTACCTCTCTTTTTTGGTAAAATTTGGCTCTGAGACTTGCAACTTGAAAGAATTGGACTTGAGAATTCACTTGAGACTTGGGTCTGTCTCAAGACTTGACCCAAGACTTGGATTTAGGGACTTGAGCACATTCTTGAAGGTAGGTATGGCCAGTCTAGGTAATGATGTGACTTGAGACATTCAATTCTCCTACCTATGCTAGTTTCTCTAACCATACAAAGCGATGGGGCTTTTTATTTGTAAAGTTCCCAGGATAAAAGGGAAGCAAGAACATGCTTAGCTTTTTATATGCTGGGAGACTTTAAAATGGGGGCACTTGAAAGCAAACCAGATTTTCCCCAGTGCACACACTGGAAACGCATTTTCATCTCTGCTTTAAGCAGCATGTATTCTTGCAGGATGATCAGGGAAATAAAACGAGTGAGACCATACGTTCCACAGCTTTGGATACTTTCCTGAAGCCATTTATTCTGGAGATTCTGAGGTAGGGCTATTCTGAAGTCAGTGTTGATGGTTGCAGTGTGTATAGTTCTAGAAAATTTATCTTCAGATAGATATGCACACTTCAGGATTCGGGTGAAGGTATTAAAGTATTTAGTATAAAGTAAGTATTAAAGTTATGTTTGTGAGCCCACAAGAAAATGGGGACATAGTGTTGGCATGTCTTATATTTATATATAAGCAGGGGGAGAGTAACTGTCCCTCTTCACCCCTGCGCAGTCTTTCTAGTGGCTGTTGCTGGCGGTCTGCCTTTTTTTAGATTGTGAGCCCTTTTGGGACAGGGAGCCATTTAACTTTATTATTACTATTTGCCTGTAAACCGCTTTGTGAACTTCATGTTGAAAAGCGGTATATAAGTACCTGTTGATTGATTGATTGATGTCTGTTCCTAACCAGTGTTTGTGTCTTCTTTTTCCTCAAGGTCCCCATCACCTCTTGGGGCACAGGGTGGTTTCAGAAGGGTGGAAAAGAAAAGAAAAAGGCACTGAAACTTCTTCTGAGGGGAATTTTTAAACTTCTGGTGTACCTTCCCCTGACCCTACATTCCCCTGACCCTATCTCCTCCTACTTCAAGGATATTATAATCGGTTGGAAGGGATCTGCTTAAATTCCTTCCTTTCTGCCATTTTCCTTTTAAAAAACCAAAACAAACACTGATGCTCAACTGCCCTCAGCATTCTGCGACTCCTGAAGGCCACTGATCATTCTCAATCCTTGGGCCAAATTTTGCTAAATGGCGTTTTTCTTTTGAATTACAACTCAGTGTTTTTCTACATAGCCAGAGCCCCCTGTGGGTGGCGCTGTTTCACTGCCCAGCTGATAGGCTTGGACTGCTCAAGTCTGGTCTTAGAAGAAATAAGTGTAAGCCCTTGCAGCACATGGTTGCCACAGCTCTCCAGCCCCTAAGAGGAGTGCTCCTATTTAGCACTTCAGCCCGCCAGGGCTATTTAGGGCTCACAGATGGTACATTTTTTCCATCTCATATCATAAAGTATTAAAGGGCTCAGGTTTGGGGTTGGCCCAAACTCAGGTTCCTGAACTCAAATATTTTATCGGGGGGGGGGGGAAGGAGGGCTGGTGGGCAGACCAAGCTCGGATGGGGGAGTCGGGCCACCTCAACCCACCTCCTGCTCAGATCTGCACCAGCTATTTTGCTGGTGCAGATCCAAGTAGCCCTATTGAGGTGGCTGGGGTATTAGTCAGGGTAAAGAGACATATGCCCCTTTACTCTGAGTTGCACCACAGCTGCCTCCTAATCAAGGCTGGAAATGGCACAAACCAGCTTATCCTGCCTATTCCAGCCCAGGTTAGAATTGGGCTGTGCAAAATGCTTTAATTCCTAGCTGCAGGAGGAATCCCTTCCTACCATCAACACAGGATACTTTTGACACGTTTTTGGCCAGAACAGCTGCGCTTCACCTTGTCGCCACCAGGTGTCAGCCTTTCCCTTCTTTCCTCACCCTCTAGCCTAGGACAATGTGATGAAATCTTGGGGTGAACTCATTCCAGCTTCTCCTCCCCCATCATGTTATGCCTCAAGTCTTTGAAAATAACAAATGTCCATTTTGCTGGGCATTTTTTTTTTCTGCTGGGCACTCTGGGGAACCTGAGAATTTTTGCATATCAAGCAAGGGAATGGGGGACTTTGGATAATGATATTCGGTGTATCAAGTACACACTTTTATAGCAAGGGCCCCGCAGTCTCTTCCAGTTTGATATATGAGGTTATTATGTAGCAATGAGGCAGGGCATGTGATGCTTGTCAGCAGCCACAATAATATAGCCCCTGTGAGTACTGTATTAATTAGAGACTGGCCAAGCAGGAAACACTCCATGATAGGGCCAAGAAAAAGAAGTTCGGCTTTTGTCTTGGTGGGGAGGGGGTGTAGGGGTAGGGAGGGCAGGGATCAGTGAAGTAAAGGTGCAATGAGGTGTTGTGTGATTCTAGGGTGCTTGTAAAGGAAGAAATGGGATGGATGGTGGTGGCGGCTGGAAAAGGGCTGTTAGGCAAATGAAATGGTGAATAGAGCAACTGATGTGATGGGTGATAGGCAGCACATTTACTGTACATAATAGGCTTAAACTGATTTAAAACTGGCTGTTGGAACATGGCTGTGCTCTGAGACAGGTCACAGCTGGGAGTCCAATTCTGATGCCGGCAGGTGAGGCTTGAAGGTGGGGAGAACAGTGGCAGATAACATGATTGAGGTAGGTTAGGCCAGTGATTTTCAACTAGTGTGCTGTGGCACATTGGTGTGCTGTAATAGTCCACAGGTTGTGCTGCGGGAGTTTGGGGGAAATGTCACTTATTAGCAGGGCATTATTATTAGTAATAATAATGGCAGCAGCATGGCGTGCCTTGTAAATTGTCAAAAAAACCTAATGGTGTGCCTTGACAATTTTCGCAACAATTGTAATGTGCCATAAGATGAGAAAGGTTGAAAGTTGCTGGTTGAGGGTCAGTACACCAGGGAGGCTGTGTGACAATGGACTGCAGAGTGGACAAAATTCAGGTCAACCAAAGAAGCCAGGGTGTGGGTGAGGCAAGATGGGTGGTCGAGGGAGAAACAAGGCGAAGGAATGTTGCCTTTTGGCAAAACTAGTCACTCAGAATGAGGAACCAAGCTGGGAACAAGACTAAGAGCGCAATCCTTACCTGGAGTTAGGCCCGAACAAGTTAGGCCAGCAAAGTTGGGCCAGCACAAGGGCCACCATAAAGCATGTTTGGACCACACTCGGGGTCAGGGAGGATGGCTCACATCTGTGTGCTGGCCTTTCTCACTCTGAGAGTGGTCCAAACGTACTTTACAGTCCCTTGCGCCGGCCAAACGTTGCTGGCCTAACTTGTGCCAGCCTAACTCTCAGTTAGGATTGCGCTCTTATACAGAATCAGCAGAACCTCTCAAGTCCCCTACATTGCCTGGTTCAGGTGGGCTGGTAATTGCCTCTGGCCAATATAAGAATGACGGAGCAGCACAAGATCAGACTAGGAACGTCTTCTGTCTGTGATGTACCATTGTAGAACAGAGAGTAAGATATATGAGCCCAGTTTAAGTCCCTGAGTCCCTTCCACTAATTTAATAACTTCAGGAAGCTGTAGCGTATATAGGGTGGTGGGTTTGGGTTTGAAACACCAAGTTCAAACATGCATATTCCTTTCCAGCATTGACTTATTTATAGGGGTTCTTATTTTTATTAGGAACGCATTAAAAAAACAAACCACCACCTTTTTGGTGTGAAAATATCTGAATAAAAACACAAAACACTGCATTTTGGTGTTTAAGATTTTTTCCCCAAAAATTAAAATAGATTACTTTTCCAATTAGAAATAATACTGTGGCTGCAACTGCTGCCACTATATTACCTGTATCATCTACCCAGTACACTTTTAAAGCATTTAAAATTACTAAAAATTAGAACTTGGAGAGAACTTAGAATAAAAACACATAGCACCTCTTTCTGCCTTTCGAATCATGAAATCTGAGAACATATAACACCGTTTTCAAACACCCCTACTTATTTAATGAAAAATTGAGTTCTCGAGTTTGCAAAAGAAGTTGGCTCCACCTAGTGTTGATTGGATGCCAGCTATGATGTCACCAAGAAATTTCCCCCAAAATCCCCAGAACAGTTGTACAGTACTTTAAAAAAAGAGTTTCCACTCGTAAATTAATAGGGAACAAATGAACTGATAAATGTACACGAAGCACTTTTTCAAAAATGGGAAAGCAGACAACTCACCTGAAGCACATAAGAGGGACAAGTTGAGTGTTTGATTTGCTGAAATCCATGTCCATCATTTCAGCTGAGGTTACGGGGAGGAAACTGGGCTCACCTCATGGCTGAGGGGCATATTGTAAGCTTTCTTTTCATGTTACGTTTGTCTACCATAATTTCCACAAAGAATTTTGAGAATTGTAGTTTCATAAAGGTAGAGATAATTTTTCATCAGAGTTCACAGAACTCCAGGTCTCAGGGTTCTTTTGTCAGAAGCCTTGGCAGTTGAGTTCTTCAACAGGTTGGAACTGGAAACTTGAAATTAGTGTAAGGTAGACAGAAAGTACAAATGGAGTGAAGAGGTATAGATGTTGACCACTGTTGCAAATTCAGGGGGTGGGGGGAATACTTAAGAGATGATTGACTGGGAGGTATTTAGCTTGAATATCTTCTCTTTCACTGTTATGATAAAGACACCAAACGTATATGCTGCCTGCATGGCACAGAAGGCATCAGAACTCACCCCAGAAGCTGCCAACCTTCTGTTAGTCTCTACCAACCTCATCACTGAGTCTTGGCATTGGAGAATCCCACTCTCATAACTCAGCAGGTGCAGGAATCTTTCATTTGTTTGCTCCAGTTGCTGTGGGCTGTGTGCACAGGGCTGTTTGCACAGGGCTGTGTGCATGGTACACCCAGTGATGTCATTCAGGGGGAACGGACCAGAACGGGCGTTCCGGATCCTAACGGGCTCCGTGGCTGGTTCCGGGTTCCCAAAAAGTGCCAATCAAAAGTGAGTTCTTGTTCCTAAATCATTTGAATGACACCACTGGGTACACCTGTGAATAAGCTGCAAAACGTGTGTATCTGGACAGGGGGGCTAGGCACGTATACATAAACTGGAAAGCCGTATGAGAGTGGAGTGTGGAAGCCATTTTGCTTGCTTGTTCCACTTGTCCTACATTAGCATTTCCTTTGAGTGCCCTTTTATTGGATTGCTTGATCTGCCTAGCACCAAAATGCAATTATCAGAGTTCCTTTCTCTCCCCACCAAACGCCTCCTGCCCTCTGGTGAATTTCACATTGTGCCCCAGTGTTGGCAACTAATACGAATAACAATAAAGTGTGGTAGGTGTTTTAGGGGAAAAAAATTTCTTTTTTTTAGATTACTTTTTCCAGTGGGGGCTCCCTTGCCGGAGCGGCGCACCGAACAGAGTGCATACGGATATGCGCCCCAGACAGAGAGCAAGCAATCGGAACTGCTCAGCTAATGCCTTGCCTTGACAGCTAATTTCCATTTTTCAGTATCAGGGGGTCTGTTCCAGTAATTGGCATGCAGATTGTGTCTGATGGGCCTGTTAGACAGAAGAAAAGAATCTGCTAGTTAGAATAAGCCAACCCCAGGCTGATGGATGGGGCATAAGAAGGTCATTCCAAAAGAGAATATATGTAGGTATATATACACACAGTCTCTACATATAATGTATATAAAAATTCACAGTCCGTGCCCTCCCCTTAGCCCCTTCTCCCTTTATCCTGCAAAGTCTAATTTATCATGTTCCATTGAGACAAATCCGGCTCCCTTCCTCTTTCTCTCTCTCCTTTCTCCCTTTAAGGGATATTTGATGGAACCTATTCTTGGTTTTAATAACAAGACGGTGGGGCAAGGAAGAAATTAAAGTGGTGCCATGGTTCGTTACCAGCCCAAGATCCTCCAGAACTGGCCCAGTTGTTAATTACACGACCGGAATTAATTCTTTCCCTCTGTCATTCTTAATTCGTCCAGCAAGCAGGGAGGTCTTTGAGCCTGACGGAAAACCAGAAGAGATATTTGTTCCTTGTACTTTGTCTAAAGGGTTTTGATTATATTGGCTGCTTAAATTTGGGATCTTTTTCAGGACTGCAGCACACAGGAACGGGAGCAACTTTGCTTGCCGGCAGATGCAACCTTTGCACTGTCTCAGAGGCATCCGTGGGAGGCTGGTCCATGATACTTATTTTCTGTGCCGCCCGGAGGGCTCCAGGTCGAAATGACTTTGTAGGTTTGAGTAATACTTTGAGCGCAATCCTAACCTGGAGTTAGGCCGGCACAGTTAGGCCAGCGAAGTTTGGCCGGGACAAGAGACACCATAAAGTATGTTTGGACCACTCTCGGAGACAGAGAGGCCAGCACACAGACATGCTCCATCCTCCCTGACTGTGAGAGTGGTCCAAACGTGCTTTATGTGGCCCTGGTGCCAGCCAAACTTTGCTGGCCTAACTGTGCCGGCCTAACTCCAGGTTAGGATTGCGCTCTTTGATTTGCACACTGGGCAACCCCGAACTAGCAACGACTGGCATTGCTGCTATTGACCTGTGGACAATTTGCCTGGTGAATCTGCTGTAAGCGAGTATTGGATATTTAACCTCCTCTTCAAACAATTCTTTAAAAATCCATTAGTTTTTTCTTTAGGTTTTTTTCCTTCATATATGTAAAATGATGATGTCATAGCCACACAAAACAGACACATGGCCATCAGCTGGACTAGGGGCGCAATCCTAACTTGCGCTGGAACAGGCAGGCTGGGTTGCCTATGTGCTGTATCCAGTGCAAGGTAGGACCAGACTGAGGCACAATTTGGAGTAAGGGGATTTCCCCCCCTTACCTCGAGTTGCACACCAGCCACTCCTATGGGGCTACTCGGATCTACACCCACAATTTTGCGGGTGCAAATCCAAGCAGCCCATGTAATGCTGGTTGGGCCGGGGCAGGAGATAGGACCTGGCTTGCTCTGCCACAGCCGGCCCCACTCCCCTCCTGGGCCCAATCCACTCCCCGATCACCCTCCCCACACTCAAAATGCCCCAATCTTGCCTCCGTCCTGCCCTCCCATCATCCTCTCCAGTCCCTTGTTCAGGCCCACGCAGGCACAGGTTTGGTGCACTGTATGTGCACTGGCCTGTGGGATGTGGTGGCGCAGCGAGTTAATCCGCTGTTGCTGGGCTTTCGATCGCAAGGTTGGGAGTTCGAGACTGCGCGACGGAGTGAGCTCCCATTGCTTGTCCCAGCTCTTGCCAACCTAGCAGTTCGAAAGCACGTAAAATGCAAGTAGATAAATAGGGACCACTTCGGTGGGAAGGTAACGGCATTCCGTGGAGTCATGCCGGCCACATGACCACGGAAGCATGTCCTCGGACAAAAATGCCGGCTCTACAGGCTTTGAAACGGAGATGAGCACCGCCCCCTACAGTCGGTCACGACTAGACCATTCGGTCGTGGGGAAACCTTTACCTTTACCTATGTGCACTGGCCTAGTCTTTTCCCAAATAGTCACAAACGTGCTTTATGGCACACTCACAATACTTGGGAGTTGGCACAAGGGACTTCTGCAGGCTCAGGGCAGTGTTAGGATTGCACTGTAGATGGGCCCTTCACCTGATAGAGCAGGGGTCTAATGCTAGGTGCTAACCACTAGGTGCTACACCCAGGCAGTCCTCTGAGTTTTTTTTTTTACAGTTTTTTTGCTTCTGAATTGAGAACTGTGCTTATAATCTCTCAGTTGGCCTGGCCTGGGTTGGGTGTTAATCAATTGTGAACCTAGCCAACGGGCTGCCCAGGGACAAGGAGGAGCATCGCCCCCTCCACTGGTTCCCACCCAGTGCGCGGCTCTGCCCCCATGCCGTGCCAGCCTCCATTTTGAAGCTGTATGGGAGCAAGGGAGGGCAGGCAGGCCAGGGACCGCTCACCTCTCTGAGCTGCCTCATCGCTGCTCTCCTCCTGCTCCAGCCGCTCTGCACCCGGGGCATTTGCCACCTCCCTCAAAATGATAGGGCAGCAACTAGTGTTAATTCCAAATTGTCCAATATGACACTTCTGGAATTGCAGAGAACACCCTTGAAATCCATGGCCCTGCCATCTGTTGTTCTACCTACCTCAGTGGCAAGAAACGTTTCAGAATTTCTTTTGAATCCTGTTCAGAAATGTCCATGCAAGGAGCTATGAACCCAAAAGGAAAGGTCACAAAGAAGCTTCAGCCTGTCTCTGTACTCATTCTGCTAGTAATATCTTGTCCTTTTCCATTATATTGTGAGGTGCCTGCACTTCTTAAAGTGTCCTGCTGCCTTAACTACAGTGTGCATGATGTGACCATGAACCAAAGGTTAAAAGTATCCCTTCTGTTTTTCAAGGCTTACCAGAACAGAGAATGGCTCTTAGCACTCGCCCTTGAAGATCTAATTATGCAGTCTAGTCTCCATTGAAGTGTGTACACAAGGAGAAAAACATACATGGCGGCTTCTAACGGATCGGAGAGCCTCTGCACAACTGGGCAAGGCTTGGCGGGAATGGAATGCAAAAGAGCAGACTCTGAAATCAAAGCAGCTCCTCTAAGGAATTCTGGGAGATGCTGGCCCAGGCTGGCATTCTGTGTCTTGGAATCCAGTGGGACTGGGCTCTGGGCTTAAAAAATTGCTGACATGTCAGAGAAAAATCAACTGCTTGGAACTGGGCAGTGGTTTTAGTTGGAGTTGGTCCAATTGTGTGCATGGCTGCATGGCTGCATGGCTGTCGAGTTAGAAATTAGTACAAATTAGAACAAAAGATCCTTGCTGGGTCTTGTAACCTGCAAGGTCTTAGGTTACCACCAAGCCCTCTTGCGGCTGCAGGGCCCTCCTATGTCAATTGTTGCTCTATAAGATCCGTGGACTTTCTGGAGTCCCCAGACCCTCAAGAGTGGCCGAGGGGGTGGGCTGCAGAGGGAGGGGGGCAGATCCAGGTGTAACCATCACAATGTGGTTCTCTCCTCTGGCTGCATGCCATCAAGCTTCAGCCGGCAATCGTAAGTAAAGTCTATACAGGTCCTCAAGGTTGTACTCCATTCTTTTGCCAGCTGACCTTCTCACACTTTCCCACACTGACTAATCAGCTCCACAGTGACTCCATCCTGCCACAACAGGTACTTCAGCTTGTCACAGCCTGTCATTCTGTCTCCCATCCAAAAACAAGGCCACAGATTCTCCTGCTTAGCTTCAGGCAGTACTGGCAGCTCAACCATCAGCCCATACCACCTACTCCATCACTGGATGATATCTCTTTGTACTTGTGGTCTAGACCGAAGCAGAATGCACCTTTTTGGTTTGGTCAGCTCTCCTTTGGGAAGAAGATGCATCTGATAAAGATACCTAAAAATAACAAATATTTACTGCTAGGACCACCATGGTTCTCCATGGCTTTGTTCTTCCTCTCATCTAATGGAAACTGCATGGCTCTGCTGCTCCCTTCCCCCTCTTCCCATCCTGTTTTCCACCTAGGCTTCCACACTAGAAGAAAATGTAGGAGACATTAATAAGGCAGGATGCGCTTTGTGCCGGGGCCAGAAGCGATATGCTCGGGAATGAAGAATATGCCTGTGATTGTTGTCAATTTGTAACTTTTCAGAGATGCCTGGTGGCTGCCTAGTAAGGGGCATGGTTATCTTTGAACGTGGGGATCAGTGTGCAGATGTTCTGCCTGGTCTCTTAGATAGTGTTGCATAGTCCCAGCGGGACATGCACAATTTCCTTTTTTCTAAAAAGGAAGTTTAAACAGCCACCAGGTTCTAGTTGCCTGTGTGTATCAGTGGGGCTAATATAGTATGACATTATTTAGTCGCTGGCTTTAATGATCATGGACGGGATTCTTGTCCTGAAAAAAAAAATGCTGCTATTAGCTGCTGCTGAGCAACCAAATGCAAGAATGAGAGTGTGTGTAGGACAGGGTGAACTCAAGTAAACCATGATATTTTTGGTGCTGCACTCAGGAACATGGAAAACAAACCTTCCACAACTCAATCGCTGAGGGCACATCGACGTCACGGCCTTAAATTGGTTAAATAGGCATAAACTCCCCTCAGAGATCACTGAGAGTTATGGATCTGTGAAGAGAGCTAGGAATCTGTAACAGAAAAGAGCACTCTCACAGGACTACAAATACCATGGTTCAAATTCCTTTTAGCTTCTTAGAGGAAGCTCTGTCACAAAGCTGTTTCTTTTCAGTGGTACAAAAATAAATGTTGCCACCATAATAATAAAAAGTAAAGCAGTCCCCTGTGCATATCCCCAAGTCATTACTGACGCATGGGGATGATGTCACATTGTGACATTTACTACATAAGAAAATGTAGTGGTTCTGATCTTGAAGGCCCTTCATGAGGCCCAGCCTACCTAAAGGACCACCTTCTCCCATACATACCAATTCACCCTCTTAGGTCATCTAAAGAGGCTCTCCTTCAAGTGCCCCCTCTGTCCCAAGTTAAAGGAATGGCAGCTCGGGGACAAGCCTTCTCTGTAACGGCTCCACAGATATGGAATTTCCTTCTGGAAGAATTAAGAACTACACACTCCCTCATGACCTTTCAGAGAGGGCTCAAGTCATACCTATTTTGTCTGGTCTTTGGATGATTGCGTGGCTGTCTGCCCTTTGTTCCTTGGGTATAGTGTCATAGCTTTGCTCACTCCTGATCAAATGTTTTCTCCCTCCCCCCAAACAACCTGGTATGGAGAATTGGGTCTAATTTTATTCTTGTTACTCTCCTTGTTCCCATTAATGTTTAATGTTGTTTTCTTTAATCCTTGTTTTACTTATTGTGGTTACATTGTACTTTGTTCTCTGTAAGCTGCCTTGGGCATTTGCTTCGGCATGGGAAAGGCGGGGTATAAATTCTTCAAATAAATAAATAAATAAATAAATGATGAGGATAGGTCATGGGTGGTTCCTGGAAGGAATGGGGCAGGTAGCAAGGTAGGCTAGGGGTGGTTTGAGGGCAGGAGAGGTGGATCTCATAGCAGTTTTAGACTGCTCCTTTCACCCTTTTCATGGCCTAACACGTTCCCTGAGGCTGCCCTGAGTCTCATTGGACTTATGATGCAGGTCAGTGGTTCCCAAACTGTGGGTTCCCAATGGGTCATGAGCCAATTTCAGGTGGGTCGCGAAGCACATGGAGCAGCCATGTTGACAATACGGGAAGATGGTGTTGCAGTTTCACATCTCACAGTCCAGAACTGGGTGAAACTGGC
>JAJKFI010000002.1:30399247-30421438 GCA_029204185.1 Lerista edwardsae
AGAGAGAGAGAGAGAGAGAGAGAGAGAGAGAGAGAGAGAGAGAGAGAGAGAGAGCAAGGGCTCTCAGCAGCTGCAAATCTTCTTCTATGATGAACAGTCCTAGAGTTATGCACAAAATGTATATATTCCCTCCTATGATTGACCTGCTCTGGCACTTCATGGCAGCAAGAGTGAGGGATTGGCCCTGGCAGCTGAACTTTTGGGGACCTCTGATTTAGAAGAAGGCCTTCCCCAGTTTTTCTATGTCGCTTATGTGTAGCAAGCCTGAGTCCTGAATAAAATCTGGCTTGAAGCTGCTGAAGTTTCTTGCATTTTACTGGAAAATTGAAAAAACCATGAGTGCGTCTCTAAACACTGCCAGGAGGCAATCTCACAGCAAAAATACACTTTTTTTTCTTCAAAAAGGTATACGAAATACGCTTTTGTTTCTTCATTCCTAACTAATTTCAATAGCTAGAGAGTGAGGAGGAAAACCTACAGCTCTGTTGGCACTTCAGGTTAGCCAAAGCAATGCTAAATGCCTTGCATCTGAATGGGGTTATTCTGTTCCAGTGTGTTGATGATACAGTTAAGCAGGTTCATACATGCATCCTGCATCCCCTGGCCAAAATACAAATTAAATCTGAGGGGTTTATTCTACCAACTAATACGTTTGGGTGCTATTTCATTTTTTTCTAGGGTTTACTCGAATAGAAAAAGTAGATGTCAAGGTAGCACAGTTCAAGGAATGGCTAGTTTACCCGGAGCTAGTTTACCTGTAACACCTTCAGGTTACAATCCTACACAACAATTACCTGGGAGTAAACCTCTTTGAATTCAATATGTTATACTTCTGAGTAGGTGTGCATAGGATTGAGCTGTCCATTGCTTGCCCTGACTGCAGTATGGCTGTTTCCCCTAGCAAATCCCAGACTCCTCCACAACACTGCAGAAAATTCTGGGAAATAGCTCACCAGGAATGCTGTTGGCTCACCTTAAGTGGTTAAAAAGCCATGAGCTTCCTCTGCCTTCACCTTGAATAAGGGTAAAGTCAATGGCACATTGATCAGAAGATTACAAACATGTAAATCATATGTTGCCGAAGCAACGAACATGAAATCGGGCAAACTCCGGAAGCTAGTGGAGGACAGGGGGGCCTGGCGTGCTGTGGCCCATGAGGTCGCAAAGAGTCAGACACGACTTAGCAACTGAACAACAACAACAACAAAATCATATGTGTGATTACATCATGTGATTCCATCACTTTCAGTACATAAATGTAAGAGATACACAGTTCAGTCAATCAACTCTTTCCTGTACCAGCACCTTGAGTTTGGGCATTCTCAAAATTATGTGGTTGAGGGCACAATTCTAACCTGGAGTTAGGCCGGCACAATTAGGCCAGCAAAGTTTGGCCGGCACAAGGGTCACGGTAAAGTGTGTTTGGACCACTCTCAGAGTCAGGGAAGATGGCACACGTCTGTATGCTGGCCTGTCTGAGAGTCATCCAAACATACATTATGGTGTCCCTTATGCCGGCCAAACTTTGCTGGCTTAACTTTGCTGGCCTAACTTCAGGTTAGGATTGTGCCCTGAGTTTGGGTGGTATGGCAAATACCAGTGAATCTATCCCAATTTGTCTCCCTTATCAGATATCTCATACCATGAGAATGATGGCAACAACTTGAAGAGTGTTCTGACCTGAGTAAGTGGGTGGAGGAAGGCCAGTGAGAAGCCTAAATTATCTTTAGAGTGCAATCCTATACCTGTGTTGTGCCGGCACTACGCTCTTGCGTGTGTCCAGCGCTGTTGCAAATGTGCCATCAAGCACATCTGTGTTGGCGAGTCGGGCATTGGACTGGCAGAAGGAGCAGCGTTGGCACATGGGCGCCGCTGCGCCCTTCAGCAGCACTAGTTGTGTGCCAGTCGAGGGTTGGCGACACTCGATCGGCGCAGGACCTCACTAAGGGCGTTCCATAGGCATGCCAGGGGCGTAATGGAGTGGCCCAGTGGGTGGCGATAGGTGTGGTTATGCACGATGGCCGTAGTGCCACATCCTAAACCTCAGCCCTGGCCAGGGCGGCCCTGATTCGGGCCGCTGCTGTGCGTGTTCACCTGTGCCTGCAAATCAGCAGGTGCAGATCCAAGCAGCCCCATAGGGCTGGCTGGTGCTTACCTGGGTGCAAGGGGTAAACCTCCCCTTGCCCTGCGCTGAGCTGCTGCTGCCTCCTGCTGAGCTTAGGATATGGCTGTGCTCTGTCGGCCTTACTTCAGATTGGGCTGCCCGTTTGTTGAAGGTGCTCAGCTGAGCTGCATGGTCTTTGTGTACAGTGAGCACAAGCACAGGCAAGGGAAAAAAGGAGTTTCATAGGGTGTTCTAAAGGTAACAGGAGTAATGGGCTGAAATGAAGAACAGGGCAACACATCCTCAGTGTAGCACACTCCCATTACTCTATAGCATTATCAATTACCTTTGGATTATTACTTATTCCACCCAAAGTGAGTCACGGACAGCTATTTCCTAATGGGGAAAAGTTACAGGCAACGTATTAATGAACAATACATTGTTAAGGGGGAAGAGCTTCAAAGGCTCATAAATGCATTTCAAAGAACACAATACGGATGGAGTGCGTAGTCACATATCTGGGGGACATGGCAAAATGTGTATCAAGGAACACACTGGTCCCAGTGTAATTAACTAATTCTGATCAAAGAGGTTTAAGAAGTGAATGGCCAGGGAATTCAATTACGGATTTCCCAATGAACTACTGTTTGCTAAGTGTGCTGGATAATTTCTTGTGGAAAGATAATAGCTGTGGATGTGGCTTGTAGTTGAGCGTGTGTGCGCGTGCCATGGGTCTTTGTGCAAAAAAACTCCCTTCCATAAAGGGTTAATATTGGTCTTTCACCCATGGCCTGTGCCGGGAAATGCTCTCAGCTGTATGGAGCTCACCTTCACAATCTATATTGTGCAACTTCTTTGCCTTGTAGGTGTGGCCCTCTCAGTAATGACCTTTAGAAGCTGGTTTATGCCATTGTCTTAAGTATGACCATTTCCCCAGATATCCTACCATTTGCATTAAACAAGTTGAGTATCTACAACAGCTGTCTTGATGAAACTTTAAAAAGCCCATTCTGAAGCCTGGGTACTCTGAAATACGTGGATTTAAGTGGACGTTAGATTGAGCTGTTAAAGCATTTCTTGCTGTTTTTCTGTCTGTGTTGGAAGAGTTTGTGAAGGATCCATTCCATATACTGTACCTAGCCAGTATTTAAGGGTGCAATCCTAACCTGGAGTTAGGCTGGCACAGTTAGGCCAGCAAAGTTTGGCAAGCCCAAAGGGTCACTGTAAAGCATTTTTGGATGAGTCTTGGAGAGGCCAGCACACAGACGTGCGCCATTCTCCCACACTCCAAGAGTGGTCCAAACATGCTTTATGGTGGCCCTTGTGCCAGCCAAACTTTGCTGGCCTAACTATGCCAGCCTAACTTCAGGTTAGGATTGCAAGAGTGATTTGAATGATAGTTGTGGAGGAATTCATCCCAGGTTTATTCTCAGAAAAACTAGTCTAGTCTAGTTGCATTAATGTATGCTGTTAGCCCTGCTCCCAAGCTTACCGCCCTGTATCATTAACAGTTCACCATGCCTATGGCCACCATTAGTAACTCATGCCCAAAGATGCCATATTTCTTTAAGCTACCGCACGCTGCAAACAACCTTGCTTGTTTTATGAAGATAGGCTGTGAGGAACTGTGCCCTTTAAAAAGCATTTTGCTCATGCAGTTGTATGCAGTGTCTGGAGTAAATGTGATGGCTGCCATCTGAATGCTGAGATGCAATAAAAGAAGGTGTGGGGGCAATGGTCATAGGCGGAAAAGGAAAGGGAGGTGTTTTCTATTATCACAAGCAAGCATTCGAAATCAATATGGGACAAATCAATCAATCAATCAACCAACCAACAGGTACTTATATACCGCTTTTCAACATGAAGTTCACAAAGCGGTTTACAGGCAAATAGTAATAATAATAAAGTTAAATGGCTCCCTGTCCCAAAGGGCTCACAATCTAAAAAATGCACCACCAGCAACAGCCATTAGAAAAGACACTGAGCTGGGGTGAAGAGGGACAATTACTCTCCCACTGCTAAGTATAAGAAGAGCACCACTTGAAAAAGTGCCTCTTGCCCAGTTAGCAGAGGTCAAATCACGCATGTCAATTGTGCTTCCTGTTTCCTCCCCACTTCCTGCTGCATTGGAAATACTATACCCTTAGGCTGCAAATAGATATACACTTTCCTGGGAGTAAAGCTCATTTAATACAATGGAAAATACTTCAGAGTAGACATACATAGAGTTGTGTTGTCAGTAAGGAAGTAGCTACAGGCATGCCCCAGTATCCACTGATTTGGTATCCACAGTTTCAGTTATCCATGGACATCATAGATACTGGGACACCTATTAAACAGATAGAGAAACAATAAACCTCTTTTTTTTACCTTGTTGCAGGAAAACCACCGATGTTCCCCTATATTTAAGAAGGCGTCCCTAGTATCCATGGTTTTAGCTTTCCGTGGGGGTGGGAACAGAACCCCAGCGGATGCTGGGGCATGTCTGTACCGTACTACCAAGGATGCTGCACTGAGAAAGAGGAAGAGAGAACCAGGAGCTGAGTTGGCTCTCTTGAACTATGACAAAGCCTTCTGTCTATTTGGACCTTGGAAGCAGCCAGCCTCAAGAGTCTCTTGTTTCCAGCACACAGGAACACAATACTGTACTGCCCCTGGCATCTTTGGGGAGCTCCTTGGAAACAACATGGCCAGCTTGAAATGATGATTTAACTGTCATCACTTGGGTAGGCAGCTGCCGCATGAACTGCACAAATCCCAACTATTCCTTTTACCATACCCTCTCCGCACCTGCTACTCTTATCAGCTGTCTCTTGCCTGTTACTGTACTTAGATTGTTGGTTCTTCTGATTAGAACCAAACATCTTTCTGTTACGGGTTGTCCATATTAAGGGTCCTCCAAGCGCAACCACATTTCTGAAATGAATCCCCAGCAATTCTCAGGCACTTTGAAGCAGTACTGCTCTAATCCAATTGGGGCTGTACGCTGGTGGAATGTGCATTCCGCCAGTGTTTGCGGCAGTTAAAAAATGCTCTGGCAATGCATGAAGTCAGGCGCTGTAGGAACATCAGCAGAGGGGCTGGAAGAGCCTTTCACGTGCCAGCAGATTGTCGTGGGCCTGCCAATGAAGGTAGGCTGGCAGGGGAAACGGGACAGGGCAGAGGACAGATTGGCTCCAGGACAGGGGCAGGTTTGGCAGCCCTCTAGTCACCTTCCTGGACTTGATCCTGCAGCATGGGTTCATGGAGACTGATGTCAATGATTTCAAGAACATAGGTCCAAGTACTGGCAATCAGGCAGGGGCGGAGGGAGGGTATTGCCAGGGGTGGCGGCAGCCATGGGCGCCGGCAGCAGGGAGGCGCTGGCAGCAGGGAGGCAGCATCATGCGGAGGAGCCGGTGTGCTTTTTGGCCCGCCTGCCGGCCCTGGCGCTCGTTTCGCTCCAAAATGGAGTGATTCCGGGCGCAGGGAGGCATGGCAGGCTGCTGCATGGGGCAGGGCGACGTGCCAGGGGCGCTGTTTCATTGCCCTGCTATGGGCGCGATCGCAGCCGCATTCGTCACTGCAGTCAGGTCTCCAGTAACTGAGGGCACAATCCTGACCTGGAGTTAGATTGGCACAGTTAGGCCAGCAAGGTTTGCTGGCACTAGGGCCACTGTAAAGTGTGTTTGGATCACTCTCGGAGTCAGGGAGGTCAGCACACAGATGTGCGCACTTTCAGAGTCCGGGAGGATGGCACACGTCCGTGTGCTGGGCTCTCTGATGCTAAGGGCATAATCCTAACCTGAAGTTAGGCTGGCACAGTTAGGTCAGCAAAATTTGGCCAGCCCAAGGGACCCTGTAAAGCAGGTTTGGACCACTCTTGGAGTCAGAGGGGCCAGCACACAGACGTGCACCATCCAACCTGACTATGTGAGTGGTCCAAATGCACTTTACGGTGGCCCTTGTGCCAGCCAAACTGTGCTGGCCTAACTCCTGATTAGGATTGCACACTTAAGAGTGGTCCAAACATACATTATGGTGTCCCTTGTGCTGGCCAAATTTTGCTGGCCTAACTCCAGGTTAGGATTGCACTCTGACTGTGCCTCCCAAGGGAGGCCTGCCTCATGCTATGAGAATCATGTCCCTCCCTGGCAGAATTAGGCACACACAGTCTTGCTCTTGGGAAGCCTTGCATTCTTTTCAGGGCCTATCTTGCATTTATACAATAGCTCTGTTGCAATCAGACTCAACCCCTGTGTTAGAAATAAATTCATCCTTAGTTTATGACATGAAAGGAGCCTCCTCCCTCCCTCCAGTAGTTTCTGCTATTGCCCAAAGTTGGTTTGCTCACTTTACAAAGGAAAATGTATTATGATTTTCCCTTCATTCCCTTCTCTTTTTAAACCACGTTTAACAACCGATTTGTGTGTTGCATGAACGTTACACAGTCCTTTAGATGCATTTCCTATTTTATTTTTCTTTGATTCAAAAATATGTCAGTAATCTTTTTGTTAACATGAAAGATAAAGGATTAGTAATGCAAGATGCAGTTTTCTTGTAACCTTCTTGAAAGCAGACTATAGTTTCTTATCTGGCTCTAACATTCATTTTCCTGAAATGGGAAAAAAAAACCCTACTTCTTTAAAATGAAATAAACTATATTTGATTCAGATGAGCACTGCTAGCAGAGAAATTTATTGCAGCTAGAAGAATTGAGCAGATGCAGGATGGCCTTCTTCCCCACAGCAGATACCTTTTTAGCAAATATACATAGATCCATATACATATTTTACATGTAAAACACAATTGCAAAACTGAGCACACCATGACAAAGTCCTGCATTGATCATAAACAAATTATTACAAGACACAGCTATCCAGTTAATTCCACTGCCTGCTTAAGAACCACAGAGCATTTGAGGAAAAAACAACAACTAAATGAGGATTTGTGTCTGCCAAGCTGGTGGGTCAGGAGTATTAGCTTTGCATAAGTAAATTGAAGATTGAGGCTATGATCTCCACCAACAAGGCTGGAACAGGCCTAATTCTAGAAGAGAAAGCTATGCTTAAGCAGCACACTCAGCTAGCATAATGAATGTATATACATTTTGTGAGCCCACAGTCAAAGCAGTTTCAACTTCCTACTTGCCATGGGAAAAAAATCCTCCCCCTGGCTACAAAGAACACTAAAATCCTGTCCTTGGAAGTTTGTCTGTCCCTGGCATCCATAATAGTGCTGTATATTAGGGCACAATTCTAACCCTAATGTAGGCAAGCTGACTGGACTGCACTTTATCTAGCCCTGGTTAGGAGGCAGCTATGGTTATGCCGAGTTGCACCACAGCTGCCTCCTAACCAGGGCTATACTAGATAACGTGCAGGCGAGTAAAGTAACACCCCAGGCACCCCTATGGGGTTACTCAGAGCTGTGCCAGTGGAATTGTTTTAACTCCTCTTCCTTCATAAAATACTGTGAAACTCACATGAACTATTTGAAATAGACTTGTAAGTTACAAAATTACACCAGGCCCTTGTTATCCATGGGGTTCATAACCCCTGCAGATAAGGAAAACTGCAGATGTTCAAATGTTCAGTTTCTCCCCCCCCCAACTCCCAGTTGGGTCAGGAGAACTTTCTGATGCCCTCAGAGGCTGCATGCACCCCTACACGGCCTCTGTGAGCCTCATGGTGCTGACTGGAGTAGTTTAAATGTGACTTCCGGTTTTTGCTGAAAACCAGAAGTCACTGTTAAACAACTCCAGGTGGCATTCTGAGGCAGGCAGAGGCCGGACGTGGGTGCACACAGCCTTAGTGGGCCTCAGAAAGCCCTCTAGGCCCAACCAGAGCACAGCTCCTCCTCAGATTTGGAGGGTGCCTGTTCAGCACCCGCAGATAATGAAATCTGCAGATGTCAAACCCACAGATAAAATGGTGGGCTGTATACCTGATTCAGTGGTTCCCAGACTGTGAGCTTGGCTCCCCAGGGAGCTGTGGAAACCAGCCTGGGGAGCTGTGGAATCTTTGTGAAAAACCTGCTGCTCTGTACAACGCATAGGATTGCAGCCCTAATGGGGAGTCATGGCCAATGGCCCAGTCGGTCAAGGAAGCCACTAGACAAAAAAGTGTGGGAACCACTGGCTTATTGTATAAATAACCATATTTCTGCTCCATTCCTAGTTTGAAAATCACATGTAGAAAACTGACATGTATAAACTGATGCACAAAACTGATCTTGTGCAATGGCAGTACAGTAATCATCTTTCATGCCCAGTAAATGTAAGAACCGATTCCTCTGAGACCGTGTTTCCCTTGTATTCTCTTGTTTTGCAGTTGGAATATAATTGTATGCCACTAGTGCATACATATAGGGATGTGGTGGTGCAGCGAGTTAATCCGCTGTTGCTGGGCTTTCGACCGCAAGGTTGGGAGTTCAAGACTGTGCGACGGAGTGAGCTCCCGTTGCTCGTCCCAGCTCCTGCCAACCTAGCAGTTCGAAAGCACCTAAATGCAAGTAGATAAAAAGGGACCACTTCGGTGGGAAGGTAACGGCGTTCCGTGCGCTATGGCGTATAGTCATGCTGGCCACATGACCACGGAAGCTTGTCCTCAGACAAAAACGCTGGCTCTACAGGCTTTGAAACGAAGATGAGCACCGCCCCCTATAGTCGGTCACGATTAGACCATTCGGTCGTGGGGAAACCTTTACCTTTACCTTTAGTGCATACGCAGTCAGGATTTAGTGTTATGCAACCAGGATTCCTCACTAGGTCTTCTCTGAGCATCTCAATCATCTATAGATGATTTAAAATCTGATTAAACCATTTTTGTTTTGGTTTCTTCTCTACTGAAGTGAAATCGCATTTGTTTATTTTGTACAAGTGTTTTATGTGATGGATTCTGGTCCTAGATTAGATACTTTGCACATGTTTTGGGTCATTGCTCAAGTGAGATGAATTCTTGTGTCTTTTTTTTTGCAAGCACTGTATGTTAGATTGCTCATAATTGTGATGAGTCTTTTCCTGTCCGAGCTGGATTTCTGAAGAACCTCCTTACCATAGGAAGGAGGATTATCTGAATATCTTTCAATCTGACTTCAGGCTGGACTTTGGGATGTAGATGTCTTTTGATCATCCTGATAGTTGACCTGCCTGGCAATAGGTCAGGGGTGTGTGTGGCAGCGCTGGGGCTTTGAGGCACTTCTTGCAGTGATTCCGCACCTTCTTGATGGATAGATCTTGATGGCTAGATCCAGGGTGGTGCCTGTTTAGCACCTTGGCCATTGGAGGGTGCCACAGCAATCTATCTTATTTCCCATGCTGTTTCAACATCTACAGCAACATTCAATATGCGAAGGCATCCCAGCAAAATTTCTCCTTTCCACCAAATACTGGGGGCAGGTCCATCTTGGAAGATTTGGAACATTGCCAGGAAGTGGTTGGGAACTAGATGAAGATCAATAAATTGCAATTAAATCCATACAAAACGTCGTCATTGTCCAGAAATCCATGATGTAGGGGCTATCCTTTCGGCCTGTTCTGAATGGGATTGCACTCCATCTGCAGGAACAGATGGCCAGCTTGGGAGCCTTCATGGATTCATAGCTGCTCCTGGATTGTCAGGTAGCAACTGTGGCCAGGGGCTTTTTTTGCTCAGCTTTGGCTGATGTGCCAGCTACAGCCCTACCTGAGTTGTTCGGATCTGACCACAGTGGTCCTTACCTTGGTGACATTCGTTTAATTTACTGTAAACTGTAAGCTCTGTGTGGGGCTGCCCTTGAAGACTGTCCGGAAACTGCAATTAATACAGGATGTGGCAGCCCTGACAGAGGGCTGGTGACAAGTGATAGGGCTTTCTCTATGGTGGCACCACAATTATGCAACTCTCTCCAGAGCCTGAGAGCTTCATGAGTGTTCCAGCGAAGACTAACAACTTTTTTGGGGGGTTGCTATTTTCTGTTTAGTTATGGTGGGTGGAGAGTGTTGGGTGTATGTTTATGCTGCATATTTTCTCAGCTGCCTGTCTCCTGCATTTATGGCTCAATATCTGTATTATCTTGTAATCACCTGTATTTTGAAGATGATGCTATGCTGGTGGTTCTAAAGGACTTCCCTCCCCTCTTTTTGCTATCTTCGTATAGGGTTTAGTTGCGCTGGAGTTTTTACGCTATGGGTTCTCTTGTATAATTTTATGATGATAGTTTTATGCTGGTTTTATTGTATTTTCATTGGTATATTTTTTAGTTGTTTTGGTTGTTAATTGGTGGAGAAAGATAGGACAGAAATTTCTTAAACAAATAAAGAGCTCTGTGCTTAATGGAGCTGATTCCCGTGAGTTTGTGTTTTGCAAGTAGGTTACATTAACTGTGACCTTGATCGTTCTAAATCCCCTTCTTGCTGACCAGCTGCCAGGGTTGAGGGGGTGGGCATCTTAAAAGCTATGTTATCTGCATCAACAACTGCAATTATTATCTCTCTCTCTCTCTCTCTCTCAAAAATACAATGTATCAGCACCTAACAAACCATTAAGCTTTTCTCTATACAACCAGGTGGCCACAGCTGCCATTTTATCAAGGTATATACTTTATGAAAATGAAAATAAAAAACAACTTCTGAACTAATTGAGGACCCAATCCTAACCTGGAGTTAAGCCAGCACAGTGAGGCTGGCAAAGTTTAGCCAGCACAAGGGCCACCGTAAAGTGTGTTTGGACCCCTCTCGGAGTCAGGGAGGATTGTGCGTGTCTGTGTGCTGGCCTCTCTGACTCAGAGTGGCCCAAACCGCCTTTACGGTGTCCCTCGTGTCAGCCAAACTTTGCTGGCCTAACTGCGCCGGCCTACCTCCAGGTTAAGATTGCGTTCTGAATTGGGTTCTTAGTCCTCCCTGGAGCACAGCAAAGGATGGGCAGTTCTTAGGTCCCCACGGAGGGGAGTTCCGTAACTTGTGTTTTTGAGCTGTATGAAGCCAAGTTTGTGAAATGCCTGCATTAAGTTAAATGCTCAGAGCATGTCAGTGCGTCATCTTCACGCTAACAACACTAACAGGTCAAACCTAACTTGCTGCAGGGCCTGTGCTGTATCCTACACAGATTAAGAGGTGGCTGGAGGTCACTTAGGGGTAAGGGAAATTTTTTGTCCTTTCCTTGAGTAAAGCCCCAGCACCCACATGGGGCTTCTTAGATCGGCACCAGCTATACTGTATAGCTGGCGCAAATCTTGGAAGCCCGTGTAGGGCTGCCTGGCCTGGGAGTTGGGGTTCAGATACAGCAGAGAAGGCCTCCTACAACTCTATCCCTCCAGTACCCAATACTCCTCCCTGTCTGTCCTCCCCATTCCCAAAAGTGCCCCTCGAGCTGCCCTCCTGCAACCCTCTCCCACTATCTCCAGTTCACCCGGAATTAATGGGTGTGGCAGCCAGTGTGGGGGACCAGATCCAGTGCTGGCAGATACGCCTTTGTAGGTGCGAATGTGCCTTGTGTCAGGGAGCGCAATGGGACCTTTGGATTGCACCATTAATTGCTTGCAGGCATGATGTGATTACGTTACTTCCGGCATTTGAAAACCCTACATGGGCTACTCAAATCTGAGCCAGCTATTAGACCTGTAAGGGCTGCCTGGACTTTATATAGGGGCAAGGCAACTGATCTTACCTTACCCAAGGAGGCCTCTTTGGCCCCTTGGGATAAAGTGGCACCTACTATTTCAGTGCCACTATACTGCGGGGTAGTGGCCTCAATAGGATTGGGCTAAGTGTTCCTTGGCTATCCAGATTTTATTAAATTGGAAGCAAGCAGCTTTGACTGCATGGAGTGTCCTCACCAGGAGCAGAGCTGGATTTCAAACCAATTCAAATTTCAAACAAACAAGTGGACACGATACAAAACCCACTCTTGTGGGGTTCTCATTTTCCTCTACTCCTATCCGAATATAGACTCTGGAATAACAAAACAAAAAGCAGCCATTAATCCTGCCGGTGGTTAAATGGTTCTAGTTTCTAAGCACTAAATGCCAGGAAACTCTATCGGCCCCTTTTCAACTATCTGCAGGGGCAGGGACAGGAGGGTTTCTGTGGATTAACTGGTTGCTTTTGATAAAACAAAAACAAAACAGCAGCTTTCAAAAGAGTTACACAATGACGTAAAAAGCTCGGGCTCTGTAAATAGCAATTAACTAATGGTTTTTAATGGTAAAATAAAAGTTAATAAATAGGATATGTCCCTGCATCCAGTGGGTTTTGATAATACTGATTTGGCTTAAAGGGGAGATGGATTCTTGGGCTTGTTTGTAACCTAATTTACTGTAAATACCTTGTGTGGCTTCTGAGGGATTTGATTTTGTTCCATTATATGAAAAGAAAGATCAATATGAGCATGCACATTGCCTTAAAATGTTCATCTAATTAAACACTGGGCCACAATCCCACGCATGCTCACAGTGGCACCAACTTCCTTCAAGTGAACATGCATAGGATTGAGCTGTGTCTATATTTTCAAAAGAGAAAAATCAATCAATCGTATTTATATACCGATTTTCAACAAAAAGTTCACAAAGCAGTTTACAGGCAAAAAATAATTATGAAGTTAAATGGCTCCCTCTCCCAAAAGGGCTCACAATCTTAAAAAAAAAAAAGAAAAGAAAAGAAAAGAAGAAAAAGGCAAAACACCACCAGCAACAGCCACTAGAAAATACACTGTGCTGGGGCAAAGGGGAACAGTTACTCTCCCCTTGCTAAAAATAAGAGGAACATCATTTGAAAACATGCCTCTTGCCCAGTTAGCAGGGAAAATGAAAACTGAATGCTGCTCAGTCTTGAAATACTAGATGTGTGACTATCTTGAAGTAAACCTATGTCTTTTTACTGAAGGCAAATAATCATTCTAGCACTTATACTTTCTTCTACTCTCTCCACCTTGATACACATGCGCATGCACCCCCCACACACACATACACTCACGTGCACTTTTAATATTTCATGTATTTTATAAGCTTTTATGCCTCTAAAAGAGAAGTGAATTTGTGGAGAGCTCTGCTCTCCAGAACTACACTTCAGAGCTGGGAAGTAATTCAGGGTGAAGCCTGTATTAATCTCAGGTGAGAGAGATATTTAAATTCAGGCAACTGAATATGAAATGGGGATTTTTTGGGGAAAAAAATTCAGATTGTAATATGCAAAGCTTAAAGAAAAAGTGGCCCTGAGGGAACAGCTTTCTTCAAGAACATTTTGTTCCAAACATCGTCTCTTTACTCTTATATATATATTTTTATTAAAAACACACTCCTTTTCCTATTTTATATTTGAAAATTAAATCTTTCAGTTCTTGAAATGAAATTCTTTATTGCCAAGGAATGGATGGTGTGAGGGGAAATCCTTACACTTGGGCTACTAGCAGAGGGGCAGAACTTTATCTAGTATAAAATAATAATTAGAGTCTCATCATGCTGGATCGTGAGCCAATTTCGCCCTGCTCTCTGCTACAAGCTGGCCATCATCATGGCCTGAAAGCCAACTACACAAACCTCATTATGATGAATCTGACACCACAAATACCCTGAAGCCCCTACTGGGGTCTTTATTGCTTGAAACTGCCCATCTCCAGCTTTCCATTATTGGAGACAAATGCCTTCCTTCCCTCTTGTTTCACCATGTTGCATTTTCATGTTCATTGCCGTATCAATTACAAGTCAGTGTTCACTGCCATCTCAGTTACCCACTCTCTCTATGGTATGAGGACCACATTGTCTATTATACAGATTTTTGTGGGTCAAAAAAATGCAGTTTTAGGAATGAGAAATGTGACTTTACAAAGAAACAATGCCATGCTTACACTGAGCAATGCTATGAGTAAAAATGTCAAATATTTTAAGTTGCTGTGGGCTGAATTAAATCTTGTGGCGGGCTGGATTTGGCCCCCAGGCTGTTGTTTAGAGATCCCTGGTCCAGAGCATAAGCTTTCCAGCTGTTCTTACAGTCAAGTCAACCTAAGACCGCTGCAGAATCAACCCGTGCTGGTATGCAAGTATTGGTGGTACACTGGTTCTGGAGGCAGTTAGGAGCATTCCCTGCTATTTTCTCACATAGCAATACCGGACATGATCTATCTACACAACATTGGTGGATTTGAGCTTTCAGTGTCAGGGACCAGACACAGCTCCCTTCCTGCCCATGTCAGCCATAAGCCACGAAATCAAATTATAGCATCTGCAACAGAAAAAAAAAACTTGTGTTGACCAGAGGCGGATCTAAGGGGGGGGGCAAATCTGTAAGTGTTGCAAGAAGCCTGACCCTGTCATGTAAATCCCTCCTCTCCCTTGCTGCTGTAGCCAGTAAGCAACACCAAGATGTTGCTGTTCCCTGTGAGGATTGGCTAGAACAGTGCAGGAGAGGAGTGTTTTCCACTGCAAGGTAAGGCTTCTTTCAAAACTTACAGATTTGCCCCCCCCTTAGATCCGCCTCTGGTGTTGACAGATCCATTTGTTGTACCTATAGTCTGCAGCCGATGTATGATTTGAGTAACCTCCTTTGCAATCTGAGGGCAATTGCCCAGTAGTGAATGAAAGCCATGTTCCAGCAAGGGTCCAACTCACAACTAGGGCTGGCCCCTCCATGAGGCAAACTGAAGTGGTTGCCTCAGGCAACAGTCGGGAGTGCCCATCTCTGTCTACTTACTTGCCTCCCGAGATTGGAAAAACAAGAAGAGGACAGAGAGGAAGAGGAAATATGGAGAGGAGAAGAGTCCTGACTATTGGAAATTTCTTATTGGTGATGGGGGAAAGCAGAGTAGAGTAAGCAGCGGATTTTCCCCCTTAGGGCAACACCCCACGGGAACCTCCGTCACCCAGGCTGACTGCTATTAGCAAAAGACACATGAGGCAGAGGCTTGGTAAAGATGCAAAAAGACAGGTTTACTCACAGTTCCATCCAGTGCATATCTACAGCGTCTGTTAGGTACAACTAACACTTAGAAGGCAAGGCCCTATAGCTGCATCACTGTGCATGGAGGTGTGCTTAAGATGGAGGGGGCATCAGAGCCCTTAGTATGTACATCTTATCAGCTTGGTGGTCAGAGGACAAAAAGGGACGTGCTCAGAGGAGAAGGGAAGGAAATAAGTTCAAGGCCACACCCCCATGGGAATCACAGGTAAGAAGGGTCGGGGTCATAGGATGTCACATTGTGCCCCCTTCGGACATTAGACTGCCCCCTCTAGACAGCAGACGGAGTTGTGTCAACTCCAACACTAAGTAGAACTTTGGACAGTGGGAGGAGCAGAGGCTGGCACCTGATTGGGTGAAGGAGAGGGTGACATTTGGCATGCCACTGCAGGTGTCATGAGGTCATGGGCTCGCCTTACTCACAGCCAAAGTTGTTCCTCAGTGGGATACTTTAAATGTGAAAATTGCTGAAGGAAATGTGATGCAGAAACTATTGAAATGTTATCTGTGCCACTGTGGAATAGAATAAGAACAAAAACATTCTCTTTGCAAGCTGTGACAACTTCATTGGTGCGAGATAATGATGCTTTGTGAGAGAAGGAGAATATACATGGCATCTACAATATTATGATATCCAATAACCTCAGAGTAATTAAATTCCCAAAGAAAACAAAGGCAAACTCTTAGCTCCGTTGAAATGTTGCTCAACAACTTGGGAATGAGGGATGAGAAGTTCGTACTTTGCCAAAAATGTCCTGAAAATAAAACTGGGGAATGATACTTCTGCCTTTCATACGCCAGTGCAGTTGTGAACCTGACCCATTCTCCACCTGGGGCCAGGAATGCAGTCTGCTGCCCCCCACCCTGAGACTGGGCCCCCTACCTGTTACAGCTTTGTGCAGAGCCTTGTACAGAGCCAGCTGGCCTCGGGAAGCATTCTAATACCTCCTGAGAGCCGTTAAGCAATACTTTACTTCTACAAAACTGGAAGTATTGCCTGATGGCCCTCTGGAGACATTAGAACACTTCTGGAGGCCAATGGGGTGCTGTGTGCTGCCTGTCCAGCCATCGAGAGGGCCCCAGAGTGTGAGTGGTAGCAGAGGCAGTAGCACAGTGGTGGTGGGCGTAGCCCCCAGGCTCCACTGGTGCGGCGTCCAGAGCATTTGTCCCTCCAAGACAATGGTAGGACTGCCACTGGGTCAGTGTCTGCTCCAACCCTGTGTCTCCAGATCCAATGTCTTTTTGCTACAATTTTCCTCCCTGCGATTAAAGGAGCACTGTGGGTACACCAGCTGAAAATTATTCAGCTGATCACCAGCCTCATGTGAAGGGCAATGAGTGCATGCTGCTACTCTGTGCCCACCCAATGCACCATCACTGCCTCCATCTGGAGGAAAAAATATCTGAATCACATCTTACCATGAGGTTGATATCAACTGTGCAACCAGGTATGCTTGGGACAATCTGTCACTATACCATGATGCAGGGATGATAATGGTGAATAAGGAGCATGGGGAGAAGCTGTGCTCTTCATTGCATGATGGGTTGGCAATAATAAGAACAAGGCCCCTTTTGTGGATTAGAATCAGTGGTGTCGGGCTTTTTATTTTTTTCTGGCACTAAGGGGCCAATCTAACTGCTAGCCAGCGCTGCTCTTGCATGCATTGCCCTGGCAATGGATATTGCAGTAGTGCCATAATGCACGTCGTGGTGGTCGGGAGGAGAAAAGCATGAGCAGGGAGGTCAGCGCCAGTCAGCACTGGCCCTCCATGCCGATTGGAAGACCAGCAGCACCTGCCAATGGTAAGTTGTCCTCTGACTGGTGGGGAGTCATTCTTGGGTGACTGGAGGGGGGGAAGGTGGGTAGGGAGCAAAATGGGGCAGGGGGAGGGTGGCTTGGGAAGCATTTCAGGGCCAGGTGGGGGGCAGAGATAGCAGCACAGGCAGTTGCATCCTACCCCCCTTCCGTGCCTGAGAGCTTTACATAGGCTACTTGAATCTGCACCAGCTACTGAAGTGGTGGAATTCAGAGTAGACCGATAGGGGCTGCCTGGTCCTGGCACAAGGTAAGGGACCGAATGTACCCTTACCCCTAGAAAATCTCTGGCTGCTTTCTTAGCCCTGTGGGATACAGCACCGTTTGGGTGTCACTGTACTGCAGGGAAAGTGAGCAGCATAAGATTAGGTTGTAGGTAAAACATCAAAGTCTCATAAGAGAACTGGTTTTTGAATGCCAACCATAGCAAAGGCTGTGTGCATTTTTCATCTCAAACATCATGTCAAGCAGAAACTCTAAGGTCCTATTTAAATGAGACATCAGCCTTAAACAAAGCATTTACACACATAGAGTTGATCCTTGCAGATATCTTTTTAAAAGCAATGCTTATCTCATGTGCTGGCCCATACACAACTGACATTTGCATGCCACCATGACGTCCATTGGGTACAGCTTACAGGAATGCAAATGTGGCATGGAAGCACCTTTTAAATGCACCACCATGTGTTCTGCCAAATTCCCTGCTGGGTCTCCCCAAAGGCCCTGATGCCCACACTAGGCTAACTAGTTTCCCCTCCAGAGCGGCCTCAGAGATAGGCAAGAAGGAGGGGGTTCAGTCACCTGCTGGGCCTCCTCTCTTCCAGCAGCTTTGATTGGGATCACCAGCTGGCCAGCCTCCTCCAGACAACCCTCATCACGGGCTTAGCTCCGAACTACTCTTAGTCTAACACCAACAAACCCCATCACCAAACAATAGGCAGTCAACTTGCCTAAGCCATAACTGCGTCCGCCACTTGGTGGCTCCAGGAGCGTGGCAGACATATAACAATTCCCAATGGTCCCAAAACAACCGTACCTTAGCCAGTTCCTCAGCCAGTTCCTCAGTCCTTCAGGCAGGCAGTCCAGCCGGCAGTCCGGCAATCCATCCATCCAGCCCTCCATCCAGCCAACACCTACCTGGTGCCCTCCTCCAGTACCTTCCCAGGTCCTTTTCTCCAGCTCCTGCCTCCAGCTTTATACTGAGGTCAGCTAATCAGTGGGCAGGCTTTAATTCATCAGCCACACCCATCTGCACCTGTGCTAACCTCCCTTCATAGCGGGAGAGCTCATCAGCCTGCAGCTGTGTTCCTGCTGCAGGAGTTCTGGGATTAATCTCATAATCCCTGGTTTACCTGGACAAGGGGCCATTGCTGATGCCATTCTCTATCTCCTTGCGGTATCTCCTGCCTTTTCCAATACACCATGGCTTAGGGCATTGTTCAAAACAGTAACAAAGTGGGTCTACAATGTCCTGGATCTTGAAATTATATATTTGAAATGAATGAAAAAAATCTACATTGGCAGGAAAGCATATTTGATTTTTCCACTGGGTTCAGTCCTACATTAAAACATTCAGACATTACAAGAGGCTCAGAACTGCTTTCAGTGCCTACTATGAAAATTAACGGGCAGCCCAATCCAAACCTGTGTTGGGGCAGGCAGGCCAACTGGCCTGCACTGCATTCAACACAAGCTGAGCGCGCAATCCTAACCTGGAGCTAGGCCAGCACAGTTAGGCCAGCAACGTTTGACCGGCACAAGAGACACTGTAAAGCATGTTTGGACCACACTTGGAGTCAGGGAGGATGGCGCATGTCTGGTTTATGGAGTCCCTTGTGCCTGCCAAACTGCTGGCCTAACTGTACCAGCCTAGCTCCAGGTTAGGATTGCACTCTGAGAGGTGGCTGGAGCTCACCTCAGGGTAAGCCCCTATGGAACTCTTCAGATCTGTTACAATCGCTAGTGCAAATCTGAGCGACTGGATTGAGCCTGCCCATCCCGGGGACAAGGGTTGACATCCGGCCTCACCACCCAAGGTCCTCCACCATCCCTCTACCTCATTCCACCCCTTCCCGCCTTCCCCCTGCCATTCCCAATCCTCCGTGCTGGCCAAACTTGGCCAGCATGAGAGCGGCTTACCTGGGCTCCATGTTGTCGTCCCTGGGCTGGCACTGCTACCTGCGCCAGCCCAGCACCTCTGTCTGCGGTGCAGATGTGCCTTACGGTATGTTTGTGACTGCACTGAGCTGACGCAAGCAAACATGCATCAGCCCTCATTTAAATTATCATACTATTTAGAATAACGTTATTATTATTCCAAATATTTACATACCGCTTTTTGACAAAAACGTTCATAAAGTGGTTTACATAGCAAAGGAAACTAAAAATGGTTCTCTGTCCCAAAGGGGATCACAACCTAAAAATGTAGGTTCTTCTCATAGCTGAGAAAAAAGCATCAATGTCACGCTGTGTTCAAAAGGACAGTTGTTCGTCCCTTGCTAAAAAATAGCCACCAGTTACAAGGTGCCTCTTTGCCCAGTTAGCATGGATTTCCATGTCCTTCACTTTAACTGATTATGGATCATTATTATTAGAAGTCTCACTGGAATGGAGAGAATTTTATGAATGGGAAAATGGGCTTTAAGGACCCTCGCCTGTATTTATGGCAAACTCCTCTGATGGGAGAATTGGCTCCCAGGTCAGTGAATATAGTGACAGATGACATGCTGTTATCAGCTGTTTCAATTAATTAAATTATACATTATGCTTATAAGGATGATATACGGAGACACTCCAGATTAAGCATCTCAATTAAGTCTTTAATTTACATTTAATAAGTGAATTATTATATAATAAAAGATCAATTAGTTTTTAAAAAGAGCATTGATCCAGGTACAATAAGCATATCAGGGAGACATCAAGTTGACATTGAAATAACTGGAGACTGTATGCACAACACATGTACAATTAGATTCCTAGCGTAATCAAACTGTAATAAACTCTGACATGTTTAACTGGAGTTCAACTAGAGCCTTTGGGAAGGCCCGAAGGTTCTTACTATATAATGCATGACAGGTAGACTCCGATCAAAACGAAAAATGGATCCTGTTTTATGTTTTTAAATAATGCCACAGGATATGTACATGCAGAAAAGATGTGACATTCCTCCAAAAGGACAGGATTAAAAAGCTGACTTGCTATCATGCTACTTGTATGACATATCAACCAGGAATGGTACAAAATTGACGGCCCAATCCCATGGTGGCCTTATGCTGATGGATCTGTCAGCGTAAGGACTCAGACGCCGGTGCGTGAGCCACTCTGACAGCAGATGACTCACTAATGATGACATGGGGAAACCCCATGCCAGCAGTGGCTGTCCTCCATACGCATGCCACAGCTTCAGCGGAGGGGAGGGGAGGGGAGGGGAGGGAGGAAGAGGTTAGGATTAGACTCTAAGTTTCAAAGTAGATTTAAGCAGCAGGAGAAGTAAACACTCTTACTTTGTGTGTGTGTGTGTGTGTGTGTGTGTGTCTGTGTCTGTGTCTGTGAACAGATAGAAAGCATGCAGTCCCAGCTAGGAAGGTGATGCTAATCCCAATGCAACATCAAGGGCTGGCTCAGGGATTGGTGGGGCCCAGTGATGTCCGGACCAGAACGGGCATTCCGGATCCTAACGGGCTCCGTGGCTGGTTCCGGGTTCCCAACAAGTGCCAATCAAAAGTGAGTTCCTGTTCCTAAATCATTTGAATGACACCACTGGTGGGGCCTAATGCAGGGCATTCCTGCGTGGCCCCCCACCCACCTCGTGTGGCCCCCTCTCACCCAAAAAAGTGCATTTGGTACTGTGCACTGCACCTAGAAATAGTTGGCGATTATATGATGACCCCACTGCCAACTGCTTCCAGGAGGCCCATTTTGGGCAGTTTAGAGGCAGGAGCAGGTGGGAGGGCCCAAGGTTAAGCTGCTCTACTCACCCCACTGACTACAGTCCATAGAGATCCCAGCGGCTGCAGCAGGCAATATGCTCTCTACCCTGATGTGGGCCCTCCCAAAATGAGGGGCCCAATGTGATGACATTGGTCACATTGGCTTAAGGCCGGCCCTGGCAACATCAGTCTCAGAGTAGCTGCACTATTTCTGCCAACCAGCTCCAAACACTAAAAACTGATTTCTCTTTTTCTGGCCAGATTCAAACTGCCTCTTTTGCAGGCTTCTTAGCCCACACCAATACTCAGAACAGACAAATCTGTTCCACAGCCTCCTCCAACCCACAAGTAGTGCAAGATGATCACCCAACTGGCCAAGATGGTTTGCTGAGTTGATTGCCTGCTGATTAGTAGCCATCATTGGTGGCCTAAGGGCAGCTTTGACTAACAGGACACCACAACTCACAACTAACAATACCATTCCTGTTTCATCTGCACCTCCTAAGGGTATTTACTTCGCAGTTGAGGTTTAGTTACAGAAACATTCAACACTTGTTATGTTTGTTACTGCTTTATCCGGCAGGGCAGATAGCTAGAGGAAGTGACTTAATTATATTTTTCTGGCAGGATATGGAGTGCAGCTAGAGTGTCTTTTCCTCTGCCTTCCTTTCTCCCATCCATGACAAGGATTTGTGGGATAGCCATTAATCCGTTGCTATCAAAGGGATAACACAGGGTGCTTTGAAGAAAGCATAAAATACAGAACGGAAGTGGTGTAGTTATTGCTAGAGTAATCTTGGAATGTAATGATCCTGGAAAATAAATGCTGAAGCATCCTTAACTGAATTAAATAGTTTTTTAAAAAGACTAGGAGATTTTTGGAGGTATTTTTGATCCTCACCATGAATGCTTACTTTTCAGAAACCTGGAAGATATAAGTCAGGCAGATGCCTTCCTGTGTGAATGCAAACGCTCCGCTTCTTAGAAGCTGAGAGGACAAAACGGTCTGGATGATGTCATTATCCAGAGTATGTCTTATGGCAATGGAAAAGTAGGCTTCAAGTGGTAACCCACAGCACACAAATGATGGATTTAAGGGAAACAGAAAAAAAATTGTGATTAGAATAGCATGCATTTAAAGACTACAAGATTTTTTTGTCTCTCTTCCCTTGATTTCTAATATCTTTCCACTGGGATTGGCACACAGTGTATTCTGAAAGAAATTAAAACACTCCTCTAAGTACACACCAGGTAATAACAATGGCAGAGTTAAGAAGGTTAACAGACTTAGTTGTCCCAGCAACATGTCACCAAGTTGAAATGAGTAAGAAACATTGATAATGTGTGTGTGTGTGTGTGTGTGTGTGTGTGTGTGTGTGTGTGTGTGAGAGAGAGAGAGAGAGAGAGAGAGAGAGAGAGAGAGAGAGAGAGAGAG
>JAJKFI010000002.1:30421448-30442020 GCA_029204185.1 Lerista edwardsae
GAGAGAGAGAGAGAGAGAGAGAGAGAGAGAGAGAGAGAGAGAGAGAGTGAGTGAGTGGGGGGAGAGAAGAATAAAACCACGAGAGGAAAACTGCCAAAAGTGAAAGAGAAAAAGAGAAAGTCTTTTTATTTGCTGTTTCATTAGTGTGAATCAGATTTTTATAGTCTGTAAAAGAGGCTAAAATATAATCTCCTTTTGTGTAATGTGTGTGTTTAAGAAAATGTATCATCAGCAGTTCTGCTAAATACTGCCTCGGCTTTCAAAAAATCAGCAGGGATATTCATTGGAAACCGTACAGGGAATCAGGCAGTTTCCACTCATTTCATCAGGGCCACTTGTCTGAGGATAGATATTTTTTATTACGTTGTCCTTGTACTGGTGAACAGTCTCATGTAGCCACCTCATTCTCATGCTAGATGCTAACCTCAAAGTTAGCAAAGGCTGCAATCCTATAATACTTACTTGAGAGTAATTTTCCTTGCATTTAATGGGAAATACTTCTGAGTAGGCATGCCTAGGATTGTGTTGAAAGCCGGCCAACTTCATCTTTATTAAAGGACCCCCCCCTTAAAAAAAAGCATACTAAAACAGACTGAGAGCCAGACTAAATGCTATGTGTATTTGCATATTAGCTAAACACACTTGTGCCCTGTATGTCTATGTGTGCGCTGGGTCTCTTTTGGTACTTCTATTAAAAATTGTTTTATAACCAAAGGGGTGACTGGGAGGATGGATTCCAAGGACATCAGGTAGGGAGAACAGTTAATTGTCCTCACCCACATCTTCCTTCTGATGTTAAAAGTATATCTGACCCAGGGGTGGCGTCTAGGGGTCAGCCAGGTGGGTTGAGCCCACCTTTGAATGCTCAGTACTGTGGTAGTGTTAGCAAAGAGGATGCTCTGGCTTTGGGACATGAAAGCAGCAGGGTTTGGGACATGAATGAAGTCAAACAAAGCTGCTACCATCTCCTCTCATTTGGTCACCACTGAAACAGTGGCATAGCTATAGGAGGTGTTAAGTGTTGCAGGAGCTGCTTTTTTCCTCTTTGCCATTGGAGCCATTCTGGGCAGGGCTTTGCTATGATTGCCCAGGATGGCTCTGATAGTAAGGGGGAGGGGCTGATAATACATACCACCCAACCCCCAGTAGCTACCCTACTGCATTGAAACCACACATTAAGTAGTAACAAACCCAGTTTTAACACACCCACCCCAAGTATACAGTTAGTCAATCTTGGTCCCCTAACAAATATTAGGATATGCAAGGAGATTATCCCTTATCCAGAGATCCAAAATCCAGACTGTTCCAAAATCCAGATATTTTTGCCCAAGACTTTGTAAAAAAACTTTCAGTAGCAAGAAGGTCTTCTGCCCATTCCCATGTACAGGCTATAAGTTCTGTTCTCTGCTCTGTGGTGTGTGCTTATGCAGACATTGTTGAAAAATGTCAGAGGCCAGCAGACACCCAAGTGGGTAACAGTGAAAAGAGCAAGAGGAAGCATTTCTCATTATATTTTTGCAATTATTCCAAAACCTAGACAAGTCCAAAATCCAGACACCTTCCGGTCCCAAGCAGCCAGGATAAGGGATAGTCAACCTGTATTACATTTGCAAATCTGTGTTACTTTGTGGCATTAATATTTTACATATTTTGGTGTGTGCTGAAACGTAACAAGTTTATACCTAAAATGAATAGTGTCTGACATGACTCTCAACATGGGTTGCTGAAGGTGCTCTGTCTAGGCTAGTTGGTGCAGCTGTGAAGTGTCTTGCTCATTAAAAATCACTATTGTCAACTGACAATTATTTTCCTGACAGTTTTCCTAAGCACTCATGGGAATATTTCCACCTTATAGTCATTCCCCCTCAGAGCATTTATAGCTTGTTAGCAATATAACAAGTGCCTCAGGACACGAATTACTTTTACAGTGTCGCCAAACGCCCCTTTTGCCTGCTGAAGGAATGTTTATGGCTTATTAATATAACAATGCAAATAAAATATAGAGTCAAGCAAGTGCTGGAAACAATTGAATCATCAGAAAGCTGCCAAAATATCCAAGAGCAACAGATAATGTTTTACTGGCTTTTCAACGGAATGGAATGCAATAGAAAATGTCGTATGCTTGGACTTGCTGACACAAACCTGTCTATATGGAGTAAAGGTAATTTTACAGGAAGGGTTCTGCAGATTCAGGGGCGGAGTTATGGAACGGCTTCCAGCCTCCCTATTGGTGTTCCTTGTTAATGCCCTTTGTAGACTTTGGCATGGATACATTGTACAGTATATTACCACCCCTAGTGACATTGTCTTGCCAACCAGGGCTACATTACTGTAGCTAAGGGGGGGGGTGCAGGGGGGTACCATGGTTGCCCTAGGTACCATGCCTTGAAGGGGTGTCTTAGAGACTTTTAAAAGGCACTTCCAGTTTTTGGTGAAAACTGGAGGTCTTTCAGAAGCCTCTAAGGTGTCATATTCATTTTGGGAGGTGTATGGGGTCTGAAGGGTATTAAAATTTTTTGTGGTGCTGAGTGCCAGAGCTTTAGCTATGCCACTGGCTGCATTATGACTTTCCTGGGCCCTAGGCACATTTGCCCTCATGCCCCTCCCCCAATAATATCAATATTTAAAACTATGTTTGCTATAACTTCAAATACTTCAGCATTTTATTTTTTTCTGTTTTATGCAAAATGTAATAGGTTTTCTTGGGCCCTAAAAGTTTCATTTTTTTCTGATAGGAGAAAAAAATGCAAACATTTTTTGACCCTAAAAGTTCAATTTTTCTTCTGATCTAATAAATAAATAAATTAAAACACATTAAAAAATAAAATAAAACACATATCAAGGGCCCGAGGCACTGGACCTGTTGTGCCTACTGGAAAGGCTGGCTCTGTTGCCAACAATTTCCATGGATGTACTGGCATTGTTTATGAGACTCAGGCTTGACATTTTGAAAAGTCCCCATATTTTGGGGTTTCTTGACATCCAGGACACCCACTTTCTTTCCTTATATAGCAACAGGATTAAAAATCTCTCTGCTGTAACAACAAACTGTCCACTGAGCAAACTGCTCAGAAGGTGAATCTGACATTAGTCTGTGCAACTCAGTTACTCTCGAGGCCATTAAAACTATTCACACTTAGAGGGGATGCCAGGGCAAGCATTGTGGGCAAATCCCCAAGCCTTTCCCCATCTAATCCCACAATAGGTTTGGTGATATGGTACCCTGGGCACCTGCTCTTTTGCCAGCTCCAGCTTCTTCTCTGACTGCTATCCAACTTCTCATGGAGAATTATGGAGAAATGTCACTATATCAAGAGGGATCCATTGTACTCTCAATGTCCCTCGATCAACAACTTCTTCAAAACACTCAGAATTCAGACATTTACTCAGAGCAGTTCATCTCAAGATAGGGCTGGGAAAAAATCCCTGAAATATTGCAGAATGATATCCACTCAGTGTAGGCAATTCTGACCTAGATAGACCAATGGCCTGACTCTGCATAAAGCAGACTCTTTTTATGTTCAAAGCTGATGGCATATAAGGGGAAACTTTCTGAAGACAGTCATTCCCCTTTCCTGCCAGTGGTAAATAGTGATGGCTCTAATGCTTGCCACCATACTGCTGTAAGGTGAAAAGGATAATGTAATTTCTATAGGCCTTCTATGTCCATGAGGATAGGGTAGGGTTTTAACATAATTAATCCACGGAAGCCATTAATTTAAGATGGGGTCATGGCCACTAGCTTAGATGCCTTTAAAAGGGGTATAGATAGAGTTACCAGATACAAACTGGGACAGAGTGCCTATACCTTTAACCATGGTACAGAAGAGGGAATTTGGGCAGGTACAGCTCATCATGGAAGGTATCATGCACCTGCCCAAATTCCCCCTTCTATATCATGGTTAAAGGTATAGGCACTCTGTCCCAGTTTATATCTGGTGGTAACTTTAGATATAGACAAATTTACGGAGGACATGTCTATTCCTGTCTACTAGTCATGCTGATGCCATGCTACCTTCAGGATCAGACAGGGGTGGTATCATTGGTCAGCCAAGGGCCCACACCAACCAGAGGATCCACCTGGCCTAGCTAAACCTGAACCCTCAGACCTGTTGGCAGTGGTAGCACTGTGCCATTGGGGGCAGACAGCAGTAGTGTAGCTAGGGGGGAACAGCAATGGCACTTGCCAAACCAAACAACATCTCCTGTGCTGTTGGTGCTGCTGCTGCGTGGAATGGCTCCAACAGTGAGTAGGAGCACGGTGCCTTCAGTACTTACCATTTTGCCCCTCCTCTAGCTATGCTACTGGCAGACAGGTATGCCATGGTTGGCCCAGAGCAGGGCTTTGCTCTAGAGCCCACAGTAAGCTGGAGCTGGCACTGGTGGCAGTGTGACTCTGAAGTTGCAGGAAAACAACAACAGGAAAAGAGATTTCTTTTCATCTCCTGTTTGTTGGTTACTCATAAAGAAATAGTGGGCCACTATGGGAAGCAGGATGCTGGACTAGATCTAGCAGGGCTCTTTTTATGCACGTCTATAGCAAGTATTGCAAGTATGATTAGCAGCTGAAATGGTCATGTTAAAAGTTCCCAGCTAAACATGTAATGTCTGTTACAAGCCAGCTGCAGTGCGCACTTTAGGAAAACAAAAGCCAGCTTTTCTCATTTGTGGAAGGGCCGTGGCTCAGTGGTGGAGCGCGTGGAGTCTGCAGAAGGCTCTGGGTTTGATCCCCAGCATCTCCAGGTATCCAGGTACTATTGTGATAACAGCAGAGATAGACCAATGATCTGATTCAGTGTAGGGCTATTTTCTGTGATCCAGCATTCTCTAGCTGTGCAACTCCTATACAACACAAAAGGCTGTAAATCAACATGCACATTCCTGTGAGTAAGCAGTGCTGAACATGAGTAAGTAAGCAGTGCTGTGCAAGCATTTAGCGAATTGAGCCAGAAGTACTCTAGCTTCTGCTGGGCACGATTCAATTAATATTTTGAATTACCTCAGCCAGTTAGTTCTTTGCAGTTGCGTATTTTTGTTTGGTATTTTAGAATGCTTGTCACCCACTTTGCGCTTAAGGGGTGGGCTGGGTAGACATGTAAAAAAATAATAAGGCAAAGTAGGGATTTAATGTAAAGAAAAGGAATCATTTGATGAGTGGCTAATGCCCTAAGTGGATCCCACTGAGGACACATCATTACTATCCCATATTAACTGACACAAATCTCCATTTTGTGGAGAATTAAAGTTGCCATGTAGATTAGTTTTCAAAACTCAAAACCACAAACACAAAAAAGTGCAAGCTTAGCTGGCAAATGTGCATTACGGGCATCACAAAGACGTTAGCTGGAGCGCGAACAGCACTGCCCAAACTTCGTATCCACCTAGACACACAAAGCCCCAGATCTGCTAGAAGGGCCCCATTTGTGAAAAGGTATTAATTTTCTTGGCAGGTGGGGGCGGAGAAGCACACACGCACCAGAGATGATTACTGCTCTTTTATCTTATTTAATTTTTTCCCCAAATGCTACTGGAAAATCTCAAGGGGAATTAATGCTATTTTTTTTTTTCTGGAAATGTGAGTGAAGAGTCCGCACTGAGTTTGGATTTCTAATAAAGATCGTTCATAGCTTTTATGGCACAAAGGATTCAAGGAATGCTGTTCAATTAATCTACAGATGAGGATTTGGACATTGCAGGCCACCGTCCAAAGCAGGGTACTGGAACAGGCCAAAGGCTCTTCTTCTCTCCCGTTTAAAAATCCTCTTGGGCCCAAATGCCTTCGCTATTTTATGCCAAGAACAGGAGCTCCTGCAGTTTCTCCGTTGGCCGGTAGAGGCTGCTGCTGCATTTGTGGAATAACCAGCTTGCTCGTTCCAGGTGCGTTTCAAGGAGAGTTGTTCCCTACAGGTAACAGAAGGCAAGTAGAGGCCTGTTCTCCTTCCCCTCCCCACCCCCAGTTTGAGCCAAAGGCAAGGCAGCTGGACAGAGAAGCGTGTTTTTTGCATGGGCTTCTGACAGTCTGCTGCAGGGGAGGAGACAACCCAGAAGAAGGTGGGGAGAAGCAGAAACGGGCAAGGGCGTCGTGGGTGATGTAGGGGGACATGTCTGAGAGATGGAAAGTTGAACAAGAAAAGGAATAATAGAGTAGGTGTTGTCTATCCAAATGAAAGCACTGTTGGTGTTGGGGCTAGACTAGATTTGGAGATCTGCAATAATCATATGCTGCATCCTCACATGTTTTCCATCAATTAAAAACAGGCATGGGAGCCATTTGGGTCTGGGCCATGGTGCTGGAGGAAGAAGGTGGAATCTTTTCTCCCACGTGTTGTTTTCTGACAAATTGCTCCCCCCTCCCCAGTTGCTATTAACCACAACAATCAGTCCTGTATGGATAAGTTATCTTCCAACGCGCCCCCCCCCCCCAACATTGGTCCATAGCAGATAGGGAGTATGTGATTTAAATCAAGGAAATGACACAGTACAGGGGAAAAAGGTTTCTACTGTGCTCTTACAGTGCTGTGGGAATTTAAATCCCCCCAGCAGCTTTTTTTTTTAACAGAGGAAAGATGCCAGGGGATGCCGATGGTGTCAGACAAAACAAAATTCCTGTTTTTCTCCAAGATCTGCCAGCTTAGGGACTCCAGGGATCAGGGCCATGGTGCTGGACTAGTTTAATCCCTCCCCACTCCCTGTTCATCATGTTCCCAATCTGTGTGGGCCCCAACCTAGCTGCTTTTGACTAAAGGCAAACTAAGGCTGCAATCCTATGTACTACCTGGGAGTAAGCTCCATTGAAGTCAAGGAGACTGACTTCTGAGTAGACATGAATGGGCGTGCACTATAAGGTCCTTCAGGGCTAATCATGCTTTAAATATCACATATAGTTTAGCATTCTATAAAAACTGTATGCATTTGCTTCAGCTAAACTTTAGACAGGGAAGAAAAAGGCAGATTGATTTATTTATTTATTTATTTATTTATTTATTTATTTATTTATTTATTTATGTATTTATTTATACCCTGCTTTTCCCATGATGAAGCAAATGCCCAAGGCAGTAGTTTTTAAATTCATTAAATTCCTGCTCATTGTTGCATATATACAGTATGCAACATTCTCCAACACAACTATTAAAATAAATCATTGTGTGTTAATGTCTCCCCACCTGGGAAGAAATGAGATTATTAACCAGAATCTAAGGCGGTATGGGATTCCAAAGAAGCCAAAAGAGTAAGAGAAAACTTGTGTACAACTGCTTAGTGTTCAGACTAGAGATGGGATGTCACCCCTGCTGATAGCATTGCCTTATAAGGTGTCAGAGAGATTGAAGCTACCTGCTGGATATGCTTCAGGTGTAAAGCAGACCTCATACAAATCAGCAAGAGAATTTCTGTTAAATGTCATCATATTGTCAAATGTGCCACCACCACCACCCCGCATCACCTGTGCTGCAAAGTCTCCCATTTTCAGTGCAGTGCCATTGGCTTCAGTGGCACTACTCTGGTGCAAATTGGTTGAGAATTGCTGCTCCAGTCTGCTGTGAGCAGCTGCAGTGGCGTTGGCGGCAGCAGCTGCTGCTAAGTCAACAGCAGCATTTTGCTGACTTGTACTGAGCCCTGAAAGTGCATTCGTGAAGAGTGAGATAAATAAAATGTGCTGCGTCTGATGTGCTAACCTGCAAGCGATGAAGACTATTTGTAACTGATCAGGGATTTATAAACTTCATTTAAGAGATCAATGCATGCTTATGTTGCATTGGTGAAAAAGCTACCCCAGTTTAAAGAAGATGTGGAAGCGGCAATAAAAAATAAAAAATCAATATATCAAACGTGGAAAAGGAGGAGGTTAATGGCAGTGGGTATAAATCAGGGATAAGAGGAGCGTTAAGGAACCAACAAAATATATACAGCAACAACAGCTAGAAACAAAAAGAACTTTTCATGTTTATTCTCCCCCTCCCCAACAATGCAATAACCTCATGGCTTAGTCAGCTTTGGCACAGCAGCAAGCCACCATTCCTCAGAGTTGTGCTTTTGATAGAAAAGTAAATTTTCGGGTACTGTTTGTTGCTATCTGCTGATTATTTTGCCTGCTTTATGGTGTTTTCAATCTTGTCAGCCGCCCTGAGCGTTTCCATTTCTGGAACTGGAAAGGTAGGGTCTAAATTTTATAAATAAATGTACAAATATAGGCATGTCCCGCTATCTGGTGGGATTCCATCCCGGATCTTACTGTGGATACTGGGGACGCCTTTTTAAAGATAGGGGAACACCAGTGGTTTTGTTGCAAAAAAGAGAGTTCTGTTTAATGTGCTCTTATCTTTTTAATAGGTGTCCTAGTATCCATAGATAACTGAAACCATGGATACTGAATCAGTGGATAACACGGCACGCCTATGCATATCGCACACTTTCTCAGCACTCACCAATATGTTGTCTTCTGGAACACTTTTCCTGATGGCCCATTAATAGTGGTAATTAGTGCCATGTGGAATATGATGGCATGGGTGACATGGGCACTGATTGAGCAACAGCAACCTGTAGAAAGTGTCCATAAACTGTTCCTCCTTGACATCCCATATTTTGTACTTATTTTAAATGCTTTATTTTACTGTTTGATTTTTTTTAAAAGAAAAGCTCTAAATGTTTAGAGTTTTAGTTTTGTTTAATCAGTTATGATTTATTTAATTGGGTGATGATCCTAAGATGTTGTTAAAAGCTTTTAACAACATCTTAGGATCATCACCCAATTAAATAAATCATAACTGATTAAATGTTTAGTGTTTTAGTCAATCAGTTAATTGTTTGGTCCAGGAAGCAATTTGCATGTACATTTGCATGTACATTTGTAAATAAAAAATATCTATCTTTTCAGATTGTGTGTACAAGCGTGTTGCAACAGGCATTAACATAGAAGAGGCATCCTCTCCTCTCACACTCAGAAGGGAATGCCTCTTCCAAAGTGGAGTTCCCTATCTGCAAATGTATTTGTAGATATATATAAAATGTATGGCCTAATTAAGTGGAGTGTCTTTTCAGCTGTTTGTGTGATGTCTCTACAATTAAATGTAGGTGGAGCCAATCCTTTTTTTTAGCTTATCAAAATGTTTTAATTGATTTTTCTAACTGATGAATCCACTACTTTACAGCCCTAAAAACCACTAGCAAACTCTAGCAAGGCTCAATTTCAGACATGAATGCTTTGCCATTTCTTGGTCCCATTCCCTTTTAAAATTTAGGTTTTTTGAATTAGGCATACACCCTCTCCCTCTTCAAGGCAATGAATGCAGATCTCCTGCATATATTTACAAAAATGTGTATATCTATCCTCTGTAACAAAACTATCCTCATACATTATATGAGCATGAGATATTGCACTTCTGGTACTAGAAATGGTTTAGTGCAAATGTTGTGCTAAGCTTAGGAATAAAATGTACTTAATTGTACAGAGAGACCCTGATGGGGTATTTTGCAAACCATATAAAAAATTAAAATGAAAACTGTGATTAAAAATGAAAATGAAAACTGTGATTGCTGTGTGGTCAGTTTCCAGATTTTTTGAAGGACATGCAGAGGGCATGCTTCAGAGGTTCTGTGCATGCTCAGACAGTGGGAATTGGTAAGATCTGCAGGGTTTGAGGGACTTAATAAAGGCAATAGGCGTAGGAGAGGCTCTTCCTGGCATGTGTCCCAATCTAGCAATGGAACTCATGATAATGTCTCATTGAAATTTTAGTAAGCGGCAATGAATTTGTTCCATTGTTTTCTATGGGATTAATAATTATAAACTGTTGCTGGATCAGGGCCGTGGGAAAGCATACATGATTGGCCTGCATCTCAGCAAGATGAATGAAGCTGCCTTGGGTATCTTGTGTTCCGGATGGAGTTACATCTTTTACATGATGTCAGCAGCTCATGAGGCATTTGGCTAAAGGTTTAGACTGCTGACTGGTAACCAAGGGGAAGAGGCATGGAAGGCTCTGTCTCAGCTCTGTGCAAGGTTGTTCAGCAGCTAGTGGCACTATCTTATGATCTCCTCCTACAACTCTGGTTTATGAGCAAGAGGCCTACGTGATCTCCATGTGGCCTTTGACTGGGGCTGTGAATGTGTGTGTTTAGCATGGTACTTATTCTTAAAATGTAAAAAGTTCCTATAAAATTAGAGGAAACAAATTTGGGGGTTTGTTTTGTTTTGCTTCTATATGATTGAATGGAGATTTACAGATCCATGCATCCAAGTGTATAAATTTCTATGGGCATTCAGAGAAAGCCACTGTTGAGGCTGCAACAGTTTCTTCTGTTATTCAACTTGAGTAGCGAGTCCCTTGGAGGTGTTGAAAAAAAATTGCGATCTGAAGACATCACTGGGTAGGGCTCATTGCAATGATCTCAAAATGTTCTAAAATGGAGAAATATTTTTCAGAAGGCAAGCTGGATAACAATGCAGTGTGCAGTGGATTACAATTCGGAATAGGGTTGCCCAATCTCTAGGTTTTGGCCAAGGCTCAAGATTTGGAAGGCTATCTCTACACTGGCTCCCCCTCTATATTTAATTTAGAGTCTAATCTAGGCACGTCTACTCAGAAATAGGCCCCATAATAGTGTGACTCCCAGGTAAGTGTGGATAGGTGTGAAGCCTTCATACTTGATGCTTCATACTACTGGCCTCATGCTTCACTTCTCATTGGCTTAGCAGAAGAGGTGGAATGGTATGCCCAAAGGAGTTTTGCATTGTGTAAATTGACTGTAAAAATATTACTTGGTGCGCAATCCTAACCTGGAGTTAGGCAAGCCAAGTTTAGCCGGTACAAGGGCCATCGTAAAGCAAGTTTGGAGTTGGGGCAGGATGGTGCACTTCTGTGTGCTGGCCTCTCTGACTCTGGAGAGTGGTCCAAACATGTAAATTTTGCCTTACCTTCTCGTGTAAACTGCTTACTTGCCCTTGTAGCCAGTCCTTGCAAAAGTAATGCCTCTGCATTGCATATTGGCTACTACGGCGAGGGAGAGCATGACAAGGTAAGGTACCTTGCAAAACGTAGCACCCGTAGGGATGCTACTGCCTGACAGTGTGCCGCTCAGTGTGCTGTTGGAGCACCTTTCACGACAGGTGCTGACTGCTTTTCAGGAGTTGGCGCCAGTGGGAGTTGTGTTTTGATGATCGCCAGCCTAGATAGGATTGGGTTTCTAGCCAAATAAACTAATTAAGTTGGCTAAATTTGGGGCCTGCCATCTCCAGAATTTCATGATCAGTAGTTCATGATGAGTTTGATGACCATTGACTTGAAACTTAACCTATGTTCATCAGGTCAAAAGCATATTCAGGAAAGATATAGGACAGTGATGGCGAACTTTTGGGGCTTAGTGTGTCAAAAAACTTAGGAAAATACTTCTTGATTCTGCTGGCGTGTGGACCCCCTTCCCAAATGAAAGAGCAACAATTCTTTATATTCATTTACTTAAACAAAAAAAATAGTCCAATCATGTGTGGTGCTATGTATTATATAAAGAAACATCAAATAGTTACAGAAATGAAGAATGAGTAGATCACATTCAGTTTTTGTCAGGTCTTGGTGAATTCTGGTGTGCCACTCCAAACATTGTGATGTGTCATCTTTGACACGCGTGCCATAGGTTCGCCATCACTGGTATAGGATGAAACACAGAACAGGTTAATGAGCAGTGTGTTGGGTCAAGAGTTCCAGAAATGGGGAAGGAAACCATGTTAAATCCATGTGTGGGGCCCGGGTTTTGTGTGCATTACATGTGTCAGTCTGAAATCTTGTGGAAGAAAGCAAAGGTGGCCTGCACTTGAAAGAAAGTATTGCTGGATGGTCAATCCAAGAGAATGATTCTCTCATTTTGTGGATTATGCTAGTAATCTTTAGTGGTGTAATTCAACTGTTTTTTAAAAAGCATATCAGGAGGGGAGGTTCCTTATGGTTGCTTTAAAGACAACACCTAAAGCCAAGCAAAAGTTCTCAAATGGTTGCTAGTGGGAAACGTTGGTGCTTGAATCAGGCACCTCATCTGTTCATCCAGTTAGTTCACGTAGACATCCAAGTGAGGAGTGTGTGTGTGTATGAGTGTGCATATGTGCACATGCATGTGTGTGCATTGCTGGAAACCAGCCATCTATGAAAAAATAAGGAGGGCGTGCGATTCGGTCTCTGAATGGTTCTCTTCCCTCCCCTACTTGGCCCAATATGCACACAAAACCACTGCAATGGCTTTGCACTCTCGCCAACAGAAACTTAGAAGGGGAGAGAGAGAGAGAGAGAGAGAGAGAGAGAGAGAGAGAGAGAGAGAGAATACTTATCAAGTGGCTTGGACCGTAGCCGATTTGAAATATTACTAACCTTGCATTTTCAAATTTGATGCACAACAACCAAGATGCTAATACTTTCCTTAGTTTAGAAAAAAAAATCCTTTCACCCATCTCTTCTAGCCGAAGATTAGGAGAGAGGCTTTAAGAAGATTTAAAAAAAAAATCAACTTCTGAGCAGCGGAAAAAATGGTTTGTGATTCAGGGGCTCCGGGCAATTCATCATGGAAATTGGGTTTCTTAGCCGACATCATGTGAATCCTTTCGGCCCTGTCAACTTTTTAATACATTACATTGAGAATGTAAATCGTGTTGGTGAAGGGGGAAAAAGAAGAGGGGGGAAAAAGAGAGAGAAAAGAGAAAGCTTCCTCATTTTGGATTTAGAGGGGAGGGAGCTTGAGGCCTGTAATTCATATTAACTAAGTAATAAAAATAACCCCTCTATAACGATACAGATTTGTCTGCACACCTGGGCAGGGGGAAGAGAACGAAACACAAGGAAACCGAAATCATTTTATCCATTCGAGGGGGTGGAGATTTGAGCCTGGCTTGTGATGGATTTATTTATATTTTCTTTATTTCCCCCCCTTCATCCCTTTCACAGGATAAACTAGTTGTTTCATCAAAGAGAAGTGTAAAATGAGTGTTTCAGGGGTGCCCAAAGCTGGAGCAAATAGAAAAGGACAGGGCATGACAGGATGGGAACGTGAGCCAAAGTAGCGTGCCAGAGGCCGAGGCCTCTCTTGATGGGCCTTGGTGCCTAGAACAGGAGAGGGAGAGAATGAGGGCGCCAACACGCGGTCGCTAGGCAAGGAACAGGCCGAAAAAGCCCACAGCAGGATGCTTGGCATAGAAGGGCAGGGATTTGGGTGGAAATCCCCCAGCCTATTTTTCAGGGAGAAAGGATAATGCAAGCAAAGACCCGGCATTGGTAGATTGCACTGTTCCTACTCATTTTCTGGAGGTGTGGCTGAATCTCATGTTCATTATTCTCCTAGTTAAGCCACCTCCAAAGATTTCCCAGCCATTTTAGATCTTGCCAGTGATATCAGAGATATCTGGGTCCATGCTGGCTGGTGGACACGGCTTCTGCAGCCCATTCACTGAGCCTTGTCTCTTTTTCCTCTCCGACCAGCTTCTCAAGAACATTCCAGATCGTTTTCTTCTGATTTGTTTACTTACAGGATGCTCTCTGGCCAAACATGACCCCCCCCCCAAAAAAAACCCCAGCTTGCAAGGATGATAAAATATGAGAGTCATGAAACAGAAGAATAGGTCTAGAATCAATAAAACAATGGCACAAAACATAAAAAACAATCAGCTTTTTCCAATGGCAAAGTCATAAAAGTCTTCCTAAAAAAAAGGATGTCTTGGTCAGCCTTCTAAATACAGAGATGGAGGCAGCCAGCTGAGTTGCAGCAAGGTTCTCTGAAGTGCCTGTTTATTTATATTTATATTCTGCTCATCTTCCAAGACAATGGATATGGGGTTTCCTAGGCCTAGGTCTGCCTTCTGTAGCCATGCTACATCATGTGCTCTCAGACCGTGTGCTGGGATAATGGAGAAAAGCACCTGCTGGTTGGCACCTGTGACACCTGAGAAGGCAGAAGTGTTCATATCAGAACCACTCCTGCAGTTCTTAAGGCATGTAAAGGAATGCAGAACTTCAGATAACCAGGATTGTTTATGACTTTAAAGCTTCAAATTAACACTTTGAATTGGGCCTGCAAATTCACTGGTAACACAGGGAATTAATGCTAATCTTATCTGAGAATAGGAGCCATATGGTCTCTTTGGCCAGTGCCAGTCAATCTAGCAATTGCATTCTGGACCAACTGTACCTCTGGCAGAACTTTCAGCATTGTAAACACATTGCAGTAATCTAATCTAGAGGGGACCAGAGTATTTATTATGGTGACTAGATCTGCATTTTCCAGAAAAGGACAAATCTGACATCCTACCCAAAGCTGGGAATAGACTCTTCCAGCTGCAGTTGCCATCTAGGAGTCAAGCAGCAAAGTTGAATAATTAAATTCCATGCAGTGACTTTATTGGAGTGAAATCTACCCAGAACAGGCCAACAACCAATTCTAAGCTCAGCATGACTACCATCAACAACAGCCTTCAGTTTATTGGCCCTCATCTAGTCTTTTACTGACCCTAGGTACTAATTCAAGGAGTCTTCTGCCTTACTTTGAGGAAAAAAACAAGGATACAACTGTCATCAGCACTGAACTCCTAGTGGCTTACTGTAGACATTAAAAGACAACATGACAAGATGAAACATTGCAGCACCAGCCTGTTAATTCCATATAGTCCCCCAGTACTACCTCCTGGATCCAGCCTGGCAGACAAGGATTAGAACCCCTGGAAAAGTGCCTTCTGTTATTGGATGTGTCAGATAGTTCAGAAGAATATCTTAATTGTGCTGAAGGCCATCAAGAAGTCTAGGTGAACCAAAGAGGACCACACAGAAGTGATCATCCACCAGCCCAACCGAGCAGTTTCCACCAGAACCCATGGTCTGAAGGCAGACTGAAATAGCTCCATGTCTTGTTTGAGTGACGTTTTTATGAAAACTCTTCTGTCTGGATAAAATTTTCTGGCACCTCCTTTACTTAGGAATTACCCTTCTCCTCTTTGCCTATTGAACAGAACCACTTGGTTATGAGCATCCGACAGGTTCCGTAATAGGAATTTCAGGCCTGATGATGCTGAGGCTGTAGCAGAATCAGAAGAGGCACAGGGAATTCTGAAGAAAAGTTGCACTTGGCTTTTACTGCTGGGCTCTGATGTGCCGCTGTCTGTCAAACTGCCACGCAGTGAACTTCATTTTGTTTCTGAGCTCTGGGCAAAGTTTCCGGCCAAGTTTTCTTTCTTCCTGAGCTGCTTTGCATCCCTAATTACCCCATGTTCTGATCTTGGAAACTAATTACAAGGACTGGCAGTACGGCAGAACTCATAATAAAGTGCATATATAAGGATGGCTGTTTGGCTACATTGTTGTACCACTTAATCAGGACATGATTCAGACATCTGGACCTACGCCTGGGCTTAGATTTTGTTTCTTGGTAGTCATTTAGCTTTGAGTCAGAATCCCCAGTGAAATAAACAAAAGGCTAATTGCTTTTGGATTTTAATTACCAGTGAAGTACCTGGGTTCATTATATGAGTCATATTTTATAGGCATTTAAAGGACACCAAGGGTAGATGACAAATTCTCAGTTGACAACTGTAGTATTTAAAGGAAGGCAATTCAGAGCTGTAGGACACCAAAAACAGAATACTGTATGTGTTCATTTGCTTTTTCTCTAAATTTTGTTGCAGAATGCAATCCCAGTATTCAACTGCCTTCTGAACACGGTTGTGACCATCTAGGGACCCAGGGTCCTTTATAGAAGCTGCCTCCCAGAGCTTCCCGACTGTCTTTAAATGTCCCATGTTTCAAAATGTAGTTTGGGGATTTGATGTGGAAGGGCTATAAAAAGAAGAACGATTATGGCGTATGCATTTTATTTTTGCCCCAATTTTCTCTTTAAAAGGAAAACTGCCATTTTTGGAGGCAAGTAAGGTTGAACATTCCTGAGGTTGGCACCAGGGTCTACTGGAGCCTGGGTTATGGCTCCATTCTGTACCCCTTTACACATGATTTGAACATGGATGCTCGAACTTTGTCCTATTTACCTCTCCCCCCCCCAGCTTCCCCATACTCAGTGATGTCATTCAGGGGGAACGGACCAGAATGGGCGTTCCGGATCCTAACGGGCTCCGTGGCGGGTTCCGGGTTCCCGACAAGTGCCAATCAAAAGTGAGTTCCTGTTCCTAAATCATTTGAATGACACCACTGCCCATACTGTTTCCTTTTCTCTTGCCACCCTAGGTTTGCCAATTCTGACTCCAGCTTGTTATAATGCTGACAATTCCTGGAGGCCCTGTTAAAACCTACTTCTGAGTTGACACACCTAGGATTGCGCTATAAGACAAGAAATCATGACAACTGACTATTTGCAAAAGTTTCTTCCTGGCTTCTAGAAGGTGGGTGAACAATTTATGCATTATCCTGCAGGTGATGTTGTTTTTTTGGCCAGTGAATGCTGGCTAAAAACAAGGCTAGAGTTCAGTGGTCAAAAACGAGGCTGGAGCACCACTCCCTTTTGCCTCGGTGTGTGCAGAATGGCCACGGATGCCGAGCTGTGTGTGCCATTGCCAGCCATCTTACAGCAGTGGAACACAGTTCGGCTGTCACAAATGTATCTGTGAACCAATCCTCATTAGGATTGAACTGCTAATGATGGCTCTGTAGAATCAGAAGGATCAAAAGACTCCCAAAACCTTGATGGTAGATGGTGGTTGATGGTAGAATTGTAATGGCTTGTACAGGGCTAGCCCATCCCTGAGGCCAACAGAATTGGTTGCTCCAGACTCCAGATTGCTACCAGGTAGTGGCAACAGGATGCAAGCATCTTGCTGTCTACTGGGCTCCCTTAGGCACCTGGTGGGCCACTAGATGGCCCTTTGGCCTGATCCAGCAGGGCTCTTCTTATGTTCTTATGTTAATTGTACTAACAGTCCATGGGTTAGGGGGCGCAATATTCCTGTCTTGCCCCAGGCGCCAGCGACCCATGCTATGCCTCTGGAGGCTGGCACTCAATTGGGTAAGGGGGCAGCTTTTGACATGCTATATCATGCCTCAGAAGATCTTCGGCAGGCCCCAGGCATATGTCTTCTAAGGCTGGACTTCTAGACTGAATGTGATTGACTTTTTCCCATCACAAGTTGCTTCATTTAATGCCTTCATTATGCTGAAAAGCGTCAGAATATGTGGGCACAGGGAGATATATCAGAGAGACCTTCTAAATGTTTTCTAAACTGCAAACAAACAGACTTATTTGTTTATGAGAGCTATCAGTCATATTGAGTGTTTGCTACCTCCTGCCTGTGCTGTTGGATTGAAACAAGGCTTGGAAGCTTTGCACTGATGATAATACCCTACAGTGGGATTTAACCGTAAAAAACACTGGGAAGAAAAATGTTCGGCTGATTCACAGCCAAAGTGTTTTCGGTGGGAAAAGAACTCATTAAGCCGATGCACTTTTATGGAGCTTGCTGTGTCCCAGTGCAACATTTACAAGTGACAATCACCTGTGTGCATTTCAGTAAACCGTGAAAACACAAATTAATATCTAAACGTTCAGTATCCACCCACCTCTCTTCTCAGAAGCCTCATCTTTTGTCAGGCACTTCTGTGCTTTTAATAGCTGTGTGAAAGGCCAAATTAAAAGATGCGGATTTCCCAAAATGGTATAGATACTATGCTCAAGTTGCCTTGTTTTTCGTCCATCTAGCCTGACATCATCTGGGGTTGATAAACCTACAGGGTTGTCTAGGCATCCCCAGGACATAGCTTCCATCTCCAGATGCCCACCAAAAGCACCTGGAGGTTTTAACAGGACCGGCAGGAATTTCCAACGTGACTTGAAGGTGGAAGATAAACCTCCATGAAAAGCATTGCCAGCCCTAGATTTATCTGACTTCTTCCAAGGTTTCAAATTAAGAAGTTTTCTGGCTCCGCAAACCCCAGTTCCAGCAACTAGAGATAGAACCTGGAATGTTCCGTATGCAAAACATGTACTCTAGCATTGACCTATGAGCCCTTCACATGGTCCCTCTAGGTAAACTGAATGTTAGTTAGTATCAGCATACCCTGACCCCAACATACATGCATTTAGTCTCCTGTTGCAAAACCGCTTCAGGCATCTAAACTGCATGCATAAGGCTTAGCCATATTATTGGCTATTATCCCTTCTGCACTTTTTTGCTTTTTGAACACTAAGGGCAGGTCCACAAGCCCCCAAACTTCATGTGTTCATCATGTTTGAATTATAGGAGGCCAGAGAAGGCCTTGCCACCTTACCCTTTCTAATAATTCCCTTACCTAATGATTTTAAAGGACTATGGGAGGGCGTGGTGTGGCTAAAATTGGGGTGGGGAGCAAAGGGTGGGGCTTTTTCAAATTTTATTCCTTTGCTGGGGTGGTGAAATAGTGGTGACAGTGGTCATTTGCTACCTAGTGTAAAATGCTATGCATTTTGTAGCCCCCCCCAACAATATAGCCCCTTCTGTAGCCCCTTCTGTTCTGAGACATGCAGAAATATTCACCCCCAAAGTAGTCCCAGTCACACTGCCGGCTGTTGCCCCCCACAGCAGCTTGCATTGTGTAGCCTGGTGCCGCTGCTATATGCTGCACTTATGTAGCCATGCCACTGAGCAGTGATATAGAAGTATGTGGACAGGGCCGACTCACGGAGTGGTGGGGCCTAATGTGGGGCATTCCTGTGTCCCCCACTCACCAAGGAAAGCACTTGTAGTGCCGCATGCGGCACCTGGAAATAGTTGGTGGTGACATGATGACATCACCACCAGCTGCTACCAGGAGGCCCATTTTGGGCTGTTTGGAGGTAGGGGCAGGTGGGAGGGCCCAAGGCAAAACTGCTCTGCTCAACCCACTGAGTTACAGCCCATAGATATTCTAACTGCAGCGGCAGGCAATTTGTTTGCTGTTCTGGTGCGGGGCCCTCCCAAAGTGCGGGGCCCAATGTGACATTGGTCATGTTGGCTTAAGGCCGGCCCTGTTTGTGGAGACCTCCTGGGACAGAATACCTTCTATCAGAATTCTGAGGAGACGAGTGTTAAAAGATCTTGCCATGCATGTGCAAGTGCAAAGTTTGTGCAAAGTGCCATTTCACCATGGTTCCCATCACCAAAGTTTATTTATTTATTTATTTATTTATTATTAGATTTGTACCCCGCCTTATTGTGCCCGAAGGCACCCAAGGCGGCATTACAATATAGATATAAAAACAATATAACAATTCACAATTAAAAACAATTAAAACAGAATTAAACAATACAATCAAAAATTAAGAACACATTTAAAAACAAATTTAAAAACAATATAAAAACAACAAGCCCCGTGGGTTATAATAACCAGCCAGCCTGTCAACAATTAAAAGCTTTTTGGAATAAAAAGGTCTTCAGCCCCCGCCGAAATATAAACAAAGAGGGAGCAGTTCTCAATTCTAAGGGGAGGGTGTTCCAGAGTTGGGGGGCCACCACCGAAAAGGCCCTCTTCCTGGCCGCCACCCCTCTCACTTCTCCTGGTGGCGGCACAGTCAGGAGGGCCCCCCCAGATGATCTAAGAGTACGGGTTGGATTATATGGAAGAAGGCGGTCTCTCAAATACCCCGGACCCGAGCCGTAAAGGGCTTTAAAAGTCAAAACTAGCACTTTGAATTGGGCCCGGAACAGAACCGGCAGCCAGTGTAGTCGCCGAAGCAGCGGCTCGACAGAGTCAAACCGACGTGCTCCAGCAACCACCCGAGCCGCCGCGTTCTGTACTAGTTGTAATTTCCGGACCGTCTTCAAAGGCAGCCCCACGTAGAGCGCATTGCAATAATCTAATCTAGATGTTACTAGGGCATGGGTCACAGTGGCCAGGTCCGCACAGCTCAGGTACGGCCGCAGCTGGCGGATCAGCCGAAGCTGAGCAAAGGCTCCCCTGGCCACAGCCGCCACCTGGGAGTCCAGGTGTAGCTGTGAATCCAGGAGAACCCCCAAGCTGCGAACCTGCTCCTTCAGAGGAAGTGCGACCCCATTCAGAGCAGGACGATAGTCCAATACCCGAGCCGTGGATTTCCGAACCAAAAGCACCTCTGTCTTATCCGGATTTAATTTCAGCTTGTTCGCCCGCATCCAGCCCCCAACTGCCTCCAGACAGCGATCCAGGACCTCAACCGCCTCCTCAGAATCAGGGGGAAAGGAGAGATAAAGTTGGGTGTCATCAGCATATTGATGGCACCCCACTCCAAACCCCCGGATGACCTCTCCCAGCAGTTTCATGTAGATGTTAAAGAGCATAGGGGATAAGATGGAACCTTGTGGCACCCCAAACCTGAGAGGTCGGGGTGCCGAACAAGCCTCCCCCAGCACCACCTTCTGGGATCTGTCAGCCAGGAAGGAGCGGAACCACTTCAAAACAGTGCCTCCAAGCCCCAACCCGGCCAGCCGACCCAGAAGGACACCATGGTCGATGGTGTCGAAAGCCGCCGAGAGGTCCAGTAGGACTAACAGGGTCGCACTTCCCCCATCCATCCCCCGGCGCAGGTCATCCACCAAGGCGACCAAGGCAGTCTCCGTCCCGAACCCCGGCCTGAAGCCAGATTGGAATGGGTCCAGATAATCCGTTTCCTCCAG
>JAJKFI010000002.1:30442030-30455584 GCA_029204185.1 Lerista edwardsae
GTCCACTCGGCCAGCCCTCCCCGGGCAGCTCTAATTAGCCATGCCGGGCAAGGGTCGAGCGGGCAAGCAGCAGGTCTCACACTCCAGAGAATCCTGTCCACATCCTCAGGCTCTACAAGCTGAAAAGAATCCCAAATGGTAGGATAGACAGGTTCCCCAGGGACATCACTAGATATGCCCACAGCGGCGTCCAAGTCATGTCGGATCTGATCGACCTTATCTGCAAAGTGTTTTGCGAACTCGTCACAGCGAGCCTCCGTGTGCTCCTCCCTACCAGTAAGAGGGGCAAGATGTAAAAACCTGCGGACCACACGGAAGAGCTCAGCCGGACGGTTCTCTGCAGATGCAATGGTGGCAGAGAGGTGTGCCCTCTTAGCTGCCACCACTGCTCTGGAATAAGCTTTTAATTGGGCCCTAGCCCGTGTCCGGTCAGATTCGGCACGAGTCTTTCGCCACCGACGCTCTAGTCGTCTGCTCTGCCGCTTCATCGTTCGCAGCTCCTCAGAAAACCAAGGAGCCGCTCCGATTCTGCGACTGGGCAAAGGACGCTCAGGAGCGATCTCATCCAGGGCCCTGGCCATCTCCGTATTCCAGAGGTCGACCAGGGCACCGGGTGGGTCTCCAACTCTGGCAACAGGAAAATCCCCCAGAGCCCTCAGGAATCCGTCTGGATCCATCAGCCTCCGAGGGCGGATCATAAAATGTGATCCCCCGCCATTGCAGAGGTGAGAAGCCGCAACGAGCCTAAATCCCACCAGACAGTGATCTGTCCATGACAAAGGAGTGATCTTAATCTCCTCCACCTCCAGATCACCATCAACCTGCCCCGCAGTAAACACCAGGTCCAGCGTGTGTCCCGCCTCATGCGTCGGGGCAGATATTCTTTGAGACAGACCCATGGTTGCCATGGAGGCCATGAAATCCTGAGCCGCAGGTGTTCCCGGGGCCTCGGCATGGACATTAAAGTCCCCCAACACCAGAAGGCGGGGGGACTCCAACACCACGCTCGAGACCAGCTCCGTCAGCTCAGGCAGGGAGACTGCTGGGCAGCAAGGCGGGCGGTACACCAACAGAATCCCTGTTCTGTCTCGCCCCTCCAACACAATGCGAAGGCACTCAAACCCGGTGGACTGCTGAACAGGGTATCTGGTGAGACAGATGGAATCCCGATAGACCATCGCAACCCCACCTCCCCACCCCTGTAGTCGTGGCTGCTGAAGTACCCGGAAACCCGGCGGACAAATCTGGGAAAGATTAACCCCTCCCAGCTCATCCAGCCAGGTCTCCGTGATACATACCAGGTCGGCTTTCTCCTCCAAGATTAAATCATGGATAAGAGAGGTCTTATTATTCACCGACCTGGCATTCAGAAGCAGCAGCTTCAGACTCAGGGGACTGTTGCCAGAAGAACCAGGGGTCAGAGGGATGAGGGAAGGGCCAGAAAGAGGGACAGTCTGTCTACGACTGACCCTCCTTCTCCTGTACTGTCCGGCCCTGCCCCCACCGCCATATCTTCCGTAACCCGTAACTCTGCTGATAGTGGCCTCCCTGCCCTCCCCTGAGCTCCCTCGAGGTGTCAAGCACATAATTCCGGCGGGAGCGACCTGCAAGCCAACCACCAGCGCAGATACAAAGACTAAAAAACACAGACACGCACACACACACACTCCCCACCAACAAACCAGTGCAGCAGCCCTCACCCCCCTCACACTGAGGCTTGGGCTGCTGCAGGCCTCTGCCTCTCTCTCACAGAGGCAGAGGTCCTCGTTCCTTCCCTCCCTGCCCCCCTCTCACAGAGGCAGGGATAGCCTTCCACTCTCCTGGCCAGACTCTCACTCCGGCCAGGAAGTCACAATCATACTATCACTCACTCAGTTAAAATGGCTGGTGGTGGCTTGTTGACAGGCGACTAGGCTCCAAAAGTAAAAACGTGGTTGGAGCCTGATGGTCCACGGGAGATGAACACTGAGGGAGGCAGGCACAGCAGCAGATGTTCTTGGCTCCAGTCTCAGCTCCCCAGGCGAAGAGCCACGGGCAAAGAGCCAAAGGCTTAAGATGGTACTTGCCTGGAGGGAAAAGCCAAATGGTGCTGGGAGTTGCAAGCTCAGCCTCAGCACAGGTGTTCCAAATCAGGCCTCTCTCCACCCCCAGCAGCCCAGAAGCCCAGAAAGGCCTCCAGCAAGCCAAAGGCTTAAGATGGTACTTGCCTGGAGGGAAAAGCCAAATGGTCCTGGAGGGAAAAGCCAAATGGTCCAAAGTTCCCCTTTGAGATATGCTAGAGAAATTAGCCCTGTGCCACTTGTCTTCTCATCTGAGCTGTAATCTCTCTGGCAGGCACTTCGGTACTGGGGTTTACTACTCAGGCTAACTACTGCGATTGGCTGTCATCTGTGTCTTATGCTGTGTTGTAGTCAAGTGGGTGAGGAGGATGCAACATTCTGCTGTTTTCCCTCTCCCATTGTTCCTGGGGGTTTACTCCTTGGGCTTTCTCCTACCTAGAGATGTAAAATTTCCAGAAATTTTGAAGCCTGGGAAAAAAACCCAGTTTTTGCATTGGAGGGTTCAGTTTGTAACCTAAGACTTGATTGTTCTCAGTGCACAGAAATTAGAATAATCTGACACCATACATATTTTAAAAAATTATTTGGAAAATATTTGAACACCTTGTCTTAAAATATTTTATTCATCATGTTAAAATAAAATTATTCCATAATCAATATTTTCTTTTTTTTTCTTTTTTCAATTTTTCAGAAAAAAACAAAAATGCTTCAGGAAAAAAATGTTTTTTCCCCAAATTTTTCTGGCTTTTTTCCGGGCCTTCACATCTCTACTCCTACCTATGCTAGCTCTGTCTTTGGCATAGTGTTTTTGGGTATCGAGGGCATGTCAGTTGTCTGAAAAGGGGTCAGAATGTGGCATATGTTGATTCGTCCCCATCATTCCTACATTCCTTTCCACCTCTCCTTGCAGTGTTTTCCCAGTATTGCACCAGCATCAGTTGTGCTACCATTGACGAATGGGCTTCTACACTGGTGGGGCTGTCATTACAGTAGTGTATGTGGAGACACGCTGGTACCTGGTGTATCCCAAGGATAGGATCAGGCCTTTCGATAAGGACCTTTAAAAGTCTGGGTTTCTGAGTTCAAGGGATGATCTGAAGTTAAAATAAGTTGAAGCTAAGAAAAGGGGGCCTTGATTAATAGAGGCTCTTTTCCTGCCTCCTTTTATTTTTTCTGACAGATCACTAAAACACCTAAGTTTGCCGTCAGTGTATTGGGTAGGGAGATGGGTTGTATTCCAATTCATAGCGAGCAAGCGTTGCCCTGTCAATGACCCCAGATAGTGGGAAAGGGGAGGTGCCTAAACCCCTTGGAGAACTCTTGCGTGCATAAATACACTCAAGGTGATCAATCGCCCAGTAGAGGAGCAGAATGAAATCTATCCATCAACTGGAGGAGGGCCCAAGGTCTTCACCACTTAAGACTCTTAAATTTTCAACATTGCTCGGATATGCGATGCATAGACCTGATGCTTTCCCTCTGCAGTACAGTGGGATCCTCCACACTAGACCGTATTGGAGTCCTTGGACCTTCCTTCCTAGTTTTCTGCATATGATTCAGGATGGGGTGGTTCATATGGATATGTCTACTTCCGACACAACGCAAGGTTAAAAATGGAAAACATCAAAGATTGGTTCTTCCTTGCATCCTGGTGAAATGAAAGATAGAAAGGTCAAGATTTCACCTTTTTAATGCGATAATCAATATGTGCTGTTCTGAATTGATAGAAATGGCCGTGCCTCTTGCTGATTTAGAGGCACTTCATCAGGGTGGTGATAAACAACACTGGAATAGCAACGAAAGGAGCTGGTTCTTGGGGTCTGTGCAAACTGCGCCTCTGTCTGTCGGCAGCGTCGTTCTTCCTGCACTTCAGCTCTTTCTCCTCTCTCACTAATTCTCCTTTGCTGATCTTTCCCTCTTTCATTCTTGTCTTCCTGATATCTGTTCTTTCTTGCACCCGTCAGCCCTCCTTGCCACAAATCAAACCCATTAGGCACTCCGGAGGGATCCTTGCCAGTGGCTTCTCTTTGTGAACAAGCCGGCTTTTTTTTTTTTTAATCTGCAGTGTTCCACATTATACTGCCATTGATTTAATGGTCCACCATGAATTTTACTACCTGTCAAACAACAGCACAATTATTTTGAGTTCTGTTGAGGAAGAGCTTGACACGGCAGACTGGATCCACATTACACTTTTAACCTAAGGGACCTCATTGCCCGAAGAGTCTTTGCTATTACTGTCATGACCTCAACCTCAAGCTGCAGCCAGGAGCTGACCGGATCAGGAGAGCCAACTTGTGGAGATGTTGCATCCAGACCAAGATCCAGACACAGACCTGAGGCCATAGTCTGACTGTGTGATCTGCAAACCCCTCAAGAAGTGACCTCTGGCAGGAATCCCCAGGGACAGTATATTCCCCTGAGGAACAGTATTAGGGGTCTCACACTCTCTCGTACCTGCTTCCCAGAGTACACAAGGAGGAGGATGCAAGAGAGGTAATGGAAGCACCCAGGCTAGGGACTGGCCTGTAAGGTGATCCATAATTTGGGAAGAGAGTGGAAATTGGGAGGAGGCATAACTTGGCCAGATCATGTTAGAGCAATTGCCAACATGGAGCTCTGTGAGATCTTCGTGCTCTCTCCCAACCTGCTAACTTGATGTATTGACAAACGTACACTGCTACCCTTGGATGCCACTTTGTGCTCCGTGGGCTCCTGCTTATGGCCAAAACTGGAGCAATTACATCTGTGGTTGTGATGATGGCAGTTGAACTAATTAACAAGAAATTCACAATAGAAACCCTCGAACAGGTTGTCATAGAATGTAACACTTCTGAAAATATTGTGTGACTAGGGTTTTGGGACTATGCCTCGACTGAAAACCTGTTATCTGCTACAGTGGTTCCCAAACCGTGGTTCGGGACCCTCCAGTGGGTTGTGAGTCAAGTTCAGGTGGGTTGCGAAGCAACTAGAGCAGCCATATTGAAAATGTGGTAAGATGGGATGCTGGAAAGGGGGAGGGCTATGTGGTGGTTTTGCTTGTGTCAAGGTTGCAAATAGGCTTTTTTCTTCCTTGTTTACTCTGAACACTGCAGTACTGACTCCAGTGGGGCTTTCTCCCAGGTAAATATGGACTGGTCTGCAGCATTAGACTTCTGTTGAGAAACCTTTGGAAAAGCTTAGCCTGCTCCTGACGATTTTAAATAAACTGAGCAAAAACTCCAGCTTCCTGATGCTCTTGCTAGGCACAAAGGCATCACTGTCCCTTGCCGATTAGACACAATGGTGGGCCACTGTTTAAAATGTTCCAGGCCATCCTCCATCCTCACTCTGCTCTTTTCCCTTCTGCATGTGTTGTGTTCTGTTATTGGGTACTAAAGTTAGACCAAATAATTAGGTGGCAACAAAATTTACAGCCTGCAGCCCTATAAACTTTACCAAACACTCTTTCAGCCATCAGCTGGTATTTAATCAACACATCATAACTTTTATTAAGCCTAAATGAAATGCTTCTGGGACACTAAATTTAACTGTGCCTGGAAGCAGGGGGTCAGCTTGGGTTTGATTTACATTTCACAGAGCCATCGTACCAGCTTGAGATACAATTAGGAGTGCCAGCTGTCTCTTATTTTAGAGGGTGCTTCTGACTCTGGGGAATTGTCCTGCTGCTAAAACTTCCTGAAATATAACTGGGGCACCCTGGATATCTTAGCATGCTAGATGTCAATCAAATACATGCTTAACTTTGTAGTGATCCTTATTTTGACACTTTTCCTATGTGAACAACGGCAAATATAACAACTTTTCATTTAGCCCATTGGAGAACCCATTTTTCTTGAAATTATGATTATCATCATTAATTTTATGACATGAATTGCAAAATACAGCCGGAAAAACAACTTCCAAAGTCTTTTGTCTCAGGCTGGGATGTGTTTGAAAGCTCACCTGTCCTTTCTAGGCTGGACCACAACCACTTTCATGAAATAGACAAGCTATTCTTCAAAATCCAAACAGCTTTTCTTATAAATCCATTATCAACAGATGAAAAACCCATCAAGGAAGTGTTTCCCAAACTGTGGGTCGGGACCGACCAGTGGGTAGAAACCTGATTGTTGGTGGATTGTGAAAGTGATACACTAACAAGGAAAATTATTGAGCCCTATGGAAAGTGAAACAGTCGCACATGCATGTTTACTTATGAGTTGGCAAACGTCCTTGTCTCCTTTGAAGGGCAAGCTGAGAGGAACACAACACTGGAATGGTCCCGATCTGATGAATGCAGCCCCCTCCCCCCCCAAAAAACAAGAAGGAATTGCCCTGCTCCAAGTTAATGAGAAAAATGTATTGAGCCCTATGGAAAGCGAAATTGAATCACAAGTGTGTGTATACTTGAGGGTAGGTGAACATGCCTTAGTTCTTGTTGAGGTGCAGGTGAAGAGGAATGCAAGACCACCAGAATAGTCCCAATCCAATGAATGTGGAGCTCAACAAATGCTCCAGAAGGTGGCCCTCCCCCCACCATCGTATAAAGGATGAAAAGAGACATTTGAGTAGCTGATAAGGTGAAATGTTTTCTACTTTCGTAAAACTAGGTGGGTCTTGATAGAGTGTTGTCTTTAAAAATGGGTCCTGGTGCTAAAAGGTTTGGGGGCCACTGCGTTAAGACTCTTGACCCATCTCTGTATCTGTGGAAGGAACCCACATACTACAGTAGTAACTTTGGTTTAGAGCTTTTTGCTTTATTTTGTGTGCCTGATTTCTGTGTGTTGATTTCTATAGTTGCTTTTTAAGCACGCTGTATATATTACATATATTTTGTCATGAGATGTAGTTTATCAAAGATACGACTTCTTGTTTTAATGTGAATTTGTGTTCAAAAGCATGTTGCCCCTGAAAATGAAAATCCTGTGCCCCTTCAAGCACAGATATATTTTCTTGGATAAAAACATAAGAACATAAGAAGAGCCCCGCTGGATCAGGCCAAGCTTCCTGTATCTCACAGCAGCCCACCAAGTGCCCCAGGGAGGCACGAGACAACAAGATGCTTGGATCCTGTTGCCAACTCCCTTGCACCTGACACTCTGAAGTAGCCTACTACTAATGTAAGGAGGTTGCACAATCCATCATTGCCTATAGCCCACGATGGACTTTTCTTCCAGAAATCTGTCCAATCCCCTTTTAAAGGCATCTAGGCCAGATGCCATCACCACCTCCTGTGGCAAAGAGTTCCACAGATTAATTACTCGCTGGGTAAAAAAGTATTTCCTTTTATCTGTTTTAACTCTCCCAACACTCAGTTTTAGCAGATGTCCCCTGGTTCTGGTGTTGTGAGAGAGGGAAAAGAACATCCCTCTATCGACTCTATCCCTTCCGTGCATAATTTTGTATGTCTCAATCATGTCCCCCCTCAGGCGCCTTTTTCGAAGCTGAAGAGCCCCAAACACTGCAGTCTTTCTTCATAAGGGAGGTGTCCCAGCCCCGTAATAATTTTCGTCGCTCTCTTCTGCACCTTTTCCAGCTCCTCTATGTCCTTTTTGAGGTGCGGCGACCAGAACTGGACACAATATTCCAGGTGTAGCCTTACCATCGATTTGTACAATGGCATGATAATGTTGGCTGTTTTATTCTCAACCCCTTTTTTAATGACCCCAAGCATGGAATTGGCCTTCTTAATTGCTGCTGCACACTGGGTCGATACCTTCATTGAATTGTCCACCAGCACCCCAAGATCTCTCTCTTGAGCTGTCACAGATAGCTCAGAACCCATTAGCCTATAGGTGAAGTTTTGGTTTTTTGCCCCAATGGGCATCACTTTACACTTGTCTACGTTGAAACGCATCTGCCATTTTGCTGCCCATTCCCCCAACTTGGAGAGATCCTTCTGGAGCTCTTCACAATCCCTTCTGGTCTTCACCACCCGGAAAAGTTTTGTGTCATCCGCAAACTTGGCCACCTTGCTGCTTATCCCGGTCTCCAGGTCATTTATGAACAAGTTGAAAAGCACGGGCCCCAAGACAGATCCCTGGGGCACTCCACTTTTCACCTCTCTCCATTGTGAAAATTGCCCATTGACCCCCACTCTCTGTTTCCTGGCCCTCAACCAATTCTGAATGCATAAGAGGACCTGCTCTCTTATTCCCTGACTGTGAAGTTTCCTCAGCAGCCTTTGGTGGGGGACTGTGTCAAACGCCTTCTGAAAATCCAGGTATATGATATCCACAGGTTCACCCACATCCATGTGCCTGTTGACCTTTTCAAAAAATTCCAAAAGGTTTGTGAGGCAAGACTTACCCTTACAGAAGCCATGCTGACTTTCCTTTAGCAGCACTTGTTCCTCTACGTGTTTTAGGATTTTATGTTTGATGAGGCTTTCCACCATCTTACCTGGAACAGATGTTAGGCTGACCAGCCTGTAGTTTCCAGGGTCCCCCTTTCTCCCTTTTTAAAAGATTGGCGTGACATTGGCTATCCTCCAATCCTCTGGCACTGTGGCTGTTCGAAGGGAAAACCCAGGCAAGCATGAATAAGCATTGGATACCTATTAAAAAGATTCACTACAGTTGTCAGAATGGAAAAAAGTATTGATTTCTGAAAGCCCAACCCTATCCGAAACACACCTGTATATTTCCATGTATGCCAACACGATGACACTCCTGCCACTGTAGAATCTGGTTTGCACAAACAATGTCTTGCCCTCCACAACATGCATGGCAAGATGTTTTGTTAACACTTGTCTCTTCTGAATTTTTATTGCAGGCATTCTGCTCCAGGAGGACTCCAAAGACCAGGTGGAACCTTTACCTTACCACCACAACAAGAGAAGCAAGCACAGGGCACCCCACACTTGTAAGCAAAGGGGAGAGGGAATTCCAGGTTGCAATGACCTGAGGCTGCATTTTTCTCACATATCTCTGTCCTCCGTTAACTTCACAGTAGTGACACTGTGATGTAGTCACAGCATCAATGATGTGCTGTTGTCAGGGCTCTGCTCCATTGATAACAATCCGGGGGAGTGTTTCCATATATATGGGGATCTTACTGGGAAGGCCTGCATGTGCATTTGATCCTTGTTGTGCCAGCATTGGTTTGCCTTTGGTGTCGCATTGCCAGGTCAGGCTTAGGATATGATGGGTGTTGTACCTGTGTCCATGTGATGTTGGCGTGGTGTCCGCATAATATTGGGCTGTAAGATGTCTATGCCCCACATCACGTTTACCAGACTCCGATCCAGGGGTTTCATTCCTTCAAGGCTAAAGGGAAAGTTTATCACCCAAATTCATGGCACATTTATGAGGGTGAAGGGCTGTTTTGGTTCTTACAGCCCCACAAGGAAACTGCTGACAAATGTTTTCATGTGGCAGTAGCTATGTGCGGGTGTTGGTCAGCTGCTTCCCATGTGAATTATTGCAGAACTTTTTTTGCAGCGTCTACATAGTGGTATCAGAAATAATCAAGAATGTGTGGCATCGACATGATTGGGGTGAGCCATATAGTATTCAGAATATACACATTTTTTGTCCCCATCAGTCTGCAACCTTTATATCACTCAGTCAATCTACAGGATTTATATACGGCTTTTCAACACAGAGTTCACAAAGCAGTTTACAGGCAAATAATAATAATAATAATAATAATAATAATAATAATAATAATAATTATAATAATAATAATAATAATAATAATAATAATAATAATAAATAAATAAATAAATAAATAAATAAATAAATAAAGTTAACTGGGTCCCTGTCCCCAAAAGGCTCACAGTCTAAATAAATGCGGAACACCATCAGGAACAGCCACTAGAGAAGACACTGTGCTGGGGTGAAGAGGGATAATTACTCTCCCCTTGCTAAAAACAAGAGGAACAGCACTTGAAAAAGTGCCTCTTGCCCAGTTAGCAGGGGTTTACATATTACAAAGTTATGACATTTCTTCTAGATGACTCCTAATGTGCAGGGTTTCTTTCTTTAAATCAACTTTCTGTATTAAGTCCCAGTCAAGTTTCCTTCAACCTTTGCTAGAGAAACATCAGAAAACAAACTCCTAACTGCAGATAATTGAGCCTGAACAAATTACTGTGTAAACAGCTCAAGGATGACATAAATGTTGATAGCTCAACATTGCTGCTGCTTTAACATCATTTCTGTAAACTTCAAAGAGATCAACACAGCTGCTTAAAAAGCTGCCCCAGCTTTACAGTATGGAAGGTGGTCTTCTTATTACTGCAATGATTACCCCAGCCACTGAAGAAGCTGGTTTCTTACGAGATATAATTAAGTGCTTGGTTTACAACCCTCCCTACACATACTCCAGCTGTGAACACTGAATGCCTAAGATTGTTGATGGATAGCAAGAGAAAAGTCTCAACAACTATGGCAACTTGATTTGCAGTATGCCTGGTATATGATTTGGTTGCTGGTTGCCTTAAAAGGCTTCTTATACGGACCCAAGTGTAGCCAGGAATGCATTTGTTGGTATCAAATTAGGCACTGTCCCAACAGTAAAGAATAGTGAAACATGATCCTGCTAATCTGCTAATACAGTGGTATTCCTAAACTGTGGGTCAAGACCTGCCAGTGAGTCGCGAGCCAATTTCAGGTGGGTTGCAAACCACCTAGCGTAGCCATATTGAAAATATGGGAAGATGGGGTAGCTTTTTCACCAATGCAACATAAGCATGCATTGATCTCTTAAATGAAGTTTATAAATCCCTGATCAGTTACAAATAGTCTTCATCGCTTGCAGGTTAGCACATCAGATGCAGCGCATTTTATTTATCTCACTCTTCACGAATGCACTTTCAGGGCTCTGTACAAGTCAGCAAAATGCTGCTGTTGACTTAGCAGCAGCTGCTGCCGCCAATGCCACTGCAGCTGCTCACAGCAGACTGGAGCAGCAATTCTCAACCAATTTGCACCAGAGTAGTGCCACTGAAGCCAATGGCACTGCACTGAAAATGGGAGACTTTGCAGCACAGGTGATGCTGGGGTGGGTGGGGGTGGCACATTTGACAATATGATGACATTTAACAGAAATTCTCTTGCTGATTTGTATGAGGTCTGCTTTACACCTGAAGCATATCCAGCAGGTAGCTTCAATCTCTCTGATACCTTATAAGGCAATCTTATCAGCAGGGGTGACATCCCATCTCTAGTCTGAACACTAAGCAGTTGTACACAAGTTTTCTCTTACTCTTTTGGCTTCTTTGGAATCCCATACCGCCTTAGATTCTGGTTAATAATCTCATTTCTTCCCAGGTGGGGAGACATTAACACACAATGATTTATTTTAATAGTTGTGTTGGAGAATGTTGCATACTGTATGCCACCATTGCATCTGCAGAGAACCGTCCGGCTGAGCTCTTCCGTGTGGTCCGCAACCTTCTACATCTGGCCCCCCCTATTGGTGGGGAGGAGCACACGGAGGCTCGCTGTGACGAGTTTGCAAAATACTTTGCAGACAAGATCGATCAGATCCGGCATGACTTGGACGCCACTGTGGGCATATCTAGTGATGTCCCTGGGGAACCTGTCTATCCTACGATTTGGGATTCTTTTCAGCTTGTAGAGCCTGAGGATGTGGACAGGATTCTCTGGAGTGTGAGACCTGCTGCTTGCCCGCTCGACCCTTGCCCGGCATGGCTAATTAGAGCTGCCCGGGGAGGGCTGGCCGAGTGGACGGGGAGGGTGGTGAACTCATCTCTGAGGGAGGGGGTGCTCCCGCCTGCTTTGAAGCAGGCGATGGTTCGCCCCCTCCTGAAGAAGTCCTCCCTGGATCCCACAAATTTAAACAACTTTCGGCCAGTCTCCAATATCCCATTTCTGGGCAAGGTGATTGAGCGGGTGGTGGCGTCCCAGCTTCAGAGGGTACTGGAGGAAACGGATTATCTGGACCCATTCCAATCTGGCTTCAGGCCGGGGTTCGGGACGGAGACTGCCTTGGTCGCCTTGGTGGATGACCTGCGCCGGGGGATGGACGGGGGAAGTGCGACCCTGTTAGTCCTGCTGGACCTCTCAGCGGCTTTCGACACCATCGACCATGGTGTCCTTCTGGGTCGGCTGGCCGGGTTGGGGCTTGGAGGCACTGTTTTGAAGTGGTTCCGCTCCTTCCTGGCTGATAGATCCCAGAAGGTGGTGCTGGGGGACGCTTGTTCGGCACCCCGACCTCTTAGGTTTGGGGTGCCACAAGGTTCCATCTTATCCCCCATGCTGTTTAACATCTACATGAAACCGCTGGGAGAGGTCATCCGGGGGTTTGGAGTGGGGTGTCATCAATATGCTGATGACACCCAACTTTATCTCTCCTTTCCCCCCGATTCTGAGGAGGCGGTTGAGGTCCTGGATCGCTGTCTGGAGGCGGTTGGGGGCTGGATGTGGGCGAACAAGCTGAAATTAAATCCGGATAAGACAGAGGTGCTTTTGGTTCGGAAATCCACAGCTCGGGTATTGGACTATCGCCCTGCTCTGAATGGGGTTGCACTTCCTCTGAAGGAGCAGGTTTGCAGCTTGGGGGTTCTCCTGGATTCACAGCTACACCTGGACTCCCAGGTGGCAGCGGTGGCCAGGGGAGCCTTTGCTCAGCTTCGGCTGATTCGCCAGCTGCGACCGTACCTGAGCTGTGCGGACCTGGCCACAGTGACCCACGCCCTAGTGACATCTAGGTTAGATTATTGCAATGCGCTCTATGTGGGGCTGCCTTTGAAGACGGTCCGGAAATTACAACTAGTACAGAACGCGGCGGCTCAGGTGGTTGCTGGGGCATGTCGGTTTGACTCTGTCGAGCCGCTGCTTCAGCGACTGCACTGGCTGCCGGTTCTGTTCCGGGCCCAATTCAAGGTGCTAGTTTTGACTTTTAAAGCCCTTTACGGCTCGGGTTCAGGGTATTTGAGGAACCGCCTCCTTCCATATAATCCAACCCGTACTCTTAGATCATCTGGGGGGGCCCTGTTGACTGTGCCGCCACCAGGAGAAGTGAGAGGGGCGGCGGCCAGGAAGAGGGCCTTCTCGGTGGTGGCCCCCCAACTCTGGAACACCTTCCCCTTAGAATTGAGAACTGCTCCCTCTTTGTTTACATTTCGGCTGGGGCTGAAGACCTTTTTATTCCAAAAAGCTTTTAACTGTTGACAGGCAGGCTGGCTGGCTGGCTGGTTTGTTCATTTTTATATATGATCCACTGGGCGTGTTTTAAATTGTATCTGTTTTAATTTTGTTGTTTGTATCATTTTTTAACATTGTTTTTAACTGCTTTGTAATGTTAATTTTATATTTTATCTTTTTTATACTGTAATGCCGCCTTGAGCGCCTCTGGGCGAAAAGGCGGGGTAAAAATCAAATAAATAAATAAATAATAATAATAATACTGTATATATGCAACAATGAGCAGGAATTTAATGAATTTAAAAAATACTGCCTTGGGCATTTGCTTCAGCATGGGAAAGGTAGGGTATAAATAAATAAATAAATAAATAAATAAATAAATAAATAAATAAATAAAT